>JARACZ010000004.1:13997500-15232500 GCA_029255805.1 Keiferia lycopersicella | reverse complement strand
ACGTATTCTTAGAATTTTATTATTATTGCATGCTCCATAGCAGGACATAGCGACCTCAAATACTGCGATAGGTAACATCTTTTGTGAATTTGGAAGAAACTATACTAGGTTGTATTTTATAAATAAATATAAAAAATCTAAAAATTGACAAGCGTCGACCGATAATCGAAGCGTCGACCGTGAGTGCTAGTAAATCCCAATAAATTGATATAAGCATAGCATCATCATATGATTAGAGTTGTTACTGAAATGTGGACTAACCAGGTAGCAAGTACTAAAGTACTACTACTAGATGTCGCTAAGATCGTTGCTTCAAGACGAGCATCAAGAGATCGAGAAATTGACGAAGGCCAACACCGGTTGATAGCTCAGTAGTAGAGCAGTGATTTTTGAGCCCGGTTTTGATTCCCGGTCGACGCTTGTCAATTTTCCGATTTCTTATTTTCATTTATATGAGAAATGAGAATAATATAGCATTGTGAATGCGGTCCCAATAAATTTGATTGTATGATAGTTTCAATAAAAATAAATTTAATTCAGTTTGGGTAAAGATGTGTGTTTGTTGTTGTTCAGAACACGGCGTCCGGCACGTTGTACATCGACGACGGCGAGACGCACGAGTACCGACAGAACAAGTTCATCTACGCGCGCATCACCTACAGCCCCGAGGAGATCACTTACAGGTTAATACTAGTATTTTTAATTCGCTAGTTTCCCGGGTCACTATAGTCTGTTAAGTATAGGACGACGTTTGTGACCTGCGAGCAAATGCTAGAAAAATGGACGGTATGTCATAGCATTTGCTTGAAGGTCACAAACGTCACAGGGATCATCCTATTTACAGGCTATAATCCTACTAAATATTATAAATGCGAAAGTTTGTATGTTTGTTTGTAACTGCTTCACGCTAAAACTGAACCATGTTTTTTATATTATAGAATATTTTCATGAAATTTGGCATACATATAGAGGGTTACTTGGATTACCACATATGACAGTTGTTGTTCCAAATAAATGTTCCTGTGGAATGCTACGGGATTATAACCGACTTTCACGCCGGCGGAGTCGCGGGCACTTAATAATAAAACTACACCCTCGTTAACAATTGTTTCCTTTCCCACCACGTGATCAATGTACTATTGTTTCCAGCTTCATAAACCCTAGCGCACACGACGCGGTCGTAGGTGGAGCGCATATAAAGACTATCCTTGCCCACTGAATTTATACAACAAAATAGTTGTTTTCAATTTGCAGAGATGAAAAAGTATTAGCCGCATATATTTTAATATGTTTGTGCATATATTTTAATCTGTTTCACCCCTTAAAGTATTTGCAGCAATTTTTTATACACCTTATATTTGTATGGTATTGTTCGCAGCTTCATAAACCCTAGTGCACACTACCCGACGCGGTCGTGGGTGGAGCGCGTGGTGGTGGCCGGCGTGCGCTCCCCGCCCAAGGGCGCGCAGCTGCAGCAGGGCGGCGCGCGCAGCCCCGTGCACATGACGCTGCACAAAGGGAACGACGTGCTCGTGCTCAGGTACATACAGCTGCAGCAGGGCGGCGCGCGCAGCCCCGTGCACATGACGCTGCACAAGGGGAACGACGTGCTCGTGCTCAGGTACATACAGCTGCAGCAGGGCGGCGCGCGCAGCCCCGTGCACATGACGCTGCACAAGGGGAACGACGTGCTCGTGCTCAGGTACATACAGCTGCAGCAGGGCGGCGCGCGCAGCCCCGTGCACATGACGCTGCACAAGGGGAACGACGTGCTCGTGCTCAGGTACATACAGCTGCAGCAGGGCGGCGCGCGCAGCCCCGTGCACATGACGCTGCACAAGGGGAACGACGTGCTCGTGCTCAGGTACATACAGCTGCAGCAGGGCGGCGCGCGCAGCCCCGTGCACATGACGCTGCACAAGGGGAACGACGTGCTCGTGCTCAGGTACATACAGCTGCAGCAGGGCGGCGCGCGCAGCCCCGTGCACATGACGCTGCACAAGGGGAACGACGTGCTCGTGCTCAGGTACATACAGCTGCAGCAGGGCGGCGCGCGCAGCCCCGTGCACATGACGCTGCACAAGGGGAACGACGTGCTCGTGCTCAGGTACATACAGCTGCAGCAGGGCGGCGCGCGCAGCCCCGTGCACATGACGCTGCACAAGGGGAACGACGTGCTCGTGCTCAGGTACATACAGCTGCAGCAGGGCGGCGCGCGCAGCCCCGTGCACATGACGCTGCACAAGGGGAACGACGTGCTCGTGCTCAGGTACATACAGCTGCAGCAGGGCGGCGCGCGCAGCCCCGTGCACATGACGCTGCACAAGGGGAACGACGTGCTCGTGCTCAGGTACATACAGCTGCAGCAGGGCGGCGCGCGCAGCCCCGTGCACATGACGCTGCACAAGGGGAACGACGTGCTCGTGCTCAGGTACATACAGCTGCAGCAGGGCGGCGCGCGCAGCCCCGTGCACATGACGCTGCACAAGGGGAACGACGTGCTCGTGCTCAGGTACATACAGCTGCAGCAGGGCGGCGCGCGCAGCCCCGTGCACATGACGCTGCACAAGGGGAACGACGTGCTCGTGCTCAGGTACATACAGCTGCAGCAGGGCGGCGCGCGCAGCCCCGTGCACATGACGCTGCACAAGGGGAACGACGTGCTCGTGCTCAGGTACATACAGCTGCAGCAGGGCGGCGCGCGCAGCCCCGTGCACATGACGCTGCACAAGGGGAACGACGTGCTCGTGCTCAGGTACATACAGCTGCAGCAGGGCGGCGCGCGCAGCCCCGTGCACATGACGCTGCACAAGGGGAACGACGTGCTCGTGCTCAGGTACATACAGCTGCAGCAGGGCGGCGCGCGCAGCCCCGTGCACATGACGCTGCACAAGGGGAACGACGTGCTCGTGCTCAGGTACATACAGCTGCAGCAGGGCGGCGCGCGCAGCCCCGTGCACATGACGCTGCACAAGGGGAACGACGTGCTCGTGCTCAGGTACATACAGCTGCAGCAGGGTGGCGCGCGCAGCCCCGTGCACATGACGCTGCACAAGGGGAACGACGTGCTCGTGCTCAGGTACATACAGCTGCAGCAGGGCGGCGCGCGCAGCCCCGTGCACATGACGCTGCACAAGGGGAACGACGTGCTCGTGCTCAGGTACATACAGCTGCAGCAGGGCGGCGCGCGCAGCCCCGTGCACATGACCACGCACAAGGGGAACGACGTGCTCGTGCTCAGGTACATACAGCTGCAGCAGGGCGGCGCGCGCAGCCCCGTGCACATGACCACGCACAAGGGGAACGACGTGCTCGTGCTCAGGTACATACAGCTGCAGCAGGGTGGCGCGCGCAGCCCCGTGCACATGACGCTGCACAAGGGGAACGACGTGCTCGTGCTCAGGTACATACAGCTGCAGCAGGGCGGCGCGCGCAGCCCCGTGCACATGACGCTGCACAAGGGGAACGACGTGCTCGTGCTCAGGTACATACAGCTGCAGCAGGGCGGCGCGCGCAGCCCCGTGCACATGACGCTGCACTAGGGGAACGACGTGCTCGTGCTCAGGTACATACAGCTGCAGCAGGGCGGCGCGCGCAGCCCCGTGCACATGACCACGCACAAGGGGAACGACGTGCTCGTGCTCAGGTACATACAGCTGCAGCAGGGCGGCGCGCGCAGCCCCGTGCACATGACGCTGCACAAGGGGAACGACGTGCTCGTGCTCAGGTACATACAGCTGCAGCAGGGCGGCGCGCGCAGCCCCGTGCACATGACCACGCACAAGGGGAACGACGTGCTCGTGCTCAGGTACATACAGCTGCAGCAGGGCGGCGCGCGCAGCCCCGTGCACATGACGCTGCACAAGGGGAACGACGTGCTCGTGCTCAGGTACATACAGCTGCAGCAGGGCGGCGCGCGCAGCCCCGTGCACATGACGCTGCACAAGGGGAACGACGTGCTCGTGCTCAGGTACATACAGCTGCAGCAGGGCGGCGCGCGCAGCCCCGTGCACATGACCACGCACAAGGGGAACGACGTGCTCGTGCTCAGGTACATACAGCTGCAGCAGGGCGGCGCGCGCAGCCCCGTGCACATGACGCTGCACAAGGGGAACGACGTGCTCGTGCTCAGGTACATACAGCTGCAGCAGGGCGGCGCGCGCAGCCCCGTGCACATGACCACGCACAAGGGGAACGACGTGCTCGTGCTCAGGTACATACAGCTGCAGCAGGGCGGCGCGCGCAGCCCCGTGCACATGACGCTGCACAAGGGGAACGACGTGCTCGTGCTCAGGTACATACAGCTGCAGCAGGGCGGCGCGCGCAGCCCCGTGCACATGACGCTGCACAAGGGGAACGACGTGCTCGTGCTCAGGTACATACAGCTGCAGCAGGGCGGTGCGCGCAGCCCCGTGCACATGACGCTGCACAAGGGGAACGACGTGCTCGTGCTCAGGTACATACAGCTGCAGCAGGGCGGCGCGCGCAGCCCCGTGCACATGACGCTGCACAAGGGGAACGACGTGCTCGTGCTCAGGTACATACAGCTGCAGCAGGGCGGCGCGCGCAGCCCCGTGCACATGACCACGCACAAGGGGAACGACGTGCTCGTGCTCAGGTACATACAGCTGCAGCAGGGCGGCGCGCGCAGCCCCGTGCACATGACGCTGCACAAGGGGAACGACGTGCTCGTGCTCAGGTACATACAGCTGCAGCAGGGCGGCGCGCGCAGCCCCGTGCACATGACGCTGCACAAGGGGAACGACGTGCTCGTGCTCAGGTACATACAGCTGCAGCAGGGCGGCGCGCGCAGCCCCGTGCACATGACGCTGCACAAGGGGAACGACGTGCTCGTGCTCAGGTACATACAGCTGCAGCAGGGCGGCGCGCGCAGCCCCGTGCACATGACGCTGCACAAGGGGAACGACGTGCTCGTGCTCAGGTACATACAGCTGCAGCAGGGCGGCGCGCGCAGCCCCGTGCACATGACCACGCACAAGGGGAACGACGTGCTCGTGCTCAGGTGTACATACATACATTTAAAAAAATCGACCTTCCATTAGCATTCCCGATCTTATGACATTTCTGTATGGAAAGTCGAAAATATTTTGAATAATTTTTCGAAACATAAAAAAAAATTTGGACCTCCCATACAACCAAGTCACTTTGTATGGGTGGTCCAAAAATTTTTCTCATTTCGACCTGGATACGTATTATCTTTCATATGATTGGTACATACACATACATACATACAGTTAAGACATTGGTACATGACGGGGCTTTAACTCGGGTCTCACGATTGTAAGACCGGTGTTCTAAACACTTACCGACGCTCTGATTTCTGATTCTATAATTGTTAATTTTCTATTGCAGGAAACCCGGCGCGAGCATGGCCAAGCCGTGGAAAATCACGTTTACTTACTAAGATTTCTTCTAGAAGTTTCTATGGAGTATTTAGCAAAAATAACAACATCACATCGTACCATCAGCATCACATCATTCTACCTTTCTAAGGTCCGTATTTATAATTAGCACTGTACTCTGAGATAGATCTTAAGAGCGGTTTTGATTTGTCAATTGTAAGGTCCATATTTATAACTCGCACTCACCTCTAATATCGATTTAAATCTCAAGAGCGATTTTAATAAATGTCACTCAATGCTAACAGCATCTCAAAGTCGTACTGAAGATCGATCTCAAATATGAGTGCGGTGTATAAATACGGGCCTAACAGCAACTCAAAGTCACGCTCAAGATCGATCTCAGAGTTGAGTGCGGTTTATGAATACGGGCCTAAGAAATTACAATACTGCAGGCTGAATGAGTAACTTGAATATGCATCGTTATCGGCTTCATTTTGACTAAGCAGACGAAAGACCAGTGGCCTATGCAACGAAACTACAGGCTACAAATTCTACAGGTGGAATTCGATGTACATTGCGTAGCTTGTCGACATTATAAAACCAGGATTTTTGACTCACTACGCAATGTACACCTGTAGAATTGTAGCCTGTAGTTTCGAAAAACGAGGCACAGGTTGTTTAATTTCGAATCATCAAGCATGGAAGTGTCCAAACGACAACCTCGTAGGATAGAATAGTCCATTTAGTAATCCATTTATTAGAGGACGAAACTTACAAGAATTGTCGCTTGGCCATAAAGAGTAGATAAAAAATGAGGGCGCTATTTCGCGATCTGTCAAATCTGACAGATAACGCTTAACTATGGCAACAATTTTTCATACAATATTTACATTTGTGGCAACATTATTTTACAAAGTGACATTAGGAACTGACAGCTAGCTCCATCTAATTAAAAAAAATACTTTTGAGGACTCGTGAGACCGATGCCTCTATTCAATCTTGTACTCATCCAGAAGCCAAAACAATCCAGCTTCAATTGATACCTTTAAGTAGATGCGGCTGATGGTACCTCTCCTAAGCTAGTTCCAATTACAAGCGAAATGCAATAAGAAATGCAATGTTTTTCAACTTCGTAAATGGCAAAATGTTATTTTATTTAATTGATTTCTAAATCAATAGTAACCAGTCAATGTTATCAAATTTATTGTATGTGAGGTCCTATTTTGAGTTAAAGACAATTAATTATGGTCCATGAGGGAAGTTATTCAGTTACATACTATGTTACATAGAATTTAATAATACGTAATTCTAACATCTGTGGTAATTCTGCCAGTGTCAGTAAGTAGAGATCCCAGCGCGGGGCGGTGATTCCGGTTGTCTGATCATCTACTGGCACGGAAGGCGTCCCTTTGATGCCATCCGGAAATATGTCAAATGTAAACTATTCTCCATTCAATGTTAGACTAAGGATATTTAACCCATTAAATAATTACTGAAGATACAAAAAAGGACAAACCAGTCAACATGTCATACCTTTCAATGACCCATGCTGTGAGTGATTGATTTCTGTTCTTTATACATTTGTTTTTGCCGTTGTGACATTTTGTCACTGACAAGTTCATATGACAGGACTCTATAACCAACTTTTTAAAAGCTTTGAGTCCGGGTAACTAAAATTGAACAAAACTGTAATAGGCTCAAATATTTGAATTCGGATTCCATACTTGTTTTAAAATGAGTAGGAAACCTAGCCAAGCCATAACTTGTTTTTATTTTCCAGCTGCTTATACATTATGTATGTTTTATTATGTATTAAAGTTCTGTGTTTGTAAGGGTACATGATTGAAGGAATGTTATAATTTCTTGTGATATATAAATAAAAACGATTTTAAAATATTACCTTGTTTTATTAGTATCTACATTCGAATTAAGCTAGTTTGAACTTTCGTAGTTTTCAAATTAAATAACGGAAGACATTGCTACGAAATGTAATCAATATCTCATCAAAATACCGTAAACAAGCACCTATAGTCGGTAAAATATAGGATGATCCCTGGTACGTTTGTGACCTTGGAGCAAATGATATGACATAGGTCCAGTTTCATTTGTTTATTAGTAAAATGTACCTTGTCATATTTGCTCCAAGGTCACAAACGTCACAGGGATCATCCTATATTTTACAGACTATAGCTCGAGTAACGGGCAGAAACGCTTTCTCACCGGCGTATTCATATCATATCATTATGAGCTCCCGATATTTCGACATTGTTACAAGCATCATCGTCATGGGTAAACTGGAACAAGCGCGAAAGTTTAAAATTTTGTAACTTCGTAATAATCACAGATTTTTGAGACCTAAGCTTTTTAATAGGCACATATTTTAAGTAAGATACGAGATCTAAAGCTTTCACAAATTTAATCAAATACCTTACAACTTAATAGAGAATACTACTTAAAGAATATTCGTGTAGGTTTATCAGCCTCAGCACTAGGTATTTCTATGAACGGATGTGTTTCTTTGTGTTCTAACATCCGAGGCTCGGTCGGGAACGTCTCCCCACACACATCACAGCGCACGTCACTGCTGCAACTAGAGTCCACATCACTTTTACTATCATCTTTCGACTTCTTCCTCTTCTTAGCATTAGCCTCTTTTTTAATTTTATCTTTAGAGCTCGGTGGCTCTTCTATCAATGGTTTCCCGGTTAACAAGTACTCGCTCATGTTGGCGTGTTTGAGTGACTGCTTGTGTTTTTTCAGTCGGTTTTCCGAACTGCATTGATACTCGCAAATAAAACATAGGTATTTCATATCGCCCGTGTGGATCTCCGCGTGCGTTTTCCTCTTTTCGGGCGTGGCGAAACGGAAATCACAGAATTTGCACGGATACTTTCGATCTGGTGAGTGGAAACGCATGTGCGATGTTAAAGCGGTCATATCTTTGCACATTTTTCTGCATTCCAAACACATTATGCCCGAAGCTTCTTCTTTAGCTTGCTCGGTAGTTTCAGTGCTGTGATGTATTCGCCTGTGCGACGTCAGACCTTTTTGACTGACGAAAACTCTGCGACAGTCAGGACATTGGATCTGATGGTCGCGTTTTAATTCTGGGTTGTGTTGTTCCACTTGGTGTAAGGCCAGCTTATCCGCCTCCCAGAACTGTAAGTCGCACTCCTCGCATTTCCACTCCTGAGTTAGTCTGGAGAACGCTTCGAGGACATCCATAACGGACTGGTGTCCTACTTCTGGGTGATACGTTTTTGTGTGATTGCCGAAATCGATTATCTTTGGAAAGGTGTTCCTACAATGCGGACACGAGTACGGGCCCGTGTGTTCGCTCACGGCGTGAATCTTCAATTCTGCAATGTCTTCATAGCAGTTGGAGCAAAAGAAACAGCGCAACTTCTTTTTGGATTTGACGGTTTCTTCGATGACTTTGTATTCCATTTGATGGACTCTCTGATGTATCTGAAGATGTCTGAAAAGCTCTTTCCGCGTGGCGTAGTCTGTGGGGCAGAACTTGCAGGGGAACTTCTTCCGGTGCAGACGCTTCCTGTGCAGCGCCAACTCGTCTTTACTCTTGAAGTGCTTGAGGCAAGTCATGCAGTAAAACTTTTCTGATTCGCTGTAGTCGTGTGCCCTAAGGCACGACTGCATTCTCGTTTTTCGCTGGAAGGTTTTCCCACACGTGCATTTGTAACCCCCCTTTTCTTCTCGGACCTCTTGTTGATGCGAACCAGAATCTTGGGAATCATGTTCATCTATTTGTTGTTTTAAACGATGCATTCTAGCCATTCTGTTTTTTCTTGCGGTTTCTAGACCCTTCTTTCGTCCGTTTTCGTATTTCTCGATAGTCTGATGAACTTTGGAATGATAATAGAGTCCAGATTTTAACTTGAACTTCTTTGGACATTTGGGACAATCAAAGTTTTTCTGTGGTTGTAACAATTGTTCCAATGACAAAACATTGCCAGTTATGGAATTCAGTTGGAAAGGATTTATATCGTACAATTTACTCTGATCAGTGGCTTCTAGCAGAGAAGTCTGTTCTGTAGGTGGACCTGCAGTTGCAATTTCGGCAATGACATTGTCATTCGGTTCACCATCACGGCATAAGCCTGCTGACAAGGCCTCCACTTTATTAGTATCAGTGTTACAAGATGAAACAATGTGACCAATATTATTTAGAACATCCCCAGGTATTTCCATTACAAATGAATATTTAGGGCCCATGTCCGGCATGTCCGGTGTTATTTGATTGGAAGTATTTATTTCAGGAACTATTTCCGATTCGATTTTTACTTCTTCATCTTGATAATAGTCATACGAGTTCTGGAATAATTAGAACATTTCATTTTAAAGAACATTAGAACATTTCATTTTAAAAATTAAAATGTTAACAGAATAAAGATGTTTTTACTGATGATTTTGATGGCTAGATAATATCTTTCATGTGTCATTCACAATACCAGTGTCGATGCAACGAAACTACAAGCTACAAGTCTACAGGTGAAATCTGATGTACATTGCATAGGGAAATTGGAAAGGATATTTGACCCGCTATGCGAAGTACATTGAATTTCACCTGTAGACTTGTAGCCTGTAGTTTCAAAAAACGTGGCATAGGTCTGTAATATATAATACCTATTCCGTATTATAGCAGATTGTTGAGTGGAGAAAAGGAGAGGTGATTATATTTAAATGTATATGCATTCAAATATATATGTGCACATTAAAAATATCTTCCATTCCATATTAAAAGATGTGAGTTTTTACCTGCAGCCCACCATTTTCTGTTTTAATATTGTCTTGAAGGCTTGTTTCTACATTCCCTAGCGCCTCTGCCTCGCTGCTGTCCATGCTGCCTGCATTATCAAAGCTCGGGAAGTCATACGACACAATAGACTTAGCTTGCTCCTCCTTTATTCTTACATCAATGTGAGCCTGCATATTTATTTCTGGTTCTCTAACAACAGTTGGTTTGTCTGTTTTATCATTTCTTTCTATTAAATAATTATTAGGATCACATTCGGTCTCTCTCTTTATTTCAACTAGAAGAGGTTCATAAAGGTTAGCCAGCTCTGATGGTGTGTTTCGATCTTCTTCCATCAAGGTCATTTCCACATTTGAGTGTTCTGTACTAACTCTAATAAGTTTTTCTTCTTCAATGTCAATTTCATTTTTAATGGTTACATCAGGGTTTATTTCTTCTGCCTCCATTGTTCCTGAAACAAATTGATCAGTTTCTTGATTCTCAATCATGACATATATAACTTGTATGCACAAACAATATCTTGTTTGTATGCCTTACCTGATCTGAGTGTTGCTATCTTAACCACAGAATAACTTATGAGTTTTTGGCAGATCTGATCTCAATAAATAGATGATCAACCTCTTTATTCACTGCAAATGTTTTTATGGACCACCTAGAACCAGGCAAAGATAGTTATGTCAAAACAAATCAACCAATGTTATTTGTGTCCAGTGGAGTAAAGTGAATATAGGGACAAGGTGTGCAGCGGATAGTAACTCAACTAGTTATCTCTTTATCTCTTCTATTTTTGTGTGGGTCACCAAGTCGTCCAACCACCCAATGAACTCTAGTGTCAGAATGCTTCAACCTCCTACAATATTACTTGACCGGAATAGTGGATAATACCCGTCTTCTATGCTGTGGGTCATGGGTCCAATCTCCATGGGACAAAAATATTTATTATGTAAATTTTCAGACATTTGTGTCTAGTCTGGGTGTTTTCTATGTACAAATGTTGTATGTATGGTTGCTTTCTATGTACCAATGTTGTATGTTATATTATTTACAAGAAACAACATAAGTAAAAGTTACAAAGGATGCTGGTCTAACAATAGACTGGTCTAGCAAAAGGTAAAATGCAGTGTACCGCCCCGAAAAGTATACTCCGACAGATTTGCCTACCTAACAACCGCCGGGAGAATGTTAGGATGCTTTTTGAATGTTAGGACTCTTACGAGATGGCAAATTAACACTTCACATGGTTGTAGAACTCAAGATGTTATCATAATTTTCGTATCATAGAGTTTTGTTTCTTCAATACAATCGACCAAGATTCCAATTAGCGGAATAATAATTACACCAAGCCAAGAATATTACCAGAAGGAAACAGATATTCCGCACTCAGGAACTCAGGAATTTACTGTTGTGAAACACTTCAGGGCGGAAACATTGTTTTTAAGTATTAAAATCATAATTTCCTAGACAAACACGGCGAAAATCACTAAAAATAATATTAAATTATCGAACCCATAACAGGCAGGCACCATTCAAGGAGTAAAGTAATGTTGCCAGGTTTTTGAAGAAATAAGGGAACAAAGAAACAATCCCTCAAATGAAAACCTCAAAGTAGTAGCTTAAAAAATGCCACTCTGTAGTGACGTCTTGTTCTGTATATGTACCTGTAACGTGCTGTACTGTAACTGTGGAAAAACCCAAATCATTCTTATTTCCCCGATTTTAATATCGGTATGACCTGTATAAAATTTGTGTAAAAACTAAGAAATTTATGTATCTGGCAGCACTGCTTGATTGTCAATTTTGACATTGTAACTTTTTTATATGATTGACCAATGTAAATTGAGAAAATTTTGCAAATCGAGGACATTCACGAACGCACTTTTTGTAAGGTTTTCTATCATGGATACTAGTCCTTTTGACCACGAACGCACTCTTGTATTAGGGTGACCATTAAATAAATAAAAAAAAAACAACTTTTGCCCGAATCATTTTTACGAAATATGAAAAATAAATTTATCTTCCATACAAAGTCGGCTAGTTTTAAATGGGGGCTAGTAATTTTTGTTCAAATGTTTTTCATATTTCAATAATAATATTCCTAATAAAAAAAAAGTTTTTTTTTTTATTTTATTTATTGTAAATAATACAGGCAATTCGAGTTATTAGCCGTGTGATGCCGGCTTAGTATAGCATCACCCCATTTCTGCCCGTGGGTGTTGTAAAACGCGACTAATGGAGATATGTAATGTAACGGATCACTTACTTGTCATGTTTTTGTTTCCGCGATGTTATGTTTCCAACCAATCTGTGGTTGTCCCCGGTGAAGGTGAGGTAAGTTGTAGCAGGAGGTGGGGCAATTTCTTACCATACCAACACCTTGGTCCACCCTGTCAAACCTTGCCGGACTTTCACCGGGGACAACGCGAATACATCAACAAGGTGTCATATAGGCAGTTGATTCAATAAAACAAATATTTTTTCAAAAACTATTTCAACAATATTTATTACTAATGAAAAAAATGCAATAAAGTAAGAAAAGTGTGAATAACTCTTCAAACGTATATATATTATTTTCTTAAAAAAGATAAACCAAGGAATTGGAGAAAAAAAAAACTTATAAATAAAAATATCTTCATTTTACAATGTAGCCTGTAAAATATAGGATGATCCCTGTGACGTTTGAGACCTTGGAGCAAATTCTATGACGTGACGTTCATTTTCCTAGTAAACAAAGGAAAATGGACTTTATGTCGTAGCATTTGCTCCAAGGTCTCAAACGTCACAGGGATCATCCTATATTTTACAGACTAAACGATTATGTCATCATTTGATTGTAGTAGCAAAAACTGTTGTGTGGTTTGAAAAGATTGAAACAATTTATCACTCTCTAAATGTTAGATTTTTGGAATGCACACTTTTGAGTAATTGTAATTTGTCTACTTAACTTTTAAGTCGAGTCACAAGGGTTTTTTCTCTACGCCATTTGGTCCGAGCAAATTCTAACATGAAATATGTTTGTATAATAAAATAAGGTATTTTTCTCTAACAATTAAGCCTCAATTAATAATTTTACGATTATACGTAACTAACTCCGCTGGCTCAGCGGCCCAAAAAAGATCTTGGCTTCCGAAACGAGCTGTCTCCACTGTTCTGTCGTGCGCGATCTCCTGCCAATCGCTGACTCGAAGCTCGCGCAGGTCAGCCTCTACCACGTCTCTCCAGCGGTACCTGGGGCGCCGCACTGGACGCCGTCCTGTGGGACGCCTTACGTACGCTCTTTTAGCTCCCCGATCCTCTCCCATCCTCTACGTGGCCGAGCCAGCGAAGTCGGTGAGCGCTAGTCTCTCCGATTATGTTGGGCTGGGGAATTAGTTGTTCAATTTCGGCATATTTCAGTACTCGCCAACTGCCATCATCCCATCTTGTTGGGCCCAGAATATAAATTTAAAATTATTATTATTAAGGTAAACGGCTCCATTAGCTACAAGCGGCTGGCTCCGACATCCACGAGAGCCGTTTCACAACCAAACTTCAGTGGTAGTGAACATTTTGATACAGTAGTCATTCAGGCACGGTAGGCTTTTCTGATACATACACATATCACGCCTTTATCCCTTGTGGGGTTGGCAGAGCGTTACCGACCGGATTTGCTCGGACTCTAAGGCTAGTGTAGACGCATCGTAAGCCGTAGCTTTAGATTGTCATGAAGTTCGCCTACTAAATTTCTATACATAGATTGCAACCCAAGGCTCGTATTAATATGTTCAACTCAACTCTGTAATCGATCATGAGAGCGATATTGAAAAATGTCAGCAGTAACTACTAACGACATCTCAAAATACCACTCAAAATCGATCTCAGAGTTGAGTCCGGTCTATTAATACGGGTCTAATAGATCATATTAATCTCAGTGTAAATATTTTCAGAGTGTGTTCTAAGTGTAAAACTGAACTTCTATATAGAAAAAAATTTGGTCATTCTAGTATACAAAAACGAAATGTTCAATAAGTAATTTTATATGGGAGACCCAAAATTTTTTCATATTTCGAAATTTGTTCAGTTTTATGAGTAAAACACGCTGACAATATTTGCATTAAATTTTAGCTCACAATTATGGCTTTACCACAAAAAAGTTACACGCGTGTCAAACGTATTTTGTATGAAGTTTTGTTTTAAACACGCGTTCAACACGTGTCAGACTTTTTTGTGGTAAGCCTCAAATTAAGGTCTACGTTTATAAATCGCACTCAACTCTGATATCGATCTCAAGAGCGATTTTGAAAAGTGACAGTCAATACTAACAGCATCTCAAAGTCGCACTCAAGATCGATCTCGAAATTGAGTGCGATTTATAAATACGGGCCTCAGTTAGTGTTGAATCAGTATTCCTCTGCCATGATGAGCGTGAGGAGCGCGGTCCACCCGCTGAAGGGCCGGCAGCCCTGCCCGCGCCCGTCCTCCCCCGAGTACTGCTCCCACAGGTACCCCGTGCGCTTGTACTCGTTCAAGATGTTCGCTGGAAAAACAATGTATACGTTCACTAGCATAATGTCCAATTTGCAAAATGTCCAATTAGAAAAATGTCCAGTGCCTTTAAAGTTAGAAAATCGTACAAATACTTACATAAAAAAAAAATTAACTATAGGTATATTTTGATCTTAAAGTTATTATATTTTTTTAATAAACGTAAATTGTCGTGATAATTGAGATTTGGCATTTTGCGAATTCTCACAAATATCTTATATTTTCAAACTTAATTACAGTAAATTTACAAATATACACAACTTAACACTAAATTAAAACTAAGAAATGTATAACTAAAACATAAACTTAAAAACTAGTCGAAAAGCCCGCCCCGCAGCGTACCTGGCTCAAAAGTACACTGGTACAGTGACTGCACTCCAGCCGCGTTTCCGCGCTGGATGGCAACCGATATGTGTTGTATAAGGAACGCTCCGGAGCGGGGGTCGCAGCCACGGTCACGTAAGCGTCGGCCCAGTTCGCGAATGAACTTTTTGCCCCATGTCTGTTGCGGCTGTTAAGGGTCCCTGATACTTACTGACGACGTTCTCTCTAAGTGCATCATGCAGCTGTCCCGCTCTGGCGCGGTGCGGGCCGGGCGCGCCGGCGTAGTGTTTCAGCGCCGCTAGAGCGAGATAGTAGATATAACACAGCGTGTACTCACTGACGACGTTCTCTCTGAGCGCGTCGTGCAGCTGTCCCGCTCTGGCGCGGTGCGGGCCGGGCGCGCCGGCGTAGTGTTTCAGCGCCGCTAGAGCGAGATAGTTGATGTTGATCCAGACCGCGCCGCGCCAGTACGGCGGGTCGTGTTCTGTGTTCCGCTTCATGTATAGTGGTGCTGATTTTGACAGCGATCTGGAATTCAACATTCATGATATACAGTTTGACCATAAAGAGTAGATAAAAAAAAATGTGTATTCCAATTTTTAGGCGACAGGCTCACAACCTGTCACTATAGAGATACACATGTTTTCAGAAACAACCTTGGAAAACAATCCTCAAAAATGTCAGACTTGGCGATATCGACCGTATTCTTACGGATGTGTGTGTGTGTGTGTGTGTGTGTGTGTGTGTGTGTGTGTGTGTGTGTGTGTGTGTGTGTGTGTGTGTGTAAAAAATTAGGGCGCCACTTTCAATTCAATTTCTTGTTTTATGGCGTTTTCATTATGATTTCGCCAGTAGGGCGCCACTTTCTTCGCGATCTGTCAAATCTGACAGATAACGCTTGGCTATGGCAATAATTTTTCATACAAAACTTTTAGTTCCATTTTATTTAATTTTTACTCTTTCTAGCCAAGCTATGCATGAAGGTAGAGTAGTACTCAAAAAGAACTTAATTATTTTTGTCACCATTCCAATAAAATCAACAACTTCCGACTCCCAACAAAAAGAAATTTTGTAACGAAAATTTTGTGTATCCGCCACACAATAACACTTGAAAGACTTGAAATAACTCTTAGACCGATGTTGCGCAGTGGTAGTGCGACTGCCTTTGACGCAGAAGGTTCCGAAGTCGATTCTCGGTGGGTCACTCACAAAGCTGATATTCATCACTTTGTGAATTTGTTCCCAGTCTGGTTAGGACATTGCGGGCTGAACCACCCGGTTGTCCGTAAGTGAAATGGTTCCGTGTTTCGGATGACACGTTAGGCCGTACGTCCCGGTTGCTGTCTATGATCACTTAGACGGCGGTCGTTACACAACCATGTCAGAAGCCTGCTACTTGTAGAAGGCGGTCGAAAAATTCTAACACTAGGGTTCACTATGTAGTTGGACGACTCGGTGTCCCACACAAAAAGAGAGAGAGTCTTAGATAGTTTTATTCGTATTGTTTAACAATAAATTAATACTTCCTATCTAGTTAAATATTGGCGTGTGATGCCGGCTTAGAATGCTGATGAATAGTGATGCTACCCCATTTCTTCCCGTGGGTGTTGTAAAAAGTAACTAAGGGACTCGAGGGTTTCATGTGTATTACAATTTTAGGCGACAGGCTGACAACCTGTCATTACAGTGATACATGTATCATCGAAAAGGGCCCTCAATACTTGTCAGATTGTTAACGCTCTGCCTACCCCGGAAGGGATAAAGGCGTGATTTGTGTATGTATGTATGTATATTACCTCAGTCCGTAGGGTGACCATAAAAGATCTTCTTTATCTAGCGTTGCGAGGATTTTGCCCAAATTCTCACTTTCAGGCTTCAATACTTTGAGAAGCATCGGGAACAATGATACGTATCCTGTAAACGAATATAAAGAATACACACTAAAGGTGAACGCAAACTTATCCGCACCGAACGAACCCAATTTTATAGAATTCTTTATATGAAATCCTTGAAACCTCGCACTATTTGTCCGAACCGAATCGGTCGATGTGTTTCATAGGATTTCATATAAAGAATTCTAAAATTCGGATAAGTGTGCGTACACCTAAAATTGACTTTTTCTTAAGAGATAGGGGAGGTGACCCCCGCTCTGGGTGTTTCCTGGTACCAAGGACCAAAGATGGCCAGCGACTCAGCACGGCAATGCAGCGAGCAGCGTTGTGGGGACCTCTTCTCCAGGATCGAGGAGGAGCGGGTTTTGTGAATAGTTTATAAAGTTGTTTTAAGTGTCATTTTATGTATTTTGACATGTGAAATTTTTATCTCCATTTATTGGAGAAATAACATGAATAATTAACATTATATAACAACAGTTATAAAATTATATTGCAATTATTTTTTTACAGAAAAACATTTATTTTATATACCATACGTCATAAAGCGGACAAATTTTAAACCGTTTACGTTTACAGTCAAAACATCTAGCTAAGCTAACATTAGGCCTGTATAAGTGTAACATTATACTTCAATGTAGGTATATTGTTTAATTATGAAATTTTACAAGCAAAAGAGATGAAAGAGAGAGAGAGAGAGAGACATAGAGATTATAGAGATAGAGAGAAGTCTCTTTTTTATAGAGATTTGTATAGGGTATTTTCTATGTAGGTGTAATACAGTTGTCATTACCGAAGGCGGAGGTGACAAGCGCGGGGTGCGGCGGCGCGGTGACGGCGCGCACCACCCTGGCTGGTTCTTGCGGGTGCTTGCCGGCCTGCCGCACCAGCCGCACGCCGTCCGTGTGCAGCCCTGTCAGAATAGAATAGAATATAATAAAAATTATTTGCATAAGATTTTGCATACATACACATACATACATACGTCTGACATTTTTGAGGATTTTTTTACCTTGGAAAACAATCCTCAAAAATGTCAGACGTGGCGATAGCGACCGTATTCTTACGGCCGTTAACGCTCTGCCTACCCCGCAAGGGATAAAGGCGTGATATGTGTATGTAAGAATGTATGTATGTTTTCCAAGGTTGTTCCAGAAAACATGTGTATCACTATAGTGACAGGTTGACAGCCTGTCGCCTAAAAATTGTAATACACCAATACCCTCGAGTCACTTAGTCGCCTCTTACGACACCCGCGGGAAGGATGTGGGGTGATGCTATTCTAAGTCGGTATCACACGGATAAGATTTCGGGTAAGTACATTACAGGTATTATTACATTTTATATATCCCTTTCAAAATCTACCTTATAAAGGCGTGCAAACATTGATAAGTCACAACAGTCAAATAATTCATTAATCTCTTTAGGTATTGTAAAAAAATAATAAATTACAATTTAATAAAATACAAAAGTCAATAGAAATAATTACCCCCATAGAAAAAGTTGTTCAGTTTCATGGTCTGATCACGCCTGCAAAGTTTTCGTTACACCGTCCCTTACACCATATATACAGGGTTATTTTTTAGTCAGTACGCAAACTTTTTAGGATTAGTCTACTCATGATTCTAAACAACTTTTACTATGGGGCCACATGTGAAATGACAAAAAAAATTTGGGTGTTCCATAGAAAAATTCACCTACTTGGCAAAAATGTATGAAGCACCCAATTTTTGTTTTTACACCCAATTTTTGTTTTTACACCCAATTTTTGTTTTTACACCCAATTTTTGTTTTTACACCCAATTTTTGTTTTTACACCCAATTTTTGTTTTTACACCCAATTTTTGAAACACCCTGCAAAGTTTGCGTACTGACTAAAAAATAACTTTATATATTACTTTCTTACCGTAGTCGGCGTAAGTCTCTGTGGCGGGCGACCAGTGCAGCTGGTTCAACAGATCCTCGTCAGACAACTGCTCACGCAGATCTTCATATCTGAAACATAATAAGGTAATTAATCAATGATAAGATGTCCGTAAGTAAGATGGTTCCGTGTTTCAGATGGCACGTTACGCCGTAGCTGGTTTGCCTTAAAAATAGCGCGGTTGTTGTCGATGATTATAGACGGCGGTCGTCACACAACTAAGTCAGAAGCCTGCTACTTGTAAGGCGGTTGAAAAATTCTAACGCCAGGGTTCACTGGGTCGTTAAACGACTCGGTGCCCCACACGAAAAGAACACACATAAATCACGCCGTTATCCTTTGCGGGGTAGGTAGAGCGTTAACAGTCGTAAGAATACGGTCGCTATCGCCACGTCTGACATTTTTGAGGATTGTTTTCCAAGGTTGTTTCAGAAAGCATGTGTATCACTATAGTGACAGGTTGTCAGCCTGTCGCCTAAAAATTGTAATACACCGATACTCTCAAGTCCCTTAGTCGCCTCTTACGACACCCGCGGGAAGGATGTGGGGTGATGCTACTCTAAGCTGGAATCACACGGCGAATTGTGAATCTACTTGGAAATAAATGATTTAAATTTGAAATTTGGCAGTATAAATGAGAACTGACTTGGTGCTGTCCCTGTCCAAGGCGTCGGCGATGACGGCCATGGCGTCGGCCGCCGCGTACATCCAGCAGCGCAGGTCCACGTGCCGCTCGATGTCCGACGGGTGGGACGCCCTACACACAAATACTACATGTTACGCCATCGAATAACGACTAGGAATGAGTCGAATACATTTTTTTTTTACTTTATTGTTCAATACAAAAATGAAAAACAATTTTTAGCAGTAAGACATTTATCTAAAACCTAAATATTTATGCGAGAAGTGAATGTGTTCGAGTTCGCTACATCATTTAAGTTTTTAAACAGAACTCCTTTAAGTTAGTTTTACAGTCCACAAAATTCGCAATAATACTCGACAATACATCTTTCGGTAGTTCATTTAAAATAGCCGGTAGTGTGTATTCCCAAGTGCTCATACCATAAACATTTGTAGTCCTAGGTAGGCATACATATATCACGCCTTTATCCCTTGCGGGTTAGGGGTTTTGCATTTCAAATCGGGACGGCAATGCGAATTCGGCAGCACCTGGGATGACAAAGCAGCCCTTTCAAGGGAGGCACTGCTTTCCCCGCCCAGCCGTCGCAGCCCTAAAAAAGTGCTCGTCCCTACCTGGAAGGTGGTAGTAGCCACGGCTGCCGCCGCATCACTTAACTCGTGGTCGACGCAACAGATATATAAGGTGTAAAAATATTAGCAAATAATTGAAGGAGTGAATCAACCCATGAAACTGAACAATTTTACCCAAGGAATATAGGTCGAAATATGAGAAAATTTTTTGGACCTCCCATACAAATTGACTCAGTCTATTGGTAATTTTGTACGGGAGGTCCAAAATTTTTATCATATTTCGACCTATGTTCCTTGAGGAAAGTTGTTCAGTTTCATGTGCTGATTCACCCCTTAAAATATTTGCAGCAATTTTTTTTACACACTGTATATGCAGGACATGTCCTGCAGTGGACGTCTATCGGCTGAGACGACGACGACGACTGTATATGCATTACGCGGTGAACACTTCGATATCGCGTTTCAGGCCCATGGTTCTGTCACGTGGCGCCATCTCTCCGATATGTTGAGAACTCTTCCTCGTGTATGCTCGTGAAGCACTTGAGTGAGCTTCATGTTGTAGCCACTAGAGGTCACTACATGCGTTTGTATGAAGATAGCTTACTTCCCCCTTCTTACTTTGATGGTTCAGCTAACCTGGGATAGTCGTCAAGCCCGGAGCTCAAGCTCTTGGGGTTGAGCTGCAGGCCGTCGTCGTGGCGGCCGCGCCAGCGGTACGACGTCGGCTCCGCGCCGCGCTGCGACGTTTGGAACCACGAGAACCACGCCTACAGGAACAGACAGAAAGATTACAACATAATAAACATTCGTTTCTATGTAAAATATATACAGGGTGTTAGGGACTGGGTCCCGAATACTGATAGAGTGCAAGCAAACCGCAAGCTGACCAATTTTTCCCTAGGAACATATGTCAGGAAACGACAAAAAAATTTCGACCTCAAAAATTCAAAATCGCGATCAGCTGAACTGCATTTACTATGGAGAGCCAAATTTTTTTTTACGTTTCCTGATATATGTTCCTAGGGGAAGTTGTTCTGTTTCATAGTGTGGACGCATCCTATTTCATGGTCAGACATGGCGATAACGAACGTGATTTTACAGTCGTTATTGCTCTGCCTACCCCGCAAAGGATAAAGGCGTGATTTGTGTGTGTGTGTGTGTGTGTGTGTGTGACGCATCCTATTAGTATTCGGTACGCTGTCCCTTACACCCCGTATATCGCAATATGTAATTATTAGGAATAAATTAGTATTTTCTTTGTAACCTTACCTATGCAACTGTCAAATCACATTTCACAACTAGTGAGGGGCTCTTTCGCAAGTCTTCGCAATAGTTTTCAGAATATTACTTTCATATTTTGTTAATTACTTTGTCAAGTACTGGATCAATGATATAGAGCCGTTCTTTCGCGAGTCCGACTTTTTTTTTACCTGCAGCCTGGTGAACATGCGGCCCAGCGTGCTCCTGTGAGGCATGTGCGGCTGGAAGAGGTGCGGCCACAGCTGCACGAGCCTGGCCAGCTGGATCATCAGCATCGGCGGGTTGCTCTGCACCACGACCTGCTATACCTGCAGCCTGGTGAACATGCGGCCCAGCGTGCTCCTGTGAGGCATGTGCGGCTGGAAGAGGTGCGGCCACAGCTGCACGAGCCTGGCCAGCTGGATCATCAGCATCGGCGGGTTGCTCTGCACCACGACCTGCTATACCTGCAGCCTGGTGAACATGCGGCCCAGCGTGCTCCTGTGAGGCATGTGCGGCTGGAAGAGGTGCGGCCACAGCTGCACGAGCCTGGCCAACTGGATCATCAGCATCGGCGGGTTGCTCTGCACCACGACCTGCTATACCTGCAGCCTGGTGAACATGCGGCCCAGCGTGCTCCTGTGAGGCATGTGCGGCTGGAAGAGGTGCGGCCACAGCTGCACGAGCCTGGCCAGCTGGATCATCAGCATCGGCGGGTTGCTCTGCACCACGACCTGCTATACCTGCAGCCTGGTGAACATGCGGCCCAGCGTGCTCCTGTGAGGCATGTGCGGCTGGAAGAGGTGCGGCCACAGCTGCACGAGCCTGGCCAGCTGGATCATCAGCATCGGCGGGTTGCTCTGCACCACGACCTGCTATACCTGCAGCCTGGTGAACATGCGGCCCAGCGTGCTCCTGTGAGGCATGTGCGGCTGGAAGAGGTGCGGCCACAGCTGCACGAGCCTGGCCAGCTGGATCATCAGCATCGGCGGGTTGCTCTGCACCACGACCTGCTATACCTGCAGCCTGGTGAACATGCGGCCCAGCGTGCTCCTGTGAGGCATGTGCGGCTGGAAGAGGTGCGGCCACAGCTGCACGAGCCTGGCCAGCTGGATCATCAGCATCGGCGGGTTGGCGGCCAGGTTGCTCTGCACCACGAACTCCTTCGGCACTCGAGCTAGGGCTTCCACACCTATAAAAGTAAGTAAAAGTCAGTTATTGTGAAAACACATCCCGGCGCCGAGGTAGACCCCGAAAACGATGGCGATGTTGATGCCTACGATAGGGAGTGGACCCAGTTGGCTTTGGATCTAGTAGGCTAACTATAATATAATAAACTTAAAGCTAAGACAAAAAGTAACTTGAAGGCTAAAATATTTATTTAGTGTCACAATAGGGCTTAGCATGTTTGTTTTTTGCGGACCGTCGTGAAACAAGCGTCCATTTTGTGTAATGATATAATTCTAGCCATTGCAATTTTGAAAATCTCAAGTCTTGGTCTTTACCCAGATTAGAGCAAAATGGCGGTGGCCAAAAACCATCCAAAAGGCTGTAGCGACCTCTGGTGGCTACAACATGAAGCTCACTCAAGTGGTTCACAAGCATACAAGACGCAACAGGAGTTCTCAACATATCGGAGAGATGGCGCCACGTGACAGAACAATAGGCCTGAAACGCGGTATCGAAGTGTTCACCGCGCAACGCATATATACAATTTCTAATCCAATCCAGGTGGACCCGTCGGTCACAACACTGAACGGTAGCTACCCGCCTCCCGACCCCACCTGGATTCTTCCTGTCACCCGCCATAAGGCAATATTTACCCAAGATCTGTTCCCTAGGGATCCAGCCCTCGACGTTGGTGAGGTCGAGCCAGTGCGCGGCGATGTCCATCTGTATGTCCGGAGACCAGCGCCCCGCCAGCAGACCGTGGAAGCCCTCGTCCCACAGGAACCCGCGCGGGAAGAACGACCTGATACATACGCCGAATTATATCCAAAACATTTATAAATAATAATACATACATCTCTTTATGCTTGTTTCAAAAATACGCTATAACAACATTAGTAAAAGCTAAGAGCTTTACACACCTAACTTAATTAAATAAGGCGGTACACCAGTGTCCCAGGTTCGATTTCCGGCCGACGCTTAACATTTATTCAATTTTCTATTTTCACTAATGAACAGCTGAAATAGGTGAATATTCCGCCTCATGCTTCTAGCGAGGCGTGTCCACACCGACCACGGCGTACCACAGGCGGTAAGCCCAATGAAGATGCACCTACATAAAAAAAGGTTTTTTTTGTGTGGGACACCGAGTCGTCCAACGACCCGATGAACCGTGGTGTCCGAGTAGTCTTACCTGCTGGGCACTGCGGTGTACAGCGGGGCCTTCCAGTAGGGCACGGGCTCCCGCGTGTACGGAGACTTCACCTGGAGGAAATCTCTCATTAGCAATCATCATCTTCATTGGCCTCACACGTCTGTGGCAGACGATTTAATCAGTGTAAGACAAGACTCATCAGGGTGTAAAATATTAGCTGCAAATATTTAAAGGGATGAACCAGCCTATGAAACTGGACAACTTTCCCCAAGAAACATAGGTCGAAATATGAAAAAAAAATTGTACCTGCACTAAAAAATGTACCCGCCGAGGCCGACCGAGTCAATTTGTATGTGAGGTCCAATTTTTTTTTTTTTTCATATTTCAACCTATGTTCGCTGGGATATGAAAAAAATCTTTTTGAACTGCCATACAAATTGACATGGTCGGCTAGTTTATTTTGTACTAGTGGGCGCCCGCGGATCCGCCCGCGTGGTAATCGGTTTTAATCTCGTAGCATCACACAGGAACATTTTTTCGGGATAACAATTGTGTGCCAAATTTCATGAAAATCGATAGATTTAGCGTGAACGAGTAACAAACAAACATACAAGCTTTCGCATTTATAATATCAGGAAGTACGATTAGATGTACAATATTTTTCTCATATTTAGATCCATCTTTCTATCCTTAAACGACTAGCGCTGTGCGCTCCGCTAGTTTGTTTAATACTGACTTGACTGTCCCGATCGCGTAGCGGATAGTAGCCTTCTACGTCGGGGGCTGTGGGTTCGATCCCCACCGGACACAAACTTTGTTAAGTCAATTTTCAAATATTTGTGTCGAGTATTTGTTTACAATTAGAAATTATATAAGTTTTATTATCAGCTATCTAGCTCCTATAGATTTGCTTATTTTGGAGCTAGATGGCGCTGTGTGAGTTGTCTAGGATATTTATTATTAATATTATATACCTTTCCAGTGCCGTAGAAGTAGCCGATGCCTCCCACCAAGTTGGACATGGCCGCCCTGGCCACCGCAATGTCTGATTCTGAGTACCTACAACAAAATTAAATTAATAACACCGTAACTAATGAAAAATCGATGTGGTTGTCTTTTATCGATTCGCAATTTACAACAAATTACAACATTCCATTAGTTTATTTAAGTGTTTTTTGTAACTACTTCTTGTTTGGTACAATAAAGTTATCATATACATACATACATACATACATTCCCACAAAAGTCGATGCCCCAAAAAGAGGAAGAATTGCCACAAAAAAGGATAGACGTGTTAGAGAAAATAGCCCTAATACTACTACTAATTTACATGGAAAAAAGTGTGGCTGTGGGTGAAACTGATGAGTTTCCCGCTAGAATTTATTACAGAACATAATGTAAATAGAGGGTGTAAGGGACGGTGTAACGAAAAATTTGCAGGCGTGCTCAGACCATGAAATTGAACAACTTTTACATGGGGGCTATCTTCGTAAACGTGTCATTTTTTTCCCTTCCATACAAAATTCTCGATCAGCTGAGTGACTTTGTATGGGAACTCGAAATTTTTATTCGTTTCCCGACATAGCCGAATAGAAAAAGTTGTTCAGTTTCATGGTCTTATCACGCCTGCAAAGTTTTCGGTACACCGTCTCTTACACCATGTATATCTTACACTACTACTTAAATTTCCAAAAATAGTGTTGAAGTCAAGTCTTACCCTTTACTAGCCAATTTGAACTTCCCTTCGAATTCCTCATCGAAGTTCCGCTTCTTGTCCTCCAGCACCCTCGTGTAGTACTCCCCCTTCAGCGGGGGCGTGGGCAGGTCCTTTATAACGTACACGATGTCCAGTATAAGAGGGGTCTGCACTAACAGTTGTATTAGTACGAAGTTCACGTTTTTGTCCTGAAATAATAAGAGAGATATAATATTATATTATATATATTCCTACGGCTGTTAACGCTCTGTCTACCCCGCAAGAGATAAAGGCGTGATAATGTGTGTATAATGATCATCATCATGATATGAGAGTAAGTACATTATGTTAATGTAAAGTGTAAAAATATTAGCTGCAAATATTTTAAGGGGTGAAACAGACTATGAAACTGAACAACTTTCTCCAAGGAACATAGGTCGAAATACAAGATTTTTTTTTGGGGAAAGTTGTTTTGTATGGGGAAAGTTTTTCGGTATCATAGCTGGTCTCCCCTAAAAATATTTGCAGCAATTTTTTTACACCCTGTATACTGTTGATACATCCTTCACGCCTTCAATACATACAATCACGCCTTTATCCCTTGCGAGGTAGGCAGAGCGTTAACAACCGCAAGAATACGGTCGCTATCGCCACGTCTGACAAATATTGAGGGCCGGTTGAGGTAATTTGTGTATCACTATAGTGACAGGTTGTCAGCCTGTCGCCTAAAAGTTGTAATACACGTAAAACCCTTGAGTCCCTTCGTCTCTTAGGACATCCATGGGAAAGAAATGGGAAGATGCTATTCTAAGCCGGCATCAAGTAACAAACAATTACAAAATAATGAGGTCCAGGTTACCTTTTCATTGATCTCGTCGTCGGGCGCGAGGACGGGCAGGCGCCCGAACGTGGGGTGATTCTCCGCCTTCAGCAACGAGAAGAACTTCTCCTTGAGCAGGTGCAGGCCGGGCGCGTGCGCCTCCGAGTACGACTTGTGGAGAATCTTGCCTGCAAACAATATGTTGAATATAACAAGTTTTCTTTTTTTTAACACGCTTTTATTAGGTTGACCTGTATGTCACTATAGTGACAGGTTGTCAGCCTGTCGCCTAAAAAATGTACCTAATACACTAATACTCTCGAGTCCCTTAGTCGCCTTTTACGACATCCGGAAGGATGTGGGGTGATGCTATTCTAAGCCGGCATCACACGGCATTAACTAACTATAGTCTATAAAATAAAGGATGATCTTTGTGTCGATTGTGACCTTGGAGCAAATGCTATGACATAAGGTCCATTTTACTTTGTTTACCAGAAAAATGGACCTTCAGAAACGTCACAGGGATCATCCTATATTTTCAGACTATAGTTAGTTATTCCATACCTTCATGTGGTACCAGGTTGAGCCGGAAGTTGCGCAGCTCGGGCGTGTATCCGAGCAGCGCGCCGCCCTCGAGCCACACGCGCGACTGCGGCGCCGCCGGGCCCAGCGCCTCGTCCAGCGCGCCGTACCACACCACCATCAGCGGCTTGTTGGCCTCCTGCAAACGATGGCTATATCTCGTATATGCTTGTATGGATATTGACGAAACGTAATAACAAACTAACCTACATACTATTTAGGAAGGTATACAAAGTTTCAAGATACATAATCGATTAAGGGAACAACCACATTAGTCTATAGGAAGGAATGAGCCTGAAACGAGCGATTGCTCCCACTCATCTGCGTAAAATGGGTAATTTTTCTCAAGCAATGTAACCAATATTTTGTATTTATTATATAAGGTGTAAAAATATTAACTGCAAATATTTTAAGGGGTGAACTAGGCCATGAAACTGAATAGCTTTCCCCAAGAAACATAGGTCAAAATATGAAAAAAGTTTTTGAACTTCTCATACAAATTGTCTAATTTTTTTTGTCATGTTTCGACCTATTTTCCTTGGGGAAAGTTGTTCAGTTTCATGGGCTGATTCACCCTTGCAGCTAATATTTTTACACCCTAGATAGCCTGATTCTACACATGCTGAGTCAGCACCTTTTCTCTTTTAGCCACAATAGGCTAGATTCCTGGCAAACTCAAACTCAAATCATTTATTCTTTACATTTATCCTTTTCATGGTCATGTTTTAGTCATTGTAAAAAAGAGAAAAATGTAGGATGAGTAGGTACATTTTTCTATTTCTTATGTTCAATTTTATCAAACTAGTGTAAACGCGGCGGCTCAAATGAGGTGTAAAAATATTAGCTGTAATTATTTTAAGAGGTGAATCAGCCACGAAACTGAACAACTTTCCCCAAAGAACATAGGTCGAAATATTAAAAAAAGTTTTAGGACCTCCCATACAAATTTAATTGGTCGGTCAATACTTTTGTATGGGAGGTCCAAAATTTTTTGTCATATTTCGACCTTATGTTCCTTGGGGAAAGTTGTTCAGTTTAAGGGGCTGATTCACCCCTTAAAATGTTAGCAGCAAATATTTTCACATCCTGTATAGCCTGATTATAGTCTGCAGTCTTTTTTTTTGCCACAATTGGCTATACCATGATTTTTATCCAGATAGACTAAATTGACACTTGGTGGGTTGCCACGTTATTGTATTTAAAAATAATAAAAAAATAGTGTTCTGCCCTGAATGATCAAGTTATATGATTCAAAGATTATGATTGAATCTTTTTGAAAATAAATTAGGTTAATTTAAATTTCCATTAATAAATTGGTCAGTTTCCGTCCGTCGATCGTCCTCTTGGTCAAGTCAAGTCAATGTCTGTCTCGTCTGTCTGTCAAGGTCCACACCAACCGGCCAGTAGAAAGAAGTCGCAGAAAAGAGTGCAACACAACGCAACAAGCAAAAAAAAAACGGAAATTGAATTTATAAGCGCAAGGAATATTCAACCACCAATGCCAATTTATTCAACATTACATTTTAAATTACTTACAATATTATTAATTGTTGATTTCTTTAAACTAGACGACAAGTTTGCGTATAAACGTAAAGTAACGTATACTATTTACGTGACCGAAAGTCAAGTATTTATTATGCATATTTATTTAAAAATAACTACATCCAGAATTCATCTCACAACAGTTCAATGAATAAAATAAATGAGTCAAACCACAACACTAGACTTATGATGACAACATTTTAAAACAAAAAGGGCATTCTTAGCTGTCAGTTTAGTCTATCTGGATAAAAATCATGGTTTAGATTCCTGATATGTCAAATGAGCTACTTTTAAAAACGATCTTAAACGGTATTTTGTATGAAGAACTGGAAGAATGACATCACGCCGTATTTGGATGGCGTCAAAGCAGTTTTATATTATTTTTCTGTTTATTAATACAAACTTTGAATATTTAGAAAAATTATGAATGAATTCTGTAGTATTTGGATATTAGTTTTAAATGTACAACTCTAATATTTTATTAATGACCCAGAAAACTAGCGAATTCCATGCCTATTTGCTCTTAATCTTAGATTAGTCGCGCCAAAAAAAATACGCGATCGGTAGTTTGGGGTCTTTGCAAACCCCAAAGTTTAGGTGTCTTAAACGGTGATGTTTGATCTTTTTTTGTCTCTACTTCAGGACCGTAGCTTATTTTTCTACATATTTGTTTACCAATTATTTCAAAGTAACAAAATCTTGTATAAAAAAATAACATACCACAGAAGTGATATTCAGTCTGACAGTCCAATGCCCGCCGTGTTCCCCGCCCGGAGTCTTGACGAATGACGTGGTCAACGTGTGAGGAGGGTCCACTATGACCTGCTCCCCAAACGATTCCCCATCGTGTCTGATCCAACCGTACGACGGTAGGTTGTCGTTTTGGTCACACCAATGCCTGAAAATCAGAAATACAGGCCTTATAACTAAATACTTTTTTCTTTGCAAAAATAATTCAAGAGAGTGCTAATTAGCTATCTATTGTAACAAATTTTGTTAAATTATTCTTCTGTGCATTTAACGCAATAAAGAATATATTTTTTTTGTCTCTATTCTTCTGCAACTGTCACTTTTGGACATTTAGCAGCTTGTGTGGCTAGTCGGATTGTGTCTTGCAAACTTCCAGTGATGTTCACAAGTTAGAGGTCACAGGGCCTGTTACGCTTTAGTCTGCGTGTGCCCGACGTTGGGGTCATCAGATTTGTTGCCAGCTGATTTGGATGAAGACTGAATTTTGTTCTGTACTTTTTGATGGTTGTTTTGACTTCTGCCTTTACGGTTGTTATTTTTATGTTGTTATGTAGTATTTCATTTGTCACAAACCATGGAGCTGCAGTTATTTGTCTCAAGTTAATATTTATTATTATAAAGAAGAATATGCTCGGCTGGCATATTTTATTATTATTATTTTATTTTATTATGATGGAATTCTTTTCGAATCTCAAATCCACAGGGACCCGGTCCTTAGAGGCTCTATTATTATCATTCAATAATAGGCGAGCAGCCACTGGTTGATGTGCCTATATCTTGGCTGGTGTGTGTTTTGTTTGAGTTTTTTTTTCACATATTTCAACCTATGTTCTAACCCTTGTATTTATGGTATCGGTCCTTAGTAAAACACCTTATATACATATTTACCTGACCCCTTTGTTGCCTGTAAGGTCGTACCACATCAGCCCAAATACCGGAGACCGAGGTTCTCGGCTCTTCATACCAACATACACGTTTGATCGGTATGAGCCCCAATAGCGCTCCGGCACCGCCAGACCCGTTTCTTGAACCACCTGTGTCAATAGATAAATTGTGATAAGTTTTAAACTGTTATGCCACTTAAATAAATTCAAAGTCTTGTAGTGATTAAATGAAGATCAATGTGAGTAAAAAAGTATAAAACTCAAATTTATTGAGATATATGGCAAAAACGTGATGTCGTAAACGCCGGTACACAGCTCATAACTATTAATTACTGATAAGTAAAGCATATGCATGAATGATAAATCATGATTTACTATCAAAGAAAAGCAACAATGAAATTAAGCAATACTTACATCTATAAAATTTGTAGCAAGGCTATGTTTAAGTATATATGACATGAATTATTAGCAAAATAGAGATACTAAAAGATGATGCAGAATAACTTACCTTTTCATTATCAAATGGAGTGTTTACTCTTGTTTCTAGGTATCCTAAAGTGCCCACATAGACAGCTACACACAAGCAGATGCACCCTACAATAGTTTTCCATCTAGATATGAATTTAAAAGTCCGTTTTCCTATCGAAGTATCATCACTTCCCTCATTGCTTGAACTTTCATTATTTATCGTGTCGTGTCTGAATTGGAGATGCCCTGGTTTTCTATTTCGCACCATTTTTATGAAAAGCCGACTTTATATCAAGCATTTGATTTGGTCCTCTGACACGGTTTTCTTTTAGTTTCCTTTAGTTTCAGATATAAACAATGTTTATTCTCACCAATTCTCATTTCGCAACTCCGCAAACGTCAGTCAACTCAATAGTCAATAGAATAGGTACCTCAGATATAGGTACGGACGACGGCAACCAACCAAGAGTCTTTTTTAGGACATATATTATTGTGCACTACACTAAATTGTGCCCGACACTGTTTAAAATAACAACATTTGTTAGTATATTTGCTGACACGAGTTAAACACCTTGGGCCTCAAGATTGTTTATAATTGTAACGCCGAGTGATTTTCACAAATGTGTGATTTTCTAACACAACGGTGTGATTTTCTATGCTTCAAACTGTTACACAGACAGGGCCCTGCTAAATAAAAAACGTTTCAGATGGACGTTGATTGGATCTAAGTTTGAAGTATAGAAAATTACATTTGCAATGGAATCATAGAATATACACTATATATTAAAGGTAGTGGAATGGCAGTCCATTGTCACTGTCGTGTAAGAGAGTCATGTACATTCCGGTGTCGGCCATTGTTTTGTTGTACAATATTATGTCGTGCATTATACGATAATACGTGTGCCAATGACAGTTTGCCATATTTTCGTTCGGAAATTCAGTGGCGAAAATAGAGTGAATCATCAAGATCATCTAGCTTAAGATAGTTAACTGCGATTTCGGTCACAATGATGATATTTTCAATAATCCTTGCCGATATGTGTTGTTTCAGTTTTTTGTTTATTTAAATAAAAGCAATAAAAATTATAAATAAGAAATATATGTGGCTTAAAAATGGCAACACTTTAAAAATAGGCGTGCCGATTTGACTTCAAAAGTATTATATACCTTATGAGATCACATTTAGACTCAAATTGCACTACAAAATGTAACGATTTGTGATGTCACTTTGACAGGAAATTAAAAAAAACATAGGATAGTAAGCAATTTGCGGATCCTCAGTTTTTTGCCGATTTCTCTTTAGAAACAAGTTAAATTTTGTTAGAACTGTGATAAACTACTAAAATGGATGACCAAGGAAGGAAAGTCATCGTTTGTGACAATGGGACTGGTGTATGTGCTTCTAAACACAAGTTACAAAATACCATTTGAGATAAGCACTTGAGTCACCCTATATCCAATACAATATTTTATGTTTCAGTTTGTAAAGTGCGGATATGCCGGCAGTAACTTCCCCGCGTTTATTTTCCCGTCCATGGTGGGCCGGCCGATCATTAAAGCTGAGAATAAAATCGGAGATATTGATGTCAAGGTATGCACAACATCTACTACTTCCAATCAGCTTTTACCCCCTACCAGGAAGCTGTGTTACTTAGTTTCTAAGTAGAAATTAGTATGATTATTAATATTTATTTCAATTGCTTCATGTTATGTTATGAAACAGTTAATTCAAATAATTGTTTACATTCTTCCAACACAATATTGACATGAATGACTGCATAATGCATAACATTGACCCACAAATAGCAAATTCTCAATAATAAATGCAAGTAACGCCTATATGTCTGGCAATGGTGGGTCATTGATTAAAAAAAAATTGACTCATTTTTTTATGCGGCTTGTGTTTTGTATCCCATTGCTGGGTGGTGGGCAAAACCTCCTCCCTTTATTTAAGATGGTGTTTCGAACCGAGCGGCTGGCAGTATATGCTCACACTCGAAAACTACTAATTTGTATGGTTTGCGCATCTGCTGTCAGACTGTACTTTAGTTTTAGTTTTATAAGCTGTAAACATCACACACCCTGAAAGTTTGTATACTTGTTAACCAACCAAACACAATTTTGAAATTATTTGTTAGACCTATATTTTCTTTGACATTTTATTATTGTGCCTTTTAATTTGTTATTTATTTGACTTTTTATTCTACTATTGTTGAACTTTGACATTGTTATATACTTTTATTTTATATTTTTTGATGATCACATTATCCTCTGACGTTTTCATGAATTTAATAATGTGAAATACATGAATCTATCTATCTATCATTATTACTCCTATCTATTATATTACCCTTATTATTATTTTGGTTAGATAATTTTGAATGACAAAATCATGTTTAAAACGAGATATATATTCACATTTATTCATTTCCATGTGTATGTTTTACAGGACCTATGTATTGGAGTAAGTTTACATGCAGTTTAAGCATGATAATCGTTACCATATCTAACAATACAGGGTGTAAAAAAATTTGCAAATAATTTAAGGGGTGAACAAGCCCATGAAACTGTACAACTTTCCCCCCCAAGGAACATCAAGTCAAGTTGTATGGGAGGTACAAAAAAATTCTCATATTTCGATCTATGTTCCTTAGGGAAAGTTGTTCAGTTTTATAGGCTTGTTTACCTTTTAAAATATTTGCATGTAATATTTTTACACCTTAGTATACTTTGTCTTGTTTTGATATGTATCACACTAAAAGCATGAATTTCTTGAATTGATATTTTTAAACACATTACATGGAGACTACCATGCTACATACACTAGCTAAGTTAGTGGTAATGTGTTATGTGTGGATTGCTTAAGAACTTAAATAATTGTATAGTGAACCTTTTTTTTAATTGTATAGTGAGTTTTTTTACTGTACAGTGGCATCTACAAGGAACATCTGACTACCTAGGTCTGCTGGAATAGATTTCTTCTTAGAAATAAGTTGACGTGTCGTCTATTGTTCCATTTGGAAAGGAAAAAGAAAGGAAACAGTCCTTTGTATTTCATTGTGTACAATAAATGGTTAAATAAATAAGGAACCAAAACCCTTAAGCACAAACTTGGACCCTGATTTCTGCTTCTGAGCCCTGGCTGGGCCGATCTAACCGTCATTTTGATGTAACAGGGATTTCCTCGTACATCAGCATCAGAGGCACGGAATGCACTTTTATTGAGATATGTTTCTAAAACATATAAAAAGAATTTCACTCAAAAATTCACCCTCACAAACTCAAACTGTTCAACATACATACACATATTACGCCTTTATTCCTGACGCGGTAGGCAGAGCGTTAACTGTCGTAAAATACAATGAATATTGACAAGTATGGGGGGCCCTATTAGATGATTCGTATATCACTGTAGTGACAGGCGGTCAGCCTGCCGCTTATAATTGCAATACACACGAAACCCTCGAGTCCCTTAGTCGCCTCTTACGACACCCACGGGAAGGAAATGGGGTAATGCTATTCTAAGCCGGCATCACATAATATTGACGACCGATGTGGCGCAGTGGTAGTGTGACTGCTTGTGACGCAGAAGATCCCGGGTTCGATTCTCGGTGGGTCACTCACAAAGTTGGTATTTACAACTTTGTGAATTTGTTCCAAGTCTGGTCAGGACATTACGGGCTGAACTACACGATGGTCCGTAAGAAAGTTGGTTCCGTGTTTCGGATAGCACGTTAAGCCGTAGGTCCCGGTTGCTGTCTATGACTACTTAGATGGCCGTTGTTACACAACCGTTACGGAAGCCTGCTACTTGTAGAAGGTGGTTGAAAAATTCTGACACTAGAGTTCATTGGGTCGTTGGACGACTCAGAGTCCCACACGAAGAGAGAGAGATCACATGATATTTAAATGTTTAAATATATAACACTTACCATTTCACGCTGTCCAGATGTTTCACCCTGAGATTGTGCAGGTAAAAGCACTGCCTATGAGTCTGTCAAGACATGACAGACCTAGAATTTATTGGTCATCATTTATTGCTTCTTCTTGATGAGCTAAAGCTTACTGCATTCCATCATATAGACTATGTCTCTTGTATTTAGAGTAAAGTCAGAAGCAATCTCATTACAAAAAAAATAATGGATATTCATACGCACCGTTGGCGCCATCTACATTAGAAACAACTAGCCTGTGCCTCGTTTTTCGAAATACAGGCTACAAGTCTACAGGTAAAATTCGATGTACATTGCCTAGCGGGTGAAAAATCTCGGTTTTATAATGTCCCACTGGTTACGCAATATAAATCGAATTTCGCCTGTAGACTTGTAGCCTGTAGTTTCATTGCATGGGGTAGGAATATGCTGGGCTTCTGATAGCCTAAGTATGGTTTCGCAAAATTGTTAAGTCCTAAACAATATGTGAATGATTTCTGTGCGTATTCCAGTCATTGCTACTTTTTTATACAAGGTGTTAGAAAAAGTGCTGTGCTCCACGAGTTCCGTAGGTATAATAAAGTGTGCTATTCTATCACTATTATATAAGGTGCCTATAAAACTCGTGGTTTAAATAAACGCGATACTTTTCCAAACACCCTGTACAGAATGAGTCTCAAACAGTATATTCACTCATGAGTTCATGACATTTTTATAACTAATATGATATAAAAGTAAAGTAGCTTTTTAAAACTCATAGCAGTTATTCATAGTAATATTTTTAACGGGTTCTTACCGACGAATTCATTTTATTGTCGCCATGATTCACGGGTAACTATGTACGGGTACCCGTGATCGTGACGCATGCAAAAGCGTAGAAATGTCGGGAACTGAATAAAATTAATTCGTCGGTAAGAACCCGTGAAAAATATTACTATGAATAGTGTAAACAACCGCGATAGTTTAAAATTATAGCAGTTAGATTTAGATATTATGTTTCTACAGGCACTAGCTCCATCGATTCACATTTATTCCACCCTCACACTTAGTTAAACATAGAGTTTAGGGATACTAATAAAATATTATGATAGTCCTTACTACATCCTTCCGTCCTTATATACATTTTTGATTTAATAAAAAATATAATATTCTCATATTCCATATATATTTTGTAAACCAAATCTCCCGCCCGTTTTAGCGGTCTCAAGGAAAAAATCTAAGTTCTTGACATCTTAAGCCAGCAAACAGGCAATAAATCTTGGGAATTTAAAGAAAAATAAATAAAATTGGACGTCCAACACTAGAGTGTCGATGGCCATATGGTTAGGACACCGGTGTTACAATCGTGAGACCCGAGTTCGATCCCCGCCATGTACCAATGCGTTTTTACTCACGTAAGAAAAAACATCGTGATGAAACCCACATTCAAATAAAATTTGTATTAAGATGATATTTGAATGTGACTTAACCTAGAATTCGGGCCAGTTCGGATTGCAGAGGTCAGATGGCAATAGCTCTGTGTAAACACTTGATTCCACGTCAAATCTCCTAGGTCAGGTAGCCGACCCCTACAGAAAACGAGATTTGGCAAGGAGAATGATGATGGCCTTGCAATACTAATTCTGTGTTTTGTTTGATAGGGCTATCCGACTTTTTTTGCCATCTAGTAGCATTGGATGCCTAGAATCTAGATTTTTTTATTGAAAAAGAAAATTGCGCGAAATGCATTTGACGGCCTCTAGTATTTTAAATTTTGGTGGGTACATGAATTAAGCTATAAATAGCTTTATTATCTGTTTTTCTTTGTGCATTTTTTTCAGATGAAAACTAAAATGATTTCTTTTGAATGATTTTGTGTGCAATTATTACTAACACTTTACCATAAAAATGACAGAAAATATTTTAAGGGGTGAATCAGCCCATGAAACTGAACAACTTTTCCCCAAGAAACATAGATCGAATTATGAGAAAATTTTTGGACCTCCCATACAAACTGACTTGGTCGGTTAGTAATATTGTATGAGAGGTCCAAAAGTTTTTAATCTTATTTCGACCTATGTTCCTTGGGGAAAGTTGTTCAGGTTCATGGGCTGATTCACACGTTAAAATATTTGCAGCTAATATTTTTACACCGTGTATAAAGATTTTTGATTTGAATCATTTAGCACCAAAAATAATCTTATAATGATGTTCACGACATAACCCAAACTTGTGATGCTTTCAGGATCTGATGGTGGGAGATGAAGCTTCGCAGCTCAGATCAATGCTGGAAGTCAGCTATCCCATGGAAAATGGCGTAAGTAACTGGTCCAGTCAGACCGTACCGACTGTTTTGCCACTTTGTGATGTAAAACATGATATGAAGTTACGTAACATACGTAAATGTTACAAAAATGTAACGTGAATTTAAGGTATATAATAGTAAACAAAATTTTCGTTAAAAAAGCTATGGCAAAGTATCTAGGATGACAAAAACGGCTTGAGATAACTAGATCTGAATAACGCTAGTACTATTATATATTCTGTGTGTGAATCTGCAGTTAAAATCCTCCAGATTCTATCAGAATATATTGCTTTGAAATTTGATGAATTTCTGATAAAATTGTGTAAAATATTTTGACACTGAAGTTTATACGTGTGTCGTCAGTGCCACGTTTTTCGAAACTACAAGCTACAAGTCTATTGGTGAAATTCGATGTACATTGCGTAGCGGGTCAAAACTCTGGTTCTATCTATAATGTCAAACTAAAACTCAAATAATTTATTCAAAGTAATAAATTTTACATTCATCTTTTCGATGGTCAAGTATTAGTCATTGTTAAATAGAGAAAAATGTAGGATAAGTACATTTTTCTATTTGTTACAACAATTTTATGAACCTAGTGTAAACGCGGTTCAGGTGGACTAAACACTTAAAAGTAGCCCCTAACGCACTGCCTCGGGGCTGGGCAGACGACCGATGTGGCACTGTGGTAGAGCGACTGCCTCTGACGCAGAAGGTTCCGGGTTCGATCCTCGGTGGGTCACTTACAAAGTTGATATTTATCACTTTTTGAATTTGTTCCCAGTCTGGTTAGGACACTGCGGGCTGAACCACCCGATTGTACATAAGAAAGATGGTTCCGTATTTCGGATGGCACGTTAAGCCGTACGTCCCGGTTGCAGTCTATGATCACTTAGATGGCGGTTACACAACCATGTCAGAAGCCTGCTACTTGTAGAAGGCGGTTGAAAAATTCTGACACTAGGGTTCCTCGGGTCGTTGGATGACTCGGTGTCCCACTCGAAAAGAGAGAGGGGCTGGCCGAGTTAACCAAACAAATGTCCCATCGGCTACGCAATGTAGATCGAATTTCACTTGTAGACTTGTAGCCTGTAGCTTAATTTTATGGGTCACAGGTGGTGCGCAACTGGGAGGACATGTGCCACGTGTGGGACTACACGTTCGGCCCCAGCAAGATGAACGTGGACCCTCACGAGACCAAGATCCTGCTCACCGAGCCGCCGATGAACCCCACCAAGAATAGAGAGAAGATGATCGAGGTTAGTGACCTGTTATACGAAACGCAATCTAACCACATACATGCATACACAAACAGCTGGGTCTCCATTGAACGAGCAGCCTCAGATGCTCACTGCCGCGCGCAGCATGCGGCGCAATGCGCGGTCGGTGTGGACGGTTTTTCGCCCGAGCATGAAAATTTTAACATGCGCTGCTCAGGCGTAACACGTCCTCACCGACCGCGCAATGCGCCGCATGCTGCGCGCGGCAGTGAGCATCTGAGGCTGCTCGTTCAATGGAGACCCAGCTAATCACGCCTTTATCTCTTGCGGGGTAGGCCGAGCGTTAACTATCGTTTTCGCCACGTCTGACAAGTATTATGGAGTGCCCTTTCAGATGATTCGTGAATCACTGTAGTGACAAATTGTCAGCCTGTCGCCTAAAATTGTAATTGTAAAACACATGAAATCCTCGAGTCCCTTAGTTGCCTTTTACTACACCCGCGGGAAGAAATGGGGTGTACCCACAGTACTCTTCCTGTCAACAAAAGGTGGCTTGGTAGAAATTGCTGTCTCAGCAATAAGGCCGTCTATATTGTACCGAATTTTCTTTTATTTATGTTGTGTTTTGTACAAAGAAAGCATATTGTATTGTATGATTTGCAGGTGATGTTCGAGAAGTACGGTTTCGACAGCGCTTATATAGCGATCCAGGCGGTGCTCACGCTGTACGCGCAGGGGCTCATCTCCGGCGTGGTGGTCGACTCAGGTACGTCACTGCACGACGTTCTTTACAAATATATAGAGATACAACTTTAAACTGAACAACTTTCGCTAGATTTTTCAAAATATGAAAAATATTGGACCTATTATACGAAATGTACATCTCGAGTCACTTTGTTTTTTTTTGCGAAGTCCTAATTTGTCTCTTTTTCATATTTCGTAAAAATGTTTCAGACCAAAATTGTACAGTTTAAAAAAACACACCCTGAAAACATTTGTACTTAATGGGATAGGATACTAGGGAACTAATGGCGCCACTCTCGACTGTGCCTGTGATTGGTCAAAAATGTGTCAATGTCAAAGCTCGGTTACTTCTTACTGGTGCGCAGGCACAGTCGCACGTGCTGCCATCTGCAATAAGCTTTGAGTTTTTCTCCCCGTTAAATATAATAGGACTCATGAGGAAGCTGTTAAGAGGAAGTTACATACCGAAACTTGGAAGATGAGGAAGACGATTAGGATGAGAAAGCGGGCCAAAGAGACAAGAAACTAAAAAAAGGCATGAAAAATAATACTTCTGTTCACAATGTTTACTATAAACTATGATAGGCTTTTTCGTAATCGATGAGGATATGGAAGCGGAAGAGGTATTTTAAACATTCTTTTATGTGGAAGTGGTTGCGGATGAGGAACTTAAAAAATTGCGGATTCCGTATTATGAGAATGCAAACTCAAATCCTAGCGTAAACGCGGCTCAGGTGGACTAAAAACTTAAAACTAACCCCTAATGCACTGCGTCGGGGCTGGCCAAGCTAACCAAACAGCATGTAACGTTAGATGGTAAATAAAATAAAATAAATAAATGCGGAAGAGGAGTCCTCATCAGCACCAAAATGTGACCGTTTGTGATTGCACCACCCGATTGTCCGCAAGAAAGATGGTTCCGTGTTTCGGATGGCACGTTAAGCCCTAGGTCCCGGTTGCTGTCTATTGTTACTTAGACGGCGGTCGTTGCACAACCATGTCAGAAGCCTGCTACTTGTAGAAGGCGGTTGAGAAATTCTGACACTAGGGTTTATCGGGTCGTTGGAAGACTCGGTGTCCCACACGAAAAGAAACTATAGTGACAGGCAGCCTGTCGCCTAAAATTGCAATTCACATGAAGACCTCGAGTCCCTTAGTCGGCTCCTACGACACCCACAGGAAAGAAATGGGGTGATGTTATTCTAAGCCGGCATCACACGGCGTCATCACGGCAGGAATCCTCATCAACACTATAATGTGACCGTACGTGTTCGCAGGGGACGGCGTGACGCATATCTGCCCCGTGTACGAGGAGTTCGCGCTGCCTCACCTCACCAGGCGGCTGGACATCGCCGGCAGGGACATTACGCGCTACCTCATCAAGGTACGTAAGTCACAGATAATATAATACTACTAGAGTAAAGAGTAGTACAGATACCTAACGTCTTAGAGGGAGTTGGATTGCCCTAAGATGGCTATTGGCAGGCTATTTGAGATGTCGACTCAGCGCGTGTATTGCTAGCGATATCTAGGTTATTTATTGGATACTTCGTATTGACAACATTATATTATGTATTATTTTTCAATACTTTGTTTTTGTAAATTTTCCTTTATTTCAGACTCTTTAGCCGCGATGATTCCGCCATCTATTGATTTTTTCTGGACTAATTTCCTTTAGTAAAGAATGAGACCGTATGACATAAATCCAGGATTAGGCAGGATTCGGGAACAATGTGGAGCGGTCACATACGGAGCTTTCTTGATAGAGAATTTATTATAAGTTAACGTAAATAGCGCCATCTAGTAGAAACAGTAAGAACTACATGATCTACGATGTTCTAATCGAAACAAAAATTAGGAACACACACATCACGCCTATATCCAGGGGTAGGCAGAGCTTTAACGATCGTAAAACCGTTATCTACACGTCTGACAAGTATTGAGGGCCCCTTCAGATGATTCGTGTATCACTGTAGTGACAGGTTGTCAGCCTGTCGCCTAAAATTGTAATACGTGGTAATACACATGAAGTCCCTTAGTTGCCTCTTACAACACCCGTGGGAAGAATTGGGGTGATGCTATTCTATGCCGGCATCACCTACATACTTAGACACATATTTGCTTTCAGCTCCTCCTGCTGCGAGGCTACGCGTTCAACCACTCAGCGGACTTCGAGACGGTGCGCATGATGAAGGAGAAGCTCTGCTACATCGGGTACAACATCGAGCAGGAACAGCGGCTGGCGCTGGAGACCACCGTGCTCGTGGAGCCCTATGTGGTATGTGATGATGATCTCACCGACCGATTTCGGCCATGGCGACCACTTTGACTCCTAATCAGATCGGCGCTGATGCGCCCGGAGATGGCTATTGTAGCCAATTTTGTCAGTAAACTCCCGTGCACAGAGTGGACACGTGAGTTTGCCATTTACATAATTATAGTTAATGGCGACGGGTGGACGGGCCTTCAGCTCATCGCGCTTAGCGTCGAGGTCTGCTTTACGTTGTTCCTCAAACTCGCGGACTTGCCTCTTAACCATCCCGCGCCATTCGGGGCGCTGTGCTGCCAGACCCTCCCATTGAGTGGTATGTATACAGTCCATGGACGTGGACCTCCCTAATCGGGGGGTGTGGTTGTATAGCTCTGCTACATCGGGTACAACAGAGGCTCGCGCTCGAGACCACCGTGCTCGTGGAGCCCTATGTGTGGTATGTATGCGTCCACTGCTGGACTGGGCCCCCCTTATCGGGGGGTGTGGTTGTATAACTCACACTCACTGCTTAAATTAATATGTCATAAATTCAAAATGAGGGATTTTTAACGATATACAGGGTGTAAAAAAAATTGCTGCAAGTATTATTGGAGGTGAACCACCCCTTGAAACTAAACAACTTTGCCCAAGGAACATCAGTTGAAATATAAAAATAAAATTGGATCTCCCGTACAAAATTACCGACCAACCAAGTCAATGTATGGGAGGTGCAAAAGGAGTGATATTTCGACCTATGTTTCTCGAGGAAAGTTGTTCAGTTTCATGGGCTGATTCACCCCTTAAGATATTTGTAGCTAATATTTTTACACCTTATATATAACTTTGAAAATACCGCGGCTTAAGGTCTTTTCTTTTTTAATAATTAATATAATTATGCTTGTTTAATTTCTCTATTATGCGTGTGTTGTAGCTGCCGGACGGGCGCGTGATCAAGGTGGGCGGGGAGCGGTTCGAGGCGCCCGAGGCTCTCTTCCAGCCGCACCTCATCAACGTGGAGGGGCAGGGGCTGGCCGAGCTGGTCTTCAACACCATACAGGTCACCTAATAGCATGCCAAGACCTGTGTACACTCACGTTTAAAAGTGGAGGGCCACCTCAATTTTTTCTAAATATCTCCTAAGCTACATTTAATAAATTATTACTTTACTAATTTTATGAATGTGTGTGTGTGTGTGTGTGTTGTCCATGCAGCTAGTAAAAATCTATTCATAAAACTAAAAAAAACATTAATAGGATAAAAAAGTTATCTATATGCAGTTTTGAACGTGCCGTGTGGGAACAATTTGTCCCCATTTGTCTCTAGTGACAAGTTTTGTGGGGACACATGGGACCAAGGGAATAAAAGTGGACCTAAAAATTAGCTGCAAATATTTTGAGGGGTGAATCAGCCCATGAAACTGAACAACTTTGCCTAAGAAACATAGGTCGAGATATGAAAAAAATTTGGACCTCCCATACAGCTGACTCGCCCGACTGCTTCATTTTGCATAGAAGATCAAAACATTTCTTTCATATTTCGACCTATGTTTCTTGGGGAACGTTGTTCAATTGCATGGAACTGATTCACCCCTTAAAATATTTGCAGCTAATATTTTGACACATTACATATGCACTTTTTAATGTGACGTATGGGATCAATTTGTCCCCATTTGTCTCTAGTGACAACTGGGAATTTTTATTCTGGGAATAATAATTAGTGACAAGTTTTGTGGGGACACATGGGACCGAAGGAATAAAAATGGACATATACGCAAATAATGGAAAAATCAATCAGTCGCTCTCCCTTTTCGTGTGGGTCATCAAGTCGTCCAACGACCCAATGAACCCTATAGTCTGTAAAATATAAGTTGATTTCTGTGACGTTTGTGAGCTTGGAGCATAAGGTCCATATTCCTAGTTATCAAAGGAAAATGAACCTTATGTCCTATTATTTGCTCCAAGGTCACAATCCTCCTATATTTTGCAGGTTATAGTGTCAGACATTTTTAACAAATCAGTGTGTTTTGTGTTCAGGCGGCCGACATAGACATGCGCAATGAGCTGTACAAACACATAGTGCTGTCGGGGGGCTCCACCATGTACCCGGGGCTCCCCTCGCGGCTCGAGCGGGAGATCAAGCAGCTCTACCTGGAGCGCGTGCTGCGCAACGACTGCGCCAAGCTGGCCGTGAGTATATCTACTGTCGGGGTGACAACCTGTCACTACAGTGATACACGAATCATCAGGGCCCTCAATACTTGTCAGACGAGGCGATATCGATCGTATTTTTATAGAATGCTTTGCCTACCCCGCAAGGGATAAAGGCGTTATGTGTGTGTGTTTATTTTAATACATGCATACATACACATAAGTCAATACAAGCCTGCCCCTCGATTACGTCTTTCAAAAAAAGATTCAAAGATCACTTATTATCACAAATAGATTAATATAATATTTGTGTATTCATATGTTATGGTTATATGTGTGCGGTCTTGTTCCCGTCAGCATTCTTATCTCTAATTCTAATGTATAGGTTGACTGGAAGAGATCTCTTTAAAGATATAAGTTCACCTTTGTAATCTAGTTTCTAAGTTCACACTTAATTTTAATTGTACACAATAAAGAATACATAACGCGTTTATCCCTTTTTGTGTAGGCAGAGCGTTAACGACCGCAGAATTACGGTCGTTATCACCACGTCTGACAAATGTTTTATAAGTTTCTTTTTATGCTGATGGCCTTGCCACTAAACCATTTTTTTTTCATATTTCGACCTTTGTTCCTTGGCAAAAGTAGTTCAGTTTTATAGGCTGGTTCACCTCTTCTTTGCAGTTGATTTTTAACATCCTATTTATTTTCCGATGGTCTGTATCTTACAGTGATGCCGGCTTACAATAGCATCACTCCATTTCTTTCCGCGGGTGTCGTAAGAAGCGACTAAGGGACTCGAGAGTATTGGTGTATTACAATTTTTAGGCGACAAGCTGACATCCTGTCACTATAGTGATACATGTTTTCTGAAACAACCTTGGAAAACAATCCTCAAAAATGTCAGACGTGGCGATAGTGGCCGTATTCTTACGGACGTTAACGCGCTGCCTACCCCGCAAGGGATAAAGGCGTGATTTGTGTGTGTGTGTGTGTATCTTCCAGAAATTCAAGATCCGCATCGAGGACCCGCCGCGGCGCAAGGACATGGTGTTCATCGGCGGCGCCGTGCTGGCCGAGGTCTGCAAGAACCGCGACAACTTCTGGCTCTCCAACAAGGAGTACCAGGAGCAGGTAAGTGCCTTCCGAAGCAAGCGTATAGTTTCACAACTTTCAGAATTAAGACGGATATAAAACTCGCGCCTTCCGAAACAAGCGTATAGTTTCACAACATTCAGAATATTCAGGCGGATATAAACCTGCGACTTTCGCCATTACTACTTGAGACGCCTCTTCCGTCTGGACTACCGAGGCTCAATCGATTCCTGCGAAATTACGCAAACGCGTTTTTGCGGGTCAAATGGCATGACAAATGACGACTATCACCGCGTTTATACACGTTGGTGTAACGGACATATGATTTTGTAGTTAGCTCGTGAACAGAGTACAGTTATCATAAGTGAAGGAAAGTTAACATTATTCTATCACTATCATCAAAATCTATTTCTAGATTAGGCAGTTGAAATACTCTTACACCAGGGTTCATTGAGTCGTTGGACAACCCGATGTCCCACACGAAAAGAAAGATCTCACTAAATGAACTCAAAGTAACGCTTGATACTACTATATTTTTAAATGTTAGTTATTTTACTTTATATTATTTAAAAAATCATTATGCTAATAAACAATATAATAAAATAATAATGTTTCAGGGTATCTCCTGTCTACGGAAGCTCGGACCTCGTGCCAGTTAAACACAAGAAAACCAAACTGAACAACTTCGGGGGCCCGCAACGAAACTAGCGCCGCCATCGTATACAGGGTGTAAAAATATTGGCTACAAATATTTTAAGGGGTGAATCAGCCCATGAAACTGAACCATTTTCCCCAAGAAACAGGTCGAAATATGAGAATTTTTTTTGTACCTCCCATACAAATTCACTTGGTGGTCGGTCGGTAATTTTGTACGGAAGGTCCCTTTTTTTTATTTTCTTACCTTTCGACCTTTTTCCTTGGGGAAAGTTGTTTAGTTTCGTGGGCTGGTTCTCCCCTTAAAATATTAGCAGTAAATTTTTTTACACCCTGTACAAGTCTTTAGTTACTTAGTAAGTGTTATTTGACGATGGCGCCACATGTCGTCAGGGCGCCCCTTAAATGTAAAAATGTATTATTCCAATATTATTTAATGTAATTCCATACTAAAGCTGCCCATATAATGTTTCTTATTCCTTTTTTTACTTTTTTGTAAGGTTAGTGCGATTTTAATCATCGCTTTTTCTTTTTAGATAAGTAAATAAAATTTCAATAAAGCACTGTATTATTCAAACTTATTAAGAGATTTGTAAGACTAAAATTAAAAATAAATATAGGTGGAAAAATTAATCAAGTCTAAATAAATTATTTTTTGAATACGGAAACTGTGTCAGGTATGCAGTTTACACAGCAGACATGATTCGAACTTGCGATAAAACTTGCGTAAACTAACTGAGCCATCCACTGGCTCATCCACTTTTCGCGAACTTATGCAAGTGTATTTTAGTACTAATAATAAGTCTTGAAGTGACATTGCGTTATCTATCGTGCAAGCCAGTTCTGTATGCGGGGGATATATAAACACTTCATAAGTTTTCTAAGATTATTTACGGTTCATATATGAGATGAGATTAGACCTAACATTTTTATTTTATTAACTGAATAAAAATATAATGTAACTACGTATTTAAATTTATTAAATAGGTTCTTAGAACGCAACTATCTACCAATTTAGAAAACCACTACATTTTATGCTACTGTATTTATACGACGGGAAAATGGTAAGTTGTTGAATAAAACAGTGAAATAATGTTAAAATGGTATATTTATTACAATACAATATTCTCGCGCCAGCCAACTTTTACAAAATTTGTTTTTCGCTCCCACCAATTCTAACACTTTATTATAAAATTATATTATCTTTTGGTACAATCCATTTAGTTAAGTGCACTTTGAGAGTCGTGTCGCCAAGGCTTTTCTCAAGCAGGAAATTTACAATTTCCAAAAAAAATAAAATTAAAAGGCCGTGAACACCGTTCAACAAGTTCGAATTAGGCTGGTCAATATACACAATGCGAGATACAAAGGTGTAAGACTGCACTGCTACGCTATGTTTATTTAGTAGACTTTTTTTTATATTCGTCATAGATTTACAAAGCAAATCGCCTGTAGACGGTCATTGCAGCCCTGACTTGCGTATGTCTACATGGCGACCAGCGTCACCCGAGCCAGTTAGACTATGTCCACGGCCTAAAAAAGACTTGATCCAAAATAAAATCTAATAATGGAATGAGCTATGCCAAACTGTTTATTTTAAAATAGTTTAAGGTCGCTTCTATGCGACCGAATCTTATTTGAAAATGGTTTCAACTCTGATTTCGTTTGGCCAATAGGTTTACAATATCTATTCGATATTTCGTTATAGTACTCATTTTATGGGTTTTTAACATATCTGCCATTTTTTTATCAATTAACTACCTAGTCGGAATAAATGAAAAAAACAGTAATTCAAATGTAAGAAAATCTTATCACATTTAAGAAATGACATCCATAAAGGTACGATAAGTTAAGAGACCCATATATAAAAAGTACTTCACAAAAATATTTTGGAACTACACATAAAATTATTGCTTGGTAAAAACATTTTATTTAGAGAAGCCATGTAGCGACTGCATATTCATTTGTTTAAAAAGTAACAGAAAGATTTAGACTAGACTAAAAAAAAGCAGAAATTATTTGGAAAAGAAACAATGAAATATTCAATCGATATGTGACAAGCTTGTCAAACTGTGAAACAAGCGTCGTTCGTCGACTCGGTGTCCCACACGAAAGATAACAAGCATTTTTTTAGATATTGAGATTTTTTGATTAAATTAATTAGTTATAAATAATATTTCTTTTAATCTTCCACCGATTTTTGTACTAAATGCTACAATATTTACAGAGAAGTAAATCGAAAATATGTGCCGTGCGATGCCCTGTCAGAATAGCATCACCCCAATTATATCCGTGGTAAATAGCGTCTAAGGGATGAATCTATCTAGCATGGGTGGCATCATTCCCTGTGAATGTAATATTTTGCACTGCGCTCGCCAATCCGCCTGCCAACCCCCTAACATGGAAGGCTCATGTCCAGCAGTGGAGAGGCTATTTTAAAGTAAGTCGAAATCAACTTCATTTTTGGTATAATAAAAACCCCAAAGGGAAAGAAAAATACAAAAATTCATTGTAGAAAAAAATAGCTTTAAAAAACCTTTAGATTCGGTTGCAATAGAATTTGAAAAGCATACTTTGGCACTACCACCATACACAAAATCAACTTTTTTTGTATTTATTTTTTTTGAGTAAGAGTGAAGGAATTCAACGTAGACTATTAGATTATTATATTCAAACACATTTACAAATTTAACCTATTATATCTAGATTTCAAACAAATATACACACACAAACAACCCTAAAAATCAAACTAACGGAAGATGTCTAAAGCCAGGAAATTCTTGAAAAAAGAGACTAATACAATAATGTAATATATTTTTGGAATCAGCATAAAAATATATTTCATTAGATACCAAACACGATAGGTTTCAGTATGCATAATATGCGTCAAATAATCTATTATAGAGTCAGTACACTGTATAAATAAATTAGCTGCAAATATTTTAAGGGGTGAACCAGCCCATGAAACTGGACAACTTTCCTCAAGAAACATAGGTGCAAATATGAGAAAAAAAATTGGAACTCCTATCGGTTGGTAATTTGGTATGGGAGGTGTCATTTCTTTTTTCATATTTCGACCTATGTTCCTTGGGGAAAGATGTTCAATTTCATAGGCTGGTTCACCCCTTAAAACATTTTCAGTAATTTTTAGTACAACTTATACCAACTCAGCTGGTAGGTAATGATTATGTATGAGGCTTTGTTAAGATCGCTAAAGTTTTGGGGTATTTGTAATATTCTGCTAGATTAGCTCGCACTGAGCTTTGCAATCAGCTTTTTTGCAATCAAATTTGCTTGAGGAACGACCAGACAAACTTTCAGCGATTGTTCTGTAAGTGAAACTCAATTTTTTTAGATACTTACTTTTTTTTCGAAATTAAATGCTTCTACCGTACAGCATGACACAGACAGCAACGAAATATGACAAGATTATTTTTACATTCTAAAATTTAGCCTGTCATTGTTTTCAATCCAGTTTGCTCGTTCTCAAAGATACTGTACGATGCATGAAGCTTACGTAATTATGTAAGTCGTTATTTTTTAGCCCCAACAAATTTAGAATTCCTGAATTATTTGTAAAAGTACCTACGCATTCACACATTTTTAACTATTTTAATATTTTTTTAAACTATATGTCAAATACATTAACCAACGTCAAGAATTAACTCTAATGGTAATTTATAGTTTTCGAAGGAGAAAAAGGGTATACTTAAAAACTAATAGTAACATTAAATAAAAGAATTAAAAAATTAAAAAGAAAACAGTACTACAGTTAATTTACGAACTAGTTTACGGCGGAACGGATACAACTCGGTTGTTATTATTTTTCACCTGGCAATACCATTTATCGGTCCAGTGTTGCCATGCAGCCTCATTCGATGTGTGTTACCGAGTTGTGTGCGTTCCGACCGACAGCGCCCCCCCCCCCCCCCCCCCCCTCCCTCCACACCGATTCAATGACTCCATGCATTATATAAGGTGTAAAAATATTACCAGCAAATATTTTAAGGGGTGATCTAGCCCATGAAACTGAACAAGTTACCCCAAGGAGCGTAGATCGATTTTTGAAAAAATAATTTGGAGCTCCCATACAAAATTACCAACTGACCAAGTCAATTTACGTATAAGAGGTCCAAAAAGTATTCTCAGTTTCATGCGCTGATTCACCTTTTAAATTATTTGCAGCTTATATATTTCCACCTTATACTTTCCAATAAAAACATGTATGAGAAGGAAACAGCAACATTTCCTGTCTCATCCGGCATGGAGAGGGCCATACTTAAATAAATAATTAGTTTATCATCCTTCTGGTTGATAATCAATAGGAGCTATCCCTGAACCATCACTATTCGTCTCGTTTGGAAGCTTGTACCGCAGTGCGGCTGAGGGCTCGCGACGATATCACTCACTTCGACACACTTGGTTCGTCGGGTCGTACGTCGATTTGACAACCCATTTGATACGCTAAAGTTTACACTTCGCCCGAGCACTTTTCACCACGCGGTGTCAACACTTTAGAAGTAACACCAACACTAAGGTAGATTTCGTTTTTTCTGTTTAGATAATAAATATATTAAGTATTTACCGATTATGATTCGTAATAATATTTTATCACTTCGAGTCGAAGTCTTCGACCATCTCGAGATATGAAAGAAGGTCGTAGATACCAATATTTTATACGAGTGGGATTCGAACCGCGATTCTCGACAAACCGTGTCGGCGCTCTAACCACTGTACATCGCAACAGGAATCTATTTCTTTTCTGGCAATTCTCATCAGAGAAATCAGGAAAATTTCGTTTTTATGATTTGATAAAACACGAAATTTAGAGAAAACTACTTCGATTTTCTGTCATTTTCATTATGGTTCGTTAACTTCATTTTACTCAGTATTACACGATATCAGAGATTTATTAAAAAACAAACACACTTTTTACATAATCTGATCCGTACAAAACATAAGTTTGCAAGGACACTTGGAGCCCACTCGTATAAAATGTGTCATTTATATACGAATGAGAAGTGTATTTGGTTTGTATATTTTCTCGTACAAGATCATAGGGAATCCGATTGCTTCTCGATTCACAAAGACTAATTGAACGTTAATCATACGAGCGAAATCTACCTGCGAGTGTTTTAACTCAAGTTTCACCTGCGTCGCGGGCGGAGGGCGCGCTTCTTGCTGGCTTTGGTGGGTCTGGTGTTGTTGGGGGGGGTGGTGGTGTTGTTGGGGGGGTTGGGGGGCGCGGCGAGGTCGGTGGAGCGCGAGCTCGCGGGCAGCACGCGCGCGGCCTCGGCGGCGTCGAGGGAGACCTCGATGCGGCGCTGGCGGGCGCGCGTCATGCGCATATTACTGTTGGTAGAGGCATCCGTTTCTGGTTTGGCGTTCTTCTTCGCTTTGAGCGTTCTCCTGGTGGAAGGTTTGGCGTCGTTGCTGCTCTTAGACCTGTTCTGCCCTTTCTCCCGGAGCGGCGGTTTGGTGTCCTCGTGTTTCCGTTTCCTGGTGGCCCGGGTGGCGACGGTCTTCTCGTTCTCGATGGATTCCTTGGTGGGGCGCGCGTGGTCGTCGGCGCGGGTTCTGAGTTTCCGCTCGGGAGGGGTCGCTTTGGGGGTGGACTTTCGGCTGCGCAGTTCTCTGTCGACGGTCGCTTTGGTCTCCTTCTTGGGTTGCAGTTTTCTCTTCTTCCTGGGCACGGGGGAGTGGTTGGTGCGCGCGGGGGGGGCGGCGGGGGCGGCGGGGGCGGCGGGCGCGGCGGGGGCGGGCTCGAGGTCGTCGATGTGGCTGCTCTCGATGTACATGTAGTCGTCCGGCTTGGAGCGCGACTTGGAGTAGGTCTTGTGCACGGGCTTGACGGAGGGCACGTCGTCTAACGCGGGCGGAGCGGGCGCGGGCGCGGGGGCTGGTTCAAGGGAGTCGGGCTGGGGCGTGTCCTGCGTGTGCGCGCGGATGAGCTGGAGATCATCATCTATGGAGCTATTATGCACCCTCTGCTGTAGCTGGTGGATGGTGTCTATGAGGGAGGTCTCGCGCGGCGGCTCGGCGTCTACAGGCAGGTGTTCGTGCGAGGTGGTCGGTTCCTCCTCTGACGCTGGTTGTCTGTTCTTGTTGCGGCGCTTGTAGAGGTCCGCTTTGGTCATGTCCTGGGGAACAGACAGGTTCAATCAATTAGAGTTCTGTGAACAGTACATACTACTGGACGTAAAAGATGGTACGTTATAATTATTCATTATAATATGTATATTATAATTATTCGGTAAAACAGGGGTTGATCCTGAGAAGACCAACAGCCACTGCGACCTTTGTAGATCTAATCATTATTCTCCTCGCCTTATCCCGTTCTCTGTCGGGGTTGGCTACCTAACCTAGGGGATTTGACGTGGAACCAAGTGTTTGCACAGAGCGACTGCCATCTGACCTCTGCAACCCGAAGTCTAACCTGGCCCCAATCCTAGGTCACATTCAAATAACATCAGAATTAAAAATTTATTTGAATGTGTGTTTCATCCGATATTTTTCCTTCACCGTAAGAGCAGTCGCTAAATATGTCGGGGATCGATCTCAGGTCTCATGATTGTAAGACCGGTGCCCTAACCACTTGGCCACCTTTGCAGATCTATTGTGGCTAATAAATAAAAAGTCGTTGCATAGTTTAGGATCCGTATTTTTACAGCCGTTAACGTCCCATCTCCAGGGTCGGTGTGACAGCTGTCACTCGCACTCACCGCGAGCTGGAAGGTGTTGGTCTGCTGGTTGAGGATGCCCATCTCCTGCAGCAGCTGGTCCACTGTGATCCTGGTGGCGGGGTTCACCGCGAGCAGCGCCCCCACTAGCCGCTTGCTGTCTGCTGATATTTTGTCCCATACAGGACCTGGAATTATAAACAAGTATGATTATTATTATAAGCGGATATGCCGTGTGAGGCTTAGAATAGCATCACTCCATTTCTTTTCCATGGATGTCGTAAAATCCGACTAAGGGACTCGAGAGTTTCACACAGGGTGCAAGAGATGGTGTAACGAAAACTTTGCAGGCGTGATCGGACCATTAAACTGAACAACTTTTACTATGGGGCTATGGTGGCAAACGAAATAATTTATTCGAGTTCCCATACAAAGTCAGTTAGCTGATCGGGAATTTTGTTTGGAAGGTCGAAAAAAAAATTTACGTTTCCCAACACAGCTCCCATAGAAAAAGTAGTTCAGTTTCATGGTCTGAATCACGCCTGCAAAGTTTTCGTTACACCGTCTCTTACACCCTGCATGTATTGAAAGGTTGTAGAAAGCGGTTCTGACAAAAATTCTGACACTAGGGTTCACTGATCGTTGGACGACTCGGTGTCCCACACGAAAAGAGAGAGAAGAGAGTATTAGTGTAGTGTGAGTGGGGCTTACTCTCCATGGTGAAGGCGCCTACATACAACTTCCAATCCAATCCAGGTGGACCCGTCGGTCACAACCCCCGGCCAGGCGGGCAGCTACCGCCTGGATAGTTGCTGTCACCCGCCACAGGATGTCGTACTGGTAGTAGTGTAGAGTGTGAGAATTCTTACCCTCCATGGTGTATGCGCCGGCGCGGATGCGGTCGATGAAGGCGGGCACGGGCTCGCGCGGTGTAGTGTGTGAGTGTGCTTACCCTCCATGGTGTATGCGCCGGCGCGGATGCGGTCGATGAAGGCGGGCACGGGCTCGCGCGGTGTAGTGTGTGAGTGTGCTTACCCTCCATGGTGTATGCGCCGGCGCGGATGCGGTCGATGAAGGCGGGCACGGGCTCGCGCGGTGTAGTGTGTGAGTGTGCTTACCCTCCATGGTGTATGCGCCGGCGCGGATGCGGTCGATGAAGGCGGGCACGGGCTCGCGCGGTGTAGTGTGTGAGTGTGCTTACCCTCCATGGTGTATGCGCCGGCGCGGATGCGGTCGATGAAGGCGGGCACGGGCTCGCGCGGTGTAGTGTGTGAGTGTGCTTACCCTCCATGGTGTATGCGCCGGCGCGGATGCGGTCGATGAAGGCGGGCACGGGCTCGCGCGGTGTAGTGTGTGAGTGTGCTTACCCTCCATGGTGTATGCGCCGGCGCGGATGCGGTCGATGAAGGCGGGCACGGGCTCGCGCGGTGTAGTGTGTGAGTGTGCTTACCCTCCATGGTGTATGCGCCGGCGCGGATGCGGTCGATGAAGGCGGGCACGGGCTCGCGCGGTGTAGTGTGTGAGTGTGCTTACCCTCCATGGTGTATGCGCCGGCGCGGATGCGGTCGATGAAGGCGGGCACGGGCTCGCGCGGTGTAGTGTGTGAGTGTGCTTACCCTCCATGGTGTATGCGCCGGCGCGGATGCGGTCGATGAAGGCGGGCACGGGCTCGCGCGGTGTAGTGTGTGAGTGTGCTTACCCTCCATGGTGTATGCGCCGGCGCGGATGCGGTCGATGAAGGCGGGCACGGGCTCGCGCGGTGTAGTGTGTGAGTGTGCTTACCCTCCATGGTGTATGCGCCGGCGCGGATGCGGTCGATGAAGGCGGGCACGGGCTCGCGCGGTGTAGTGTGTGAGTGTGCTTACCCTCCATGGTGTATGCGCCGGCGCGGATGCGGTCGATGAAGGCGGGCACGGGCTCGCGCGGTGTAGTGTGTGAGTGTGCTTACCCTCCATGGTGTATGCGCCGGCGCGGATGCGGTCGATGAAGGCGGGCACGGGCTCGCGCGGTGTAGTGTGTGAGTGTGCTTACCCTCCATGGTGTATGCGCCGGCGCGGATGCGGTCGATGAAGGCGGGCACGGGCTCGCGCGGTGTAGTGTGTGAGTGTGCTTACCCTCCATGGTGTATGCGCCGGCGCGGATGCGGTCGATGAAGGCGGGCACGGGCTCGCGCGGTGTAGTGTGTGAGTGTGCTTACCCTCCATGGTGTATGCGCCGGCGCGGATGCGGTCGATGAAGGCGGGCACGGGCTCGCGCGGTGTAGTGTGTGAGTGTGCTTACCCTCCATGGTGTATGCGCCGGCGCGGATGCGGTCGATGAAGGCGGGCACGGGCTCGCGCGGTGTAGTGTGTGAGTGTGCTTACCCTCCATGGTGTATGCGCCGGCGCGGATGCGGTCGATGAAGGCGGGCACGGGCTCGCGCGGTGTAGTGTGTGAGTGTGCTTACCCTCCATGGTGTATGCGCCGGCGCGGATGCGGTCGATGAAGGCGGGCACGGGCTCGCGCGGTGTAGTGTGTGAGTGTGCTTACCCTCCATGGTGTATGCGCCGGCGCGGATGCGGTCGATGAAGGCGGGCACGGGCTCGCGCGGTGTAGTGTGTGAGTGTGCTTACCCTCCATGGTGTATGCGCCGGCGCGGATGCGGTCGATGAAGGCGGGCACGGGCTCGCGCGGTGTAGTGTGTGAGTGTGCTTACCCTCCATGGTGTATGCGCCGGCGCGGATGCGGTCGATGAAGGCGGGCACGGGCTCGCGCGGTGTAGTGTGTGAGTGTGCTTACCCTCCATGGTGTATGCGCCGGCGCGGATGCGGTCGATGAAGGCGGGCACGGGCTCGCGCGGTGTAGTGTGTGAGTGTGCTTACCCTCCATGGTGTATGCGCCGGCGCGGATGCGGTCGATGAAGGCGGGCACGGGCTCGCGCGGTGTAGTGTGTGAGTGTGCTTACCCTCCATGGTGTATGCGCCGGCGCGGATGCGGTCGATGAAGGCGGGCACGGGCTCGCGCGGTGTAGTGTGTGAGTGTGCTTACCCTCCATGGTGTATGCGCCGGCGCGGATGCGGTCGATGAAGGCGGGCACGGGCTCGCGCGGTGTAGTGTGTGAGTGTGCTTACCCTCCATGGTGTATGCGCCGGCGCGGATGCGGTCGATGAAGGCGGGCACGGGCTCGCGCGGTGTAGTGTGTGAGTGTGCTTACCCTCCATGGTGTATGCGCCGGCGCGGATGCGGTCGATGAAGGCGGGCACGGGCTCGCGCGGTGTAGTGTGTGAGTGTGCTTACCCTCCATGGTGTATGCGCCGGCGCGGATGCGGTCGATGAAGGCGGGCACGGGCTCGCGCGGTGTAGTGTGTGAGTGTGCTTACCCTCCATGGTGTATGCGCCGGCGCGGATGCGGTCGATGAAGGCGGGCACGGGCTCGCGCGGTGTAGTGTGTGAGTGTGCTTACCCTCCATGGTGTATGCGCCGGCGCGGATGCGGTCGATGAAGGCGGGCACGGGCTCGCGCGGTGTAGTGTGTGAGTGTGCTTACCCTCCATGGTGTATGCGCCGGCGCGGATGCGGTCGATGAAGGCGGGCACGGGCTCGCGCGGTGTAGTGTGTGAGTGTGCTTACCCTCCATGGTGTATGCGCCGGCGCGGATGCGGTCGATGAAGGCGGGCACGGGCTCGCGCGGTGTAGTGTGTGAGTGTGCTTACCCTCCATGGTGTATGCGCCGGCGCGGATGCGGTCGATGAAGGCGGGCACGGGCTCGCGCGGTGTAGTGTGTGAGTGTGCTTACCCTCCATGGTGTATGCGCCGGCGCGGATGCGGTCGATGAAGGCGGGCACGGGCTCGCGCGGCGTCGCCGGCTGGAAGGGCGCGCGACCAGCCAGCATTACGTACTGAAACAACACATACACACATTAAAAAAAGGCATTTATTCACATATTTTACGGTCTCGAAATAAAGATTTTTAATAATGGTCTATATGTTTTCGGCCCCGGGGCCATCAAAACTACGCCGGACGGCTTGGTGGGGAGCGAGGGCTCACCTGGAATAGTTATTTGGTTGTTCAAGCAACCAGCCCAGCCTCGCCCCAAGGGCGTGATTGAATCTACCTAGTATGTGCCGATTATTGCCAAAATAAGGCGTAAATGAGGGAAATCTCGAAATACAGAGTTGTCATAGTAGCAGTTAAAAAAGAAATGGCTGTATACATCAGTGAAAAGGATGAATCATTACTGAAAGAACACATACACACAAATTATCACATCCTACTAATATTATAAATGTGAAAGTACTCACGAAGATGACGCCGAGGCTCCACATGTCGCACTGCGCGCCGTAGCCGGGCGCGGTGTGGCTGCGCGCGCGCGACACCACCTCCGGCGCCGCGTACGGCAAGCTGCAACACAACGCACACCGTAAATACAGCCATTGTTAACATAACAACCACACACAATACTACACCTACAAATGCCCCATAGCGTAAGGACACGAGCTAAAAACCGGTCCCTTTCTGACAAACATCAAGTTGCGCGCGTGCAAACAGGACGGAATCTTGCCGATTCGAAGCCTCCACCTTGACGCGCGCCTCGCTCAGCCGACATAGTCGCCTCTTAAGAAACCCGCGGGAAAGAAAGCCGAATAAAAGAAAGAAACGGGGTGATGCTATTCCAAGCCGGCATCACACGCCCCTACTCACCTGAAGCAGGGCGTCATCATGCGCGCGCGCGGCTCGGCGGGCGGCAGGCGGCGCGCGAACCCGAAGTCCACCACTTTGACGCGCGCCTCGCTCAGCCGGCACGACGTCAGAAGGATATTCTGGGGAATACAACACAGTTCAATATGAGGTCCGCGATATAAGGTGTAAAAATATTACATACATACATAATTCACGCCTCTTTCCCGTTGGGGTAGGCAGAGACTATTTCTTTCCACTTGCTACGATCCTGGTGTGTGTACCTCTGGTTTGAGGTCCCGGTGCGCGACGCCGAGCGCGGCCATGTGCCTCACGGCGAGCGCGAGCTGCGCGAGCAGGCGGCGCGCGATCCTCTCCTCGAGCCAGTGTGTGTGTGTGTGTGTGTACCTCTGGTTTGAGGTCCCGGTGCGCGACGCCGAGCGCGGCCATGTGCCTCACGGCGAGCGCGAGCTGCGCGAGCAGGCGGCGCGCGATCCTCTCCTCGAGCCAGTGTGTGTGTGTGTGTGTGTACCTCTGGTTTGAGGTCCCGGTGCGCGACGCCGAGCGCGGCCATGTGCCTCACGGCGAGCGCGAGCTGCGCGAGCAGGCGGCGCGCGATCCTCTCCTCGAGCCAGTGTGTGTCTGTGTGTGTGTGTGTGTGTACCTCTGGTTTGAGGTCCCGGTGCGCGACGCCGAGCGCCGCCATGTGCCTCACGGCGAGCGCGAGCTGCGCGAGCAGGCGGCGCGCGATCCTCTCCTCGAGCCAGTGTGTGTGTGTGTGTGTGTACCTCTGGTTTGAGGTCCCGGTGCGCGACGCCGAGCGCGGCCATGTGCCTCACGGCGAGCGCGAGCTGCGCGAGCAGGCGGCGCGCGATCCTCTCCTCGAGCCAGTGTGTGTCTGTGTGTGTGTGTGTGTGTACCTCTGGTTTGAGGTCCCGGTGCGCGACGCCGAGCGCCGCCATGTGCCTCACGGCGAGCGCGAGCTGCGCGAGCAGGCGGCGCGCGATCCTCTCCTCGAGCCAGTGTGTGTGTGTGTGTGTGTACCTCTGGTTTGAGGTCCCGGTGCGCGACGCCGAGCGCGGCCATGTGCCTCACGGCGAGCGCGAGCTGCGCGAGCAGGCGGCGCGCGATCCTCTCCTCGAGCCCGCCGGCCACGTGCGCGGCCAGCTCGCCGCCGCTGCCCAGCTCCGTCACTATGTACGTGAACGCCTGCAAGCGTACATACTACATTAAATTTCCTTATAAACAAAGAAAGAAGAAAGAATAAATATTTATTGAGGAACAATTAAGTACAAGTTCAGGGGAGAACATAGCAAATTCACAAAATACACTTAAATATGAGACGTAACTAAGACTGAAAAAGAATCCAGCTCAGCATATGCTGTGTAGCTTAAGGCCATAGCAGCTTTCAGCATTACACAACAGTAACCGAATAGCAGTTATATCTCGATCAGATAAAGAAACGATCCCGAATTAGCAACATAGTTGTTACACATACACACAAATCACGCCTTTATCCCTTGCGGGGTAGGCAGAGCGCTAACGATCGCAAAATTAAGGTCGTTATCGCCACGTCTGACAAGTATTGAGGGCCTTTTCAGATAATTCGTGTGTTACTGTAGTGACAGGTTGTCAGCCTGGTGCCTAAAATTGTAACACACATGAAACCCTCGAGTCCCTTAGTTGCCTTTTACAACACCCGCGGGAAGAAACGGGGTGATGCTATTCTAAGCCGGCATCACACGGCATTATTATTGTTTGTCTCTCTATACAAAATATATGACATATATGAGCGGGATCTCAACAATAATGTTGATCTTTCAGGACAGTTTCTTTAAAATATCAAGTGATATTTTAGTAATTTTTTGAATTTGACACTGCAATATTTACAGCAATGTGCTGTGAGGGGTTATATTAGGCCTATCTACACGATAACAGTACATTGGACACACGGTTAGAAAAGAACCTATGTTAACGAGGATGTAGTTTGACGCCCGAAGCGCAGCTATCAATACACACGAGTTTGCAATCAAATTTCCTTCCGAGTGATACATAGTGTTTTATACTACACTTGCAAGAATATAAAGATTATTACTAATAGAAGAACTGTTCAATAAACCTAAAAATGACATGAAAAATCCTAAAAGAATTCACGCGCTATTTTTTTATCAATATCGTTCAAAGCAAAAGCAAAGAGTTCATTCAGCCAAGTCTTCCACTTTGCCTGCATAAATATATTAGATTTACGTTTCGTTTTACGAAACTTTGACAGTTGCATTTTTTTAGCCCTGGGAGGAAAGTGATTTATATGGATTAGTCCTTCCCGCTAATTGGAAACGTGAACAATGGCGCACGTGCCTCTCCGGGTTTCATAAAAAGGTATAGGGCATTTTCTATGTAGGTGAAGTTTAAGGTGTAAAAATATTAGCTGCAAATATTTAAAGGGATGAAATGATGCAGAAAATCGTTGGAGACGTTTCCGATATCCCGAAAATATATATGTATATACAGTTCTTGCATGTTTAAAGGTATTAGATGAGATAGATAGGGCATTTTCTATGTAGGTGTAGTATAAAAATCGTTTTTGAAATTGTGTTGCGTAGTGTACTCACAGTGTCGTGGAAGACCTCGTGCAGCGTGATGATGTAGGGGCAGCCCTGGCACAGCTTCAGCAGCTCGATCTCCTGCTTCACGTCCTTCTTCTGCGTCGACACTATCTGCCGAACAAAATTGCACACTTTATATGTAAGAGTCAAAACTGTGTGTGTTTGTATCTGTGTGTGTGTCTGTGTGTGTATTTCCGTGAGTGTACGTGTGCTTCTGTTTTGTGAGTGTATATGTGCTTGTGTATGGTTTACGTTACCTTGACCGCGTACTCCTTGCCGGTCTGGCGGTGTATGCACTTGCGGCAGACGGAGTAGGAGCCGTCGCCCAGCAGTGCGCTGCTCAGGTCCACCGCGTACTTTTGGAAGAAAGGCGAGTCCTGGAAAGTATAGAAATACCATTACGATAGGCCGTTGGAAGACTCGGCTCCACACGAAAAGCCCACTTGGGCACCAAAGTCTGCTATTTTTAACACGCTTTTATTAGGTCCACCTGTATTTATGTAACTATGTAATGAAATCTAAGAAAACTTATTTAACCATCTTCTGAAGATTGTACCGTCATGAAAATTTCCTGTTGTATGTGATTTTGATAAGACTACAATAATATGGTACTATCGAGCTGATCTGATGATGGGAGAGATATGAACTGGAACTTCATGATGGATGATCGTATCATAGCCGTGTTTGGACTTCTTAGATAGGTCTTGTATTGAGCGTTGACCATAATTAGGTTTCAAGGTCTGATGATGAAGCCGGAAGTTAGGCACTAGCATTCCATGATGGAATATCGTATCATAGCCGTGTTTGGACTTCTTAGAAAGAACTCGTAATGAACTAAGAGTGTTTATTGTATTTTTTAAAACTATTACTTTAATTTGTCATTGTAACGCCATCGAAACTCAACTGTGATTCCATTGCAATTATGATTGTCTATACTTCAAACAGTGCAGACTACGAAAGTAACATACATGCACAAATCACGCCTTCATCCCTTGCGGGGTAGGCAGAGCGTTAACGATCGTGAAATTACGGTCGTTATCGCCACGTCTGACAAGTATTGAGGGCCCCTTCAGATGATTCGTGTATCATTGTAGTGACAGGTCTCGCATATAATTGTAATACGTGGTAAGAAATGAAACCCTCGAGTCCCATAGTTGCCTCTTACAACACACGCAGGAAAAATTGGGGTGATGCTATTCAATGCCGGCATCACACGGCACCGAAAGTAAAATGGATGTTGAAATGACCTTGATCCGCCAGCCCTTGAACTTGTCGTGTTTCTGTCCGGTGGTCTGCATCCAGATCTGATCCGAGATCACGTTCTCCGAAAACAGGATGCTCGGCGCCACGTACGAGTAGCCTGCAACAAACCACAACATGAATTCCCCAATTCTCCAAGAAACATACGTGGAAATATAAGAAATTTTTTTGGACCTCCCATACCAATTGACTTGGTCGGTCGGTAATTTTGTATGGGAGGACCAAAAATTTTTCATATTTCGACCTACGTTCCTTGGGGAAAGTTGTTCATGGGCGGCATGCGCGTGAACTCGTCCGCGAAGTTGCACGTGTCGGCCGCGTTGTGCACGTGCCGCGCGTGTAGCTATGGTTACCTAGGAACAGCTTGTCGCTGTGCTTGGGCGGCATGGCGGGCGAGTCGGTGGGCGGCATGCGCGTGAACTCGTCCGCGAAGTTGCACGTGTCGGCCGCGTTGTGCACGTGCCGCGCGTGTAGCTATGGTTACCTAGGAACAGCTTGTCGCTGTGCTTGGGCGGCATGGCGGGCGAGTCGGTGGGCGGCATGCGCGTGAACTCGTCCGCGAAGTTGCACGTGTCGGCCGCGTGCGACAGCGCCGGCACGAACGGCGCCGGCACTTCGCGCCGCGCCACCGCCTCCCAGTCGAGATCCTGCAATAACGAACATAAGTATGTATATATTATGATATCTTTTCTTCCATTTGCTCGTAAATGGTGGCATTGTTTCAAAAAAAGAATACCAAAATCGGCGGATATTTACCTTGAAGAATGGATGTCGCTTAAGCTCGTCAGCATCGTCCTCGCCGCCGCCCAGTCTGCGCCGCGGGTCCTTTACTAGCAGTCTGCAAACGACATGGAATACTCAAGTTAATACACAATACACATATCATCCTTGCCCTACAATATCGGCGCTCGAATACGCCATATTTGGCACCTGTCAAACTCATGTTAATGCTATGAGGTAAGGTATATATTTCTTTGTTGACTTGGCTCCAGCATGGGTAACATGCGTGCCACGATAAAATTTTGTCACCGCAATATGTCTTCTGCGGCTAACTTCACTGCGAATAAGTTACGCATTCTTCCATAGTGATATTGTGCGCATATGAAACGACAAAATATGTCGTGGCACGCATGTTAGCCAGGCTGGTAAGGGTTTAACAACTACAAAAATTGGCTTTTTCGAGCAGCGCGGCGATAGTGTAATCGCAAAATCATGTTTTATGCACAAAATCTGTCACGATAGACAGTTTTTTTTTTTACATTTTTATCTGCAGATTTCTGCGGCTGCATTGCGTATGTGTAGTTTAATACTTAAACTGCCTCATCAGTCCATTGCAGTGTTGGACATGGTGCTCCCTCGTTTGTGAGCTATTTGTCATACTCGCCGCGTAAGCAGGCGAATTGGTGAGCGCATTGAAAGTAGGTGTTGCATTCGCAGGAAACGCTGTTGCCTATTCCCTGGGTAAACTTAATTTAAATTCCCTGAATTGGCTTTTATGGCACCCAAATGTACGATTGCCGAGATGTTATTTTAAGGGCTGGTGAGTTGTGAAAAGTAGGCATTTATTGCCTTCTGCCCGTCGCGTAGAAAAGATCGCGGGAGTAAGCCGGCGGTGAACTCACTTGACCCAGAACGGGCGCAATCGGGCAGCAAGCGCCCGGCATAAGTCGGCATCAGACGACAGCCTCGTTTTGACACACGGTCAACATAAGAGATAGGGTGGTGTTATTCTACTTTGCCACCACACGTCACTGACAGACAGTATTATCATCAAAGACCCGGTTAACTAATATAGCCCGAGTGATAACGGGTAGAAAGTGGAAGTGGGCGGGACACATATGCCGGAGGGCTGATGACAGATGGCGAAGGAAAGTGTTAGATTGGAGGCCGAGAGAAGGACGACGGAACGTGGGGCGACAGCCGGCAAGATGGGCAGACGATATTGTCCAGGTCAGTAGGAAGAGCTGGAAGAGACAAGCCCTTGACATTCGAATATGGAGATCGTTGGAGGAGACCTTCACTCAGGATTGGGTGGCTATGGGTTGAAGAAGATTATCATCAAAACAATATGTCACCTCTTGATGAAGTCTTGCACGTCAGGGCTGACGTCCGCGGGCACGGGGTAGCTGCACCGCACGATGCGCTTGGTGATTTCCTGTTGCGTATTCTTCTCCCCCTCCACCGTGAAGGGCGAGGCTCCCGTGAGAAGCTCATAGGTTAGCACACCGACTGACCACCAGTCCACCGCCTGGAACAAACAGATGACATTGTACAGATGTTACATGTAAATGAGATTAGTTGGAGTGGTGCAATTTGTGTTAGATATATTTTTTTGGTAGAGCTCCATCCAAGGTACTATTAATATTAAGGTACTATTAACAAGGTAATATTATAAATTCAGAAGTTTGTTTGTTTGCTGCTCCTTAACGCAAAAACTACAGACCGATTTTCATGAAATTTAGCACACAAATAGAAGATTTGGATTAACACATAGGACAGTTATTATCCCGTAAAAATGTTTCTGTGTGATGCTACGGGTTCCAAGCCGACTTTTTCGCGGGCGGAGCCGCGAGCACACACTAGTATTTCATAAAGTGTTTTGTTAGCAACTGCCTGATAAACTTTAAGCGAAACTAGTTACATTGTATAGTAGAACTAGCATGAAAGATTTTAATTTAAGTACCCAATATTATTTTGATACAAGCTATTAGGTCGAACAAATTTATGACGTAAATTTTTATACTTAAAAATTGATTTACTCTTTTGTTTCATCACACCTACTCGTATATCCCTTGCGAGCAGAGCGTAATCAGTCCTTATCACCAAGCATGAATAATATTTGATGGTCACAACTATCACTATAGTGACACGTTGTCAGCCAATCACACACACACAAATCACGCCTTTATCCCATGCGGGGTGGCAACGCAATGTTTGCGGTTTTGCCTCAGACACTGATAAATCACAAACTATAAGCCAATCATCGCCTAAAAATACATGAAACCTTGGCAAATCTTTCTTAATTCTGCGAGTAGTGAGGACGCATAATGATTGCTCAATTTTTAGGCCTGATTATGATAACACAGCCTTTGATTTATCTTCAGGTTTTGTCTTTCCTATATTCGCATACACACATCACACCGTCATCTCTTACGGTGCCGGCAGAACGTCAACGACCGTAAAAATATGGTCATAATCGCCACTTCTGAAAAATAGGGATTTCAGGGCCGTTTCAGTAATATTCTGTATGACTATTGTGAATCTACTTGGAAATAAACGATTGAATCTTGAATCTTGAATCTTGGCTAAACCACCTGATTGTCCGTAAGTAAGATGGTTCCGTGTTTCGGATGGCCAGTTATCTATGTATAAGTCTATGATCACTTCGGCGGTCGTTACACAACCATCTCAGAAGCCTGCTACTTGTAGAAGGCGGTTGAAAAATTCTGACATTAGGGTTCATCGGGTTGCTAGACGATTCGTTTTCCCACACGAAAAGAGAGAAATGAAGATTCATAAACAATGAAACGCAAGTAAATACTAGGTACGGTAGTGGCTATCTATCGTAAGAACGCTCAGCTAACCTTCCGCTTGCTACCGCGACCTCGGTTCCATCACGTTCAAGGTTCGACGCCGCTACATGCAAACGGTACTAGACTCTATGCACTTAATTTTAAAGTACATTACGGGAATACGCGAGGTGTGTTGAAATTTTCAGTTTGATGCGGTTTCATGTCAAGTTTGTGCGTATTTTTACTACTTAGCGTCTTTGTTGAAATCCTAGTTTTGATTTCATATCTATTGTAACAATGACGATGTGTAGTATCTTTTAAAATGGCAAATAAATGCAAAAATCTTTTTTTTTTTTTGACTAAACTTCTCAACAAAAATCCGGGACACCTTGCAAGTTCATATTTAGTAAGAATCACATAATTTAAATAGTGTGTTTATTTTGGAATAAATATCTAAGATCGTGTAGCAGTGAGTAAAATGAGGTTTATAAATCGTAATGAAAATGTCACAATTTCGAAAATCTTTTTTATAGGTTTCGTGTTTTATCAAATAATAAAAACGAAAGTGTCTCGTTTTCTCTGATGAGAAGTGTATTTGTACTTAAACATACATACATACATCACGCCTTTATCCCTTGCGGGATAGGTAGAGCGTTAACGACCGTAAAAATACGGTCGCTACCGCCACGTTTGTCATTTTTGAGGATTTTTTTCCAAGGTTGTTTCAGAAGACATGTGTATCACTATAGTGACAGGTTGTCAGCCTGTCGCTTAGAAATTGTACTACACCAATACCTTCGAGTTCCTAAGTCGCCTCTTACGACACAGGTAGGATGTGGGGTGATGATATTCTAACCTGGCATCACACGGGCCTTGTCCTTATCGAAGGTGATAAATAGTTTGATTCCCCGCAATGTACATTTCCATATTAGGTAATAATAAACGCAGAGCTAAATAACCATGAATCCATAAAGAAAAGGAATCATGTGGATAAGGCTGTTTAAACACTGAGATGTTTTATTATTATTTTACACATTTACACTTATAAAATGTTTTCCCGAGAAGTATTCAACATACAAACCTGCGCCTTGAATAGCTCTTTATTAAAAAACGCATTAAAATCCGTTGTGTGGTTTAGGTGAAATTAGCCGTGTCCATGACAGGACACACAGAGAAACGCGACGTGGTTTTACACTGTGTATTGATATTGATGATTTGAGTAATTATCCTATCTACATACATACATACATATATCACGCCTTTATCCCTTGCGGGGTAGGCAGAGCGTTAACGGCCGTAAGAATACGGTCGCTATCGCCACGTCTGACATTTGTGAGGATTGTTTTCCAAGGTTGTTTCAGAAAACATGTGTATCACTATAGTGACAGGTTGTCAGCCTGTCGCCTAAAAATTGTAATACACCAATACCCTCGAGTCCCTTAGTCGCCTCTTACGACACCCGCGGGTAGGATATGGGGTGATGCTATTCTAAGCCGGCATCACACGGCAAATTATCCTATCTCCGCGCCATAAATCGCTCGATGTGCGGCGGCCCTAAACCACAAACACGGAGAGACTTGAATGAAACTCTATAAACTGTTACTGAACCACTTTCACTTTTGGTTTGCTTTATTGTTCAGATTCGTAATTTTCTGTCATGGATAAGGTGTAGAAATATTATCTGCAAATATTTTAAGGGATGAACCAGACCATGACACTGAACAACTTTCCCCAAGAAAGATAGGTCGAATTTTTTTTTGACCTCCCATACATTGGTCGACGGATAATTTTGTATGGGACGGCCAAAATTATTTTATATTACGATCTATGTTCCTTGAGGAAAGTTGTTCAGATGTATGGGTTGGTTTACCCCTTAAAATATTTGCAGCTAATGTTTTTACAACCTGTAGTTTTTCAAGTTTATAACAATGGAGGCGGAAAAAAAACGAAAAGCATCAATCGGTCTTTACAGTAATACATTATTAATTGGTTGAAAATTCGATTGTTCTTGACTTGATAACGCAGCTCCAATTATGATGCCACGGCCGCGCCGACCTCAACATTTTTTAGTTTAGATATTATACTGTGTGCCGTGTGGTTCCCATTTCTTCCCGCAGGAAAACACCTTATTCCCACAGGCACTTCGATAAACAGTTGTCGGGAAAGTAGACGGATCGGAAAAGTAGACCGATAGGGAAGTAGACCGATTGCGAGAGTAGACCAATCACGAATGAAGACCGATCAGAAAAGTAGACCGAACGGGAAGTAGACCGATTGCGAGAGTAGACCAACCAGGAATGTAGACCGATCGGAAAGGCAGACCGATCGGGAAGTAGACTGATTGCGAAAGTAGACAGAACTTTCCTGAGGGAAAAATCTCTAAAAAATTCTACGACGGAACTTTGGACTATTAAAGGCCAATTCCTGCACTACGCATCGCAAGCGGTGTGCCGTCTCTCATAAAATCCCATAAGTTACAAGTTACGCGCGTGTGCACGCATACGAGGTGCATACGCAGGCCGGTATGCTCTGCACTTAAAGAGTACCGCACCTCTCATAAGCAGTTCCTTATTTTAGGTTCATCATCAGGCGATAGCTTTTGTCGGTGGAGTATCCAGCTTTCTATGTCTTCTGCATTCTCCTTGATTTTTCTGTACGACGTGTTATCTGCTTTTATTTCGAAAACGGCCTCACTACCTGTTATTTTTTAAACAGATCTGGTACAGACCTTTTATCTCACGAGCGCGGGTTAGCCATACTAGTGAGTTATCTCTCTTTTCGTTTTAGACACAGAGTCGTCTAATGAAAAGAGAGAGAGAGAGAGAGAGTTATCACACAAGTATGGCTAACCCGCACTCGTGAGATAAATAGACTGTATACTAGCTATTCCCATGTCGTAATCCCACTCCGGCAAACCACTCAACATAACCTAAACTGATTTGCTCAAGGATATTCCTATAATCACAAGATTACATTAAGGCTAACCCGGTTTCCAACAGTACCTATACTATGTATATTAATATTATGATTGTAAAGTATAGGTATTTCTTTACTTCTATTAGTTCCGACAAATAAGGCGTAGTGGCAGTGCGTTTGTTAGCTACGCAGAGGTCCTAGATTCGGTTTCTGACTAGAAAATATACTTCTCATCAGAGGAATCAAGACTTATGATTTGACAAAACAGGAAAGCTAGAAGAAAATATTTAGAATTTGTGACATTTTCATTATGATTTATAAACGTCGTTTTACTCACTATAACACGATATCATGATTTATTCCGAAATAAACATACAAACATACATATATCACGCCTTCATCCCATGCGGGCTAGGCAGAGCGTTTACGGCCGCTAGAATACGGTCGCTATCGCCACGTCTGTCATTTTTGAGGATTGTTTTCCAAGGTTGTTTCAGAAAACATGTGTATCACTATAGTGACAGGTTGTCAGCCTGTCGCCTAAAAATTGTAATACACCAATGCCCTCGAGTCCTTTAGTCGCCTCTTACGACACCCGCGGGAAGGATGTGGGGTGATGCTATTCTAAGCCGGCATCACACAGCAGACACCAAAAGAAATAAACACACTTTTTAAATAATGTGATTCGTACGAAACATAAACTTGCAAGGTGTCCCGGATTTTTTAATGAGAAGTATATAAATGTGAATACGGCGTACATACACATTTCAGGCCTTTATATAGCATTAGTTCTTACAGTATTAACTAGTTACTTATTGTAAACATCGCGTACAAAACAGACCAATTCCAAGTAGGTTTGTATGTCTGTCCTACATACGGCAATGCGCTTGCATAAGACAATAGAACTGAGCTCCGGTGCACATGCCCTTAAACAAGCGTCCCTTTCTCACGCAAATCTGTATGCCTTGCAGGGTAGGCAGAGAGTAAAAAGGCGATATTCTTTTGTCGTGCGATCAAATTGATCAGAATATTTATTTATTTAACAAGGATAAACAGACACATAATAAAGATTGACAGGTTGACTGTAAGAGATCCCTTAATGGGATAATTCCGCCTGTGTGCCTGTTACGTTTCATTTCTTTTAATGCTTTTGTAAATTATTTTGTGCTACAATAAAGTAATTACATACAAACAGACTACAACTACTGTTAGGAATATATCTACACAGGTTGCAAAAGAAAGTCCGACACGTGCAAGCAAGGTTAAGGACATTTTTATATTGAACTGGCGGCCCGCGCCCGCCCAGCGCCTGCACCCGCTGCAACTCATTTTCCAGTGGGAATGAGATGTTTTCGCGGCAAGTATTATACATAAAAATCTTCTTCTTGAATCACTCTATCTATTTTAATAAAAAATGCATCAAAATCCGTTGAGTACTTTAAGCAAACATACGTACAGACAGACGCGAAAACCGACTTTGCTTTATACTATGTAGCGGTATGCACGCGTACGACTGAACCCGCCCTACGTTGATAGTCGTGACTTCAAGGTCCGTTCAAGTGAAATTACTTGATTATTTTCTTATATCTCTTACATCAATGCGTCTTTGCATTTTTCCCACTATTTGCAAAGTAGGTTAAGCCAACCTAATCTAAACACTGGTGAATTTAGCATCAATCTATACAGGGTGTAAAAATATTAGCTGCAAATATCTTAAGGGGTGACCCAGACCATGAAATTGAACAAAATTGGAATTGAAAATTTTTGGACCTTCCGTACAAAATTAAATTACCAACCGACCAAGTCAATTTGTATGGGAGGTCAAAATTATTTTTTCATTTTTCAACCTATGTTCCTTGGGTAAAGTTGTTCAGTTTCATGGGCTGATTCACCCCATAAAATATTTGCAGCTAATATTTTTACACATTATATAACCTCAACCTTCAATCCTAAACCTTGGACTAAGGGTTACAAGGACAAACCTGAGCTAGATAAAGGTCCTTAGGGACAAGGTTACAGACAATAAGCAAGCTTTATTTTATTACAGACTACGAAAAAGAAGTAATCAATATGACCCGCATGAATGTAAGAGTAATTTTCATTATTTTCCATCTTATCCCATTTCTCTGTCGGAGTTGAATCAGCCGTTCGATGCCGGCCTAGAGTAGCATTACCCCAATCCTACCTTTGGGTGTCGTAAAAACCGAGTATGGGTTAATTATTTAAGGAATGGGTCGTTTCCTGCGAGTTAAATCTTACACTGCGCTCGCTAATCCGCCTGACGATCGTGTTGAATATAGCAATATCCTCCGATAGGGGGAGGCACATGTCCAGCAGTGGACTGTTGTAGCTGGTAAGGTAAGGAAGGTAAGCCGTAGTGTATCTGTAAATGTGTGCATGAGCAAAATGGCCACCGAGTACCAAGTGAGCCATCTTTTTCTTCTTGTATACCAAAACATCATCGACATAAACACCCTAAAAGCCCACACGTCTCCAGCCTTCAAACGTGCTCAGGTCACGTGGCGAGCCGACTGGCCGACGTGACTTCACGTGACCAACCTTACGTAAATACAATTGTTGCAAGTTTCAAATGCTTATTAAGGGGCTATGCTTTTTTGAAGTTTGAAAGTTGATGGTTGTTGGCTTTTTATCGCGGCCGACGACCGATGTGGCGCAGTGGTAGTGCGACTGCCTTTGACGCAGAAGGTCCCGGGTTCGATTCTCGGTGGGTCACTCACAAAGTTGATATCTATCACTTTGTGAATTTGTTCCCAGTCTGGTTAGGACATTGCGGGCTGAACCACCCGATTGTCCGTAAGTAAGATGGTTCCGTGTTTCGGATGGCACGTTAAGCCGTAGGTCCCGGTTGCTGTCTATGATCACTTAGACGGCGGTCGTTACACAACCATGTCAGAAGCCTACTACTTGTAGGAGGCGGTTGAAAAATTCTGACACTAGGGTTCATCGGGTCGTAGGACGACTCGGTGTCCCACACGAAAAGAAGAAGAATCGCGGCCGTGGCGCCGGCTCAAAATATAACCAGCCTATTATTTTCGCGGGTGCGGTAAAAGGCGACTAAAGGATATGTCTAATAAAAAATGGGCAGCAGCGTTCCCTGTGAATCCGTCTGCCAAGCGTCAATATGGCAAAGCAGCGGAGTAATGTCGGAGTAGCCATGTCGAAGTTCAGTTTTATTGTCAAAGCAAGTATATTAACCTTTTGCACGCCAGAGTTTTTTTACGTCGGCACACCCCCGACGCCAAGCATAGAAAAATATGAAGATGGTAAAAACTTATCGGCAAGCAGCCCGGTGTCTTAAACAAGACAGAATTTAAGTTATAAAAATAAGTAAATTTGGACTACTTTAGTCGTCAGTGGCGTCGTATGTACGCGAGCGTTTAGCAACTATAGTGGTCATTGGCGTTCAAAAGGTTAAGCACCCGGGGCCAAAAACATAGAGCCAACACTAAAAAAGCTGAGTTTGTGTTTTGTTAAATTTTGGTTTAATTTTTGTGAAACTACCATTTGTTTCAGTCTCAGCGAATAAAAGTCGTTTTGAATAATTCCTTTGTTCAACAGTCGTAGGTAAAAAACTCGTGTAGCCTTCAGTCCTTGAGACCGCGTCCTTCAGACTTGGCTATAATAGAATAACTGTATATATATAAGATAAATAGATAATCTAGACTAAGAGCGTCGGTGGTTAAATGGTTAGGACACCGGTCTTACGATCGTGAGACCCGAGTTGGATCCCCGCCATGTATCAATGTGTTTTTACAGACTGGATCACGTGGATTTACAGACTGCTCTTACGGTAAAGGAAAAACATCATGATGAAACCCCCATCCAAATAAAATGTTAATTCAAATGATACCGGGCCAGGTTAGCCTTCGGGCTGCAGAGGTTAGATGGCAGTCGCTCTGTGTAAAAAATTTGTTTCCACGTCACATCCCCTAGGTTAGGTAGCCGACCACGTCAGAGAACGGGATAAGGCAAGGAGAATAATGATGACATAGAAGTAGTAATATTAAAAGCACTGAGCGCTAAAACCGCTGCAGAAATCGTTCTAAAGCAACGATTCGTCAAGAAATTGTAAAACAGAAGCAAAAAACTTTTCACATTGTCAACGTTTGCTAATCAGATATCCGATTTAGAAAAACTATAAATGGTATTTGTAGTATTTTTGGACAATAGTTATAAGCGTATAATTTTGTTTTTTATTAATGACCCAGTCTAGCGAATTAGCGATAGAAATATCGTGCAGGTGTCGTAAGAGGCGACTCAGGCACTTGAGGTTGACAACCTGCTACTACAATAATACAGTGAAACAAATTTGGACAACAATCCTTTAAAAATTCAGGACGTGGCAATAACAATCGTTAAAGCTCTGCCTACACCGCAAGGGAGAAAGGCGTGTTATGTGTATGTAATGTCGTACAGAATCGGGGCTATTGTATTGCACTGCTATCGACGGTTTATCGTCTGGTTATCGATATGGACGTGATCTTGTCACGATTTTTGACAAATACGTGTTGATTGTTTTATACTGCTTTCTACAAAATACTAAGGTAGATAGATACGAGTAATAATGATTGAAGAGTATTTAGAAGAAGTGTTGGATGTTAAGGCCAGTAGGCCGAGTGACGACGGAGGAGGGAAAAGGGTAGCTAGCCGTAGCCGCCTTGTCTGGTGCTGTGACCAGGGGACCGACTGGTCCAACCGGACATGTTTGGAGGTTGTACACAGCGATTGGCGGAAACTTCAAACTGTTAGCAGACTACGAAATGACCGAAATCATTAAACTGAGATCCAATCGGCATCCAACTGAAATTATTTTCATTTAGCAGACTTAGGGCCCGGATGCATTTTGTAATACACTACACACTTCAAACCCATATGAAGCAAACACATCAAAGAAACGAGCAATGAATAACATAGCAGGCGTCTTCAGTAAACTTCGCTGAAAAGACCGGTGTTTAGCTCGTTTCAGCCCCATCTACATTATACAGGTTGTCATAAAAGCACTGTAGCATAGCACCTAATATCATCACCTCTTACACCCACTCTTTTTATTCTGTCGAAACCGCCATCCATCACATTTCTTGAAATTCATCTGCTGCCGTTCTACATCATAACTTCCTTTCAAGGGATGAACCAGTCTTTGAAACGGAACAACTTTCCCAAAGGACATAGGTCGAAATATAAAAATAGTTTTGGACCTCACATACAAACTTGACTCAGTCAGTTGGTACATTTTGTATGGGATGTACAAAATTTTTTCTCATATGTCTACCTATGTTGCTTGGGGGAGTTTATTTATTTAACAATTTATTGTACACAAGTAAACGCAAAAGGTCACACAATAAACACAGGTACAACAGGCACTGCTTAAAGTTGTTCAATTTCATGGGCTGGTTCATCCTTCGAAAGGAAGTTAGTACTTTTCCTAACACACTCTATACTGCTTCTTTTTAATTTTAAGTTGATCATCAGATCAGCCTATAGTGACGACCGATGTGACGCACTGGTAGTGCGACTGCCTTTGACACAGACCGTTACGGGTTAGATTCTCGGTGGGTCACTCACAAAGTTGATATTTGTCTCTTTGTGAAGGTTAATCGGGTCGTTGGACGACTTGGTGTCCCAGACGAAAGGAAAGAAGAAGAAGCCTATAGTAGTCCACTTTATATAGGCCTCCACCAGTGTACGCCATGACACACGATCTCCCGTTTTCGTTAACCAGTCAAAAACATCGTAATATCGTTTCGCATTTGTAAGTCGGCGGTTCACAAATTCTGAATCTAGTCAGAATAAAACAGGATCCTTCTACTAAGACTTGCTTTATACAATGCGGGCTTGCGTCCAAACTCTGCTCACTCGTGAACCAAAGCCGGCAGTGGACATCAATGTTGAAAGTTAAGATGGCGACTGCAACATGGCGTCGCTAAGCGAGGTCGCGGTATTGGGGTTAGTGGGACAGTTCGATTCAGACGGCACATTTCCTTAGCTAATCCTCCTTGGTTGCTAACCGTGGTTGTCAGTTTTTAAATCGCCTGCGTCTAGTAGATGGACCTCTGATTTGGTTGCGTAACCATCGTGTAGGTTATCTGGCCGGAGCCGAGAGCAGCGTACCCTCTGAAGCACTGAAGCTTCTTTTTTTTTTTATTAGACAGTAAGGAATTCTCAATCTTTCTTTTCGTGGGGGTCACCTAGTCCCTAGTAAGTCATTTAAAGGATTATTGACAGCTGTTCTTATTTCGCCTCTTATGGATTAACTTTCCAATGAGCTGTTAGAATTAAAGCCAGTGTAGCAAATAGACCCTGAACTTGGTAGTAATCCCTACTTCAATAAGATATCAAGAAGCGTTTTGCGTCAGTAAGTTGTAAAACCTTCCATCAGATGTCGGTAAAATCTTCTCTTCGAGACCAGAAATAGGAATTTGGCAAGGGTCAGTCTAAGCGTCGGTAGCACAGTAGCAGAGCAGTGGGTACACGCTTGATATTTGTACAATTTCTTATTATACATACACAAATCACGCCTTCATCCCTTGCTGGGTAGGCAGAGCGTTAACGATCGTGAAATTACGGTCGTTATCGCTACGTCTGACAAGTATTGAGGGCCCCTTGAGATGATTCGTGTATCACAGTAGTGACAGGTTGTCAGCCTGTCGCCTAAAATTGTAATACACATGAAACCCTCGAGTCCCTTAGTTGCCTCTTTACAACACCCGTCGCGGGAAGAATTGGGGTGATGCTATTCTATGCCGGCATCACTCGGCAAAATTTCTTATTATCATGAATGAAAATAGCACCGAGTGTGAAAATCGTGTTGCAATGCCTTCATTGGGTCATTGCCGCTGCACCAACACCGTAACGAGTTACAGGCGTGACTTAACACGTTGCGTCACTAGCGAGAAGTGGGCGAGCGGGATTTTATAGATCTCTTACGGTACTTCTTAACCGGTTTTGGATTCACACCGGCTCGTGTATAAGGTTAGGTCTCTTCGCGTAAGATTTGCATACTAAGTTTAAGGCCCGTATAACAGAAGGCAACTCAGATCACTTCTAATCGTTGATCACACAAAATTTGTTTTAAGAGCAGATCATAACATAAGCGGCGATTGTATTTTAGAACCCATTTTAAGTTCCGATCAGGTGAATCTAATCTCAAGTGCCGATTTAGAGTCGAGAATGATTGAAGTCTGTTTTCATTTGCATTTTTGGAGTGATTGACAAGATGTTTCTATTTTACGCAAACATCTACCTCAAAAACCTTTTTCCCAACACAAATTTATACGGAACGGAACGTTTTTTTGCCATAATCTGTGCTTGACTTTTGTGACTGGTAACTTTTTTTTGTGTTTGTGGCACTAGTTTGCTTTGTGCCAATGTCAAGTAAAAGGTAGGGAAACAAAACGCGTTTAAATTATTATGAAGAAATAAATTTTGTAAGGATAGTCAGGTATAATATAATGGAAATACATATTAAATTTTTATATTATTTTTGTAATAAATGAAGATAATTCATTAAAATACAAAATGGGATACATAATAAGACATGAGACTCGAGTAGGAAAAGGAGCTGTTTCTGGGAATTTTATAAATTGCCTGTGTTTTTGTGCTAGCAACTTTGAAATTTTTGCAATTATAATTGATACTGCAGGCTGAGACATGGATAACAGATCACCACAAACTATCTGAAAATTTACATAATATTAAACACCATAATAATAAAATATATAAATACCTAATGCTCAATCACATAAGACCATGAAATCTCCAAGGGTTGAGTGCGGGCATTTAGGCTGTTTATAAGGCAGTTAGAAGTTCAGTATGATGATCATTGATCACCATGACTGTGACAATTTCTATGTAACTATACATAAGTATGTAGGTACCTATTATTTACCACAAACTGTACCTATTTAAACCTATTAATGTACCTAGGTACCTACTTGGAATGATGCTGTGGCATAGAATCGCAAACAAACCAATATCTGCAGTTCTGGGGCTAACGGTAGTCCCCTATTATTTAATTTTACCAGATCATTTGCAAATAACGGTAAAATATAATTTTTCACAGTGTCTTGATTGAATCTGTATCGGATTTTAAACTTGTCTGGGTTTGTTGCGTATGGATCTTGGGCATCACGGATATATCTTAGTGGAATTTCGGGAATGTCCAAATTAAATAAATCTTCATAATTATCGTGAAATAAATCTTCCATGTCGTCGAAAATATCCATTATCCTTCTTTTGAAAATCACTGATCAGTATTTCTTGTTGATTTCTTGTCGAATAACCGTTAGAATAACCTTACAAAGCCTTCAAATCATTTCTCAAGACAGGTACGGACCTAACTTACGTAAACAAAGATCACATCTGTCAAAATCTCGACTTGAGTAAAGATTATTACATAAAGAACGTTCTGAAATAAGATATCACTCAGCTGAGTTTTGATTCATGAATCTTGAACTGAGTGACGTTCTAAAATCAAATCTCCGCTTAAAACTAGTTTTAAGTCTAGATCAGCGACTGAGATACCTTCTGTAATACGGGCCTAAGAAGGAATACTAAATGAAAAACTGAAATACTTTGCCGTGTGGTGCGGGCTTAGGATTGCATCACCCCACATCCTTCCCGCGGGTGTCGTAACAGGCGACTAAGAGAATCGAGACGATTGGTGTATTACAATTTTTAGGCGACAGGCTGACAACCTGTCACCTAAAGTGATACACACGTTTTTTGAAACAACCTAAGAAAACAATTCTTAAAAATGTCAGACGTGGCGATAGTGGCCGTATTCTTGCGGCCATTAACGTTCTGCCTACCCCGCAAGGGATAAAGGCGTGATATACGTATGTATGTATGTACTTAATGAAAAAGAGAAATTAATAACTTTTTTAGAAAGGGAACCGACTTCAGCGCACGTGTAAAAGTGCGAACGTCCATTTTTATGTGTTAATATGCCGAAAACCGCATCAAAATCGGTGCAGCCAAACGCGCGATAATGTCAATATACATACATACAGATCAAACTAAGAATTTCCATTTTTTTGGAGGCGGGTAAAAAGAAACCGGGCCCTCGAATTCGCCGGCCGGCAAGAGGCACGACCCAGTAACCTACATTAACACTAGTGCCTTTACACGGCCAATGCCATCCGCTGTACTTTGTATTTTATTTTACTAAATTAATACATACTATACAATGGACAAACCCACAGACAGAAGGACATACAGTTCTGGTTACATGCCGCTCTAAAACACGCTATCGGTATGTTATTACGAAAATTATAGATGACTACTTTTTAACCGTAACCGACATTCCATATCCGTAACATCTCTGAACCAGAGGAAACAGTGATATGCGGTGTGGTGGAGGATGTAGTAGTAAGATGCAAACGCGAGATGGATCCAGAGAAATGGCGTTATCTGTCGTCACCTTGCACTGCGCTTGCCAACCCAACATTCGAAATATGAGATTGAAAACTAAATAAGTGTACAAACAGTTAAATTTTTATAATCTACTAGTATGCATTTCGTCAAAGTCGCGCCTGCATACCTCGCGGGGTTATAGCGCGTCAAGAACATTTTCTGAAATCGGGCCTATACTTCTTACGGGGTTCGCAGTGCAAGAAACGCGATTTTCCAGCAGAATTCACCGTCCGAGAGGCCCGTCCTACTAACCTACATTCGTGGTCAATACCACTTCGTTTTATCTGTAGATTTATCATTGTTTAATATTGGTTGCGATTGTATTTTCTATTGCCGTGTGATGCCGGCTTAGAATAGCATCACCCCATTTCTTTCCCGCGGGTGTCGTAAGAGGCGACTAAGGGACTCGAGAGTATTGGTGTATTACAATTTTTAGGCGACAGGCTGACAACCTGTCACTATAGTAATGCACGAATCATCTGAAACTGCCCTCAATTTGTCAGACGTGGTGTTGGCGACCGTTACTTTACGGCCGTTAGTGCTCGGCCTACCCCGCAAGGGATAAAGGCGTGATATATGTATGTATGTATGTATTATCTATAATCGCAGTTTGTGCCGTGATATGCCGGCTTAGAATAGCATCATCCTACAAATAGCACTTCCCCGCGGGTGTCGTAAGGGATTTCAGGGCGTTGTATGTATTACGATTTAGATGATGGGCTGTGTTGATACATAATTTTCTGAAACAACCTTGGAAAACAATCCTCAAAAATGTCATACGTGGCGATAGCGACCGTATTCTTACGGACGTTAACGCTCTGCCTACCCCTACTGCAAGGGATAAAGGCGTGATATGTGTATGTATGTATGTATGATGGGCAGTGTTGATACATAATTTTCTGAAATGGATACTCTATTTGTAACACGTGGAGATAAAAAAACCTTTTTTAAAGCCATCAACGCTCTGTCTACTCCGCAACTGTCACGTGTATATTGGCTTAGCGTGTGGGACACAGAGTCGACTAACAAGCCGATGAACTGAGGATTCTAATTAACTGTATAACAAACCAGGTTACCTATTTACTTGACACGCTGATAGCAAAACTGTTTCAAGTATTAATTAGTTAATTAGCTTAAATAAAATAGACAAATTTACCCAAACGTAAATGGTTAGAAATATCACCAATTCAATGCAGAATATGAAAGTAGCTTTTTACGTTTATCTATCACGGACACCGCTAATTCCTTCACCGCGCAATGAATTTTGATGCTGTTTTTTAAGAGTGATTCAAGATGTCGGGACAACGTTATGATATGATTAACAGAGGGTGCAACGGCTGAGCGGGTCACTGGCTAACTGTTAAGGAGTTTGTTGTAAAAAAAACTTTAGAAAATACGTTGCATTAAACACACACAGAGCTATTGCCATCTGACCTCTGCAACCCGAAGGCTAACCTAGCCCGAATCCTAGGTTAAGTCACATTCAAATATCATCAGAATTAAAATTTTACGTAGTCGGTCCCAAAGTTCTGTCACTGGCACATTATTTTTGAATTTGGAACACGCATTAGGAAAATTTTTATTGCATTTCGTTTTAGAATGTTTGACAATTATTTTAAATCAATAAATGACCATTTGGCGCGATTTTTTACAATGGAGTGGACTTTGAAAGAAAACCGAATAGCAGTTTTGGCGTTGCATCGCTGTGGGCACTCGCCGAGTACCATTTTCAAGTTGCTCAAAAAATTTAAAATAACGCTTAGGTTTGTGTATCGTACTATAAGTAGGTACAATGAAGTCTCTAGTGTTGAGGACAAGAAAAAAACTGGCCGGCCTCGCTCAGCAAGAACACCAGCAGTGATCAAAGCGATCAAGGCGCGCATACGAAGAAATCCTGTCCGAAAACAGAAACTTATGGCTTTGCAGATGAAGGTTAGTAGAAAAACAGTCAAAGAGGTTTTAAATGAAGACCTTAAGCTGCGAGCATACAAAAAAAGAGTGGGCACTTACTTAATGCCCGTTTAAAATAAATTAGACTCAAAAGATCCCGGGTGTTGTTAAAACGGTACGCGAAAAACCGGCACCGTGATATACTTTTTACAGACGAAAAAAATTTTAATATAGAAGAAAAGTATAATAAACAAAACGAGAGAGTGTACCCTAGCAGCTCTGAAGAAGCAGGAAACAAAGTTCCGCGGGTGCAACATGGGCATCATCCCTCTTAAGTGATGGTCTGGCTAGGAGTCTCGTACTATGGGCCAACTGAGGTTCATTTTTGCGAAAAGGGGGTCAAAACCAGTGCAAAAGTGTACCAAGAGACGGTTTTGGATTGGTATGTCAAACACCTGCCCAACACACTATTTTCAGGACATCACTTTGTGATCCAGCAGGATTCTGCGCCCACTCACAAAGCCAAGACTACTCAAGCCTGGTTCGAACGTCAAAACATTGACTTTATAAGACGCGAAGATTGGCCTTCCTCCAGTCCGGACCTTAATCCTCTGGACTATAAAATTTGGCAGGTCTTAGAGAGCAAGGTCTGTGCTAAGCCCCATAAAAATTTGGAGAGCCTGAAGTCAGCCATAGTTAAAGCAGTCGCATAAATCGACATGGATATGGTGCGTGCGGCGATAGACGACTGGCCGCCGCGGTTGATAGCCGTTATTAAAAGCAAGGGAGGCCATTCCGAATAGTTTTATGTTATTTTGATTCTTCGATAATTGTATTTTTAATTGATTTATAAATTTTTAAAAACGGATTGGTACTTTTAATTTTATCAGTATTTTCATATATGACAGAACTTTGGGACCGACTACGTATTTGAATGTGGGTTTCATCACGATGTTATTCCTTCACCGCAAAAGCAGTCAGTAAATGTACGTGAGTAAAAACACATTCGATACATAGCGGGGATCGAACTCGAGTCTCATGACTGACCGACGGTGTTAGAACCACTTGACCGCCGACGTTACGTTAAAGCCAAGGGTTTTTAATTATATCCTCTTAAGCTTGACTTCGTGTTCAGTCTGGAAGACAAGGGGCCTTTGCCTAGCAGTGGGATACTTTAGGCTAAAAGTGTAATAAAAAATTATAGATTAGTATAGATTTTGAACCGTGTTACTTTCACGCGTACTCAGCTATGTAGGCCGCGTGCCAGATGGTTTGTAGGCCAAATTACATTAAAATTGAAGTCGATAATATAGCATTATCGTTGGGCGACTTTTTTTTCATGAGAATCGCAGCCGGATGTGGGTCAGTTATCGCCATTTCGCGGTTCTTCTTCTTTTCGTGTGGGATACCAAGTCGTTCAACGACCCGATGAACCCTAGTGTCAGAATTTTTCAACCGCCTTCTACAAGTAGCAGGCTTCTGACATGGTTGTGTAACGACCGCCGTCTAAGTGATCATAGACAGCAACCGGGACCTACGGCTTAACGTGCTATCCGAAACACGGAACCATCTTACTTACGGACAATCGGGTGGTTCAGCCCGCAATGTCCTAACCAGACTGGGAACAAATTCACAAAGTGATAAATATCAACTTTGTGAGTGACCCACCGAGAATCGAACCCGGGACCGTCTGCGTCAAAGGCAGTCGCACTACCACTGCGCCACATCGGTCGTCATTCGCGGTTCTTAAATAATACGACACGAGTACGGTCCACAACAGGTTATATTATACTTCCCCAGCTATCAAAGTCAACTAGAAGTCAAAATGGTTATTATACCAGGTTGAGACGTACTGGCACTTAGACCATCCGCGATTTCTAGTGGTTCTATGAGAAATAGACGTTTTCTCATTGTAAAAAGTATTTCATGTTACTCATGGATTTTTTTTATTACTTAGTTTGAGGAGTTGAAATATTTCAACAATGTAAACCAATCATTCGTTTATAAAATGATGTGTGAATATTGATATACATTCTACACATACATATATACATACATACATACATACACAAATCACGCCTTTATCCCTTGCGGGGTAGGCAGAGCGTTAACGATCGTAAAATTACGGTCGTTATCGCCACGTCTGACAAGCAACGAGGTCCCTTTTAGATGATTCATGTATCACTTTAGTGACAGTAAAGTACACACACACATACATACGTACATTCATTCATTCGTAAAGGAACAAAAAAATTACATTATCATTGAAATATGCGTGCGATGCCGGCTTAGAATAGCATCGCCGCACGTCCTTCCCGCGGGTGTCGTAAGAGGCGACTAAGGGACTCGAGAGTATTGGTGTATTACAATTCTTAGGCGACAGGCTGACAACCTGTCACTATAGTGATACACGTGTTTTCTGAAACAACCTTGGAAAACAATCCTCAAAAATGTCAGACGTGGCGATAGCGACCGTATTCTTACGACTGTTAACGTTCTGTCTTCCCCGCAAGGGATAGAGGCGTGATATATGTATGACTGTATGTATGTATGTATCATTGAAATAAAAATAACCCCTACTCGGCTTTTGGCCGTAACCCAGTTACAAAATACCTCCTACTCCCTTTGCTTCAAGGACCCGACCTAAACTTGACACAACCGAAGCGACGGAAGGTCTCCTAAGAACCCTTACTGATGGAGGATGTCGATAGTATGATACTTATACACGGTGTAAAACTATTCTCCGCAAATATTTTAAGGGATGAATCAGCCCATGAAACTGAGCAACTTTAAGAAACAAAGATCGAAATATGAACAAAATTTTTGGACCTCCCATACAAAATGTAGCAGCCGAGCAAGTCAAGTTAGTGTATGGAAGGTACAAAAAAAAATCTCATATTTCGACCTATGTTCCTTAGGGAAATTTATTCAGTTCATGGGCTAGTTCACCCTTTAAAATATTTGCAGATAATATTTTTACACCTTATATATCTATACCATTATTATATACTTAGATATGGAAAGAGATGAAGGAAGCCTTTGCCCAGTAGTGGGCCGATGTAGGCTAATTGAAATAAGAATAAAAAAGAAATACGAAAAGATGGCCATTGACAAAACGAAGAATATAAGAATATAAGATAGATTAAAACGATGAGACTTTTGCTCTACGGTGGGACAGATCACGATAAAATAGCTGAAAACAGTTCTGCCTACCTCGTTCAAACACAGACGCATAAAGTAGACTATTTACAATGTATTGCCGTTCGACAATATTTTATTTACATTACAGGCTTAACAAAAATAGTTGGCAAAAAACACGTAGGTGTAATGAGTAAATAGTGTTTGTGACGATATTTAACACGTGTTCGCTTGAGAGGAAGTGTTCATTATCCGTTTATATCCCACGACGTAAAAAATGCATATATACATACATACACATATCACGCCTTTATCCCATGCGGGGTAGGCAGAGTGTTAACAGCCGCAAAGATACGATCGATATCGCCATGTCTGACATGTATTGAGGGCCTTTTTAGATGATTCGTGTATGACAGTTTGTCAGCCTAATAAATCCCTTGAGTTCCTTAGTCCTCCCTTACGAGACCCACGGAAAGGATATAGGGTGATGCTATTCCGGAGCACACGCTAAACGCTTTGCAGCTATCAGGTACAAAAGTGACTATGTAATACCGTAATAGTGAGTAAAGAGGTCGTTTGGTCACCTTTTTAATGAAAAGTCATAATCATTCTCCTTGCCTTATCCCGTTCTCTGTCAGGGTCGGCTACCTAACCTAGGGGAATTGACGTGAAACAAAGTTTTTACACATAGCGACTGCCACCATCTGCAACCCCAAGGCTAACCTGGCCCGAATCCTAGGTTAAGTCACATTCAAATAATAATGATTTTAATGAAAATGTATAAAATCAAAAATATAATACCCTACCGATGAAAATGATGAAATCTTTTTATCTTTCATCAGGGACATAAGGTGTCGAAGAAGACATTTCCACTGCTGCCGATACAGTGGCTTCCGAGGTCCTATAGTTCATAGCGGAAGTTGCAGTGCAATAATTTGTATGGGAACCGTTTAAAAATTGATTAAGCGCTGAAACTTTGCATAGCTGTTCCTTAGGTAGTCTGGAGTGGATTGAGCCCGGGAGGCATCGGGAGGCACCCCGCGGGTAGCGGGGGGAGGACGGAGAAGTATGATTCTGGCGCATTCCTTTGTTAGGGATATATCTCTCGAACTATACATACTAGGGCAAGTGTGGTATTATTTTCGGATAACTTAAGGACGTAGAATCCATTTATGGAACAAAAATTTGGCCTTTCAATATAAAAAATTTAAGTTATTTGACAATTCCCTAATAGCTGAACTTTATTTTTTCACTTAAGTGTCGTTCTATACAAAATTTTAAAAGGTATCAATCACTATAAAAGATAATATGATTGGAAAGCCACCTTTACCAGGATTCCAAAAATATAACCATCATTGACGTTCTATAGCGGTAACTGACCATAAATGTGTTTAATTGGGGTAGAGTACATGAAGCGAAATATTTTAACTTTTATCGGGTATTCGTTGTTAATTCTATCGCCTCTGCCATAGTTTAAATCCTGTTCAATTAAATTGTAAAAAATAATTTAACACGTTCATCATCATATCGTATGGCCATCCCTGCTCGGATCAAACGTCAATATCAAGGGTTTTTAGCCAGCTTTCTGCATCAGGAGTATACTTGTGTAACTCGGCTATGCCACCAGGAAAACGGCGAAGTGGACATTCATTCACAACATGGGATAAGGTCTGGTCAGATGCTCCGCAGTCGCATATTGGTGACTCCTTTAAACCCCATTTGTGAAGGTGGTGATTTGTTTTCCCATGGTAGGTCCTAAACCGGTTTAGCCGAGTCCAAGTTTTCCGGCTGGCGTCAAAACCAGGCAGTTTTATCGTGGGATCTGGTACCAAACCCGAGTTTATACTCTCGAAAAGGCTCCATTCCGATCGCCATGCCTCATTTATGGAGATCTTCTGTTGAATACGCTCGTCAGTCCAAATGGGTGATCTTGACGGCAGACGGGAAACATGAAGGTCGTCTAAGGTGTTCCTTATGGGCATGGGGCCGGAGCGGTTTAGCTGAGAGCATTTCTCCCATTCTTTTGCAGTTGCCGCACATCTGCGTAGCGCTGGCGGAGGTATATGTGCTAGGACGGGCAGCCATGGGAGTGGAATGGATTTGATAACTCCCGTAATCAGGCGCATAGCCTCGTTGAGCTGGGTATCGACCTCGTGTACGTGTGCACTGCAACTCCATACGGGCGCGCAGTACTCAGCTGTTGGGTACACAAGCGCTAGGGCAGATGTACGGAGGACTGGTGCAGATGCGCCCCAGCTTGGCACAACCAGCCTTCGAATGATGTTAATCCTTGATTTCACCTTTTGTTTGACATTCTCTAGGTGTTGTTTGAATGTAAGTGAGCGGTCAAGTGTGACTCCAAGGTATTTTGGTGTGTAGTTATGTTTTAGATTTACACCACGGAACATGACATTTAGTTTTCTTTTGGCAAGGCAGTTCGTGAGATGGAAGGATGAGACTTCGGTCTTAGTAGGATTTGGGTGCAGACGCCACTGGGTGTAATAGTCAGTCATGGTGTTAAGATCTTCTGCCAGTGCCTGTTCTCCCTCTTCAAAACTCCGCGACTGATAGGCTAGTGCAAGGTCATCAGCATATGCGAACTTGAAAGATCTTGTGTCTGGCATGTCGCGAGTGTAGATGTTGAAAAGAAGGGGGGCCAGTACCGATCCCTGGGGAAGTCCATTTTTGATGAGGTGATAGCGGCTGCAGTCTTCACCAAGATGAACTTTTATATATCGCGGGCCAAGCAGAGCTTTGAGGAGGCGTAAGGTCGTACGACAGGGGATAACTTCACAGACTTTGCTCAGCAGCCCGTCTAACCAGACTGTATCGTAGGCCGCGCTTAGATCAACGAAGGCTACTGAGGTCTTTAGGCCCCGTTGATAACCAGCCTCGATGTAAGAGGTCAGAGCAAGAGCTTGGTCTGCGCAGCTTCTATTTTCCCTGAATCCAGCCTGTCCTGGTGGTATTGCTGCATCTACAGTGGGATATATTCTGCTATACAAAATTCTTTCCAACAGTTTATATGTGACGGAAAGAAGAGAGATGGGTCTGTAGCTGGATGCTTCGTCAGGTGATTTTCCCGGTTTCAATAAGGCGATAACATTTGCGAACCTAAAGGCTGATGGAATAGTACCAGATTCAATAATTCTGTCGAAGAACACTTTTACGTTTAACACGTTCACTGCGGCAAGAGGCCTTTTCGGCCCCCGGTGTGTTGTTCTTGCAGTGCGGCTATAATATACTATTACAGTGTGTCTAAGGACTAGTGCGACAAACTTAAGGGAGTGATTGCTTGGATCATTACCTTTTAGATTATGAAAATTTGACCTTCGTAAAATTATAATTGATTTATTAATTACTTGGAATACCTACTTAATACCTATGTTTCAGATCCAGTAAATGCTGGTCAGTCAACGAATGTCGTAAATACCTATTTACAAAAAAATACCGGCAAATTGAGCACCTCCCACCAACAAAAGCCGCTTTACACCAGCACTTCTTAAGGGCTGTATATCAAGGCGTGCACGTATGGGGGCAAATGGCACCAGTTCAAAGCCTACCCTGTCCTGTTAATTGGGGATGGGTAAAAGTAGGGGACAACTGGCAGCCAAAGTGGACGGAGTTGCCCATTGCTGCCGATGCATGCCTTGAAATGGTTAGGTGTAAATGTAAAAAACAATGCGGTACGAGGTGCAGTTGCCGGAGTCGACAGTTAAAGTGCTCAAATTTGTGCTTATGTAATGGCACCTGTTACACAAATACATAATTCTTCTTGTTTGGGTCTATTATTTTAGTTACTAATAGATAGACTTATATGTTTGTACAGTAGGTACAATAAAGCGTAATTGATAGCTTGTGCAATTACTATTACTTGTGGAATTGGACGCTTAGTTCTCGAGATGTTGTGTTTATGTGTGTGAAGCTTGGGGCTTGAGGGGTTAACTTATATTTCCTACAGTACCTAGTTTTTCCGTAATCTGAGCTAATAGCATAATTGCCATCTTTTAGATATCCATTTGACGACGAATAGTCAAGAAGGTAAGTGCCGAACGCTTTGCACCACTCGGCCTTGCATTGAACATAATTTTTTTTCATACAGTTTTTAGTGCAAATTTCCAACAAAAGTTATATTTTTGTGATTCTAGTAAATGTGGCTTTCAGAATATATTTTTTTCATACTGATACCTTTTATGGTTAAATAGTAAATGACAGTTATGTAAATAAAATTAAATCACGAATTATTGATTTTTTTAAAATACTCCGTTTTTTTGTTAGGAAAGTTAAAAATTTGGTTTCAGAAATAGATTCATCGTCCTCGAGTTATCCGAAAATAATACCACACGTGCCATAGTACCTATAGTTTAAGAGATATGGGTGTCAAAGTGGAGCGCGGCACATTCAAACTTCCTCCCCCTCCCCCCGCCACCCGCGCGGTGCCTCTCGATGCCTCCCGGTCTTAATCTACTCAAGATGACCTAAGCAACAACTATGCCAAGTTTCAGCCCTTAATCAGATTTAAAACGGTTTATAGCACTGCATACTGAGCTATCAGGTAATATCGCATCTTAAAGTGCTTTAACAAGAACAGTTAGAAATACTAAAAAAGAGCAAAGAAAATCCCACAGCAACTTCTCACATTTCCTCGATTCGCGATTTTTTACGACAATCTCGATTCTCGCCGCTCGATCCACTCGCGCGCACCACCCGTTTCACTTTTGCGCACTTTCACTTGCTAACTGTACTGGCCGCTACTACTCAACAAAAATACACCTTATTCCATTGACGGTAAGGTAATAGCTACATCGTAGTCTTGCGATGATAAAAATGTACAGAACTGATACAGTAGACACACAAAAGTTTACTTTATTTCTTTAAAGTTTAAGTATCTATTTACATCGAAAGAATGATTATGGTGCGTTTTGAGATTTATAGAGTGTGATTTAATGGTAATGGAAAAGCAGCAGTATTACAAACGAAACAAAGAGCAATTTGCTCTAAAGAGCGAAGATAGCCGATAATTTCCGAGTTAGTACTGAACTTGAACGAGGTAACTACCAGTTGAGATTTACAGGTTGAGTTTTTATAGATTCTCATAGCATAGATGTTCAAGAACTGACTAAAAATGTGACCTGATATGAATTGGAAAATCCTTTTAGAGATAAGATTACTATAATATACTTGTATGTAGGAGTTCCCTTCGTAATCTATCGATTGTGCTTCATCTGGCTAGGTTAGGCATATTCCGTCAGTCAAGTTCCGTTTATTCGATAAATAAGGAACCATTCTAATATATTCTTAATCTTTTTTAAAATAGAGTTTAGGGGAAAGATTACTGCTGCAGATTTCTCGTGCGTTTTCAGTTAGTTTTTTTAAAAAGCTGTCAAAATCTTGGTTAGGGTATCCAATCTCGGTATACCGAGATCTCGAAATACCGAGATCCCGCATCATTTAGTGATCCCGCACAGTGCGTGATTACGAGTGCGGGATCCGCGGGATTTGCGGGATTAGCAAGCAGCATAGAAATGTCCTTCTGAAGGCGCGAAATAGTTGATTTCAATTTTAAAAAGTTCGTGTTATTATTTTTATCGACTAACTACCTAACTAATTACCATTACAAACCTAAGTATAGACTTAGACACGGTACGTATTTATGAATCGCTCTCAACTCTCGAGATCGATCTTGAGTACAAGTATAAGATGTCATATGTCGCACTTGAGATCGATCTCAGAGTTGAGAGAGATTTATAAAATACAAGCCTTAACATTTAAAGCAGCTCAGGTTGCAGAGCTTAGTTTGTAAGGTTATACTTGCGGGATCCCGCAAATGCCGAGATCACGCGGGATTGAAATCTTCGATCCCGCAAATACCGAGATCGGAAAAAACCAGCGGGATTGGATACCCTAATCTTGGTCAGTGTAAAGAAGCCAACTCTAAGCAATCCGGTCCAAATCTACATCTGATAATGGATTCAGTATAAATACAGGAAGAAAAGAAAGGGATTTGTATAAGTAGAAATTCATAGATAACAAAACAAATTTGTAGCGTAAGAAATGCAACAGTAGCAGACGTTGTCCAAACTTTGGACTTCAAACCCACTTTCATAGCATGCTAGCTCTTGTGAATTGTCCAGGATATTTATTTATTTTATAAATATTTTTATGCAGATGGGAACCAGCCAGCATGAGAACTGAGCAGCCCACTGGCACAGCGGCGGCGCGGCGGGCGTCTGCCGGTACCGTAGCCCGTAACAGCTTGTGTCATCCGTAACGGTGAAACTCGGTTACGTTACCGCTAGTTATGAGATACCTAATTGGAGCGTTCTTCGCGATTTGGCCGCGTTATACTTCTGAATCAACTGTTTTGTACTTCAGTGGTCATAGATAATACAGGATGTAAAAAAAATTGCTGCAAATATTTTAAGGGGTGAACCAGCTCATGAAACTCAACAACTTTCCCTAAGGAACGTAGGTCGAAATATGTCAAAAAAATTTGGACCTCCCATACAAAACTACCGACCGACCAAGTTAATTTGTATGGGAGGTCCAAAATTATCATATTCCGACCTATTTTCCTTGGAGAAAGTTGTTCAGTTTCATGGGTTGGTTCACCCCTTATAGTATTTGCAGCTAATATTTTTACACATTATATACAACTATTACCTTTGTACGGGAGAACTACACATTTTGAAACTTGTAATGCCAGAGAAAGCTTCAGAGAATTAATCGCATCGCTAGAATACGACTGTGACGTACATTTCCTTAGCTAATTTTTAGCTATTATGTTAAAACTGATTAGGATAAGTCTGACACTAAGATTCATCGGGTCGTTAGACGACCCGTTGTCCCACACGAAAAGAGAGAGAGAGAGAGAGAAAGACAGATAGATGGCATGGCAAAAAAATAGTTCTTATAGCATAAACGGTTATTATATTAGCCACATTTTCGGAAAAGCAGCGGATTCTATTCTCAGAGTTGTTTGTGTAGAGGTATTCAAAGTAAGTAAATAAATACCTACGCTTAATTCTATATCAGGAAATCGGATCCAGAAATATCTCTTCGAGCAGAGAATTCTATTAGCAGTGCAGAAGCCATTGTATTCAAATGCAATAGTGTAAAACGGGATGTATTGTTTATTTAGATTAGCTGACCTTTCAGATTTAAAGCAGTTTATTTTCAACTAACTTTTCTCAGCAGGTTTTTAACGTTTGAAAGCGTATATCCGTCAAAAAGTAGGTCCAATAGCCTTCATCTCATAAAGTTCTTGAAGAAATAAAGGTAGTTCTTCAAAGGTATGGAGCTCAGGTAGGTAGATAATACGGTTGAAGTCGGTTACAAAAAGGTTTAGTCTAGTTGAAAGACCGCCATATATTGTTCTACAGCCACAAAAGTCCACTGCTGGACATGGGCCTTGCCCAATTGGGGGGTATTGCCATAATCACCACGCTTGGCAGGCGGATTGGCTAGCGCAGTGCTAGATATTGTAGATATAGGGAACGCTGCCCCTGTTCCCTGGATTCATCCACAGTCGCCTTTGACGACACCTACAGGCAAAAATGGGGTGATGCTATTCCAAACCGGCACCGCACGGTATATATTGTACCGCTTGTTTCCTTTATGTTGTGCGTTGGGCCATTTGTTGTTTCATGTGCAATGCAATAAACTATATTCATGTTATGTTATGTTTCATTGCTATCGATTAATTATGTTTCCTCTCCTTCGGTTACTTTAGAATACCACTTACGTTTTTACATAATGCAAAAAATGTGCTCATAGAAAGCTGTAAGTACTTACCTGAAAACAAAGAAATTACTGTTAATAAAAACATCAAATTTATCTGGAGCTATTATAGCAATGGGCTCCATCGAATGTTGTTCAGTTTATGATCTGATCATGTCTGCAACGGTAGTAACAGGTTGTCAGACTTTAATTCAATTTCAACAAAAACATATAAGCATGCATGTACATCACGCGGGGTAGGCAGAGCGTTAACAGCCGTTAAGTTACGGTCCTTATCGCCACGTTTGACAAATACAGAGGGTCTTTTCAAATGATTTATGTATCACTGTAGTGATAGGTTATCAGCCTGTCGCCTAAAGTTGTAATTCACATGAAACCCTCGAGTCCCTTAGTCGCCTCATACGACACCCGCGGGAAGGATATGGGGGTGATGCTATTCTAAGCCGGCATCACAAGGCAACATAGACAAGTAGTATAACACTGTTAATGAATGCGGTCACACACTGTCTGCCCCGAAACCCCCGTCTACTACGCTTTGACATTGTCACTTGTTCTATGTTGCGTAATCAAAAGCATACATTTGCACTGGATGCCTCGCCTCTGTTCACATCGGCAGAAGCAGTTCACTCGGCGCAGTGGCAGTACGACTGCCTGTGACGCAGAAGGTTCCAGGTTCGATTCTCGGTGAGTCACTCACAAAGTTGATATTTATCACTTGTGACTGCGGTAAATCCTAATAAATTTTACCCCTCGATCCCTCCATGTCCAGCAGTGGACGTCGCTGTGAAGTGTATTTTGCTTTTTTTTTTTTTTGCAAAATCGGATAGTAGCCACGCCCCCCCTAACATAAACCGGAGCAAGACTTTCACTCTCGATTTCCGCGGAGTACCGGAATGGAACCTTCACTTGTTTTGCGTCTGCATAGGTCGGTAATTTTATATGGTAGGTACAATTTTTTTTCATAATTCGACCTATGTTCCTTGGGGAAAGTTATTTTCATGGGCTAGTTTACCCATTAAAATATTTGCAGTAATTTTTTACACCCTGTATAAAGCTCAAGCATGATCCTAAAAGTTTCAAATGTCACTAGACCAGCCAAGCCAGCAGTTTCAAACCAACTAGAATCAAAGCCGGAACTAAAAACCTGGGGCGCACAATAGAGAATGCCTTTGCCTTAGCAAGATAAAGAAAAAAAACTACCAGTGAAAGTGCCAGTAACGTCTGACAATCAACATTTAAAATTGGAACACGACGACCTCATTCCGCACACATCTTCGCATTGGTGCGGACGCTCTTTAAATAAATCTTTAAAATAATATTCACATTTCTAATTTTAACAATATTCATTCATGCATGACTAGGTAGACATATAAATAGTAAACGGCGAGTTAGATTTCTCCGAATCTACAAAAACTAAATTTGTTAATTTGTGAGATTCTGTACCCTGATTGTCTTTAAGTGATGATGATATTAGCTTCGGAGGGCACGTTAGGCGAAGTTTTGTCGTCAGTCGCAATTGTTTATGATTAATTTCTTCAACCGTCAGACCATTCTCATTAAAAGTGTAACTAGTTACGAAAGGGGGGAGGTATCGCAATAAGAACTCACCACGCGGATTGGCGAGCTCATTGCAAGATACAAGTATTGTACATATTCACAGGGAACACTGGTGCCCGATCCCTGGATTCATCCCTCAGTCGCCTATAACGACACCCACGGGAAGGAATAGGCTGATGCTTTTCTAATCCGGCACCGCACGACAAACAAGAAGGATGATTTCTTTAAATGTTCCGCTCTGATAAGTAAATTATTTCGGCAGGCAGCTTTCTCTTTGCCGAATGGAATTCACGGATCTTTGCGAGACACGATGGCTAAACGGATTCAACAATGTTTAAAATCATGTTGGCGTTCGGTTAAGTAATCGGTAAATATTAAAACAAGCAAGGATATAAAAATATACAAGATGAAAGCATGAAATCAGTAGTATAATTAAAAATAAAGTCCTAATTGCAGTAATTTCAAAGTTATTTTTGAGTTTAAAATCCGCCATTTTGAATTTAAAAGTTTGAATATAGACAATGTCATTCGCCAGGAACACGTATCTACCGAAACCTAACATCTCAACACCAATCAATCTAACACTAACCTCAACATACATAATGAACATTATACATAATATTTTTGTCCATTAAGTGTAGAAACACTACGATATTTTCATATCCGTAGCCAAAAACTGGCACTTTCAGATTTCACGAAGTGTGAAGTTAAGAACCTTTTTTTAGGGCCAGGAGTTAGGCTGCGTTTCCATTGACGCGGAGCTGGGCGGAGAGGAGCGGAGAAGAGCGGTGAAAAGTGGTGAGTGTTTCCACTGAAGCGGAGCGGAGCGGAGTAGTGAAGCGGAGCTGATTGAAGCGGAGCGGAGTGGATCGGAGCGGAGCGGAGCGGAGTAGTGTAGCGGAGCGGGGTAAAACGGAGCGGAGCGGAGTAGTGTAGCGGAGCGGGGTAAAACGGAGCGGGGTAGAGTGGAGTAGAGCGGAGTGGAGTCGTCCACTACACAACACAACCTAGCAGCCCTCCGCACCGCAACGCCCCTCTGTCGTCCGCTCCGCACTTCCCCGCTGTCCTCCGCACCGCCCCGCTGTCCTCCGCTCCGCACCGCCCCGCTGTCCTCCGCTCCGCACCGCTATCCTCCGCTCCGCACCACCCCGCTCTCTTCCGCTCCGCACCGCCCAGCTGTCCTACGCTTGCTGTATTTTATTATGAATATCCGTTCAGCTCTGCTCCACTCCGCTCGTGCTGTTTCCATTGAAGCGGAGCGGAGATTTTGAGCATAGTGATTGATCAATTCATGCACCGCTAAGCACCGCTCCGCCCAGCTCCGCGTCAATGGAAATGCAGCCTTATGATCGAAAAGTAGTATGGAATTTCACATTGTCGTGACAAAGATGAGGCCTATGCCCAGTAGTGGGCTAATGTGGGCTCTTGATGATGACAAACCGCCTAAATCTTCTTCCGTCGTGTGGAACAAGTCGATGAACGACCCGATAAACCCTGACAGGTTACAATTTACATTGTGCTCTAATAGAGTCATGCACTTGTCTGACCTCTAATGACTGCTGCGCGCGCATCGCTCGCTATACAACTAAACACATACTGGAGATCATAGTCAAGGTTATTGTACATTGCAGGTTTTATACACACACACATAACACGCCTTTATCTCTTGCGAGGTAGGCAGATCGTTAACGGCCGTGAAAATACGGTCGCTATCGCCACAGGTGACAAGTATACAAGGTGGACGGTGTAACGAAAACTTTGCAGGCGTGCCCAGACCATGAAACTGAACAACTTTTTATATGGGGCCTATGACGGGAAACCAAAACATTTTTTCGACCTTTCATACAAAATTTCCGACTTTGTGACTTTGTATGGGAAGTAAAAAAATTTGGGAGAAAGAGTGGAGAAAGTTGTCATTACCAACTTACTAACCTTGGGAAAATACACTGGAAATCTGAGTTTCAATTCAATACTTAAAAACGTAAAACTAATAACCCACTTCAATACAGATTTTGCCATCAATTTAACCTCAGAACCATATTTGCTGAATTATTGAAAAGAGCGTACGTGGGTCGTCCCACAGGACAGCGTCCAGTGGGGCGCCCCAGGTACCGCTGGAGAGACGTGGTAGAGGCTGACCTGCGCGATCTTCCGGTCAGCGATTGGCAGGAGATCGCGCAGGACAGGGATCAGTTGAGAGAGCTCGTTTCGGAGGCCAAGATCCACTTTGGGTCATTGAGTCAGCGGAATTAGATAGTTATTAAAAAAAAACTTGTGCAATATTTTTCGGCACCATTGTTGTGAAATAATGTGCAATATATTTATGACTTTGAATACAATATTTTCCCGGCTGTTGTGATTTATCTTATCACTAGCGGCTCACCAAGCGGTTGCGCCCGCTACTAACCGTTTTCCCGTGGGAATAAGATATTTTCCGGCATGAATACATACATATGCGGAAAATGAAATATATCAATTTTCCTCTTGAATCACTAAATGTATTAAAACAACTTGCGTGGTTTAGGTAGATGAGATGACAGTCAGACAAACGCAAAAAGCGATTTTATTTTATACTAGGTAGGTTTATATGATAGCACTATCAGATATCGATTATTGCTCTTTATGTTAAGTTGATAAGGAGGTTAACTGATTTTACTTACTTATACGGTATTCTAACCAGATTTTATGAAATCTGTATACCTCACTCGGACAGTGTTTTATTATGTAACTAAACCCAACCCAACTCAATAAACAAGTATTTTTAATTATCAATATTATCATAAAAACTTATAATTTATTTAAACCACATTGACCACAATATATAATCACTAAAATAGAATAGGTACGAAATACAATAAATCTTTTAGATAAGGTGACATTGAATAAAACAACAAGATTTTGCTACTGCGTGCATCGTGAATCATAACGAAGGTTATTAGTGAAGCGACTTCAAAAAGCATGTCACATTTTGAGCCGTACGTACTTTAGTAAAACAAATGTAATGGCGGGGATCGAACTCGGGTCTCACTATTTTAAGCCCGGTGTCATAACCACTTGGCCACCGACGCTCCTGATTGATTGAGAGTGAGCATAAGTAGAGGTATAAAAACGTGAAAAAATAACAGCACACACGTTTTGGTGGCTTGAGATACCTATTAATTTAATTAATATTCAGAACCTTTTACAGCTTTAAAACCTTTCGTGTGACCAGGGGTCGCCAGTAATGAAAAAAAAAATGACCTTTTTAAGTAAACATTTCAAGTTCGTATGTATTGCCTACAAGGTAGCAGTGGCTGTTGGTCTTCTCACGACAAACCCCTGCTCTACCAAATTGCCTACAAATTTTTCGCTACATACGGTATAAATTGTCAACAATAACATCAAACCGAGTGGTATTTGTTTTGCTATGCAAGCTGGAATAGTAAATTAAATTGCTCGAGTAATAAGGTCATGTTGTCCTAACAAGCTAGTGCTGTGTCATTTGACCTAAAATTACAGCACCTACCATTGATACCTACTTGTACCTGCTTCGCCAAACTAGCTCAGTATTGTTTATTTTACGTTACTAAAGATGGCTATATTCGTAAAATACATACATACAAATATCACGGCTTCATCCCTCGCGAGGCAGGCAAAACGTTAACGGCCGTAAAAATACGGTCGCTATCCACACGTCTGACAAATATTGAAGCCCCTTTCAGATGATTCATGTATCACTGTTGTGACCTGTCAGCCTGTCGCCTAAAGTTGCAATACTCATGAAACCCTCGAGTCCCTTAGTCTCCTCTTACGACACCCGCGGGAAAGAAATGGGTCGATGCTATTCTAACTCAGCTTCACACGGCATCAACAAAATATTAGTGCTCAATTAAATGTAACCCTATTATAATTATAACCACTTTAGGTGCATCTTATGGTCCGTGTGATGCCGGCTTAGAATAACATCACCCCATTTCTTTCTCATGGGTGTCGTAGAAACCCACTAAGGGACTAAAGGGTTTTATGTGAAGTGCAATTTTAGACGACAGGCTGACAACCTGTCACTATAATAATGTACGGCTTATCTGAAACGACTCTATAACATTTGTTAGACGTGGCGATAACGACCGTAATTATACGGTTGTTGACGCTCTGCCTACCCCGCCAGGGACATAGGCGTGATATGTGTATGAATGTATGTTTGTGTTATGGTCCACATACTATCGGTAAATTACGAAGAACTCCCGAGGCTCAAAGTCTACCTGTTTGACAGTACCGAATCCAAGATGGCCGATCACATGATAACTTTCTATTTCAAGATGGTGTGTCTGTCTGTGTTGTGTAACGTGCCGGCTGCATGGTCAAGTTGCTATCGAAAGTTATGCAGTACAGTTTCAAGTAATACAGATACATAGATACATAGACGCATATAGGGTGTAATAAAAATTGCTGCAAATATTTTAAGGGGTGAACCGGCCCATGAAACTGAACAACTCTCCCCAAGGATCTTGTAGTTGATCCAAGGTCAACAACAAGGTCGAAATATGAAAAAAAATTACTACATATATCACGTCTTTATCCCTTTCGGGGTGCGCAGAGCGTTACCGACCGCAAAAATATGGTCGCTATCGTCACGACAAATATTGAGGTCCGGTTGAGATAATTTGTGTAATACAGATATTTGGTAAGAAAGATGGTTCCGTATTTCGGAAGGCGCGTTACGTACGTTATTTATTTCAAAAATATGAACTGACTTTCTAGGGAAAGATCTATGTTTTTTTAACACAGGCCAGTAAGTTGTCATGGTCTTGTTATGCTTACTTTTACAACCGGTATAAAATCGAATTGCCGTGTGATGCCGGCTTAGAATAGCATCACCCCAAATCCCTTCTGCGAGAGTCGTATGAGGCGACTAAGGGACTCGAATATTAGAATTTAAGGCGACAGGCTGACAATCTGTCACTATAGTTAGTTATACATCATTTTCTGGCTCATTTCCAAAAATGTGTCAGACGTGGCGATAGCGACCTTACTTTTACGGCTGAGAACGCTCTGCCTAACCCGCGAGCAATAAAGGCGTGATATATCACTACATAGTATGAAGCAAAGTAGCTTTTCGCGTCTGTAGGTATGTTTGCTTAAATCTTTAAAACTACACAACGGATTTTGATACAGGTTTTATTAATTGATAGAGCGATTCAAGAGGAAGGTTTTTATGTATAATACTTGCCGGAAAAACATGTTATTCCCACGGGAAATGAGTTGTAGCGGGCGGGTCGCTAGAATATTTATAAAACCTAATGTTTCTGAGCAATGTTATCAGTTGCCTTCAAGTAGCGAGAATGTCTAAAAATAGATAAGAGGTTTTTTTTAGCCGTTGCCGGTTGGCAGGCGAACTCGTCCGAATGTCTGCCGAGTGAGATCGTTAGAGACAATGCTGCCGATTCTGGCTAACGTGAACCTTACATCATCATTCTCCTCGCCTTATCCCGTTCAATTGCCGTGTGATGCCGGCATAGAATAGCATCACCCCAGCTCTTCCCGCGGGTGTAGTAAGAGGCAACTATGGGACTCGAGGGTTTCATGGTAATACACATGAATTACACGTATTACAACATTAGGCAACAGGCTGACAACCTGTCACTACAGTGATACACGAATCATCTAAAGGGGCCCTCAATACTTGTCAGACGTGGCGATAACGACAGTAATTTTACGATCGTTAACGCTCTGCCTACCCCGCAAGGGATAAAGGCGTGACTTGTGTTGTGTATCCCGTTCTCTGTCGGGGTCGGCTACCTAACCTAGGGGACTTGACGTGGAACCAAGTTTTTACACAGAGCGACTGCCATCTGACCTCTGCAACCCTGCTAACCTGGCGCGAATCCCAGGTTAAGTCACATTCAAATATCATCTGGATTCAAGTTTTATTTGAACTTGAGTTTTATCACGATGCATTTTCCTCACCGTAAGAGCTGTCGGTAAATGTACGTGAGTAAAAACACATTGATACATGGCGGGGATCGAACTCGAGCCTCATGATTGTAAGACCGGTGTCCTAACCACTGGCCTAGCCACCGACGCTCTGTTCTACGTGTTCCTTACATCTTGTCAATAACAAAAAAATCTATGCATAAGCTTAAGATGTCTAATTAAAAGACAATGTTGAAAAACAAGTAATTTTGGACATTCTAGCAGGCAGATGACATTAGTTGATATAAAAAATAAAGGTACCTACGTATATATTTATTGGAAGTGACAGGAATCTCTTAGAAATAATTAAGGAATGCGTGCGCCAGAATCGACACCAAATTAGTACCGTGTTGATAGTCATGCTTATTGAGATATACTATGAAACAGTACGTATGAGATATACACTATAGTGTACAGTACAGTTGTTGGACGACTCGGTGTCCCATACGAAAAGAGATAGTTTGTACACTCGTTCAGCAGACATACTATAAATCCAGATCAAGAGTTTTTGCCGTGCGGGTAAAAATAACTAAAAGTCATTTTTTGTTACAAAGTCAATACAAACGAAACACGTGGAAAAAATCACGCCACCGGTGGGATTCGAACCCACGTCTTTTCTATTAATTGAAACATAGAGAGATTACAAAACAGGAAACGAGGTTTCACGTAAGCATGGAATCGGGCCCAAAGACTACCTTCAGATTAGACTTAGCTCTGTTCAAGGCAACTATCCAAATACATTTTTGCGCTTCGCACGCCACAGCAACAATCACTCATACGTGACCTAACCGTGACCTGGATCAAAAACATCTTGCCGAGCCACTGTCGCTCTGTCTACCCCGAACAAGAATGCTGGCGTAACTGTAAGTATGAGGACAAAAAAACTGGAAAGTAACAGTTAAAACTGTATCATTCACGAATTTCATACAGGGAGATAGCACCGAATTAGCACCGGCACGTCGCAGGCATGTAGGTCACGGTCCGGCGAAAGTGAGACAACAAATACGCAGTTTGCATGAGATAGAAAGAGACGGCTATAAGTATCGAGATTCGTTCTAAACCGGAGCAATCAGTGTGACCATTTGTGGCAGATTTACACGATTTTCGTAGACGCGACCGTTTTTTCGACTGCCGTCATGCTGACGATCTAAAAATTGTTGATTATTGGCAAAATTAGATTTTGTTTTAACTTACTTATACCTCAAATAATTAGCTTTCTCTTATTTTATTTCTTATTACTCAGTAGAAGTTTAAACCTACAAAAGAATACGAATTCAGCAGGAAATATAAGTTAAGTCAAATGTTTACCCGAGTTGAGATGAAATGCTGTTTCAAAATGTTTTTAAAACATTTCTCGTGTTAGGTAATAAGTATATATTTTTTGGAAAATTTGCTAATTTGAACACCGCAGCACGCTGGATTTGGAGCAGCGACTTTCGCCATTTGTACTGGTGATGCCTCTACCATCTGAGCTGCCGCTGCTCACTCACAACGCGCGAAATAGTGCAAGTGTATCTTAGCCAGTGCTGATGGCGAAAATCGCTGGTTCAAATCCCGCCTGCGGTGGAAAATTTTACAAGTTTTCCAAAAATGCCTTTTATGAGATGGTCACCCCGTGAGCTATGCAACCGGCTTTGCGTTGATTGCCGAAACGTTTTTTTTGCGTTGGTTGCGTTTGTTGTAATCTTTTTCATGCATTATTGTATTGTGAATGCATTTAAATAGAAATCGACGGTTTCGCACAGTTTCTAAGGACACGATTGTTGAAACAAACAAATAAATGTCCGAGTAAATATGAAATAATTTCGGATTTGGACCATAAACAAAAAATTGCCCTTGAAAAGAATTTGAGAAAAAATATTCCTTATTCTTCATCGAATCGATGAAAACTGTAGAATTTATATTTTCGTTGACCAATATTTGGCAACAAAAATGCCTGTGGCTTGCTTCTAGTAAATCCTGAAGTGTGCAGGGGTGCGGGCAGTTGCGACAGACCAAGTGGTATATTGATTGAATGGCAGTCAAATTTATCGGCAACCAAAAAGCCCCACATTCTCATGTTTTCGCGACATCTCCCAACACCGGCCCGGTCACATCACAGTCATCACATCAGCCTATTGTAGTTCAGTGCAAGCTACCCCAGGATCCAAAGTCTCCCGTTTACGCCACCCAGCCCAGTCACAACCAGCAGTCTTGTATAAGGTCATAAAGTCACAATGTGAATTTCTTCTTTTATATTGACTTTTTGTTACAAAGTTACAAGCTACCATCTTGAGGACAACTTCTACAAAATAATAAACATTCATGTCGTATTTAAGTCATAAGAAAAAATTATAAACTGTACCTAGTACAAAGCAGTCTAAGAGGCATAAGTTTTGGCTCACGCCCAAGTGAATTTTGTACCAAGATTGTCGAGCGCAGGGGAAGCCATCTTGTATTTATTACGGCAACACCGCGTCAGCTGATTTGTACAGTTAGATAAACAGCTGATGCTTGAAGTTTTGTGTTTATGATACACTAATGGTGCTGCGCCCGCTGCAAATCATTTTCCCGTGGGAATAAGATGTTTTCCCGGCAATGATTGAACATAAAAACCTTCGTCTTTAATCACTTAAACAATTAAAAAAAAACAATTAAAAAACCTGCATCAAAATCTGTTGACAAACATACAGACGCGAAAAGCGACTTTGCTTTATACTATATAGTGATACACAGATCACACATTTATCCCTTGAGCAGAGCGTTAAAAGCCGTAAAAATAAGACTGACAAATATTGAAGTCCTTTTCAGATGACTCGTGATCACTGTAGTGACAGGTGGTCAGCCTGTCGTGTTTTAAGACACCAGCGGGAAAGAAATGGGGCGATGGTATTCTAAGCCGGCATCACACGGCATGTTTATGATGTTAAGTATATTCTAGTTCAGTTATGTCAATAAATACCTATTGATGGTTGTGTAATGAATGACTAGGGATTCCATTGCAATTTTAGGCGATGAGGTGACAACCTGTCGCTACGGTAAAATTAAAATTTCCGGAAGACCTACAAATGTTTATCAGACGCAGAGTTTCGTTTTCGATGTAAGACCATTTGCGTTTTGCTAAGTTTTAAATTATCGAGCCATAACAGGTGTAAAAAACAGTCAGCTATAACAGGTGTATAAAAAATGCTGCGTTAGTCAAGAAACTGAACAACTTAACCCAAAGAACATAGGTCGAAATTACCACCCCTTAAAATATAGGCTGTAGTTTTTTACATCCTGTATTTACGTTCTGCGTGGTGAGTATAACAATACGCCTTATTGGGGGAGGCCCATGTCCAGCAGTGGACTGTTGTGGCTGTATAAGAAGTATATTTACGTTCTGATACTACAATAAGATCGCGCGCAAAAATTTCGCGCATTTCTCAGATCAGCTGTTGCGGGGGGCGCAATGAATGAGTCGGTAGAAAGTTATACACGCTCGTCATTGTAATTAGCCGGTGCTGAGACCATTGTCTGAAGTTTACATACATATATCACGCTTTTATCCCTTGCGGGGTGGGAAAATCAGAAGTGTAGTTTAAAGATGTAAGCATACATATCTACATACGGACAGACGCGACTTTACATTGTACTATGTATGTATGTAGTAAGTATTAATAGGCATCCCCAAAACGGCTGTGTCGATATTCACGAAATTTTGTATCTACGGCAGAAGTAGTTTTAAATGAGCCCCTGTTCCGTTGTGAATGTCCCACAAAAATTTGGATTATGCCGGCCGATGAGTCAGAGCCGAGTCCGAACCGTATCAGAGTTTATCTAACGCTCTGACTGTACTCACCAATTGTATCTTTTACCAGCTGAAGTATGAATGAGTCACAGATAGTAATAGATAAATGTTTTAAAAAGAACCGAATTGTCTTTGTATTTACTTTCAGACGATCTGTTTATAGTGACAGGTTGTCATCCTGTTTTAAGTTGTAATACACATGAAACCTTCCGGTCCCCTAAACTGTGTTTTTAGTAGAGATAGCAAATTGACATTTTGGATTGCCATTACAATTTCATGCCAAAAATCATCTGTCTAGTTCAGTGCATAATAAAAAATAACTATTACGCCGATCTATAGAAATTCACTGCTGAGCTATAACATCATTCGCATGAGCGTCATCTACTAGGAACTAAGAGAAACAAATAAAAAAATCCCATTTCGATAACAACAGTTGCCGGTACTGGCACACCACTATTTGAGATTTGCAAAAAAATGGCGACCTAAAATGTCAATTTACTATCCCTAAAAAAAAACAAAGTTTACGTGATAGCACAAGATGTACGCTCTGTCCTCTCCCCCGCAGAATTCCTTCGAAAAGCCGAAGTAAGTCAACACTATATGCCCTCCGGCCTCTAGCGGATGTTTTACTCACAATATCATGGCCCTGGCTGCCGCTGCGCACCACCTCCGGCGCCATATACTCGATGGTGCCGCAGAAGCTGTACGCTCTGTCTTCCCCGCCGCAGAATTCCTTCGACAAGCCGAAGTCTGCAGTATATGCCCTCCGGCGTCTAGCAGGATGGTCTACTCACAATATCATGCCCCTGACTGCCGCTGCGCACCACCTCCGGCGCCATATACTCGATGGTGCCGCAGAAGCTGTACGCTCTGTCCTCTCCGCCGCAGAATTCCTTGGACAAGCCGAAGTCGGTCAGCACTATATGCCCTTCGGCGTCTAGTAAGATGTTTTCCAGTTTGATGTCGCGGTAGATTATGCCGAGCTGGGGACAAAAGGATTTATGAATAATCGTAGAATACCAAAGGTGCTGGGTGCAGAATTTACACCCACAAAAAGACATTATTTTGCGCAGGAGACATTGTGGGTAAGATACTTTTAGGTACAAAAAGTCCTAAAAGTCCCTTACCCAGAATGTCTCCAATGTCCTTTTCCCGGTATGTCCTTGTACTTAATATCATCAATTCTATTTACCCTAACTAACTTCTCAGTGACCCTAAATGGAGCTTGGACTCCGAAACGAGCTTCCTCCACTCATCCCTGTCCTGCGCCACCTCCACCCAATTATTAACTTGGGGATGGCCCAGGTCAGCCTCCACCATATCCTTGCAGCGGTACTTTGGCACCCGAAAGGACGACGTCCTGACCCGTCATTTACCCTCTTTTCATACTATTTTTTAAAGAAAAGATGGTATAGATCAGTAGATAGAAAACATTTTGTCTGAGCTGCAGAGTTCGTGAGATTTAGGAGGTTACAAGGCCACAAGTCTGCTATTTTTTTTTTCATTGTAACGTCATTGGAACTCAACTGTCATTCCATTGCCATTGCGATTTTCTATACTTCAAACTGTTAGCAGACTACGAAATGACCGAAATCATCCACCTGAGATCCAATCGACATCCAACTGAAACGATATTCATTTTGCAGAGAAGGCTCTGATACCTTTAGATAGATTAGATCATAGGGTAAGACATATAAAAATGATTTTGATGGAATAACTTACCTTATGTAGTTGCTCGAGCGCCAGTATGATCTCGGCGATGTATATCCTAACTTCGCTTTCATGGAAATGCTCGCGTTGATATAAATGCGTGAACAGCTCGCCGCCAGCTACGTAATCTGTGGACAAAAGGTTAAATTTATTTATTTGTTGTACATACATAAATCACGCTTTTACCCCATGCGGAGTAGGCATAGCGTTAACAGCCGTAAACATACGGTCGTTATCGCCATGTCTGAAAAGTATTGAGGACCCTTTCAGATGACTCGTGTATCACTGTAGTGACAGGTTGTAAGCCTGTCGCCTGAAATTGTAATACACATGAAACCCTCGAATCCCTTGGTTGCCTTTTACACACCCGCGGGAAGAAATGGGGTGATGCTATTCTATGCTGGCCAGGTTAGCCTTCGGGTTGCAGAGGTCAGATGGCAGTCGCTCTTTGTAAAAACTTAGTTCCACGTCAATTCCCCTAGGTTAGGTAGCCGACTCCGACAGAGAACGGGATAAGGCAAGGAGAATGATACTAGACTACAGTAGTTTTTTTGCGTAGTAACAGTTATAACAGCTACATTATACCGTATGACCTCCTGTTCAAGGTGATATCGGCAATAACTTTTATTTTAACGTCTTTAGAGTTTGTTTGTTAAAATGCCCGTTTACGTGTAATTTACGAGAAGGAACGACCCAACGGTTAACCCGTCTTTCCCATGGGAATAAGGCTTTTTGTCAAAATATCTATTTGTCTTGTGATCTTCAAAAGATGTCCTATGACAAACGGAGAATTAGTTACTATAGTCTGAAAAAATGTAGGATGATCCGAGTGACGTTTATTACCTTGAAGAAAATGCTATGACATAAGGTCCATTTTCCTAGTAGCTTAACAAAGGAAAGTGGACCTTATGTCATAGCATTTGCTCCAAGATCACAAACGTCCCAGAAATCATCTTATATTTTACAGATTATAGTGTCAGTCAAGTATGTTTTGTTTTTCCTATTTTAAGAATAATCAGACCAATGATAAGTATTATGTACTTACCTGTTTTAATAGTAAGTAATTATTTAGTAAGTAATCATTATTGTTTTTAGCCTGACACATAGGTTTATCCCAGTTCATAGTTTATCTAACTTAGCTGTAAAATTAATAATGATTTCATTTACTAGGTAGGTAGTATAGTATGTAAATTGTGAAATAAGTCTAATCTATCTATTTAATTTACACGAGCAATAATAGTATAAATATATTTGTAATAGTATAATCCATAAGCACAGCTCGAGGAAAAACCCAATCTTCCGAGTTGTGCAGGATTCGAAGCCAAGATGGTAGTGTAATAAAAGGTGAAGAATGTGTGTTGAAAAGATGGAAGGAGTATTTTGAGAGTTTATTTGAGAAAGAAGACGTAGCGCAAGAAATAATTGTAGAAGAAATAAATGAAGTTAAAATTGAAAGCGAGATTGGAATGGATGAGATCGTAAAAGCATTGAAGAGTATGAAATCAGGTAAAGCTGCGGGGTATGATAGAGTGTCAGTCGAAATGCTGAAGGCTGGCGAGGGCGTCGTGGCTAGTCAGCTGTACCTCCTTTTTAACCTTTGTTGGAGAAGCGGTCGTGTGCCAAGTGATTGGTGCAAGGCTGTTATCGTGCCATTGTACAAAGGAAAAGGGTCACAGCTAGACTGCAAAAATTACCGCGGTATAAGCCTCCTCAGTGTTGTCGGCAAACTATATGCAAAGGTGTTGATTGAAAGAGTGATTAAAGAAACGGATGAGAAAGTATGGGATGCTCAGGCAGGATTTCGCAAGGGGATGGGATGCACGGATCAGGTCTTTTCTTTGCGGTGCATAGCTGAAAAATTTCTGGCTAAAAGCCAGAAAGTCTATTGCGCGTTCGTGGATCTGGAAAAGGCCTATGACAGAGTGGTGAGGAATGAATTATGGTCGGCACTATCCATGCATGGGGTGAACGGTGTCTTGATACGAGCACTGAAATCCTTATACAAGGATTCCAGTGCTTGTGTCAGGATAAACGGGGCGTACACTGAACTGTTTAACATCGAGAAAGGTGTTAGACAAGGATGTGTAGCGTCACCATGGCTGTTTAATCTGTTCATGGATAGTTGTCTGTCAGATTTGAAAGTAAGTACACGTGGATTAAAAATGGAAGGTTTACTCGTCAAATGCCTTCTCTATGCAGACGACCAAGTCATACTTGCGTCGTCAGCTGAGGAGTTGCAGGAGATGGTAAATATTATGAATGAAGCTTTGAAAAAGAAAGGAATGAAAGTGAACGTAAGTAAGACGAAAGCTATGGTATTTGAGAAAGATGATATTATGACAGAGTGTAATATTATGATAGAAGGGGAAAAAGTGGAACAAGTGAAAGAGTTTGTATATCTTGGATCAATGTTTACGGCAGATGGGAAGTGTGACAGTGATATTGAAAGAAGAGTGAATGCCGGCAACATGGTGAATGGTGCGTTGCACACCTTTATGAACAGTCAGAAGGTGTCTAACAAGGCTCGTCTGGCTGTGCATAGAGGAGTGTTAGTACCAACACTTATGTACGGCAGTGAAAGTTGGGTATGGCAAAAGAAGAATGAAAGTAGAATAAATGCAGTAGAGATGAGATCATTAAGGAGCATGATTGGCGTGAAATTGAATGATAGAATACGAAATAGTGTAATTAGAGAACGTTGTGGCGTAAAAGAAGATATAGTGACAAGGATTGAAAAGGGAATGCTAAAGTGGTTTGGTCATGTTGAGAGAATGAATGAAAGGAGATTGACGAAAGAGATATATAAGGCGAGTGTTAGAGGAAATGTTGGAAGGGAAAGGCCGCGAAGAACCTACCTGAATCAAATCGGGGACGTTTTAAAGAAAGGTCAGGTCAGAAGTACCCTAAACCGACGAGCGTGCATGAAAAGACTGATGAATGTAGAAGAAGCGAAAGAAGTATGCCAGGATCGTAGCAAGTGGAAGGAAATAGTCTCTGCCTACCCCAACGGGAAAGAGGCGTGATTTATGTATGTATGTATGTATATATTTGTATATAATAGAGATCGCGGAAACGGCTCCAACGATTTTCATGAAAATTCGAATATAGGGGGATTCGGGGGCGATAAATCGATTTAGGTTTTATTTCCTAAAAATTATTTTAGACAGCAAAAATATAATAAACCGTTTGTAGTAGTTTTCGCATTTACGGACAGATGGCGTAGTAGGTAGGTACATAATTATGGCTGTATCGGGTTTACACGCGGAATAATTATTAAATACTGCGTAAAAATGCGGATATTACCTACATAATGTAAGAAACAAAATAATGTTTTGGAGGCGATAAATAAGAGCAAGGCTGGGTCAGTTACTAATAATTCACACACACACATACACACACACACACGCACACACACACACACACACAGGCACACACACGCACACACACACTCACACACACACACACACACACACACACAATTCACGCCTTTACCCCTTGCGGGGTAGGCAGCACGGTAACGATCGTAAAATAACGGTCGTTATTGCCACGTCTGACAAGTATTAAGGGCTTTTTCAGATGATTCGTGTATCACTCTAGTGACAAGTTATCAGCCTTTCGCCTAAAATTGTAATACACACGAAACCCCCGAGTCCCTTAGTTGCCTCTTACAACACCCGCTGGAAGCAATGGGGTGATGCTATTCTAAGGCGGCATCACACGGCATAACTCATACTAATAATAGAATGTGCAAAAATAGTACAGTATCTATGCAACAAGGTGTGCGCGATCTAAGATCTAGGCCGGTACGCTCTATGACCTAGATTGCAACTAGACAGATGATAATAGGTAACTAAGTAGGTAGAGATGAGAAGTTGCTAGGAGTTTACGAAATACATACTGTTAGGCCGAAAATCGACAAGCTATGATCAGCACTAATCTCGACATCTGAGTGGGTCCCAGCTCTGTGGGATCTCTCTCTTGGAAGCTACAGCTAACCGCGCGCGGACGATTGTTTACATTATAAGCGTCGCAATATTGTTTAATTAAAAAGTTATATTTTGAAGACACTGTGTTTCATTTAGTGTCTTTTAGTACATGAATAAATCACGCCTCCTTCCCGTTGGGGTAGGCAGAGACTATTTCCTTCCACTTGCTACGATCCTGGCATACTTCTTTCTCTTCTTCTACATTAATCAGTCTATTCATGCGCGCTCGTCGGTTTAGTTTAGGATAAATAAAGAACATAAAAATTAATTGCTGAAAATATTTGTGCAATTTACTACGAATACGGGGTGTAAGAGACGGTGTAACGAAAACTTTGCAGGCGTGCTCAGGCCATGAAACTGAACAACTTTTTCTATGGGGGCCATGTTGTTAAACATAAAAAAAATCGAATTTCCATACAAAATTCCCGATCACATAGCTCACATAGATCACAAAAGTATAGCAGGACTATCTTTCTTGGTGAAAGATGTTCAGTTTCATGGGCTGGTTAACCCGTTATAAAATTCACAGCCTTCTTTACTTAATTTCATCAAAAAAATTGATACCTTGAAAATTAATAATAATAACTTGGGCCTTTTTAAGGCAAGAGTGAATAGGCATTATCTAGGCAAGCATGTACCATCTTCGTCTGCATCTCCACTTACCACCAGGTGAGATGGCAGACAAATGCGGGCCTATTACATTTAAAAAAAAAAAAATAGGTATGAATATCAATACAAAATGAATTTTTGGAGTTACCAGTCGTGTAATATGGTGGTAAAAAATCTTTAGGCGATTTTTCTCTGTCTGTAAAATATAGGATGATCCCCGTGACGTTTGTGACCTTGCAGCAAATGCTATGACATAAGGTCCATTTTCCTAGTAAACAAAAGAAAATGGACCTTATGTCATAGCATCTGCTTCAAGGTCACAAACGTCACAGGGATCATCATAGGATGATGTAAAAATATAGATTTTACAGGCTATTAAGTAACTACCGTTCATAACATCACTGCAATTTTTGTCCAAAATAAGCACGTTTGAAGGTCCATCGACCCTAGGAACCTCCAGTCGCTAGGCAAGGGCGTTACGCAACTCAGACCCCAGGGTAGACGAACCCGGCGCCCTTGGGGTTGAGGTCCTACAGACCTTCGAAGGTCGTAGACTTGTGAGGGAAAATGTTGCAGACCTTTTGTGCGTAACTCGTGGAGTAAATTGAAAAATCTATTTTCAAGATAATTTTGAGATAAATCATGTATTTATATATTTTAAGTAATTCAAGTAGTCGCCAGAAAAAGTTATATTTTTATATATTAGCTATATTTGTTGATTAATGTAAATATTTTAAGGAGTGAACCGGCTCATGAAACTGAACAACTTTCCACAAGGAACATAGGTCGAAATATGAATAAAAAATTGGAAGTTCCATACAAAATCAACAACCGACCAAGTCAATTTGTATTAGGTCTAAAAAAATTTTTTCTTATTTCGACTAGGACGAGCGCTCGAGGGTTCCGTAGATAGAATTATACACACATACATTTATTACGCCTTTGTGCCTTGAGGGGTAGGCAGAGTGGAGACAGCAGTAAAAATACGATCGCTATAGACACGTTTGACAAATATTTGAGGACAGTTTCAGTAAAATCGTGTATCACTATAGTGACAGGTTATCAGCCTATAATAATAAGTAACTATAAGATTAGTTTTGTATAACATGCATTCCAGTTTGTCAAACAGATTACTACAACGTGTAAAAGTAATTAAAACAGTGTCTTTTTGAATCTAAAAATAGGTAAATCACATCAGTATTTTTTTCGCAAATAAGTGATTTTTATAACTTAATTTTCTTATTAATTTAGCACAAATTGCAAACAGCTGAAAGCAAGAGAAATACCACTAACGTTTCAGAAATGCTAGTATGTATGAAATCAGAGCAAATTGCTTAGCTGAGCGCTGTTATTACATCTAGAATTAGCATTACATTTCTCTTGTATGAGAGTAACATGAATATGTTAGAAAGGATAAAAGCATTACATCTACGTGAAACGATAACTACGGGCATCGGGTCGGGTGTCTTTATAACAAAGAAAATTCAAAGAAATTCCAATTTTTAATGCGTAACACAGGGTGTAAAAAAAATTGCTGCAAACATTTGAAAGTGTGAATCAGCCCATGAAACTGAACAACTTTCCCTACGGAACATAGGTCGAAATATGAAAAAAAATTGGACCTCCCATACAGGTTGACTCGCTCGGCCGCTACATTTTGTATGGGAGGTCCAAAAATTTCTTTCATATTCCGAACTATGTTTCATGAGGAAAGTTGTTCAGTTTCATGGACTGGTTCACCCCTTAAAATATTTGTAGCTAATATTTTTACACCTTATATAGGCTCGACTGTGCCTAAATGCACCAATAACAAGTAACTGAACTTTAACATTGACACATTTTTGACCAATCACAGAAAGGCATTGTCGAGAGTGGCGCCATTAGTTCTCAGTTTCCTACCTCACTGTGGCTGAACTTTGCAAAGGCCAGAGAATAAGAGATTCGGAGAACAGCAATAGATTAATATGTACACTGTTATCGACGCATTCACACAGAAATAACACTAAAAACGAATATTCAAGATAACTACATACATACATACATATATCACGCCTTTATCCCTTGCGGGGTAGGCAGAGCGTTAACAGCCGTAAGAATACGGTCGCTATTGCCACGTCTGACAGTTTTGAGGATTGTTTTCCAAGGTTGTTTCAGAAACCATGTGTATCACTATAGTGACTGGTTGTCAGCCTGTCGCCTAAAAATTGTAATACACCAATACTCTCGAGTCCCTTAGTCGCCTCTTACGACACCCACGGGTAGGATGTGGGGTGATGCTATTCTAAGCCGGCCTCACACGGCAAACTGATAACTGAGATAACGCTACTTTGTAATGGCAACTCGTGAGTTTAAAGTTTTGGGTTAGTTCTAGTTTATACACCAGTTTTAGGTTAGTTTTTTTCTAAACGCTGTGCCTAGCCCGCAAAGGATAAAGGTCAGATATACAGGGTGCAAAAAAATGCTGCAGATATTTAATGGAACAAGCCCATTTAACTGAATAACTTTCCCCAAGGAACATAGGTCGAGTCATCATTCACCTTGCCTTATCCCGATCTCGGTCGGGGTCGGCTACCTAACCTGGGGAACATAGGTCGAGTCATCATTCACCTTGCCTTATCCCGATCTCGGTCGGGGTCGGCTACCTAACCTGGGGAACATAGGTCGAGTCATCATTCACCTTGCCTTATCCCGATCTCGGTCGGGGTCGGCTACCTAACCTAGGGAACATAGGTCGAGTCATCATTCACCTTGCCTTATCCCGATCTCGGTCGGGGTCGGCTACCTAACCTAGGGAACATAGGTCGAGTCATCATTCACCTTGCCTTATCCCGATCTCGGTCGGGGTCGGCTACCTAACCTAGGGAACATAGGTCGAGTCATCATTCACCTTGCCTTATCCCGATCTCGGTCGGGGTCGGCTACCTAACCTAGGGAACATAGGTCGAGTATGAAAAATATTTTTCAACCTCCCATACAAGATTACCGACCGACCAAGTTAATGTCAATATGTTCAGTTTCATCCCTTGAAAGGAATTTTAAGAGTCGTTACCTAGTTTTGTCAGTTGTCACTGACCTTATTTTATAGCTATGAAATGACTGTTTTCCTGTTTGAAGGTCAAAGTCAGTGGGACAAACGTCACATCATAGAGACAAATTTGCACATGAATGGAATTTTGGCCTTCGAGGTTGTATAATGCGGTGTGGTGCCAAATTAGCATCGCCCCATTTCTACCTGTTGGTGTCGTAAAAAGCTAAGGATTTAATCGACGGAATGCGAATTTTGACATTTCAGTTTGACACTCAACTAAATAAAAACCTTTAGATTCAGATTCATCGAATCGTTTATTTCCAAGTAGATTCAGAATAAATGAATTAGTTATTGTAAAAAAGAGAAAATTGGAAACAAACTTTTTAAATTTGGGCACCAACCGACTGAGTCAGTTTGTATATGAGGTCCACATTTTTTTTCATATTTCATCCTATATTACTTGGGGAAAGTTGTTCAGTTGGGCTGGTTCATCCCTTGAAAGTAAGTTAGTTTTCCTTACACCCCGTATTTTTAAGTCTTCACCTATCTTTATCAGTTGTCTACACCCTGTATAAGGTGTAAAAATATTAGCTGCAAATATTTTAAGGGGTGAATCAGCCCATGAAACTAAACCACTTTCCCCAAGAAACATAGGTCGAAATATGAGTAAATTTTTTGGAACTCCCGTTTTGACTTGGTCGCTCGGTAATTTTGTATGGGAGGTCGAAAAACTTTTTTCATATTTCGACCTATGTTCCTTGGGGAAAGTTGACACCCTAAAATATTTGCAGCATTTTTTTTTACACCCTGTATAACGTGAATAGTTCCGGTGGGTAGAGTACAGCCGGCTGCGCTTTCCCAACGACCTGGCGCTGTAGAGTAGGCAGTGGGTCAAGGTGCACACAGAGAACTGGGTCAGCCGTTTTGCCATTCAGTTTGGCAACCGCCGTTTTTTTTCTCCAACCGGCTCTGATAGGCTTTTGGTATGACAGTCGTATTGTTCAATCACTAGTACACTGGAGAGCAATGAATTAGGGTCATGAAAAAAATAGCTGTGTCGTAAAATTCCGTGTGATGCCCCGGCTTAGAGTAGCATCATGCCAGTTCCTACCCGTGGGTGTCGTAAGAGGCGACTGAGGGACTTGAGGGTTTCAGGTGTATTACAATTTTTAGGCACTTTAGTGATACACAAATTATCTCAAACGGCCCTCTATATTTGTCAGACATGGCGATAGCGACCGTATTTTTACGGTACGCTCTGACTACCCCGTAAGGGATAAAGGCGTGACATATGTATGTATGTATGTAGAAAAATAGCAAATGTGTCGGAAACTAAGAATGCTAGTTCAGTGAAAGGAATTGCGTTAAGTAGACAGTTTATTGCTCTTGTTTTGTGTAATTAAATGTCTTTATTTTCTTAGTTAATGTCAATGATATGCCTTGAAACAATAAAAAACTAAAAGTTTTTACACAGAGCGACTGCCATCTGACCTCTGAAACCCGAAGGCTAACCTGGCCCGAATCCTAAGTTATGTCTCATTCAAATATCATCTGAACCCAAATTTTATTTGTATGTGGGTTTCATCACCATGCTTTTCCTTCACCGTAAGAGCAGTCGGTAAATATATGTGAGTAAAAACACATTAATACATGGCGGGGATCGAACTCGGGTCTCACGATTGTAAGACCGGTGTCCTAGCCACATGGTCACCGCTTGGCTGACGCTCTTTCATACCTAATTCATAAGCTGTAACTTAAACAAACTAACTTAATAAGAGAGGAGGTAAGTAAGGCTATTTTCCTTCGATCCATCGCCAGCTCGCATTTCCAAGAAATCTAATAATAATTTGTATCTGATCTATCTTTAGCTGCACTAGAATATAATTCAGATCATAATTACAGATCTAGGCAGAATGATCTTTGACCTATATTCAGGAAAGTTGATAAGTTTCATGTGATTTTCAGTTTATTTGCCGAGTGATGCCAAGTTAGAATAGCATAGTGATGCTAGAAATAAAGTGTCATTTCTATCCCATGGGTGTTGTAAGAAGTGACTAAAATGGCTCGTTTCTTGTGGATCAAAATTAGTAGACGACAGCCTACCTGTCACTATAGTCATCCACGCTTTTTTAAACAGCCTACGCTCTGCCTACCCCACGACGGACGTGTCATGTGTATATATGTCGTACATACTAAATCCGTGATTTGACTGTCATTCGCATCAATAGGCCTCTACGGCGATCCATAGATACACATAAATACATACATCACGCTTTTATCCCCTACGGGGTAGGCAGAGCGTTTACGATCGTAAAATTACGGCCGTTATCGCCACGTCTGACAAGTATTGAGGGCCCTTTCAGATGATTCGTGTATCACTGTAGTGACAGGTTGTGAGCCTGTCGCCTAAACTTGTAATACAAATGGAACCCTCGAGTCCCTTACTTGTTTTTTACAACACTCGCGGGAAGAAATGGGGTGATGCTATTCTAAGCCGGCATCACACGGCAAACCCATACATCATTTGCTATAATCAGGCCCATCTACATGCCGTCATACAATGGACCATTCGGGCTTAAACAGCTTTAATTGAGCGATTTCACTTTTCGTCTTTTGGCAGTGAGCCGTTCGCTGTCTATATGTATTAGGCAAGAAACGATGTGAAAATCTAGTCACGCGGTAGCGTGTCCAGCCAAGTTCCAGCAAAGAATTGGAGGGCCGCACCGTGTGTTATACAGGGAGAGACGGTGTATCGAAGACTTTGCAGGCGTGCTCAGACCATGAAACTGAATCTTTTTCTATGGGGGCTATGTTGGTAAGCATAAAAAATGTTCGACCTTTCATTCAAAATTCCGGATCAATTCGAAAATTTTTATCGTTTCCCAACATAGCCCCCATATAAAAAGTTGTTCAGTTTCATGGTCTGATCACTCAGTCCGATCAGTTCTTCCCAGAACAACTCCTAAGCCCAGTCTCGCCCCAAGGGCGTGATTGGGCTGGTTGTTTGAACAACCAATCAAAATATTTCCGGGTGAGCACGTGCTCCCCACCAAGCCGAAAGGCGTAGTTTTGATGGCCCCGGGGCCGAAAACGTAGAGTCCATCACAAAAAAAGTGGTCTGATCACGCCTGCAAAGTCATCGTTACACCGTCCCTTACACCCTGTATTTTCTATGGCTAGAAACACACTGCTCAACATGTCGGGTGGCGTGTTAGCAGTGTGTTTTCGCCTTAACTATTTTTATAATAAAAATGCGCCTGCAAAATTTTCGTTACACTCTGTATACCGAACCAATTGATGCCACTTTTCACCACTTTATAATTCAGAATCCATTCAAGTCATTATTACTTGATCTAACTGCTGTCTTGTCGGTTGAAAAACTCTGACACCAGGGTTCATAGGGCCGTTGGACGACTCGGTGACCCCGAGTGATAGATTCCCTAAGCAACATAATATTAACTAGCGGTCTGCCCCAGCGGCTGCGCCCGCTGCAACTCATTTTCCCGTGGGAATAAGGATTTTTCCCGGAAAGTATTAGACTTAAAACCCTTCTTCTATTAAAAAAACCTGCATCAAAATCCGTTGGGTAGTTTTAAGGATTTAAGCATACATACAGACAGACGCGAAAAGCGACTTTGCTTTATACTATGTAGTGATAACGAAACATAGAAAAAATTTTCAGTATTTTTTTACAACTTATCTGAAGGTGAACAGAGTAACATAATTGCAACTATGTTGATGAATACACGTGGCGAAAGTTAGTAAAATTCATTACAAAGTAAACCCTTTCGGGACTAAAAACTAGTTAGTAAGTCTGTTGTTAGTTACAACATTATATCGAGGGGTTCCGGGCTATTTGTATTAACCGCCATTTTTTGGGATACGGACTTTTATACATATTTGGACTCAGTGAATTTTTCTGCGTCGTTTGAGCTCGGTTTGGTGATGATCGGAGCAAAAAAATGTCGCTTAATACAACCGTATTTTTTGGGCCTATTTCGAAGTGCAATGTATGAACCGGCACAAAATATTGACAAATTTAAGGCTTGTGTACTTAAGCTCACTACCAAATGACCACACAGTCGTTTAAACCTCTTTGCCTGGAACAATAATTTACAGGGTGCATACGTTCAACCATTTAGCCTGACCTTATAAATATATAGAAATGTCGCTTAAAACAGTTAGCCTCTTAGTAAAATTCATGTTAAATGTCGCTTAATACAATAAGTCGAATAAACAAATGTAGTCATATTTTTAGCCATATTTATTAGTTATGGTATTAGATATGGTATTTAAATTTATTAGCTTAGGATTAAAATATGGATAACTTTTTGGTAAAAGCAAGTGCCTACTTAGAGCTAGTATTTTCAATTCTAGGTTCTAGCTTGGAACATGTATTAATAAATCTAGGCGGTTGAGTAATTTAGCCTGGAACAAAAAACCATAACCTCAGGCGGTAAAGTCATTTAGCCTGGAACAAAAACCCATTATCTCAGGCGGTTAAGTCATTTAGCCTGGAACAAAAAAATGTAAATTTTAGGTCACTTTGTATTAAGCGCCATATATTTTCGTTAAAAAGAGGAATATCAGAAAAAAAAATTAATGAAATTATAGATAATGAGTAACAGGAACAGAAATTTTCTTTGTTGTGATAAAATAATGCGATTTGTTATAGTTATGATTTTTTTTCTGAAACTTTAAACTTTAAACTGCTCTGGTGTAAAGTTTCAAAAATGGCGGTTAATACAAATTGTCCGGAACCCGTCGATATGTTTACATGTATTTTTTATTGACTTTTTATAACAAAGTTAATAAAAACGAAAAAAAGCGGAAAAATTCACGCCACCGGTGGGACTGAACCCACATCTTCTGACTAGCCGGGTCAGACGTGTTAACCACTACACTACTGTTGGCTCTGTCACAGGCGGCGAAAATTTGATCCAATTGCTTCGTTCATATATTTGTTGTTACTTGTATTTTTTCACATTAATATTATGAACTGGAAAGATTTGGTATTTTTTAAATGTTATTGAACACGGAAACTACAAAAGACAAAATGAAATCCCCAATGCTAAGCGGTATCTATCTATCCACGCTATGTCAGGATTTTGGCCTGAGTTAGTAGCAGATTGGCCGACTCATCAACCAATTTCGTATGTCCAACGTTCTACTTCTCTCTCTCTCTTCGTGTGGGACACCGAGTCATCCAATGAGCCCTAAGTGTCAGAATTTTTCAATCGCCTCAAATCGAATTTTCAAAAATGGTTGTGTAACGACCGCCGACTAAGTTATTATAGCCAGAACCACGGATCTACGCCATAACGTGCCATCCGAAACACGGAACCATCTTTCTCACGGACAATCAGGTGGTTAGCCCGCAATGTCCTAACCAGACTGGGAATACATTCACGTGATAAATATCAACTTTGTGAGTGACCCACCAAGAATTGAAACCGGAGCCTTCTGCCTCACAGGCTGTCTTTACCACTGCGCCACAACGTTCTACTCAACACCCTGTATACTTTAAACTAAACTTACAAAAGAAGAAGAACTTACCAAGTATAAGATGTAGCTTGGCATCAGTCTGGAAGGCGTAGTGCAATGTGACGAGGAACGGGCAGGCTCTGACGGCTTCTAGCACCTGGAGAAACATGGATGTACAGACCCTGACCACTCAACATAGTATAAAGCCAATCCTATGAATTCCTATGGCTTTTGTAAGGGGGTGTGAAAAAAAAAAACAAATACAGGGCGTAAAAAAATTACTGTGAATATTTTAAGGGGGAATCAGCCCATGAAACTGAACAACTTTCCCCGAGAAACATAGGTCGAAATATGAAAAAAATTTTGGAGATCCTATACAATAGGTACCAGCCGATCATATGAATGAATATGTATGAGAGATTGAGAGACCAACATTTTTTAAAATATATTACGACCCATGTTTCTAGGGAAAACTGGTTCAGTTTCATGGGCTTATTCACCCCTTAAAATATTTGCAGCTATTATTTTTACATCTCGTATTTTTTTTTTATTTGACTCTTTACAAGTAGTTTCTTACTATCACGCTTTTATTAAGTCGACCTGTATGTACTCATTTGTAACTATGTAATAAAATCTATGAAATCTAATTTAACCATCTTCTAAAGATCATACCGCCATGAAAATTGGCAGTTGTATGTGATTTTGATGACAATACAATAATATGGTACTGTCAATCTGATCTGATGATGGAGCCGGAAGATATGAACAGGAACTTTATGATGGATGATCGTATCATAGCCGTGTTTGGACTTGTTAGAAAGGTCTTGTAATGCAGCGCGTTTTTTAGTGTTTTTGAAACTATTAATTCATTATCATACGGGGTGTAGGGACGGTGTAATGAAAACTTTGCAGGCGTGATCAGACCAACTTTTTCTATTAAAAAACATTATCTAACATTGTCTATGAATAAATTTTTGCGAGTTCCCATAAAAAGTCACTCAGCTGATCGGGAATTTTGTATGGAAGGACAAAAATTTTTTTATGTTTACCAACATAGCCCTTATATAAAAAGTTGTTCAGTTTCATGGTCTGAGCACGCCTGCAAAGCTTTCGTTACACCGTCCCTTACACCCTGTATAAACGTACCTGTCTCTCCGTCCGCGTGTGTTCGGCAGTCTTCAGTTTCTGCACTATGGACGCCTTCTTGAGCACCTTCATGGCATACAACTTGCCCTCGTCCACTCCGACCCTTTTCCTAACTAGAAACACCTTGCCGTACGCTGCAACAAAACAAACCAATATTTACTTATGTGATTATAAGAAAAAACTCGGTGTAATGATCTCCTCTCTCTCTTCTATGGACATCATCTTTAAGATCTCTGTAGGTTAGGTTTACGCCTGCTTTCTCTGTTAACTGGTCAACTCCTCCGTGGTCTTCCCTTTCCTCGTTTTCCTTCAATCTTTCCCTCAATAATATTTTTTATGGATTCGTCGTGACGTGTTAGCATTTGATTAAAGGGTCTAAAAACAAATAGACGGGTCTTGAATGACACGCATCACGCGTTCAACGAGCGTCTAACATTTATGTGGTAAGGCCAGGGTAAGGCCCAATCAGTTTGTGTGCATTGCTATACTTACCGCACTGTTTTGTACCGTTGCAACGGTAGGGTCAGGGTTCGAAAATATCCGATATTTATAATAAATATCAAAATATCGGATATTTATGATATATATCTGATATATATCAACTTTGATATATATCCATTTTGTATGAACTTCAGGTTGTTATTTTATAGTATTATTTATGTATATTTGTTGCATATGTTTTACATAAATATAATAAATTATTAAAAAATGTATTTAAATTGTTAAACAATAAATAAATAATAATAATTTTGTATTCGATCGTACATCAGTCGCGTTGAATGTAAATTATTCGTTCTACCAGCGAGTAATTCATAATATCCATATCTAGGTTTATTTACTTGATTTTATATTTGTTTACCAATTTTTCGTTACTCATTTATTTTATTGTTTATTGCGTAATACCTATTAACATATAAGTAAACAAAAAAGTTTGAATTATATGTACTATGTATGTACTATGTATGTACTATGTTATGTATGTACCACTAGAAGTAGAAATACACCGAAAAAGACTAAAAAATATTGATATATATCACAAAAAGTCGTTGGATATATATCGGATATATATCGGATATATATCATGATATATATCCATTGATATATATCCTTCGAACCCTGGGTAGGGTATCTAGTAAAATTTGCCTTGCGACCCGTTCTGACTTGTCCTTTATAAGTTTTTTTGGGTGGAGTTAAAAGAAAGAAAGTAACTTTATTTCGGTCACAAAACTGGGTCGAGTCAGAACCGATCGAATCTAACCTCGGTCGAGTCGAAACTTATCCTAAAATTTCACCCTATAAGCCACTATACAACACAAAGATACATCTATGTTCCAACAAGTCATCTACATACTGCATAGTTCTCTTTGTTTAAAAACCGGATGTATCTAGTTTCTGGATCGGGTGACGACGGACACCTGGCGGTAGGTCCCGCAATATATTTACTAGTTTAGAATAAGCTACGAGTTCTATGAAATATTTTGCAGATACTGACTTTAACTGGGCCTATAGAATTTCAACAGTTCTCTGGATTACCCTATTTTGGCCTTTTGAAATTTGAAAACTTAAGTTGTTCAGTGTCACGTCTAGGACAAACCCAAAACTTTAGTATAGTCGTCAAACGGTCACGCTGTACCAACACCTACTACTATACTGGGCAGTATAGTATAGTAGTAGGTGTTGGCTGTACCGGGTCTAAGGCCCCGGTCTCGAATTTTGCGGGCAGCGGGGGCGGCAGCGGCGCGCTAGCCTTTTTTACTAGGGAGTACGGCGCTGCCTCATTGCCCGCTCCCGCGCTGTTGTTTCCGAGATCCGGTTCATTTTGAATGTATGCAAAAGATTCTGCCGCTGCCCGCAAAATTCGACACCAAAGCCTAAGGGACAGTGTATCGAAATCTTTGCCGGCCTTTATTTCTGTTTTATAAAATTTGATTACGGCATGATCACATCGTGATACTGAAATTTTTTTTCTATGGGAGCTAAGGGGCTAATTTGGTAAACGGGAAACATTTTTTGACCTCTGATACAAAATTCCAAATAAGCTGACTGTCTATAGACACTCAACTTTTTTTGTTTTCCAACATAGACTCTACAGTCAAAGGATATGAAAACTGATAGGCCCGCATAGGCCTTTAGGATGTGGGGTGGTAAGTAACCTGACGCCAATCGACAGCTAAATGACGCTAAAGATAGAGCTAGCTATACCACGTGTAATAATATTGTCCGCATGAAAGATGGTTCCGTGTTTCGGGTGGCACGTTAAGCCGTAGATCCCGATTGCTGTCTCTGATTACTTACGGCAGTCGTTAGACAACCATGTCAGAAGCCCGCTACTTGTAGAAGACGGTAAAAAAAAATCTGAAGCTAGGGTTCACTGGGTCTTTGAACAACAAAAAGAGAGAGAGAGATTTTCAAAGTCATATTTTGCGCTTAATCCGCCATTTTTAGTTCATAAAATTAAACTATAGCTAGTGTCACATGTGCTGCTGAGACGAATCTAACGACAGCTCATAATATGTCAACGTTCGACTAGCCGTGAAAGTTGATTAGTTTAATGGGCTTGGCTCAAAAAAGTCCGGCTAATATTTTTACACCTCATATTACAGGTTACGATCGCGGTATATTGCCTCAGTGTTTCCTGGGTCGTTTATAGACTTGAATACTCCACATGATACGAGCTAATATCATAAAAATCTTCATAAATATAAAATTGCAGCGCTATCATCAAGCTGAAAGATGTAGATTATAATACGGCTGTATTGTATGTCCTTACTAGGACGGACGTTGAACCAAAACAACACGTCACACTCTGAGAAGATTATTTTTATATAACGTGTCACCTTTTTACAAAACAAACTGTTCAAGCTAAATATTTCATACATATATCACGCCATTATCCCTTTGGCAGAGCCGTTAGTAAATAACTTTTTTAAAAAGAGAACCAAGTCCAACGGACGTAAAAAGAGCGAATCTCCACTTTTTTGTAGGATAAAACTTGATTCTAAGAAACTTTATTCCAAGTCTGACAAATACTTTTCTGAAAACCGCTTAAAAATCTGTTCATCCAAACGCGAGATAATCACGGACAAATATACATACATACAGGTCAAACTGAGAAACATTTTTTTACAATTCGGTTATAAATACTGTCGCTTACGCCACGTCTCACAAATAATGAGGGCCATTTTCGATAATTCGTTGGCTATAGTGACAGGTTGTCAGCCTGTCGCCTAAAATTTGTAATATACCAATACTCTCGAATCCCTAAGTCGCCTCTTACGATGTGGGCTGATGATTCTAAGCCGGCATCACACGGCAAATATATCATCAAGGTATACATACAATCACAGTGAAATCAAAATTACACCGATTTCACGTTATCAGACGGGTGCAATGAACTTGGTTTTCTGCTACAGGTCGCGCCTTCCACGCCCTCTCTAGGACGGACATTCAACTCCACTTTTTTACCCACTAAAGCATCACTACATAGAATAAAGCAAAGTCGTTTTGACAGCGTGCGTATTTAAATTCGAACCAAAACAATTGATATACGCGATTTTTATGGTACTCTGCTTAGCGGATAAAAGCGTGATGTATATAGAATTATAGCTCGACGATTATGTCGTACATACATACATAAATCACGCCTTTCTCAATTGCGGGGGAGGCAGAGCTTTGACGGGCGCAAAATAATGCGGCAGCTTTTCCCACATCTGACAGTTTTGAGGATTGTTTCAGAAAACACGTGTTTCAGTCACACCTGTACCAAAATCAGTTATGTAGTTTTAAAAATATAAGCAAACATACATACAGACAGATGCGAAAAGCGACTTTGCTTTATACTATGTAGTAATAAGGGATTTGACGTGGAACCACAGACAGTTTTTACACAGAGCGACTGCCACCTGTATAATAAGTAGCTTAATTATATTATACTAACAAACCAAAACGGTGTTATTCTTATAAGCTACCACCACCGGAACATAAGTAGGTGCGAGTTGATAAAATGCTAATTCACACATTTTTGCGTCGGGTCGACGCACTGAGCGTTCGATTCGAACACGTAACAATAATATATGCGAATTTGACATAACATTTGTAACAGTTAGTAACGCTTTATTCAAGTTCTTAGGAAGGTGCATTGGGGTATGTATTGAATTGAAGATATGTGAAGTAGCCAAACAATGGTGGCGATTCGGAATAACAATTATATTAACTCAACTTCTCTCTTTTTTGTGTGGGACACCGAGTCGTCCAACGACCCGGTGAACCCTAGTGTTAGAAATTTTCAACAGCCTTCTACAAGTAGGCTTTTGACATGGTTTTGTAGTGTAACGACTGCCGTCCAAGGGATCATAGACAGCAACGGGGATCTACAGCTTAACGTGGCAATCGAAACGAAACCATCTTACGGATAATCGGGTGGTTCAGCCCGCAAAGTCCTAAACAGACTGGGAACAAATTCACAAAGTGACAATCTATAGAATTTAATGGGTCTTGCCATGTCTAGTAAATTTAGTAGCCTTCATTTTATATTATGTCGCCTTATTTTGACAGTTAACTTGCATATTAATGAAACGACCCTCATACATTTGTCAGACGTGGCGATAATGACCGTAGTTATACGGTCTGCCTTCCCGCCAGGGATATAGGCGTAATTTGTGTATGTATGTAACTTACATATTGCGAAAAATTACACATAACTTCGATATCGATTTTCGACAACTTTCGATCGTCAATAAAACAATGTTTTACACACGTCATCTATTAGAAAAAATGTTCTAGATTTGTAGACTTTCAATGACGTGTATTGTATTAATTTGTTTTCGTAATTCTGACGCAATTTATGTAACATTTAGCTTATGGTTGTTTCTGCAATGCCGTATCGAATAACCTACGTTTCTGCGTTTCGCTGATTGTAATAAAAATAACTCTAAAATGACCTCTGCAATACAGCACCTCAAGTAACTATCTTAAGGATTAACTTGTACAATTCCCTTGTACCAAAAACAAGGTGAACCAAAAACATTGTAAGCGTCATCAGACCATGAAAGTTAGTACTTAACTATTACTTTGGAGCACATGATGGGAAAGAACTAAAAAATTGGTCAGTCAGCTGATTTTTTCTTGTTTACCAACATATACATACCTACCCAATAGTAAATTAATTCAGTTTCTGATTGTGGTCAATAAAATCACGCAGACCATGAGACTGACATTTTTCTATAGATCTAAGATTCGGACCAAGTTGGCCTTCGGGTTGCAGAGTTCAGATGCCAGTCACACTTTGTAAAAACTTGGTTCCACGTCAAATCCCCTAGGTTAGGTAGCCGACCCCGACAGAGAACGGGATAAGGCTAGGGCGATGATGAGTAAATAAGACCAAGTTACAACTAGCATTAACTGGTTTTCCATACATCTATTTAAAAGAAACAGTAATTATTAAATGGACAACTTCTTGTTGCGTCGGTCACGATTCGTTGAACGACTCGATAAACCCTGGACTACAAATAAAAAGACCCTGGATTGCTATGTTTAGTTATAAGTTATTTTGACATGTTGAATTTATTTTATTTTTAATATATACTATCGTATAATCCTGAATAAATCGCCAACAAGTCTTCGTCTCCTTAGGTAGGCCTCATGCTTTACTCGTTTCACCCTCCCTGAACAAAGTTCAACGGAGCCCTACAACCTTCCTGCGGAGAGGGCATAGACCTAGTCTGCGAACTTGGGGGTCGCCGGGGACGCATTCTGACCTTCACCTTGTGACCCTATCTGTCTGGTTTCGGAGTATCACACAGCCTATAGAGCATTTCTAGAGAGTATGAGCAGTAATTGCCATGTGATGCCGGCTTAGAATAGCATACCCCATTTCCTACCCGTGGGTGTCGTAAGAGGCGAGTGAGGAACTTGAAGGTTTCAGGTGTATTACAACTTCTAGGCGACAGGCTGACAACATATCACTATAGTGATACACAAATTATCTCAAGCGGCCCTCTATATTTGTCAGACGTGAATATAGCGATCGTATTTTAACGGCCGTTAACGCTCTGCCTACCCCGTAAGGGATAAAGGAGTGATATATGTATGAATATATGAGCAGTATCGTTTTTCTACGGGAGCACGATCAAAATCCTTAGTCATGGACACTAGGACAACTGCAGTAGTAGAGGGCAGGTGCTAAATTTTTCATTTTATTTTCATACTATCGGACAACAAACGATCGATAAACAATCGACAGTCCACTTTCGAACGGCAACACAGGTTACAACATACATACACATATTATCACGCCTCAATCCCGAAGTGGTAGGCAGAGACTACATCCTTCCACATGCTACGATCCTGATACGCCTCTTTCGCTTCCTCAACATTCATCAGCATTTTCTTACACGCTCGTCGGTTTAGGGTACTTTTGACCTGACCTTTCTTAAGATCGTCCCTGATTTGATCTACGTACTTTCGTCTTCACATTCGCCATATATACTTGTTTAGTTAATCTACCTTCGTTCATCCTCTCAACGTGACCAAACCATCTTAGCATTCCTTTTTCTATACCAGTCACAACATTTTCTTTATACCAGGTTACACAGGTTACAAATTGGCATATATCTATTACTGTTTTACTTCACCGAATGCACCATAGACTTATCTACAGGGCAGCAATGTCCAGCGCCGGTTAAGGCTAAAAACGCACATGTCATGTCTGACTCAACACATTATTTGCGTGTTGCTATGCACAGCAAGTAGACAGGAATAATTATAGCCATGTTGACATTGGGTGAAGATAGTAACGGGGGTTAGTTTATTTATAGGTTATATGCAGGCTGACAACCTGTCACTACAGTAATATATGAATCATCTGAAGTGCCCACAATATTTTGTCAAACGTGCCGATAGCGACCGTATTTTAACGGCTGTTTTTGCTCTGCCTTCTCCACAAGGGATAAAGTCGTGATATGTGTATGTATATGAAGATCTAAGTTTTATTAAATGGTCTTTTATATATTTTTACTTTAGCAACACGCTGATATAAACTTCAAATAAAATAACACGATACAAGTATGATAATAATGTAAGTGAAATTCGTATTTCAATAGAAATATGAATGCTCCTTTGCGTCGTCCTTGGTAAAATAACAAAAGCAAGTATTGCTATTGTTTACGAATGAAGAATTCGACATTACGGGAAAGTGGATTTTATGTACCCCAGGACCTTTTTGGACTTTAAGAAACCAGCAGGTAATGGTAACTTTACTTGATAAGTAAGTATAAAAAAAAGGTTTGAAACCATTCATTCATTGTTATCTCCAATGGCGAATGGTGATTTTTTGCAACAGGTAAGCCATACTAGAGCAAAAGCAAATGCAGAAGAGTTTAAAAACTGTATCTGCTACACATTTTCTGATTTAAAATCTCGTGATTTGTCGGCTTAGGTCTAGGCCTTTATGCCCAAAAAACTGAACTTCGTAAAGGCTACTCCGACATTACTCTACTTCGGACACTGCTAAATCTAAGATCGGCTAATTTGTCGGCTGCTTTCCACCGAAACCGTTGCTTCACACTGAAATAAGATTACAGGATTTTCTATTCACTGAACGGCAATAATATTTTTTAAATGTTTCACTATTTCGCCAGTTTCCTCTGCTAAGAAAATCATTTAAAGGCCTACTCTCTAGCCAGCTACGAGATGCAACAGCTGATCTTATACTTCCCGGGGTAGACTCTAAATTAACTTGTAGCAGGCTTAACATAGGTAAGTCAACCATTTAACGACCTGAATCATACTAAGTCGGAATCAAAACGTCACCAGCCGCACTAAAACCCAACTAGGTTTGCATGGCAATAAGGTAAACGGCCCCAACACCGCACATCTGCCCCGGGGCTGGGTAAAAAACGCGCCACCTGGCACGGGCGCGCCGGGCCCTGCACCAGTCACGGCGAACTTACCTTATGTCGCGCACTTGATGAGTTTGAGACTTTTCAAATGTATGATTTAAAAGAATTTTAACTTCGCCAATGTTGATGACAGATTGACTTTATGTCGAAAAAGCAAATAAAATAGTATATTGACACAAACTGATTTATTCATTATGTAAGTTTTTACGACTTACGTTGTTGTAGTTTTGGAGGAGGTTTGGTTTATTCATATTTGATCATCCTTTTTGTCACACGAAAATACGTTTAAACTTCCTCTAATAGCTGCATAAAATAGTATAATTGGTAGTGAATCGGTTTTGAGAGTATGAGCCCACTATTACAGCCTAAAGTACTTATGTTTTTTTAGGGATAGTAAATTGACATCTTGGGTTGGCATTTTTGGGATTTTTTAAATCTGTTTCTTATAGTTCCTAGTAGATGACGCTTGTGCGAATGATGAAGCAGCAGTGATTCTTTCGTAACCGCTTATAAAGTGCAGATACCTTTACTTTTGCTAGAACTAAATAATCAAGCCTCAATCCGTTGAGAAATTCATCATAGATTATAAAATAAACCAGTAGTAGTAATTCCAGTTTAATATTAGGTCCGACCTAGGCTAGGTCAATCAACTTCTAAGGTCAACTGTCACATTCCTATAGATAGTTTTGACCTGATCACACAGAAGTTTAGAGACAATCGACGATTTAAACATGATCAAATAAATATCGTAACTTGGTCCTACCAAGAACATCTAGTAATGTGTGAAAGCATGGTTTGTCCGAACGCATGGTCGATTGTCGCGAAACTGGAGAACTTGCTAAGATAAGATATTTTATGTATAACCTAGGATTCGGGCTAGGTTAGCCTTCGGGTTGCAGATGTCAGATGGCAGTCGCTCTGTGTAACAACTTGGTTCCATGTCAACCTAGGTTAGGTAGCCGACCCCGACAGAGAACGGGATACGACAAGGAGAATTGTGATGATTTTATTGATAACACATTATTACAAGTCATATTTTTAAAATAAATTCATTACAATATGCATGATAATTAAAAATCTACTATTTGCTTCTAATATCATGATATTAAAGCCGTAACTAAGTACGTATCACAATTTTAGGGCGTTACCACAAAAAAGTTCGACGTGTATGAAGATATTTTAAATTCAATTTTTTCTTTTAATGCCCTAGGTTTTCGTCGCGTTTTTTGGAATCATTGGAATTCATATAAGAATAAGTGCCAGACCAGGTGGCCTCTCGCGTGTTCGTAAGCTTAATCTCTACACACGCAATTTAGCGGATGTCAGAATACGACCCTAGTCTCCTTCGCATGCAAATATTTCACACATAATACAAGACAATACAGGGTGTAAGGGACGATGTAACGAAAACTTTGCAGGCGTGCTCACACCATGCAACTAAACAACTTTTTATATGGGGGCTATGTTGGGAAACGAATAACTTTTTCGACCTTCCATACAAAATTCCCGATTAGATGAGTGACTTTGTGTGGGAACTGGAAAAAAATTTTTCGTTTCCCCTATAGAAAAAGTTGTTCAGTGTCATGGTCTGATCACGCCTACAAAGTTATCGTTACACCGTCTCTTACACTCCGTATAAAAGAAGCATAGAAGTTTACAAATTTCAATACACTCGAATGAACTTATAACACAAGACTCATTAGAAATTCCAAATGTAAACAAACGTATTGAAAGCTCAAAAGCTGGTGATCCCTCTTATCTGAAGTACGGGTGGGCTGACGTCAACGACCTACGCCCCCTATCTGATGAAAAAACAACCATTTCAACTCATAATGTCCTGGTCCTGGTGCATTACGGTAATATTGATGTTCCATAGGCAGCTTGAGAAGACATGTTATTATACTATTGTTAGTTACGACGACCGATGTGGGGCAGTGGTAGTGCGACTGCCTATGACGCAAAAGGTTCCGAGTTCAATTCTCGGTGGGTCACTCACAAAGTTGATATTTTATCACTTTATGAATTTGTTCCCAGTCTGGTTAGGACATTGCGGGCTGAACTACTCGATTGTCCGAAAGAACGACGGTTCCGTGTTTCGAATGGCATGTTAAGCCGTAGGTCCCGGTTGCTGTCTGTGATTACGTTACATTACACAACCATGTCAGAAGCCTGCTACTTGTAGGAGGCGGATGAAAAATTCTGACACCAGGGTTCATCGGGTTGTTGGACGACTCGGTGTCCCACATGAAAAGAGAGATTGAATGTGCAAAAATAGTACAGTAACTACGCAACAAAAAAAAATTCGACCTCCCATACAAGATTACCGACCGACCAAGTCAATTTGTATGCGAAACCAATTTTTTTTCATATTTCGACCTGTTTCTTGGGGAAAGTTGTTCAGTTTTATGGGCTGATTAACCCCTTAAAATATTTGCAGCTATTATTTTTACACCTTATAGACAGCATAATAAATGAAAATGGATTTTGTTATTACTCTGTAATTCGTATAAAAGGCAGAAAATTACTTTATTTGAGCGGTTAAGATGCCCATTAGCGCAAATATAAATTGTTCGTTTTTATGTTCGTTACATGGCACTTTACTTTTAAGACAGTTTCAAGCAATTTTACTTAAAAGAATGAAAAGTTTCAAAAAGTAGATTGTAAATATGCAATTTCTCTGAGAAAGTCGAGTAATTACATACATACTCGTTTTGCAAAAATGCGTTTAATTCAGTTCAGTAGTAAATTTTTCATGCCTTCGTGATAAATATTAACAAATTTGAATTAATAAAATTATTAATAATGTAATTGTGTAATAAATTTATAAATTCAAAGTATTCAGTCGACTCGGTTCTAACACAACAGAAGATGAAGCAAACAAAAGTGATATCTCAACCTTGTTTTTAAAAATTCGTAGGTCAAGTCACTATAGGTCAGGTCAAGTTTATAAGTAAGTGACCATATTCTTCTGTTACAAATTTAAAAGTTTTGGATCTCTGTTGGCTTCGATATCACTATGACTTTAACTTAGCATTCAAATGACTCAAAATTCGTTCACGTAATTCGGTCGGACATAGCGGTAGCATGATAAAATTATTTCCGTATGTTTTTCGATTAGACGCTTTAATCTAATCAACACCATCTCGCGTAAACAACATGTTTATTTGGTCTAACATTCGACTTCGACCGCGGTTATTATCTGTGGAAACTGTTTAGAAAAAAAAATCTTTGGTCTGAAGTACCAGGTGGGCATAAGGTCACAAGAGTTGGAAGGACGGAGGAGTAACGACCGGGCACCGCTACGCGCCAGTTTTCGGGGGTCATCGACCCGCCGCGTCCTGGCCTGTCTATACTAACTCCTACCTTCTGCGGAGCTCAGTCGCCCTGGTACTTTACTTGGCGCACTCATTGTGATATTTGATTGGTAAAGAGTTGCATTTTTTTGTATGTCTCGCCTGTGATTGGTTCGAGCAGTGCTATTAGTAATCAGTACTGAGGAGTCGTCTGTGGCAAACTATAGAACCAAATTGACTAGCCATTATCTTTATTCCGAATTAACGATGTAATGAAAATTTTGAATAGATACAAAACTAATTTGACCACGCTAAGTAAATAATTACAAAATAATCGTTTCTATGTGTCTGTTTATTACTTTTTAATTATCCTAAAACGCTGTTACAATCTATACTTTTGACACCATTTTAACATCCGAAAAATGGGGCATAACTAGATTAACCAAACCAGATTAAAATATTTGAATGACATAAAGTATAAACTAAACCAACCCATATTGCACGCAATAAGTGGAAGACCGCGGTGGAGGCCTTTGCCCAGCAGTGGGATCTGATGTAATAATAATAATAAACGAAAGGGACACTTCAGGCTAATAATAACAATAAACCAATCCCTGAAACTGAACAATTTTTCAGAAACTGTCACAATGCATTCATTACATAGCCGAGACCCATTTCCTTCTACGTCATTACTACAGTCGAACTACGCAGTAAGTACGTACATAAAGATGTTTACGTTCTAACTCCATTAGATCAACTACTTTGTATACACACGTGAAGGTGAAAACGCCATTAATCAACTTTAAAAACAAGAAGAATCTTTAACCCTGTTATTCCCCGCGGGTATCGTAAGAGGTTACTAAAGAACTTAAGGGTTTTAAGCTGGTTTAACTCAAAAGGAGGATTTGGTGTCCCACACGAAAAGAGAGAGTCACTAATATCTCACACATTTGGCAGACGTGGTAGTTACGACAGTCTTCACGACCGTAATAAAATAAAATAATAAATAAATACGTACATGAGCAAAACTAAACAACATATTGTTTTCCTATATCAATATGTTTAATTTGACCCTTATCTTACACATTTGTAGGTTTGTTTTTGATAGTGTTGACGAGGGTAGAGGATAGTTCAACCTAATATTACATCTGTCTAATATCTTCCAACAAAAATTGTTTATGTAAGGCGAATCTCGGAAACGGCACCAGCGGGTTTCACGAAATTTCGCTTGTAGGCGGTTTCGGGGCGATAAATCGTAAAATATAGTATCACACATACGTACCCTAAGCAATTTCAATGTAGCCTAGACATCAATATAATCGAGCCACACACAGTTTGATACGAGTGGTTACGGGCATTTTTGCGGGCTTCCGTGCATAGAATCAAAATCACTGTTTCAGAAATTGAGCCCCAAGTCTGCTATTTTTATTTTTGAAACCCAAATGTCATTCAATTGTCATTGTGATTTTTCTATACTTTAAACTGTTATCAGACTACGAAATGACCGAAATCATCCAACTGAGATCAAATCGACATCCAACTGAAACGATTTTCATTTAGCAGACTTAGGACCCAGGTTCGACTTTTTGAATCTTGAATCTTTTGCAATCCTAATAGTACGGTCTACAAGCATATTAAGGCAATGACTTTTTCCCAGTAGTGTCAACGACCTATCGTGTCCTTTTCCTCGACGTGAACCATAATTTCCTATTAAACATGACCTGTACTCCATAGGGTGCTTATAGACTGTGACTGGGCCGTTTGCAATACCACTATTGCAACTATAAAACTTGCGGAAGTTACCGCTAGACGCCATTTTGTTTTTAGACGTGACGGTAAAAAAAACTATAAGCAATAAGACCGACTGTTTCAAATTTGGGATTTGTGTATAGTCAATCTCGGGCAGTGAGATACAGAATGTTTCTCTGCCGCGCGCATAACTCTTTTTTTAAGATTTTTAAGTTTTCTTGGATGCTGGGCCATATTTTTCAGTTTTATTCGTGAACTTGCGCAATGCTACTTGCCAAATGTCCACGGCAAGAGCTCTGTGTAATTCCTTCTGACTAATCATAGCAAAGCGCCGCCAACAGGCAGGCCAATCCAAATGCCTTGGAGGTGACCTGCGGGCCTGAGTTGGCCAGTCTTGTATAGAAGATAGAAAATGGCCTGAAGTGCTTCAAGAAAATGATGGTATGGCTGTACTGATATTAAGTCCGACTTGCCTACTTAACGTGCTGCTGAGAGTACAAATTCATACATACATATATCACGCGTTTATCCCTTGCGGGGTAGGCAGAGCGATAGTGGCCGTAAGAATACAGCCACTATCGCCACGTCTGACATTTTTGAGGATTGTTTTCCAAGGTTGTTTCAGAAAACATGTGTATTACTATAGTGACAGGTTGTCAGCCTGTCGCCTAAAAATTGTAATACACCAATACTCTCGAGTCCCTTAGTCGCCTCTTACGACACCCACGGGAAAGATGTGGGGTGATGCTATTCTAAGCCGGCATCACACGGCACAACGGCACGGCACGGTACAAATTCATACAAAGACAAATACACTGCAGTAGTATTCTTGTACACTTGCCAAGTCTTATTTTTCTGGCATGAGAATGTAAATTGTACTGTTAACAATTTTGTATTAAAAAATCATCAATATAAACATACATATATCACGCCTTTAGCCCGTGCGGGGTAGGCAGAGCATTAATGACCGCAAAAATACGGTCGCTATCGCCACGTCTGACAAAATGTTGAGGGCCGTTTCAGATAACGAGTGTATCACTGACAGGTTGTCAGCCTGTCGCCTAAAAATTTTAATTGTAATTCGCCTCTTACGACACCCGCGGGAAAGAAATGGGTTGATGCTATTCTAAGCCGGCATCACACGGGATAGTGTCCAGATGGACTATTACTTATGTGGATGGATGCAGAAGGAGACGAAGGCTTAAAAAAGTTTGGATGGATTGTGTAAGAACAAGTCGTAAATGAGGATTTGACTGCAGATAGAGATGAATGGAAGAAGAAGGCATGTTGCGCCGACCCCAAACGAATTGGGATAAGGGCAGGGAGATGATGATGATGATGATGAGTCCTATTGAAGTTATGTGACTATTGATGCAAATGGCCGAATTCTAGGCATGTAAACTATGAAAGTATCCGATGCACATTATAACTTTGAAATAACCTTAGTAGTTTTTTTTTAGACGATGACTAAGTTTGTTGCAAATTTTTTTAAATTAATAATATTAATTAACATTTTCCTTTATGGTAAGCTAGGTACGCTTTAGTTTTTCCTGTTTCCAAATTTAACTCACCAACATTATATTTACTGGAAAATTTAAAAACGATTATATTTTTTTGCATTTCTCGGGTTTCCAAGGTCAGAAATATGAAAGAAACAAGGAGAAACAAAAAGAGAACGCGATTTTCCTTGTAATACTATGTGGCGACAGTTGCTTCTGACACGTGATAATTTGCGACTCTCTCTCTCTTTTCGTGTGGGACACCGAGTCGTCCAACGACCCGATGAACCCTAGGTCAGAATTTTTCAAACACCTTCCATAAAAGCAGACTTCTGACGGTTGTGTAACGACCACCGACTATGTAATCATAGACAGCAGCCGGGACCTACGGCATAACGTGCTATCCGAAACACGGGAGCATCCATCAATTTGCGACTACTTAATTTTTTTTTCATATTCAGTTTCATGGTCTGAATGCACCCTCATACTCACGGGAAAATGAGTAGGAAGTAACATCGGGCTTCTAGTTGTTATAAAAAATATATAGATATAAAAAAGCGCTATAAGAAGGATCGACAAGATCATTGAACCTATTTTTTCGCAATGTATCCATTTCTGAGCAGTAGCCACGGTACATGAGCACAACGTACAAAGGTCAACGACCCCAGGAAGTCAGCTGAGTGGTCATAATTGTATGTAGACAATTATTGCCACCTGCTTGTGGACTTTCTTACATCAGATAGCATCTTTCTAGGAGTAATAGCGCACATATGTTTTTGTTTTCGATTTTTCTACTATTTTAAGCATGTGATGCCGGCTTGGAATAGCATCAGTCAATTTCTTTTCCACGGGTGTTGTAAAAGACAGTCTTTACCGACAAATATTTTGGCGAAATTTCAGAAAAAACGTGTAGTATTAGCATTGGCGATAGCGACAGGTTTTTCAACTGATCACCTAAAATTGGTGCCCAAAAAACAAGACTCTTAATCAGCCGCGTAAAGGGGTGATGCTACTCTAAATCGGCATAAGACGCCATCCGGCCAGAAGGACGGATGACTTAAAGAGAGCGGCTAGTAGTAACTGGAGGACGGATGACGGAAAACGAGAGATCGTGCCTTGTGGAGTGCCCCGAGGGAGGCTTATGTCCTGCAGTGGACTGCTATAAAGCAGGCTGTTGTGTGATGCCGGCTTAGAATAGCATCACCCCATTTCGTTCCCGTGGGTGTAGTAGAAACCGACTAAGGGACTCAAGGGTTTCATGTGTATTGCAATTCTAGGCGACAGGCTGACAACCTGTCACTATAGTAATGCACAATCATCTGAAACGACCATCAAACATTTGTCAGACGTGGCGATAACGTCTGTAATATTACGGTTGTTGACGCTCTGCCTAACCCGCTAGGGATATAGGTGTATGTATGTGATGTTGATCTGATCAGAGGGCATTAGTTAAAATATGGTAACGGAATAGAAAACAAGACTTACCTCCTGTGCCCAGGACCTTGAGCAAGTCGAAATGTGATATGTCCACTTTTGAAGCTCCGTTGAGGTTAACTGAAACAAACGGCGTACAAGTTAGTGTTTCGGAAGGCACGTTGTCGTACACGAATTGCCATTTCACGGGTTTCACTAAAGGAGTACTGTCGGCAACAGGTAGAGTTACCTATGCCAAATAAATAGATCAATGTATTCTGGGTATAACGAACAGCCCCCCGAATAGGGTGCATGCAGACCATGAAACTGAACAACTTTTCCTTAGGAACATATGTCAAGAAACGACCAAAAATTTCGACCTCCCATACAAAATTGCGATCAGCTGACTGAATTTACTATGGGAAACCAAATAAATTTTTGATGTTTTCTGTCATGGTTTGCATGCTAGTATTCGGAGGGCTGTCCCGAATAACTAGTCAAACTTGTCTGTACCAGAAAACGAAGATATTATGCTTTAACAAGCATTTCCAGATTATCGTTATATGAAAACAAAAACATAAAATTTTCTTATGTTTGCAAAACAAATTAACCTGCTCATAACAATCTTCTTCTTCTTCTTCTTTTCGTGTGGGACACCGAATCGTCCAACGACCCGATGAACCCTAGTGTCAGAATTTTTCAACCGCCTTCTACAAGTAGCAGGCTTCTGACATGGTTGTATAACGACCGCCGTCTAAGTGATCATATACAGCAACCGGGACCTACGGCTTAACGTGCCATCCGGAACACGGAACCATCTTACTTACGGACAATCGGGTGGTTCAGCCCGCAATGTCCTAACCAGACTGGGAACAAATTCACAAAGTGATAAATATCAACTTTGTGAGTGACCCACCGAGAATCGAACCCGGAACCTTTTGCGTCAAAGGCAGCCGCACTACCCCTGCGCCACATCGGTCGTCACAATCGCTCATAACAATAATACAATACGGTTGCAGACTGGCAGATCAATTGAGCTACTTTTTAAAACGATCTAAAACGGTACTTTGTATGAAAATAGGAATGTTTGACCTCACACTTTGCTATTTTGGATGGCGTCAGAACACTTACTTTTATATAACGTTTCTGTATACTCAAACTTTGAATTTTTAATGAAGTCCGTATTATTTTTGGACAATAGTTATAAGCGTACAACTTTAATTTTTTATTAATGTCCCTGTCCACTAGCGAATAGTAAGTAAGTTGTTTTTATTACTGGATTTTACAAGTCTTACATTTCAAACACAACACTCACAAACAATGAATTCATTAGAATTGTTCTATTGAGTGAGATATATCCTACTAATATCATAAGTGCGAAAGTTTTATAGGCATGTTTGTTTGTTACTCTTTCACACAAAAACTACTGAACCGATTTTTATAATTTTTTTTAGCACACACATAGAGGTACCTTGAAATAGGACATACCTATAATAGTTTTTATCCCAAAAAAATATTTCTGTGGGATGCAACGGAATTTTTAAAACCAGCTTCCACGCGGGCGGAGCCGCGGACGCTCACTAGTAGAAGATAAACAAAATCTATCACGGAATTGCTAACTTCTAAGCGACGCTCCAGATTTTGATAAGGTTTTTTAAGGATAGTTATTTAAGAGGATGAATTATAGGCATAAAACATGTAGGGGAAAGGTGTTATTCCCGCGGGAAAATGGTTGACAGGGGTTTGAACCCGCTTGACTGCTAGTTTAAGATATTCTTTGTGAGCAGAGCACACCACCTGCGACGACACACCGCTTGCGTTACGTAGGTCACGCAAGCAGTGTGGCGTCTCCCAAACAATCCCGTATATTACAACCACCGGTACGCGCGTGTACACGTGCACGCATACAAGCTGCATACGAAGAGAGTGCTCCGCCTTTTAATCACTACATAGTATAAAGCAAAGTCGCTTTTCGCGTTTGTATGCATGCTAAATCTTTAAAAGTACACAACGGATTTTGATGCAGTTTTTATTAATAGATAGACTTATCAAGAGGAAGGTTTTGTATGTATAATAATTTGTCAGGAAAACATTTTATTCCCACGGGATAATGAGTTGCATCGGGCGCAGTCGCTGGGCGGGCCGCTAGTGTTTTATAAACAGAGATGTTATATGCTTACTTGACTGATAATAATTTACATAAGAAATGTTGATAAGCATTACATTTCAACATGTTAATTCATTGTACCTATTAGTTTACAATGTCGAAAGTTCATTGACTGCATCGAATAATTAAACAATAATCAGCCAAAACTGCAAGTGTGTTTGTCGTGTGATGCCGGCTTAGAATAGCATCACCCCATTTCTTTCCCGTGGGTGTCGTAGAAGCCAACTAAGGGACTCGAGGGTTTCATTTGTAGGCTGACAACCTGTCACTATAGTAATACACAACTTATAACGACCCTCAAATATTTGTCAGACGTGGCGATAACAACTGTTATTTTATGGTTAACATAGCTGCCATAGAAAAAAATTGTTCAGTTTTATGGTTTGATTAAGACCGCTAAGTTTTCGTTATCCCTTACACCCTGCATAGATGGAATAATGATAGTATAGTATGCTTAAATCTTTAAAACAACACAACGGATTTTGCAGTTTTTTTATAGATAGAGTGATGCAATAGTAAGGTCTTGTATGTATAGTATAATAACTGTCAGAAAAACAATTCCAACAGGAAAATGAGTTACAGGGGGTGGAGCGCTGGGCAGGCCACTAGTTATCATATTATATGATTGACTATTGATGAGAAACCAAATTTTTTTTTTTGCTTCAATTTAATCTGCAATCGACTCTTCAAGTCATCATCAGATAGTATGGTGGGTTCTATTTTATAATGTTGGGTGACACTCCAGTGAATGCCATCTCCAGGGTTTTGATTTTGTTTATTTATTAGGTTCTTTCGTCAAGTGACAAGATGTGCCACCTCTTTAAACGGTGAATGTTTTGGTCAAGTAGCAGCAGATCTCTTGCTAGTTTGTTAGTGTGTTCTTTTAGTCTGTTCTTGTATCGCAAATTGTATTTCTTTACCAGATGATTTAATGATATTATATACCAGATGATGATTTATAGATGAGAAACCAAATGACTTAATAAAAATAAATATGTATAACCAAATTTAAAACAAGTTGTAATTCTTCACATAATGAGTCATACTTGTTCATTTAATAATAAAAAATATACAGGGTGTAAGAGATGGTGTAACGAAAACTTTACAGGCGTAATCAGACCATGAAACTGAACAACTTTTACTATGGGGGCTAGGGTGGGAAAACATACAAAGTCAGTCAGCTGATTGGGAATTTTGTATGGTAGGTTGAAAAAAAAATCAAGTTTCCCAACATAGCTTCCATTGAAAAAGATTTATCGTCCACATGGACCAGTTTCATGGTCTGATCACGCCTGCAGTTATTTTACACCATCCCTTACACCCTGTATATGTATGAATCAACTTAAAGCATCTTTATGAAAATTATGAAATAATCATTGTACCAAATCTATTTTATCATTGTTTTCATAAGATCAATGCCTTTGCAATGTCAGTGGGGTCACCGACCTCTATATTGCTACGCTACGGTATAAGTGTGTTGCTTAAAATGCAAGAAATACATGTAAAGTCACTTTGAGTTTACTATTTTTATGACATTGATACAGTAGGTAACTGAGACCAATCGTAAGACTGTCATACCATACAGCCAGGCAGAATTTATAAGTTTTATTCTCCACGGTACTCATAAAATTGGTGTCCACCCTCCATTATTCATTCTGTGCTACTAGTTTGTTCTAAGTTTGGCTACAACATTGCATGTTTACCCACATGATTGTCAGAATAGGGCACATTAAGTCATTGGTCTTGGTTGCTAACTGATACTGATTTCTTAAGGCAGCAGTTAATTCATAAACCATGTCAGAGAACTATTAGTGCTAGTAGGCAGTTTAAAAACTACAGACACCAGGGTTAATCGGTTTCTCTGTATGTCTTTCATGAAAAACTCCTTTATTTATGTATTTTTTAATGGATAATGTAAGATGAATGCACACTTATCTGCACAGTACGAACCAAATTTTAGAATTCTCTATATGAAATCCTATGAAACCTTGCACATTTGCCCAACCCGATTCGGTATAATCCAGCAAATGTACGAGGGTTCATAGGCTTTTATATAAAGAATTAAAAAATTTGGTTCATTCTGTGCGGATAAGTGTGCGTTCACCTTTAAGGGCATTCTCATAAATCACTCTATTGGTTTAAGTTATGCCACAATAATGTCTAATTCCCAACCACTAGGAAAGTAAATAAAAATTCCTTTTTTGAGACAAATAAGTTGAAAGTTAAATCATTGAAGTGATTACTGCCATTAGAAACATCAAGGGATAATAACATGCAAACCTCAGACTTCCATGTATTTTGTGGCCTCATTAAATGTAATTAGTAAATAGCTAAAAATACAAAAGTAATGTAATTAGACTGCCAAATAGCCCATTTGTATTGATGCTATTAACAATTTCCATTAATCTAATAATAACGACCATTATCTTTACAGCTCTTTGTGCTCTGTCTTCCCCGCAAAGAGTATAGGAATGCTTTGCATGCATGGGGCTGTTTAACGTACATACAGATATCACACCTATATCCCTTAGGAAGGTTTTTATGTATAATACTTGCCAGGAAAATGAGTCACAGCGGGTGCAGCCGCTTGGGCAGGCCACTAGTCTTCTTCATCAAATAGATGGGCAACAATTAAATTATATTGGACCAGTATTCGGCCACACTGATTGCATTGGGGTTAGCGTCCAGCAGGTCCCGCATAGTGCAAGTACTAGGGCAGTTGGGGCAGGAGAGAAGGTGGTCCATGGTTTGCCACTAGTTTATTTATGAAAATGAGTACTTGTTGTATTGTTATTCTGTAAGTATACTGTTTTACCTGGTGTAAAAGTATACCCTACAATAAAATACAAACTCACCTTTACATCTTTTCCTAATTTTACTAGCGTCCACAAGATTCCAGTCTACAGAATCCCTGGCCGGGGCGGGCACGGTCACACCAATGAGCTCCACTGAACTGCTTCGCTTTGAAGGTCCAGGTTCCGCCACCAGCTCTTGAACATTGTTCTTCACTTCACTCACACACTCCACTATTTCCACACTCTTGTCAGTCTTGCTCCCGTGCCCGTTCTCAGTCCTGGCCTTCTTAGGAGGCAACTTCTTCTGTTTGTGCACGCTCAGACGGCGCTTTAGCTTCGCAGAGTGCGAGGAGTTGCGGGAACTGACAGGCGAAGGGCACCCGCATTCCATGCTGCCCTCCTGGTCGCTACCCTCGTAGTATCCGGACTCGTGTTCAGGCTTCTTGTCCGGAACATTCATCTCGGCGGTGGCCATGGCTCAAATCCTCGTCAACAACATGAAGAGAACAGACACTGGCCTGCCGGTCGAAGGTTGCCACAACCTTGCCCGTAACGCGCGGTAGGCGAGCCACTTCGCCTGCCAAAAGCGCCGAGAGCTTGTTTGTTGCTAATGCGGACAGTTTCGCAACAAAAATCAACTTGCAGAGTACACAAGCGAAAGTACGACACGTAAGTACGCGAGCATTTTTGCGAGTATTTCGGAACACACGCGAACTTCAAACGGGATGAGCGAGCCCCAGGTGGCGCTAGAAGCGCATGCTACGCGACCAAATTGAAATGTCGCGATTCCTTTGCAGATATGTCCTCAAAAATACCACTCCGGGAATAGTCAGGAAAATTGTCTTGCTCCTGATTTCACACTGTCAAAGACGTCAAAAATTTCTGTATTTTGAGTTTGATGCACAAAATAATCCCAATATCACAGCCGTTACACCAACACCATTTACAAGAAACAGCACAAGTGATCAATCCAAAATGTTTGGTAAAAAACACCACACTTCCTGTCCAAGCCACTGAGAATCCGATTGTAACCTTTTATATCACTAAACAGTCCATAAAAATCCGTGATTTTAATGTACACCTAAAATTACAAAACGATCGCGCGCGCGAATGAGACGTTCACTCACTCAGCGCGGAAAAATTACTGAATCGAGAAACGCAAAATAGAAACCGTCCGACGACGTGCGAGCGGAGCGAACGACTCCCCCCACTAGAATTTACGAGGCCAACTAGTGCATACAAAATCTGCAGATCAATCAATCTATCGACTATCGATATTTTTTTCTCTTTTTTAAAAAGTATTTCTGATCATTTTATGATTAGTCATATTTTATTCGTCATCAAAATATATTACACATTTTCAGCACTTAGAGTATGATTTGACTACAATACATATCTGCCGATTGAGCATATACTGTGGAGTCACCGTTTCACGGACGTAAACAAAAAGAGACAAAGCTATTGCTTATCGTTCAAATGGAAAGAGATAGGGATTTGAAGAGTGTGACGAAAGTCGAATGAAACTCGTCGTATCTCTTTCTCGTTTCTTTGCTGTCGAGTGGCCGTGGAATGGCCGAGTTGATACAGAGATTAAAGAATGATTTGATTACCTTTCCGCTATTTTGTTTTAATTTACACACGGAGAACCATGCCTTTCTCCCTAGCGGGGTAGGCAGTATGTCGTCCAAAAACAGTTATTTTTTTACCTAGACTAGACCCCTTAAGCCTGGCACAGTGTTATCTTTAGCCTTGTTATTATTGTACTGTGTGGCGGTATGCTACAGCTACAGTAATAGACACATTTACATGTCTTTAAAGTATTTCTGGAATTTGGATTCTAAATTTATGCGGAAAAGAAATAAGATCAAGTTATTCGAAGACCTCATCACACGGCATTGATAAATACCACATTTGTGTCAACCATTATCGTGATTTAACTTACTTACTGGTTAGTCGTTAGCTAATGAAGGACAACAATTCTCTAGGTGATTAGGTAAATTAAAGTGATTATACCTCAGTCGCTTTTTATGACACCCACGAGTAATATTGGGGTGATGTTATTTTAAGCCAGCGCCACACAGCAACATGCGTAAAATTATATCCTTGTCCAAGCTTATTTCCATATTTTTGCGCTTTCGGAATTACTGACATATTCTTTTTAAATATAAATAAACGTTACTGTAAGACTGTCACGTTCACATCAACTTGTTGCCAGCAAAGTTTCAACTTTCATTTAATTGTGACATAACCTACTAACGTATCAAGATGTGAATCAGTATAATATGACTTAGTACAACCAAGTAAATTAAATAAATGCTTACTCGTTAAGTCTTAGAGTAGGTATTTAAGTCGTTTAAATCTCTCTGAAATGGTAGAGTGAGTAAATTATGATAAAGTATGAACAATTAAGACTGTCATCTAGGAAAAATACTAATTTAGGTGATCTAGGCTTCCAAGGATCTTTAGTAACATATTAAAAACATTGCATCTAGGTAACCAAAGATAGGCACGTACTCTTAGTTTAAGTAATTTTCGAAGCCTTGAATATTAAATTATGTCTGGCCTTGTTGGGAATTCGATTTTAAAATCATAGCAAGTTACTTTTTTTTATTGCAATTCATTTATTGGTCGACACGGTGTCCAATATTTAGCTAATTTGTAAATTTTGTAATCAATGATGGATGATTTAACAGAAAGCCGATTGCCTTCATATTATGGTTGTACGATAATTGTTCAGTCATAAAAACACGGAAGGCCGTAACTGTAATCAAAACACGGAACTTTACTCTTCAATGTCACTGAAACACTGGTCTCTGAATCCTAAGAAATCCGGTTGAATTTATAGGTGCACAAAATTTATTTGCCGTGTGACAGGTACCGGCTTAGAAGTAAGTAAGACCAACACTGTATTATTGCACATAAATTACAAAAAATAAGAATGGATAGAATAGATTTCCCATTTTTTTCCCCACGCGTGTCCTAAGAGGTGACTAAGAGTCTCTAAGTTTTCATGTGTTAACTTGTTACTATAGTAATACACGATTGTACTGACCGCCTTCAAATATTTGTCAGACACGGCGATACAATAACGACTGTATTTTTAAGACCGTTAACGCATTGCCTACCGCAAAGAAAAGAGGCGTGATATTTGTGTGTGTTATGTTATCGATCACTTTGTGAAATCGGTATTTTTTAAAACTTTCACAAAAAAAATTGACCACAGCCTGGATTTTTTCCACCTCTCAGACTCGCCAACAAATCCAGCTAGGCTAATTTTTAAAAGTTTTCTTGATGCCGGGCCATGATATTAAATATTATAATTTAACTTGTACTTCGAAACAATACAAATACATTTTACATTGATATACTGCAGTTCAATTATGCAACATGAGTGGAAATGGGCGTAAGCACAGCTCACTGCGGGTTTTAAGCTAACCCTTAGTCAAAAAGTCCAAATGGATGTTATAAATATTTCATAGACAAGCAGGCAGGCTAAACCACCTGATTGTCCAGTGATTTGATTCCCTCAATTTGAAAATAATAATAGTAGTGTTTATGACAAGAAGGGACTAAATATATTTAAAGCGAGGGCGTTATTTTAAATCACGAATTCACGAGCGTAAAGCGAGAAAAAACACACTCAGGTAGTATTTCAGTCAAAAGCGTTCCATGTCTAGCAAATTTGCGTTTGATTGGCTGCAAATACAGTAGAACCTTCTGTTAAAACTCCGTAACTTAAAAACCTCTTGTCATTCTCCTTGTCTTATCCCGTTCTCTGTCGGGGTCTAGGGGATTTAACGAGGAACCAGGTTTTTACACAGAGCGACTGCCATCTGACCTCTGTAACCCGAAGGCTAACCTGGCCCGAATCTTAGGTTAAGTTACATTCAAATATCATCTGAATTCAAATTTTATTTGAATGTGGGTTTACCACTTAGCCACCGACGCTTCCTTTAAACACCTCTATAACTTCAAAATATAAGGTCTTATTTTATTAAGTACAAATACTTTAAGGGTAAGCTCAGAAATATAATTAAAGATGTTTTATATAAAAAACCAAAAAATGTATACGCTAGTGTTTTTTTTTAATTTTTCAAACAAATTAAATCGAATTTATAAGTAGCATCCTATGTATGATCCCATTGACATATGTATGACATGACATGTGATGTTAAAGATGTGACAGTCAAATCGTAGTAAAATAGTCCACGTGGACTACGCAAGCTGTGTACAGGTCGTTCACTTTTTTTATTTTGTTGAGCATGTGTTTGGCGTTTATTTTGAAAACTAGCGTGTATTTTCTTTTTGTTTTTACATAAAACATCTTTAATAATATTTCTGAACATGCCTTTAAAATATTTGTACTTAATAAAATGGGACCTTATATAATATTATATTCCTCTCCTTCCCATCAGATCCCAAAACCTCTATAACTTAAACAAATAATCGTATTCGCCCTCGTATTGGCTCACGGTAAATTAAAGAATTGCTTTTACAACCTCTATAATATTTTTGTCAATGAGTCAGTTTGAAATGGCGTGCAAAACAAAAAAACTGTATTTATTGTTTGCACGTGGTCATTATAGTTAAATTGTTAACGTGAAAATGGGATCTATTGTTTGCTTCTTTGAAGCTGTATTTGCGGCGGTTGCCGTTAAGACAACTAACAATATACTCTGATAAATTAAAAGCTATAGAAGCAGTGAAAAATGGATTGAAAGAGAAAGAAGTTGCTGCTCGATTTAACGAATGTAAGTACTATCATTTATAGAGCAGTGTAGCAACATTAAAAATAATGCATTCTCCTCTTTACTTGACATTGAAAATCAAATTAATTTAGATATTGTGAAGTATTTAAAACAAAGGAAATAAATAGATATATTTTATAGAATCATAACCAAATAGAGGAAAAATAGGAAGGAACTTGTGTTGTCTACATACTTGATACCAACACACCTTACCTACCTACTTCTATAATATTAACCTATCCTTAACATAGACCATTGATAACTTAAAACCTCAACAACTTAAAATATTTTCGAGTTTCCAGGTTCTTCTGTATTAATGTTCCAAATTCAAATGACTTTTAGTCTCTTGGGTTAAAAATCACTATTTTGTTGGTACTTATGTGCGCCTAAAGCGTAGTTTTTTTAATAGATGGGATAAAAACTAAATTTGTTATTGTTTGTAACACAGTTGTTACACAGTCAGTCAACTTACTTAACTCGTAGTACATTCGTAAACAAATAAATTATCTCAAGTCATTGAATACCTATTCAATAAACAAAAACAAGACTATTTACTTCTGAAAAACATCTTAGAAACTGTCATCAAACCGTTTAAATTAAATTAAACCTAGTTGTTATCTATTAATTGGTGTTCCTTGTTACGTTATTGTTAATTAGTTTCTTATCTATTTACATTTACTGTTTGTGACTAGTTACTCACCGAACATACTTACCAAAACCTATTTCATGGCGCACGGTGTCAGCGTTGACGATAACCGGAGTTTCTTCAAAATTCTTGTCTTCTTTTCCCGCAGTAACTTCATCTTCTTCTGGGATGGTAGTCATATCTTTGAAGTACTCTTCGAAGTTATTTTTGTTGAAGAAATCAAAGTCGACAGCAGCCCGCTTCATAGATGGCGTAGAGCAGCCCAAAGAGGTCATCTCAAATTGCAGCATTTTTGCGGGTGACATAATATTATCCGCCATAGGGGACGGTCTAACAAACTTGTCGCCATTTTCATTCTCCTTCATAAAATAAGGTTTTAAAGACTCGGGTGATTTTCGGTTCCCAGAGTCAGACGTGCTGGGGTTTTCAAGTGATGGTGCTGCTGAAATTGGCGAGAAGGGCTCCAAGCTGCCAGGAGTATTTGGTGGCATTGTGTTTGGGGTAGGAAGGCTCAGTACAAGTGTAGACGCGTTTGAGTCGACACTCATAGACGGATCTCTTGCACAAACAGGAATATTTTCCCCACCACCTGAATTATTGTCAGTAATCTTAGTATTACTGCCTGGTATAATAGTATTCGGTGTAGGAAGGTTTGTAGCAGGTGTAGACGCATTAGACTCAATACACACGGACGGGGTTCTTTCACCCACGGTGACATTTTCCCCGATCAGAGAGTAATTGTCCAAACTCATTCTGAAAGTGTCATCGGGTAACTCTGTGTCTGGAATGAATAGTTGATTTGAACTCGAAGTGGAAGCACTTCTTCGTGGTTCCGGCTCGCTAGCCGAACTTTTTTTACTTTCTATTATTGACGATTCCATTATAGAGAGCAGTATTTCATAGAAACATAAAATTTACATACAATTATAACACGTCGAGTTTGTATGTAAAGTCAATCTCAAAATAAAACTATCGACGAAGTAAACTAAACTGCCCTTGAAATTATCTTCATAATCGATAAGCGAAAAATTCACATCACTTCGTGTATGTGTGTCAAGTGAACCCACACAAGCACAGATTACTTGTATGTGTGTGCGTGCGTACTGCGTCGGCGGCGAGCTGTCAAACTAGTTCCGCGGCAGCGGCATTGTTTTCCTCGATGATCAGAAAAGATTCCAATAAGAAACCAAATTAAACATTTTTAAAGGAAAATCCCGACTGAAACTTATGTCCACCACATTCACATAGTCTTAAAACAAATAACTGTACAAACCGCACCACAATTCGGGCTAAAAATAGCCTCGTTCTACAGATGCACTGATTTTGCCCGCTCTTTTCACATTTACCATAAAACTGTCTGAAATAGACCCTTCGAACTCGTTATAACATTGTGCAGATATCACTGGAAACTTCCTGTAGTTATTTAGTGTCCAAATTCATTTATTTAGCACTGAAAACTGCAGAAACAGCGGCGCGCGGTGCACACAACACAACACAACTATACTATACAATGTAGTAAATGTCAACAAACATGGATGTTGCCGTGCCACGGATTTTTACCGTAGCGGGCGGACAACCTATAATGCTTTACGGAATATTTCTGAAGGATAAAACGCTTTATCAAGAGTTTGAGTAGCTGAATTCGTATTGTTTTCCAACGAATTTGACGTTTCTTTCTACTATCATTTGACGTTTAGATAACTATGCACTGCCCTGTATGTTAGTCAATATTGCATACATTGCTGTTTATGTGTAATTCACAGTAATGATACCAATTTGATAGGCTAGCAATGTATGCTATATCACGCCCTGACAGCAGGGGTAATAAAGCCAAGCTGCCACGGTGACCCGAGCATGCGCAATGGGAAAGCGGCGCTGTTCCCTAGAGTTTAAGTCGAAATTCAGGAAGATGAATAAGACAGGGCCGTCTTCAGAACGTAGGTCGTTCCATTGATAACTTTGATTCTCAAGCCGGATTATTAAATAAATTTACATACATATTACATACATACACAAATCACGCCTTTATCCCTAGCGGGGTATCGCAAAATTACGGTCGTTATCGCCACGTCTGACAAGTATTGAGGGCCTTTCCAGATGATTCGTATATCACTGTAGTGACAGGTTGTCAGCATGTCGCCTAAAATTGTGATACACATGAAACCCTCGAGTCCCTTAGTTGCCTTTTACAACACCCGCGGGGAGAAATGGGGTGATGCTATTCTAAGCCGGCATCACACGGCAAATAAATTTAGATCAGACAAAACCTATCTTACTCATTCTATTCCGCAAGAGAGCGTTCTTGGTTGCTTGTTATTAATAATCTATATCAATGATTTACCGAAATTAAATTTTAATCATAATTTAAAGTGCACTCTGCACGCGGATGATATTTCAATAGTATTGCCAGTTAGTGACGAAAAAAATTTAAACAATACACTAACAGATAACTTACAATTAATACTAAAGCACCATAACCTTGAGATAAATTTTTCAAAAACTAGTATAATACAATTTAAACCGCACCAAAAAATCTCTTAACCCATTAATTTTAAATACAACAATACTCAAATTGAATGTGTAGGTAACAGTAAGCTTTTAGGACTAAATATTGATGCAAACATAACCTGGAAATTACATGTAGACGCCATTGCAGGCAAACTGAGTAGATTCACCTATGCATTGTACGAGCTGAAAAAAACATCTGACCTTAATACAGCATTGTGTGCCTATTATGCGTACGCACATTCTTGGCTACAGTATGGTGTCATTTTATGGGGCAACTGTACAGATGCGAGTAATCTGTTGACTTTACAAAAGAAGTGCGTACGTATAATGGTTAACATCAAGAAGAGAGACAGTTGTAGGCCGCACTTCATAGAACTTAAAATATTGACTTTCACTTCACTATATATACTAGAAATTTCCAAATTTGTTCGACAGAATTATCATATCTTCACCCAGGCAAAAGACAAGTACACACAGCCAAGGAATTTGCGTAACAAAAATAAATTTGCATTGCCGACATTAAATTTAGAAATGTACAAAAGAAGTACCTATGTCATGGGTATAAAAATATATAATAAACGACCCAAAAATATAGTAACAGAGGAAAAATTTTCAATGTTTTCAAATAAATTAAAAACCTATTTGATACAGAAATGTTACTATACATTACAAGAATTTTTTGAAGTAAATCGGTAACACAATTTTAGAAGCTTTTTTAGAAGTTAACCGTAACAATGTACGTAGTAGTAGAAATGTAACCGACCTATTATAATTAAGTTTAGATTAAGTTTGATTATCTTTGTAGTGCCCTAACAGGGTTTCAAGTGTGAAACTTTAAACATATTTAACAACTGTAATACATACCACTTGAAAGCAATAAAGATTTATGATTATGATTATGATTGACTAAAGGTGAAACCGCACTATGACTGTGCTCCGCGGCCTTTTCGTTATTTATCGTTATCTGTGGCGCAAGGAAAATATGCTAAAATCATAATGAAAAAATAAAAATAATCAAGAAAATTAAATAGAAATAAAAATATACTATGTCAATTGCTATTATATTTTTTTGATCGGCTTGAATATGAATCGAAAAAACAAAGGCCGCCCCGCTGCAGCGTGCTATCACGTGCTATCTCTGCTGCCATCGTATATCAACAAAAAAATTATAACTCGATGAAAACGTAATTTTTATCGAGTTGAGATCGAAGTAGGTAGGTACACATTATCATAGATTTCGAGGTTTAGTCTAACGAGAGACTATACGCCTAATACATACCTACATATTGCATTACTCAGCATTTGTCGATATTGTCCTGTATGAAGTCTGAAGTATTAGTAACTTAGTAGATAAGTATAGTTATGTAGGTCCTGCACAATACTGCATATCCCTATCAGTTTTAAAAGTTATCAGCATCGTATGTGTTAATTTCGGGCCATTTTAAAAATTCCGCCATTGATCCAAGAACTGCTCTTAATACCGCCCTGTATTGGCTAGGCGTTTGCATGTGGTAGTGCACGCATGCTGATACAAACGTCGTATAAACGCATACATGCTTACTGCTTTGAAGGTCATTCGATTAGAGCTAATAAAATCCCGCAAGTAAACAGTCCCGGTATTTGCGGGACTGGGCACTCTGACTCCCGTTATTTGCGGGATCCCGCATGTTTGTAAGATATCGGTTAAAAAAAAATTGGGTATTCCGTTATTTATGACGACATTTACGCAAAAATAAAAATGCTATATTTGTACAACTCTACAAAATATTTAAATTTAAGAACTAAATTATTTCAATAAAATTCTATGATAATAATTATGCCCAGTAACTGAAAATAAAATGGGCATTCGGTTCCTACGTTAGCATGTACCTTAGGCGACAAGGCAATAAATATAGACAAATTAGCCATTAGCGAGAATTGCAAATTCCTGCGATCTCGTGCGGTATCCCACTCAAATAACGACCGGGATCAATCGCGCAAAAATATGCGGGATCCCAACATTGCATTCTCTAATTGGAGAGGCTGGTTTCAGAGCAGCGGGTCTCAGCAACGCTGCCCAGGCGCGCGCTGCTCGGGCGCACGCCTGGGCAGCGCGTTCGCTGTGAAACGACATTCAGACGCGCGCGCTTCGTTGTGGTGTACGGTCGAGTGCAGAGAATCATTATGCCAGTAAACGTAATCACTATATTAGGTAGGTATATACGTTATATGAAAAAGAGTGCAACAACGACGTCTTAAAAGATTGCAAGTCAACGCTACTGGCAATCGAAGGAGATCCGACCGCGGTGCGGCCGAGACGCGGCCCAAGACGCGTCACTATGAAACGCTACATACAATCTAGTGTAATGCGAGGCGCGCGCGGCTGGGCAGCGCTGCCGAGACGCGTCGCTCTGAAACCTAAACGTAACCCTAGCCGCGGCTCCGCCCGTGTGGAAATCGGTCATGCATGGCATCACACAGGAACATTTTTTCGCGAAGAAAACTTTCCTATGCGTTAATCCAAGTTACCTCCTTTATGTCTGTGTTCAATTTCATGAATATCAGTTAAACAGTTTTTGCGTGAAGGAGTAACAAACAAACATATAAACTTTTGTATTTATAATATTAGTAGGAAGTAGGATAGGATAGGATTAGTAGTATGATTACTTGCTTTTGTTTTTATTTATTCACACTCATGAACTCGGTCTTCAGTCTTCCATCACAATGTCAAGAAATGTGGCATCAGTCTACTTCACGGAATTAATACTCTTGGAAGTAAATATTGCACGGTTTTAAAAAATCTGCTAAAAATGGCATAAGAGGCGGAAAGTTGAAGATGTAGGGAAGAGAACTGGAAAGCTAAAAAAAAATCGTAGCAGGGAAAGACGACTTCAAGAAACTGAACCTTTAGGGATTCTAAAAGACTAAACACTATAAACCAACCACCGTTTTCTTACTCTTTCTTGCATGTGGAAATTGAAATTTTACGATTTAACAGTTTTTTAAATTACTTACATATAGTCTGAGAAACCAAGTTTTCTGGTACCTACCTACCAACAATTTAATATTGGCTAATATTATTTTATGGTTCTTAGAGGCCTATGTTTAGCAGTGGTCGTCCTATATATAGCTGATAAATGATGGAAGATATATTATGGCGAAACAAAGTTCGCGGGCACCAGCTAGTTTAATAATAAGTTTGTCTCTCTATCTTTATCTCAGATCTTTATCAAAAATGTATGATATATTGATATATGAGCTGGATGTATTTTTAATAAGGTTTTCTAGCCTGGATACTAGCCTTTTTGGCTAAGCTGGATGTCAACAATAATGATAATGTTACCTTTCTTTTCAAGTTCCTGTCTCCTATCAGGGCTACCGTCATACTCAACAGTCACCACCCGGCAGGCGGATTGGCGAGCACCGTACAAGATTTTTCATTCACAGGGAGCGCTGACTCCTGTACTCAGAGATTGTATTCAATTTCTCGTATTTGTGGTATTACTACAAATCAAACCCAGAAATACTTTACAACAAAAGTTTAATTTCTTTATCTTCTTACATAAATAATTATCTGTTCTGTACCAGCACAAGCTCATTCAAAAAGAAATTCGCAATTACTTTTTCCTTTGAATATTTATTTATATCACAGTCGCATTTTTCCTTTAGGTACGTTTTTTTGTCCATTACTGTGTAGGTAGTATATTTTTTAACTTAAATGTTGCTATGAAAGCTGTAGGTTTCCCAAAGAAACTAAAATTAAAATAATAATAACAATACTATCGCAGCGACACAATTTTTTTATCTAAGAATACTATTTTTGAATTTCCATTTCTTTCCGCCAGCAGCCTGTCATTATTTCCGCTTTTCCGTTTCCCGCCTTGATAACCGGTCGCCATTTTGTTGAACTTAAGTGTTGCCATATTTGCAATTTTTTTCCCCGGCTTTCTTGTTGTATCCTTTACCTATTTGTCTGTTTTCTTCCTAGCTTGCTCGAACCTTGTTTTCTGTGGTTTATTGTTAGTTGCAGTTTCTTCCAGAAGGGTTAATAATTCTTCTACCGATGCGAAAAAGGAGCCTAGGTCGTCTGCTCCTGAAAATAATTTGATAGTAAATTTTTCTTAACACTGACCTAAAAAATGTGTGCCCTAAATTGGTTTAGAAAAGAGCTGAAGAAACTAGTACAGTCCAGCAAAAAAGAATAGACAAAAAATGAGGGCGCCACTTTCTTCGCAATCTGTCAAATCTGACATAATAACCCTTAAATATAGCAACAATTTTTAATACAAAATTTTTAGTTCCATTTTATTTAATTTCTACTCTTTTTTGCTGTACTGTAAAACACACTATGAATGACACCAGTGCAATGGCCTCTGCAACGAAACTACAGGCTACAATTCTACAGGTGAAATTCGACGTACATAGCGTAGCCGGTGGGACATTATAAAACCAGGATTTTTGACCTGCTACGCAATGTAATTCAAATTTCACCTGTAGATTTGTAGCCTATACTATAGTTTCGAAAAACGAGGCTTAGTGAATAGAATAATCTACTACTAAAAACATATATATTATTACTTATTTACGTGACGTATAATGAGAGAGCATCCCTATCTTACCCTCTTATCGAGTGTGTGCGTCACTGATCGGGAATTGTCTAACAATGGGCATAGCATAACTGTCAAAAACGCGTGGCTTTTGGGTTGTTGGAATGATGCCGATGTATTCGGTTGTGGACTGGGCTGGGTCATTAATAAAATATAAAAGTTAGACATTTGGAACTATTGTCTATAAATACTATGGACTTCATTCATATTTTTCAAAATATTTAAAATTTGAATTTAATAAACAGAAAGTGTTTTGACGCCATCCAAAATAACAATGTATCACGTCATACATTCCTATTTTCATACAAAATACCATTTCAAATTGTTTTAAAAAGTAGCTGATTTGACCTGCCAGTCCCCAACCCTATTATGCTCAGTAAGTTACCTTTCCGGTTGAGTTTACGTTCCGTTTGCCGCCTTTTCCGGGAACGTCTATAATATAGTCGTCGTCATCGTCATCATTCTCTTGTAGCAGAAGTTCTGTAATAAAAAGTCAAATATTATTTGAAGGTATGACATGGCAATGACTGCAGTCTCTCGGTTTGCATACGCCGAATCCTGGGAACTTGTATTAGATGTCCCTACATGTAGTGAAAATTGTTGTTTGTTTTATGTAGGATGCCAGGTTATGGTGGTAGTCTTCAGAAATGACCCCCCTTTGGAATCATCTCTTGTCGGATGTCGCGTAAATGGTCGTTTTTACCTGCCACACCGCACTTGATATTGGCGTGATATATTTATGAATATATGAATAATTCATAACTGCATGGACTCATTTTACTTAATTTAATCATACTAGGACATTCTGTATAGAGGATTGTTTGTGTTTTTCAATTAGATCAAAACAGATTTTCCTTTTATAAAAAATACTGAATTATTTCAACAACCCTTATAACATGACCTCTCATCATTATTTTTCTATAAAATACTCACTGTTATATAAGGTATAAAAATATTGCTGCAAATATTTAAAGGGGTGAATCAGCCCATGAAATTGAAAAACTTTTCCCAAGAAACATAGGTCTTGCAGCTAATAATTTTACACCTTACTATACTTTGTTTCATAACCTTTTCGTATAAATTCTCAAAACCTGCATCAAGCATCTAAGCCGACATCACACAATGAACTTGATGCCTGTTTGATTTGTCTAAAGAGCCAATGACAAAAATAAAGAGGCAGCAGTTTGCTCAAAAGCTCCACAGTGGTTGAATTGAATCTCACTAGGTTTTTCTGCAATTATGAAGCTACTACTCCAGAGCTTACCAATGATAGTAATTCCATCTTTCTTCTTGGCTGGTTTCACATTTTTGATGAGGTTTCTGAGAGCCATCAAATTGTAGAAGATGGTCCTGTAATGATATAAAAAAAGGTGTAAAATGAAAACTTGGTTTCTTAAAATTTTTGTTTAAATAAATTAAACAAAAATTACCTGAATTTTTTAAAACTTGGTTCCACGTCAAGGAACAGCGTTCTAAGTTAGGTAGCCACCCCCACAAGAGAACTGGGATAAGCCAAGGGATCTGAGTTCATCTGAGTATACTTTTCCTCTGATCAAATGCTTTGCCATGACTTTTCTTATCATTTTTGTCAATTTTACCATAGTTAGTGTAAGCCTCATCGACGAGAACATTTTCCTCAAATCTCTTGTGCTTCATTATACGATTTTTAATTTTTAAGCTGAATAGTAACAATTAATTGAATTGAATTACATAAATTGTTATTATTTTGTGACACGCACTATTTTTTTTGTAGATGGGTGGTTCTGAGGATCAATCAAGTTCGGTTGGTTTGACAGATAGGTAGAATGCATTTCAATGAATAGTTCTTTTGTCGTCATGTTGGCAAATTTTCAACTGAGTGCTGGGCGTATTCTCTTACAGTTTTTTTATAATAGTTAAAATTTTTTGTTTGTTTTTTGTTAGGTATTTGTAGGAAAACATCTTATTTCAACGGAAACATAAAAACAACCGCGGAAGAAACAAACAAAAATAATTTTAATGATTATTATAAATAAACAATAAGAAAATACTGCAACACTTATTTCTAATACTGCCAACATGACGCCGTAGGAAGTATTCGTTGAAACGCACTCGATCAAAACTTTTGACAGTTTGACTAGACGTTCGTCATTGTATTTGATTACCGATTTTTCATTTTTATTTATTTATTATTTAATTTTAAAATTTAATTTAATTGTTTGATTTCAATATTTGTTTTTACGATCCTCATTCAGACCAAAAATCTAAAATAATTTAAGCCACAGATACAACCATACGGGGCAGGCACAGGCAAAGCGTCAATGAGAGCAAAAAGTACGATTGTTGCGCTTACGCACGGCACGCTGCAATGCAACTAATGTGTGCTGTGTGTGCTGGCCTTTATTATGGAAAATCAGTAGAAAATGGAATATGTGCTGGCAACACCAAAAATGGAAGAGTGGCAAAACGTCAGATGGAGATACAGTTTTGTGTTACAAAAATAATTACATTTCTCGACTTTTTGTGCTATTAATTATGTGAATAATGAGATGAAAGTGTAAATAGTTATTAGATTAGTGTTTTTAGTGATTATGGCGCATAGTGGTGGTGTTTTGAGTTCCGATATATCTCGTCGAAATCCACAAGATGAATATGAGCTCATTCAGAGGATCGGATCTGGGACCTACGGCGATGTCTATAAGGTATGGAGCCGCTACAGACGTTCATTTCAGTACGCAATGCACTACACAACTTAAAAACATCGTTATGACTAAGATTCATTACCACATTTTTATGCTACGTAACTTTTCTTTCGTCTGTTGGGTGTTCGTAATTCTGGGCGCACAGTTGTCAATTAAGCGCTTTGGAACGCGATAATTAAGCGAATAGGCTTATATGTGCTATCTTTTGTGTATAGAAAGAATAGAGCTCGCGGCAGGTAAACCTAAACAAAAGGATTTTCTCTTGGCCTTGAGTTTGACAGAGTGCTGTTATAATTTACCACCTGCATACACCCAGAGTCCCGAAGAACGCATTTGGGTCAAATTCGGCTTTGTTCTAGTTTAAATACGAACCACCAAAACAATGGATATCACTTAATTTGTGACTTACATACTGTTTATGCACTTTATACATTCTACATTAACATTTAGACATATTTTGTCCTTTTTTGAGCAGATATATTGGACTAAGTATGTATCTTATTTAGTCTAAGCCATCCCACTGCTGGGCAATGGCCCCACTCTTCTTTCCATCCAGTTCTGTCCAGTATTTAAGAATTCTGATGTGTCCATAGCTTTTTCTCTAAAATGCTCAGTCATCTAGTTCTCATCTGTTTCAGGTACCTATGAGTGCTCACAGTTTGAAATGATAGAGAACTATTCTGAATGATCAGAAGTATTTGTATAGGCAACTTTTTGCACTGCGCTTGCTAACCCGCTTAGCTAAATGCAATGAGTATTGCAATGTACCAGAGTAGCAGTGAACTGTTGTGCCTGTTCTTCTTATAATTGTGTCCACTGTTGAACATATGCATTTTGATGCTTTCTCCACTCTGTTCTTAGCATTAATTCTGGTACAGGTCTGCCCTGCTGTCTTTATAATATCGTCCGACCATCTTGTTGGTGGTCTGCCAATACTTCGACTTCCTGCATGGGGCCTCTAATGTAGCACTCTATGGCTCAACCTGTCGTCATCTCTATGACATACGTGTCCCGCCCATTGCCATTTTAGTTGTGTAACTCTTTTCTCATTGTGCCTGTTAAAAACCGGGTATACCCAATGCCGAGTGTTACAAAAAGAACCAGTTGTACAATACCTTAGACCCGGTTTTTTGATACTTAATGTCTTAAATTTTTTAAAGTTTATGAAATCTGCAATAATATTGTTTGTCTAACTTTATTGGTCTCCGTGACAATGAAACCTAGATGGTGCTGTTAGTTTCAAAAACAGGGTAGTGGCTTGTTTTTTCAATTTAATCACCGCAATGGAATAAATTAGTTTTTCTTCTAATAATAACTTTTAAGCCCAGTCTCGCCCAAAAGGCTGCTGGTTGTTTAATGAGCCAAAACGAAATACTTTTAGTCCTATCCTTGCTTTTCAATAAGCTGTTTAGGTTTTAAGGCTCTGCGGAGTAAACTGTAGATTTTTTTCTAAGAACCAAAAAGAACTGGGTAGCCGGTTCTCAGCTGATTTTGGAACCAATTTCCTGTCCTGACCTAACTGATTATTCAATCTTATTAAACCGTTTATTGTACACAGAATAGACACAGGACATAACATAAAAACAATACACAATAAATTCACTTGTTTCTAAATATCCTCAAATTTCATAATTTATTAAATTCTACATGTTGCCAATGGTCTGTTTGCCGGGTCTATGGCTTGAGTTTGCCTTAGGCCTTGGCTTCGAATTTTGCGGGCAGCGGCGCGGCGGGATCGTTTGCATACACTAAAATGGACCGGTTCTCGGAAATAGCGGCGCGGGAGCGGGCAACGATCGGCGTACTCCTTAAAAAAAAAACCCGCCGCCGCTGCCGCCCCGCTGCCCGCAACATCCGGGACCGGGGCCTTAGAGAGTTTCTCAGCAAATAGGTATCTATATTGAGATCATCAAGTGATTATGATATGAATCATCATTATGATTGCTGAGTTGTTGTGTAAGTTGGTCCGTTTTTCATACAAACTTTAAATTGACAAACATTTATCTATTATAGGAGATTAGTCTCCTTTTTAATAAGATTTAAGAATCTTATTACAAAAACTGGCCAAATGCGTAACGGCTCTCAATCATCGTTTTACGCCATCATAACATAAATTAAACCCTAATTTAGTGCTATAAAGACCATTTTACCGTGATAGTTTGATACATTTGTAAAACCTTTTTTCTATCTATATATCTATCTACTATATTTCCATAAACTTCACGAGAATTACAATGTAAGTCTCAACACACACGCACGACCGATTTTCGGCGAACAGTTGAATAACAAACGACACACTACGCCGAAAATACGTCGCGTTCGCAGCCGAAATTCTGTTGGGCGGAAGTCGCCCAACAAGCCGAAGGTGCGTGTAAAGGTTCGGGCCCCGTTTAATAAGGCTGATAATGCGACAAGATTGTGAAAAACTTACAAAGTCACATTTTTATGGTAAACCCGTTTAATAACAATTGTCAAAGTAATGTATGATGATGACAATTATGTCCAAAATCGACAGGTAAAGTTACTTTGTTGCGTCTCGGGTTTGATTTGACGCTTCTAATTTTTTCAATTTGCTATTTAAAACGGAGTCAAAGTAAAAGGTATCCATATCTAGTGGGAGGTTGGTAGCGATAGAGATAAGTGAAAGAAGCACGGGGAGGATTTTGCCCAGCAGTAGGGCAGTATAGCTATAGGCTGATAATCACTACATAGTATAAAGCAAAGTCGCTTTTCGCGTCGGTCTGTATGTATGTATGTGTCTGCTTAAGTCTTTAAAAGTACGCAATGGATTTTGATGCTGATTTTTTTAATAAATAGAGTGATTCAAGAGGAAGGTTTTTATGTATAATACTTGCCGGGAAAAATCCTTATTCCCACGTGAAAATGAGTTGCAGCGGGCGCAGCCGCTAGTAATGAATAAAATGAAAATCTAAAGAGCTTTATCTAGGGCCTGTTTTGCATAAAAACTCGCACAGCAACGTCTAGAAACCGAACGCCTAGTTAACTTTGATCGTGTTAAAGTCTAGACGCCGTCTAGCCGGCCTAGGTCGTTACACTGTGCGTACTAGAATTTGACCCCTGCGTTTAGATCAAAAGTTCAAACTAGTTAACGTCGTATGCGTAGTAGACTAAGGGATGAATCTAAGAAATGGGCAGCAGCGTTCCTTATTAATGTCTACAAACCTTGCACTACGCTCATAAATTCGTATGCCATGCGTGGTGTATGGCAATCCATATCCATACTAATATTATAAATTCGAAAGTAACTCTGTCTGTCTGCTACGCTTTCACGGCCAAACCACTGAACCGATCATCATGAAATTTCACACAGAGATTAGTAAGATACCGAGAACGGACATAGGCTACTTTTTTTCACCACTCGAGGGTCTGAAGTACCTTCAGTAGACCACCAGGTACACCACCAGGAGCCCGCCTAAACTATAGGAGATACAGACATGGCACCAAGCAAAAAATGTTTAACTTGATGGGTAGCTTCTGGTGGCATATAGACTTTGAAGGTTTGGAATACCTGATGTAGACCACCAGGTGCACAACCAGGAGCCCACCTAAACTATACGAGATAAAGATATGGCACGAAAGCAAAAGTTGTTCTGCTTGATGGGTAGTTTCTGCTGGCATATAGACTTATAAGGTTTGGTGTTCCTGACGTAGTCCACAAGGAGCACTAATAGGAGCCCCGATTAGCATGTATAATTTAGGACGTTAGTGAAGGAAACAAGGTTATTTTATCATCTAAAATACTAAGTCAGCGAAACGAAGTCGCGGGTACCAGCTAGTACTCCATAAAAGGGAAAGCCCGTAACATTAGCACAACTATTACTATATACTGACTGTCCCGATGGCGTAGCGGGTAGTATGCCTGCCTTCTACGCCGAGGGTCGTGGTTTCGATCCCCACCGAACACAAATATTTGTTAAGTCATTTTTCAAATATTTGTGTTGAGTCTGGGTGTTTTCTATGTATATAATATGTATTTATTTACAAAAAAAGAAGTATATATGTATTAGTATCAGCTACCTAGTTCCTATAGTACAAGCTTTGCTTTGCTGGGGCTAGATGGCGCTGTGTGAATTGTCCAGGTTTTTTTTTATTATTACTCATTACAATAAATCTATTTTAGTGGTAGAATGGTAATAATTCGTATTATTAGTTATGACGCCTGATACCCTACTCATGTCATCCGTGACTGCGAGCCCCGCAAACATTCAACAAGAAACACAAAATCTTATATTTTTGTGGAATTCGCAGACAATAAAACGTTTACTTCAAGCACTATTATCAATTTCAGTACGTCGCATTAAAATTGTTATTCGCTTTTTGCGTTTCTCTGTCTGTCTTTCACTGCTAACTCCTAAACGACGCAACGGATAATGATGTCGTTTGATATGAAATTTAGATTGAATGATCTAAAAGAAAGGTAATGCATGCTCTTTTTAACAGCGGGTGAAACCATTCGGCGGACCGCTAGCTAAAGATAACATTGAAAGAATGTAGACAAACGTAACATAATAATAACATAAGATGATCTACATAGTTTAAGTGTTTCAAACATGTGTCTTACTGTAAAGTAAAACACGAAAAGAGTAACAAAAGGCGTGACGTCTTTAATAATAACATTAATAACTTGAAGTACGTCTGCATCGCACATGTTTCTGTTATATAAATAACTAGCGGCCCGCCCAGCGGCTGCGCCCGCTGCAACTCATTTTTCCGTGGGAATAACGATGTTTTCCCGGCAAGTATTATACATAAAAACCTTCCTCTTCAATCACTCTATCTATTAAAAAGAACTACATCAAAATCCGTTGTGTAGTTTTAAAGATTTAAGCAAACTAATTTATGTATTTACATATTAATTAATTATTAATATACATACATACATACATACAGACGCGAAAAGCGACTCTGCTTTATACTATGTGGTGACACAACACGTGACTAAACATGAGGATAAGGAGCTATCTCCACACGAAAGACGTTTTCTCTCTTTTCGTGTGGGCTGTGTCGTCCAACGACCCACTGATTAATTTTTCAGCCGCCTTCAACAAGTGGCTTCTGACATGATTGTATGTGTAAGTAATCATAGACAGCAACTAGGACCTACCACTTAACGTGCCATCCAAAACACGGACCATCTTTCTTACGGACATCGGGTCGACGCGAGACACGTAAAACAGATACACAGAAACACTTTATTTCTCAGATTGAAGCTTAAAATTATACTGGAATAAAAACAATTTTAATTCAAGTAAAGGCAGTCTTATAAAGAGTTAAAAGAGTTCTTTTAAGAAACGCAGTACACAAGAAAAAATTCAAAAGCACACACAGTAAGTAGCAGCGGCAACACATATCAAACTAAGATTCCTATGCCTATCCTATATATATGGGAGAATGCCCATACATGGGCTAACATTGTGTCTTGCGTAACAAAACAAATGAATGCAATATATAATATCGCGAATTACAATGAAAAATAGCAACGTTAATTGTTGCACAAAACCCGGAAAGTTAATAAAAATTAAATTGAAAATCTACGTTTACCTATTTTAACAAAAAGAATCAAAAACAGCCAGGTTTTGATGCCAGCAGGAGGACCTGGAACCGGCTAAACCGATTTAGAACCAACCACGGGAGAACCAACCATCATCTTCACAAATGGGGCCTAAGGGAGTCACCAAATTGCGACTGTGGAGCACCTGACCAGACCCTGTCCCATGTTGTGAACGAGTGCCCATTACGCTGCTTTCCCGGTGGTATGGCGGAGCTGCACAGGTTCACCGCAGATGCAGAAAACTGGCTAAAAAACCTCGATATAGAGATCTGATCCAAGCAGGGATTGCCATACGCTATGATGAACAAAAAAAATTACTGAGGCGTAAACCTTTTCTACACTGCTTACCGAAAATGACGTATTTAGAACTAAATACACTAAAGAGCACCAAACATCAGCACTTTTGTCTCTTTCGATGCCCGACTTTGGCACTCAATAACTCCAGAACTAGTATGTGGCATAAAAAATCCCTATGCTAAAATGATAAGCAATATTTAATCTCTATCATTATATAACTTTGGCTATGATGCGATTCCTGCAAGTGTGACGCAAGACTGATGAAAAACAGGACGAGCATCCAAACAAAAGTTGTCATGATTCTCTAAGACGTGACAAAAACTAGTACTTCTTCTACGATGAGACGTGCGCCTCACGATGTAGACGGTGTCTCTTCTTTTTCGTACATACATGTACCGAATGCGAGCGTCGCGCTGTCTTACGTCTCACAATCTCACATTCACATCTCAGTCTCACGCATTACGTCTTTCGTGTCGCACCTGAATCATTCGCGTCATAATTTAGGTTTCAGGTGTATTACAACTTTTAGGCGACAGGCTGACAACCTGTCACTATAGTAATACACATGTTTTCTGAAACAACCTTGGAAAAAAAACCTCAAAAACGTCAGACGTGGCGCCTAAAAATTGTAGTACACCAATACTCTCGAGTCCCTTAGTCGCCTCTTACGACACCCACGGGAAGGATGTGGGGTGATGCTATTCTAAGCCGGCATCACAAGTCATTAAATTGGACACGTTATGTAAGTCATTCCCTATGAGAACAGTGCTGGAAAACGGGAAAATGCTTTCTACCTCCTATAAAATGATTTCAATGATTTCAATGATTCACGTGATAATGAATTTTGCATAAGAGATCGAAAAAAGAAATCCGTTTTTCAGCACTAGTGCCATAGGGAAAGTTGTTCAGTACGATTCTCTAAATAATGTCTCCAATTCACTCCGAAACACGGTGTACTTCAAACGCCTCCTAATTTTTACTAAAAATACATATTGTTTTAAAATTCAACTTAAAATTAGGTGATCGCAACTTCAGTCGAATAGAACTAATTAGTAATCTAAAAACAGTTAATCCTAACACCTAAGATAAATATTTTTTGTGCGCAGCTATAGCAATAATAAAGATAAAGGGGATACCAATGCATACGTGCTGCCCCCAACTCTTAAAAATCGCAAGTCGATGAAAAAGAAATTTATCGAAAATCCGCTGGTTGCAGTGAGCATTTTAAGGGCTGACAGCAACCCTTGTCAGAACTAGGTGACACTGTTGTCATTTTTGCAGATTGAGGGATTATCTGTCAAGTTCAATGACTCTTATCTACGAAAAATCGCTTTTCATGCGCAGCCAGCTCCATCTATTGGAAACTATACGAACAGATTAAAAATTTCCCATTGAAGTACAAATACTGAAGCTTAGACAGGGTGTTAGGAAAAGTACTAACTTCCTTTCAAGGGGTCAACCAGCCATGAAACTGAACAACTTTCTTTAAGGAACATGGGTCGAAATATTTAAAAAAAAATTTGGACCTCCCGCACAAAATGTAGTAGTTGACTGAGTCAAGTTGTATGTGAGGTACAAAAATTTTTTTCACATTTCGATCTGTTTCTTGGAGAAAGCATTTCAGTTTCTCAGTACTTCAATTTCAACCAGCGGACTTTCCATAACTTACTTTTTCATAGAGTTATACATTTTTAAGAGCCACAAAAAAGTTAGCGCCAGCCGAACGCGTTTTAAAAAAATATCGTAGTACAAAAATGCGCTAGAAATTCGTTCAACTCTTGTCTAACTTTGTTCCTAAGTGTTCGGGGCAGCACGTATGCATTGGTATCCCCCTAACCGTCGGCGGCAACGCACAGACATGCCACTTAAATGTAATAAAAGACGAAACAAAGACCAGTGAGGGTGAAAAAACTGTACGTCGCACATTTTCATCATTCAATTAATTAATAATGAGTACTCAGAAGTGAAAAAGTACTATAGAGTTGTCACAAAGATGATTGTCCATCTGAGTTTGCATCACAAGGCTAAAAAAAACATGCCACAGCCTTATGAAATTGAATATATGTTACTCATAAGCTAACACGGTATAAAAGTTATAATGAGAATAAAATAGAGTGTACAAGCGTGCAGCGCCGAAAACTGGCATGCAAATATAATACATTGAGAATAATTATCAAATTCAAAATATTAAACTTAATTTAAATATGTCAATAAACTAAAAAACAATTACATACAATAATAAGATATATAAAACAATGTAGAGTTTGTGATAATATTATAAAATATTTATAACTTTTTTAAAAAGAGAACCGCGAAAAAATGCGACCCTCAATTTTTTATTGTATACATTATACAGTCTATCGACTGCACTTAGTTAGAGCATTGTAAGCATTTTACTTCATACATCCATTTTATAATGTAAGCAAAAATCAGTTCACGTTTCGACACCGCACGGCGTGCAACTCATTATCAAGTTTATATCAATTCGTGGTGAAAATATAACTTTGGAACTTTCTCTTGGACTTATCAATCATCTAAATGCTGTATTGGGGATCAAGACAATAAATACATACATACATACAGGTCAAACTGAAAACCTCCTTGTTTTTTATAAGTTAATCATGTATATAATAAATTGTATTTTATACAATTATGGAAAAAATAACTTTGAAATAAAAGTTTTTATTGATGTCGGATAATAAAAGTAGTTGATCTCGCGAATTGCGCAGATGCTGTTGCGCACGAAATCTAATAAGTATGGATCGTCGCAGGCGCAGGTCAGGCACCCCGCCCGGCCCGTTACTCACTGCTTCATGGCATGCCGCAAATTATGTACGGCACGCGGCACCGCGTGATGCCGGCAATAGTATCACCCTAATTCAATCACAAACGGAACCGATGGGGAAGAAAGGTTCTCGAATGGCGGTCACGGATCGGAAGATGTAGTGTTGGACGGCCTCCCACAAGGTGGACATGATCTGGTGAAGATCGCTGGACGCCAGTGGATGCAAGTTGCGCAGGATCGTTCACTTTGGAAATCTTTGGGGGAGGCCTACGTAGTCGGTCCCAAAGTTCTGTCACTGGCATATTATTTTTGAATTTAGAACACGGATTTGGAAAAGTTTTATTGCATTCCGTTTTTGAATGTTTAACAATTATTTTAAAACAATAAATAATCATTTGGCGCGATTTTTCACGATGGAGTGGACTTTGAAAGAAAACCGAATAGCAGTTTTGGCGTTGCGTCGCTGTGGGCACTCGCCGAGTACCATTTTCAAGTTGCTCAAAAAATTTAAAATAACTCTTAGGTTTGGGTATCGTACTATAACTAGGTACACTGAAGTCTCTAGTGTTGAGGACAAGAAAAGAACTGGCCGGCCTCGCTCCGCCAGAACACCAGCAGTGATCAAAGCGATCAAGGAGCGCATACGAAGAAATCCTGTCCGAAAACAGAAACTTATGGCTTTGCAGATGAAGGTTAGTAGAAAAACAGTCAAAAAGGTTTTAAACGAAGACCTTAAGCTGCGAGCATACAAAAAAAAGAGTGGGCACTTACTTAATGCCCGTTAAAAAGAAATTAGACTCAAAAGATCTCGGGTGTTGTTAAAACGGTACGCGAAAAACCGGCACCGCGATATACTTTTTAGAGACGAAAAAAATTTTGATATAGAAGAAAAGTATAATAAACAAAACGATAGAGTGTACGCTACCAGCTCTGAAGAAGCAGGAAACAAAGTTCCGCGGGTGCAACATGGGCATCATCCCTCTTCAGTCATGGTCTGGTTAGGAGTCTCCTACTATGGGCCAACTGAGGTTCATTTTTGCGAAAAGGGGGTCAAAACCAGCGCAAAAGTGTACCAAGAGACGGTTTTGGATCGGTACGTCAAAGACCTGCCCAACACACTATTTTCAGGACATCACTTTGTATTCCAGCAGGATTCTGCGCCCGCTCACAAAGCCAGGACCACTCAAGCCTGGTTTGAACGTCAAAACATTGAGTTTATAAGACACGAAGATTGGCCTTCCTCCAGTCCGGACCTTAATCCTCTGGACTATAAAATTTGGCAGGTCTTAGAGAGCAAGGTCTGTGCTAAGCCCCATAAAAATTTGGAGAGTCTGAAGTCAGCCATAGTTAAAGCAGTCGCTGAAATCGACATGGATATGGTGCGTGCTGCGATAGACGACTGGCCGCCGCGGTTGAAGGCCGTTGTTAAAAGCAAGGGAGGTCATTTCGAATAGTTTTATGTTATTTTGATTCTTCGATGATTGTATTTTTAATTGATATATAAATTTTTAAAAACGGATTGGTACTTTTTATTTTATCAGTATTTTCATATATGACAGAACTTTGGGACCGACTACGTATGTTCAGCAGTGGACGTCTTCCATCTGAAATGATGATGAAGAATTCCACCTGCTAGTGTCGTAGTAAATCCGCCTGCTAAACGCGAAGAGTGGGCAATGTTTGAGCGCGGGGCCAACGCGTTGGTTCCGCGGGTAGACTTTGTGCTAATATACGCGCTCAACACGCGCCGCCCACGCATTCTTTAAGATGTTGTAGTTTGCATAATTTTATGCCGTGTGATGTTTTTATTGATTTATTATTATTCACATTTATGTTTTTTTCGGGAAATAAACAAATGTAACGTATTTATCGTTTGAAAAAAAGAATCTCGACTTCATGTTCTTTCTTGTTCTTCTTCGCTACTAACATTCCAAACTTATTTAATTAAAGATATAATATATTTTAAATAAACACTGCTAATAAACACTAATCGGTCCAGGCGTTTTCCACTATTTGCCGTACAAACGTAAAAATCTAACTCCGGGCGGATTGACAAGCTCTTCCTTTTTTTAAATTGAGTTTTCCCATTTTTACAAAGGATGTTGTTTCCAATTATGCTTGTTGCCTGACACTTACGATCACATGCTATCTTCTAGTTAGTATGCCTGGCGCGTGCGCTGCACTCCTGTGCTACTAACATCGACCATAATGTAGATAACACAACAGTGACACACATTGTGTCGGAAACTCGGAAGCACTCGGAAACAAGTTTATCTAACAGATACGGTTGATCCATCAATAATTTAATGATGTTACGCTAGATATGAAAGTGTTCTGAAAAATTACAAAGAGTTTATTTATTATTTTTATAATTAGTTAATCACGCCTTGGGGTGAGACTGGGCTAAGGAATTGTTCTGGGTAGAACGGATCGCTCTGAATCTACCCGGTACACGCCGGTAATTGCCAAAATGCGCATATGAGCGACCTCCGCGGCCCCGCCGGCGGGTACGTCGGTTGCTTTTTGAGCTTGTGGAGTGTGAGACCTCTCGCAATGACTGCAGCGGGGGCTACTATCTATAAAACAGTAAGATAAATAAAAATAAAAAATAAAAATTGTTTATTTCAGGAATCTATGACCCATAGCAAATTTCATTACATTTAATTATAAGAATACAATAGATTAAAAATACATTATTTGAAATTGAATTGAATTAAATTAAATTAAGATTAAAATTAAAAAAATTACATTACATTTACAAATCAATTACAATCACAAACAAGAAAAAAACAAAAATACTCATTTAATTTAAGATCAGAGAGGGGTATTAGTCTCCGTGATCACCCTTCGCATCAGACATATCCATAGTGGAGATGTGTACCTGTCTGCAAGGGTCATCAGTATGCTGTTGCGACTACCCCGTATTCTACGGATCAGGGATGTTGTTTTTTTGCGAATGACGGCTGCGAAGCCATCGGTATGGTGCACTGCGAACAGTACACGAACCTGTAAGACTAAGACTATAAAGTTGGTAAATACGTTACCAATGTAAAACTCGGGCTGACGATTGTCACGTCTTATTTTCATTTATGAGAATACTGTGAGTGAAACTCACACATTGAAAAGCATTGGCCGCGTGATGCCAGCTTAGGATAGCATAACTCCATTTCGTTCCCGTGGGTGTTTTAAGAGGCGACTTAAGGCGACACGAGGGTTTCATGTGTATTGTAATTTAAGGCGACATGCTGACAACCACTATAGTGATACAAAACTTATCTGCACGATCCTCTACTATTTGTCAGTTGGCGATAACGACCGCAATTTGAAGTCTAATCTAATCCGCGAGGGATAAAAGTGCGATTCGTGTGTATACATTGCCGTGTGATGCTGGCTTAGAATAGCATCACCCCACATCCTCCCCGCGGGTGTCGTAAGAGGCGACTAAGGGACCCGAGAGTATTGGTGTATTACAATTGCTAAGCGACAGGCTAACAACCTGTCACTATAGTGATACACATGTTTTCTAAAACTAGCTTGGAAAACAATCCTCAAAAATGTCAGAAGTGGCGATAGTGGCCCTATTCTTACGGCCGTTAACGCTCTGCCTACCCCGCAAGGGATAAAGGCGTGATATATGTTTGACTGTCCCGATGGCGTAGCGGATAGTATGCCTGCCTTCTACGCCGAGGGTCGTGGGTTCGATCCCCACCGGACACAAATATTTGTTAAGTCAATTTTCAAATATTTGTGTTGAGTCTGGGTGTTTTCTATGTATAATATGTATTTATTTACTAAACAAAAAAGTATATATGTATTAGCAGTATTAGTATCAGCTATCTAGTTCCCATAGTACAAGCTTTGCTTAGTTTGGGGCTAAATGGCGCTGTGTGAATTGTCCAGGATATTATTTATTTATTATGTATGTATGTACATTGAAAAAAGTTTGATCTAAATTTTTGATCTTTCCAGGCGAAAAGACTCAACGGCAATGGGGAGTTGGCAGCGATCAAGGTGATAAAGCTGGAGCCGGGTGATGACTTCGCCATCATCCAGCAAGAGATCTTGATGATGAAGGACTGCAGGCATCCCAACATAGTGGCATACTACGGCTCCTATTTGAGGAGGGATAAACTATGGATCTCCATGGAGTACTGCGGCGGCGGCAGTCTCCAGGTGAGCTCCTTACGCGTTATCAAAGTTTTTTCTATGATTAGTATATGCGGTTGTGTTACCTTCATTTCGGATCATCATGTAGAAGTGTCCATTCGACAATCTTTTAGGATATAATAACGTTCAAGTGGACTCTTGGATGCAAATCTGCGAGGCATCAGGGTGCGTCTACATTGAAGCGGGGCTGCGCTAAGCTAAGCTAAACGCGGCAGGAATTGACCAATCATGAGCCTCAAAATCTCCGCCCCGCTTCAGTGGAGATACTGGATTGGTCAATTCATGGTCATTCCGCTCAGCTCCACCTCGTGAGAATTAGAGATGCACCCTAATTCTCACGAGTGTATTGCGACTACTCTTGTGAGTTTCGTCCTTTACGATAAGCCTTTTGTGCCCGTAGCAATCCTTATTAACTTAGCGTTTAAACTGAAGCGATGAGTCTCTTAGGAGAGTCGCTCCCACTTGTAGTTGACTTAGGTGGCGGTAGTTATACTGCACAAGTTCACATATTACGAGGCTTAAACCCTGTCATCAGACCATTGGACCGTTCCTAGATTCGGTGTGTCTTATACGAGAAGACGAAGAGACTAAAACAGTAAACACTCATTATTCATCTATTGCGTCTTATTTATTATTTTATATAAGGTGTAAAAATATTAGCAGAAAATATTCAAAGGGGTTAATCAGCCCATGAAAACTTTACTTTTCGCAAAATAGGCGTATGCAGACGTCGAGTTGCGGAAAACAGCCCGTTTTACCATTACCATTACCAGCCCATGAAACCTAAGGAACATAAGTCGAAATATGTATTATGTAACCGCCGACCAAGTACCTTATATATTTCATCTTAGGATTTATTATGTTGATATACAGTGTGTAAAAATATAAGCTGCTAATATTTTAAGGGGTGAACTCACTTTCCCTAAGGAACTTAGTGTCGGAATATGAAAAAGAAATTTGGACCTCCCATAGCCTCCCATACGAAATTAGCAACCGACCGAATCAATTTGTATGGGAGGTCCAAAAAATTTTCTCATATTTCGACCTATCTTTCTTGAGGAAAGTTGCTAACTTTCATGGGCTGATTCGCCCTTTAAATATTTGCTGCTAATATTTTTACACCTTATATAAAATAATAAATAGGACGCAACAGATGAATAATGAGTACCGATTTACTGTTTTAGTCTCCTTATATATTTTTATAATATTTCTACACCTTATATATTTCTTCTTTAAATTTATTGCGTTGATATATTCTAGGATATCTACCACGTGACGGGACCTCTGACAGAGTTGCAGATCGCCTACATGTGCCGGGAAACCCTGATGGGCCTGTCCTACCTTCACAGTATGGGCAAAATGCACAGGTATACATACACTTCTACAGCCACTACGTCCACTGCTGGACATGCCGCCCCCAAATTGAAGGAAAAAAGTACCATTTTTTGATAATTAATTTAATAAATAAATATCCCAAACGAATAATAAAAATAATATACAGAAACTATTAATATACATGCCGTTATATATGCCGTGTGATGCCGGCTTAGAAAAGCATCACCTCATTTTCTACCCGTGGGTGTCGTAAGAGGCGACGACTGAGGGACTAGAGGGTTTCGGGTGTATTACAACTATTAGGCTACAGGCTGACAACCTATCACTATAGTGATACACATATTATCTCAAACGGCCCTTAATATTTGTCAGACGTGGCGATAACGACCGTTATTTTACGTCCTTCCACTTGCTACGATCCTGACACACCTCTTTCGCTTCCTCAACATTCATCAGTCTTTTCATACATGATCTATTTAAGGTACTCTTCACCTGATCTTTCTTTAGAAAGTCCCCGTTTTGAACAAAGAAAAAAAAAGAAGGGTTTATCATATTTTTTCTTTACAGGGACATCAAAGGTGCAAATATTCTATTGACTGAGTGCGGAGACGTGAAGCTCGCAGATTTCGGTGTGTCGGCTCAGATCACAGCTACGATCAACAAACGAAAATCCTTCATCGGGACTCCCTATTGGATGGCGCCTGAGGTATGGCATTGGTTTCTGGGGCAAAACCTAGCTTACTCACAGGGACATATATTCCTTATACAATTTTTATCCTATAGTTAAATTGTGGAGTGGAGTGTGATCTAATGACTGCAGTGGCGGCTTGGGTGTCAAAGTATATGACATATGAGGGGTATGTCAACAATCAGGGTTGATTGATATAAATCAAAATGATTTAAATCAAGTGATTTTTTTATTTAAATCATTGATTTATATCAAATTAGATATTTATTACAAAATTAATATTATGTGAATTCAATAAAAAGTGCAATTTTGACTATATTTCATTAAATTATTGCTATGTTTTTATTAAATTATTCTCTGTCTAAAATCTAAAATTATCTATAATTGTTATATAACATAATCATAGCTTAAAATGATCATTCCTGTGAGTATCGTAAGAGCCGACTAAGGGATTCAAAGATTTCATGTTGATAACAATGTAAGGCGACAGGCTGACAACCTGTCACTATAGTACATACATAGATATATCACGCCTTTACCCCCCACGGGGTGGGCAGAGCGTTAATGGCCGTAAAAATACGGTCGCTTTCGCCACGTCTGACACTATAGTGATGAACAATATTTCCAAAGCGGTCCTTATTTTCGGTACAATCAAGTAAAAACCATTTTGCAGTATAAATGAGCAAAACAATCGAATAAATCAAAAAAATCATGATTTATTTGATTTTTTTATGAAATGAAAAATATCTGTCATAAATAAAACAATCATGATTTTAATCAACCTTGTCATCAATAATGTTGCACTTACGGGATCGGGATAAAAAATCAAGTAATTATTATTATCAATCCATTTTATTTAAACATATACATAATTCTTACATTCTTAACACACTTAAACTACACAAAAGTTTATCTGTGTGCTGCACATTCCTCTTAAAAGCTATTAATTATAATTACTAAATCATACAAAACAACTCATAACTAAGTAGGTACTATTTGAAAACGTAAAGACCGAGCGCGCATAGGCTTAGCAGTATTACCTACATATCGACCAGCTTATACACACGGAGCCCCGCGCACGGGGCGCACGGGGCGCCGGGGCGCACGGGGCGCACGGGGCGCACGGGGCGCACGGGGCGTTACCGTTAGCCGCATCTCCCTGTAGATTTGAATGGAATAACTTTTATACATTGCAGGTGGCGGCGGTGGAGAGGAAGGGCGGCTACAACCAGCTGTGCGACATCTGGGCGTGCGGCATCACCGCCATCGAGCTGGCCGAGCTGCAGCCGCCCATGTTCGAGCTGCACCCCATGCGGGTGCTGTTCCTCATGTCCAAGTCAGGTCAGTTCCTCATGTTGATCGGGTCGTTGGACGACTCGGTGTCCCACACGAAAAGAAGGAGTCAGGTAAAGAAAAAGAAAGAAAGAAAAAAAGCGGGGTAATATTTTAAGGTGTGAATTAGCCCATGAAACTGAACAACTTTCCCCAAGAAACATGGGTCGAAAAATGAGATTTCTTTTAGGTCCCATACTTACTAACCGAGCAAGCAATTTTTTTTACACTCTGTATATACACAAATCACACTATATCCCTGGCGAGGTAGACAGAGCTGCAGCCGCCCATGTTCGAGCTGCACCCCATGCGGGTGCTGTTCCTCATGTCCAAGTCAGGTTAGTGCTCTTCTAAGCCGGCATCACACGGTATCTTTAAATGATAGTGTTAATAAATGTCAGAAGCCTGCTACTTGTAGAAGGCAGTTAAAAAATTCTGACACTAGGGTTCATCGGGTCGTTGAACGACTCAGTGTCCCACACGAAAAGAGAGAGCCACGTCTGACATTTTTGAGGATTGTTTTCCAAGGTTGTTTCAGAAAACATGTGTATCACTATAGTGACAGTTTGTCAGCATGTCGCTTAAAAATTTTAATACACCAATACTATCGAGTCCCTTAGTCGCCTCTTACGACACCCACGGGAAGGATGTGGCGTGATGCTATTCTAAGCCGGCATCACACGGCACTGTTTGAATGATGATTAATAAATCCACGTGTGTTGCAGGGTTCAAGCCGCCGCAGCTGAAGGAGCGCGAGCGCTGGTCGGCGGTGTTCCACGCCTTCCTCAAGCTGGCGCTCACCAAGAACCCCAAGAAACGACCCACCGCCGACAAACTATTACAGGTAGGTATATACAGGGTGTTAGAGACAGCGTCCTGAATACTGATAGGGTGCAAGCAGACCATGAAACTGAACAACTTTCCCCTAGGAACATGGTCTGCTTGCACCATATCAGTATTCGGGACGCTGTCCCTTATACCCCGTAGATTTACACAGTTCAAGATTAGGCTGATGTTAAGCCAAAACTAATAAATGGTGCGTTATCTTCCAGCACGCGTTCTTCCAACAAGACAATATGAGCAAACGCTTGGCGATAGAGCTGCTGCAAAAGTATTCGAACCCGCCGACGCACTGCAACAACACAGAACCGGACGAAGAAGGGGTAAGTGATCAGAACTACAAATTACAATTCTACAGGTGAAATTCGATTTACATTGCGTAGCGGGTCAAAAATCCTGGTTTTGTTATGTCCCACCGGCTACGCAATGTACATCGAATTTCACCTGTAGAATTGAAGCCTGTAGTTTCGTTGCATAGGCCACAGCTGGTAGACCGAGCTCGTTCGTTTTTTGTTTTTTGATAACGTCTCAATAGATAGACTGCAAATCCTTGAATACCGTCGCAAATTTGCTTGCATGTCGGTATTCTGTAGAATGCATTTCGGGGACTTGATCCGGTTGGCTGGTAGGTAAGGTACATATTGTATGAGAGCACCAAAAATTTTACATATTTCGACCTATGTTCTTTATGAAATTTCAGGCAAAAGCGTTCCTCGAACAAATCAGTTGTTTGCTCGTCCGATGTTCTTAACCAACTACACAGCTAACAACTACTTTCGTCGTTGACTTAACAGTTAAATTTTCCACTTCTTCTCCAAAGTTCAAAACTTCCATCATAACTCACCTACAACTAAAGCTCAAATAGACTTGACTCTTTGCTTGAGTGGTTCTCAGATTGCCAAGCGTGACCGTTGTTCATCGCTTATATTAGACTGTTCTATTTGTATAGTTTATAATACTTTAATTTTCAATTACTTGGCACTTAAGGTTCAATAACTAGGCTAAGACTAGATATAAATAAGTAGATGTTAATGACTGTTTGTGTAAAAAAAATGTTCCTTAGAAAAGCTGTTCCCGTTTCATGGGCTGGTTCACCCTTAGAAATAAACTTAGTACTTATTCTAACACCCTGTATTGCATCTTAATTCCCAGGTATCAAACGTGCCCGCTCGTATAGCGTCGAGGCACACGGGGCGCGGCCGTCGCGTCATCGCCGACCAATCCCAGGCCGCGAACATCACGCGACCGAGCCAGCCGGCCAATCACGTGCGGCCTCGCAGCTTACTCACTGATCTGTCTACGCCCATTGAACAGAGTCAGACCAATCACGGTAATATACATTAATATACTTCTAGCAAGTTGTTGCATCGTACGAATCATATTATTTAAAAAGTATGTTTATTTTGGAACATAATTATGTTTTTGGTGTCGTTTAATAGTTAGTAAAATGTAGTTTACAAATCGTAATGAAAATCGCTATAATTTTAAATAGTTATTTACAGATTTCATGTTTTATCAAATCACAAATACGACAGTGTCTCGATTTCTCTGATGACAAGTGTAATCGATATAGACTTAGATAATAAAAATATCTTTTCGATATTAATATGATTCAATTTCATAAGTTAAGGCTGCAGTCTTGGCCGCAATCCGGCCCGTAGTCAAAGGGCTATTGAGTTATGCATTTTTGTGTGATAATTTTAACTTCTTTATTTTTTTAATCATACTTGATCCTATAATGGAAATTGTTCAGTATGATTCCTTACAAATCATAGTATTTCGGAGGAAATGCAGTAAATTGAACCCAATAACTTAAACAGAGATATCGTCGGCTGCTGTCGGCGGCGGGGGCGGGGGCGGGGGCGGGGGCGGGGGCGGGGGCGGGGGCGGGGGCGGGGGCGGTGTCGGCGTAGGGGGCGGTCGGGGGGCGCGGCGGTCGGCGGCATACGACGACTCCCCGATCATCGACCTGGACGCGGAGGACGAGCTCAGCGCGCGCTCCATGCCCCATCTCCTCACCAGGTAACTCATCATCATATCATATCAATATTTTTCTTCCATTTGCACGCAAAAGGTGGCATTATTTTAAAACTGCAAATATTTTGAGGGGTGAATCAGCCCATGATACTGAACAACTTTCCCCAAGGAACATAGGTCGAAATATGAAAAAAAATTTGGTCCTCCCATAGAAAATTACCAACCGACCTAGTCTTTTTGTATGAGAGGTCCAAGAAATTTTCTAATTTTTCGTCCTATGTTTCTTAGGGAAAGTTGTTCAGTTTCATGGGCTGATTCACCCCTTAACATATTTGCAGCTAATATTTTTACTCCTTATATCACTTTAATCCCTTGTCATAAAAACTACTTTTATTTTCCAGCTTCGAGACTGACAACCAAAGGTGTCATGGCGATACAGTCAAACGCAATAATCGTAAGTGATTTTCTGAACTGTTGTGTCATCTTTATACATACACTACCGCGCCCGCTGCAACTCATTTTCCCGTGGGAATAAAATGTTTTCCCGGCAATTATTATACATAAAAACCTTTTTGAATCACTGTATCTATTAAAAAAACCTAAATTAAAATACGTTGTGTAGTTTAAAAGATTTAAGCAAACATACAGACAGACGCGAAAAGCGACTTTGCTTTATACTATGTAGTGATGTGATCTACGCCTTTTTATTGTATAACCTGCAGGTTGGCATATAAAAATACGGTTGCTATTCCCACGTCTGACGAATGTTGAGCCGTTTCAATGCTGACAACCTGTCACTATTGTAATGCAGTCTTCTGTAGTTACCTAAAAACTTTTGTCGGACGTGGCATAATTTGCGATTCGAAACGATATAGACGTGATATATGTATTTTATGTTCAGCATTTTACGACCGATGTGGCGTAGTAGTAGTGCGACTGCCTTTCACGCAGCAAGTTCCGGGTTCGATTCTCGGTGGGCCACTCATATAATCGATATTTATCACTTTGCGAATTTGGTCTCGGTCTGGTTATGAACCACCCGATTTTCCGTAAGAAAGATGGTTCCGTGTTTCGGATGGCACGTTAAGCCGTAGGTCGCGGTTGCTGTCTATGATCACTTAGACGGCCTTCGTTACACAACCATGTCAGAAGCCTGCTACTTGCAGAAGGCGGTTGAAAAATTCTGACGCTAGGCTTCATTGGGTCGTTAGACGACTCGGTGTCACACACGAAGAGCGAGAGAGTTTAGCATAATTTGTAATTTCACCACTGTGAGTGCGGTAAATCCCAAATCACCAATAATTGTTGTGTCTCCATCACTGCTGTAATTTTGCATGCCAAATACTGGCGCATCACGCATGTGCGAATTAATGTAATGACATTTATTACCTACTTTTAAAAACTTTAATGTACCGTGTATGCTTGTGAATAAAATATCTTTATCTTTATCATAATAATTGTTCGTCTTTATTTGACAGTGTACCACAGACAGGGCAGCGAAGACTGGTCAGTGGCTTCACTGATGAGTTGTCCCAAACACAACCCGCTCACTTCAGAAATTAGCACCGACACCATACCCTCCAGCGAAAAGTAAGTCGACTACTAATGTTATACAGTCCTTTAATCTGTGTCTTGTTTTATGATTATGTATATTTATTTATGTAATTTTGTTTTTTGTATCCCATTTCTGATGCATGGCAATCACGCCTTTATCCCTTGTGGGGTAGGCAGAGCGTTGCCAACCGTAAAATTACGGTCATCATCGCCATATCTGACAAACGTTTTAGGGTCGCTACAGATAAGTCGTTATAGTGGCCTAAAATTGCAATACACGGAAATTCTAAAGTCCCTTAGTCGGCTTTTACGACACCCACAGGCAAGTAATGGGGTGATGCTATTCTAAATTGTACCAAAGTCAGAAATGGGATTTATTTACGTATTTTATGTTAAAATTATAATTATTTTATAGCAAGTGGTGTCGGATGATCACTGGTGATGATATAATGCGAATGAGTCTGAGGTATTCGATATTATTCCGCAAAATTACAAATTTGTTTTTTTTTTTATTTAACGATTTTTGGAGCTGCAGATTTTTGTTTATGGTTTGTTCTAACACTTGTTTTTATCGTGTCTTTAAGTGGCGGAAAAGTTGATCTTTTCTCACTAGTGACTTAAACACACGATTTTGTTTTATGTTTTACTATTATTATTGTTTTATAGTGTGTATGACATCGCAAACGGTGTTTTGAATGTTCTCTGAAAGCACTGTGACCTAGATTTAGTTTTCACAAAAGAAATACCTACAAGAAAAAAATCGTTATTATTTTTTTATTACTATTCTGTGTAATACTTTATACTGCATGAGTCTGTGCCGAATTTGTAAATGTGTTTGGCTTTGATGTCTCAGTAAGAACAAATCAACATATTAAAAAAAGGTAAGGTTAGTTTTAAAGCTATGAGAGTGATGTTTTTTGTATTGGTTATAAAATGTGTGTTAATACATAGTCAAACCTGCAGTAGCGGTGTGTTTGAATTGGCAATAAAATTGCGTGTCAAAAAGTAGGCAAATTAAAAAAATGTACATTTATTGTTTGGGCACGAAATAATCCACAGTATTTTTTGATCAACCGATGTGTATTTTATTGATCAATATTTATAAGGCAGTATAGACTGGCGCAGTCGGTAGGATCCCGTTCAAAAATACGTAAGAAAATGAAAACGTATGACAAAGACCATAAGAAAGAAAAGAAATAAGAAAATGATCAAAGATTATATTTAAAATGAGAATCATTTATGTAAAAAAGAGTTAATAAATCTTTGAAATAATGTTTAACCAAGTCTATTTAGGCACTCACTTGATTCTCACTTCACATCAAAAAAGATTTCTTAAATTTTCCAAAGATCGCAGGTTCAAATCCAATCCATAGCCTCGTAATTTTCCCGAGTTAGCCCAGCAGTGGGCATCATTATCCACGAGCACATGTATGAATGGTGTATTCTTGTTTTAGGAGTCTCTTGCAATACATAGACGAAGAGCTAATGCTCAGGTAATGAAGGGAACATATAGCCATTGCCTGTATTCATATAGCTGCATGTGTACGTATATTTGTGTAGTGGTGGACGTTTTTTGTGGTTGCGTATTTCTTTATTTTGTCAGAAATGTGAACAATATTTCGAATTTATTTGTTGGTGGCCAAGTGGTTAGGACACCGGTCTTACAATCATGAGACCTGAGTTCGATCCCCGCCACTAATGTGTTTTTACTCACGTACATTTACCGAATGCTCTTATGGTGCAGGAAAAACTAATAAACATCGTGATGAAACCCACATTCAAATAAAATTTGAATTCAGATGACATTTGAATGCGACTTAACCAAGGATTCGGGCCAGGTTAGCCTTCGGGTTGCAGAGGTCAGATGGCAGTCGCTCTGTGTAGAAACTTGGTTCAACGTCAAATCCCCTAGGTTAGGTAGCCGACCCCGACAGAGAACGGCATAAGGCAAGGTGAATGTTGATTTGTTTATATCCAGACGACGTGGAGTGACGTTGGCACTGGATCGCAACAAGTAGAAGACCGAGGGTAGGCCATTGTCCAGCAGTGGGACCTTTGAGGCTAATCATAATAATAATGTGTTTCTATGGACCAAGGCTATTTGCGAATTCTGAAAGAATCAAATAAAATGACGAAAATAATTCTAAATATTGTTCACAATTGTGCAACTCATTTTTTATATTACACCTATTTATATGTAATTTTTGACAAATTAAACATTTCACGTGTTGCCACATGGAATAAAATTGCACTGCTGAAAGAAAATTATCAGCAAAATAACTAATATAATAGTTTTTCACGTGTATAGAGAAACTAATATTTACCTTGTGATTACATGGTATTATACAGGGTGTTAGGTAAAGTGGGTGTTTGCCGTGTGATGCCGGCTTAGAATAGCATCACCCCACATCCTTCCCACGGGTGTCGTAAGAGGCGACTAAGGGACTCGAGGGTATTGGTGTATTACAATTTTTAGGCGACAGGCCGACAACCTGTCACTATAGTGATACACATGTTTTCTGGAACAACCTTGGAAATCAATCCTCAAAAATGTCAGACGTGGCGATAGCGACCGTATTCTTATGGTCGTTAACGCTCTGCCTACCCCGCAAGGGATACAGGCGTGATATATGTATGTTAGGTAAAGTACTGAGTTCCTTTCAAGGGATGAACCAGCCCATGAAACTGAATAACTTTCCCAAAGGAACATAGGTCTATAGGTATACGGACCACATATCCAACCTGTCTTGATCAGCCGGTACATTTTCTATTGAAGGTCCAAATTCTTTTTCCATATTCCGACCGATGTTGCTTGGGGAAAGTTGTGCAGGTTCATAGAGTGGTTCATCCCTTGAAAGGTACTCAGTGCTTTTCCTAACACCCTAAATAAAAAGATTATCCGTTTCCAAAAACATAATATCTGCATTTTTATTCTAACTGGCAATTCACGAATTTTTTTGTTGGATTTATCTACAAAACTATACTGTATCTAATTTAATGATCTCCCGATATAATAACAAAATTTATGTTATTATGAATAGTTCGTAGTATAACAAAATGTAAAGCGATTTAGCGCTGCTTGGAGTAATATGCTGACAATATTAGTTATGTATGTTATAGCTAGGCCAGAAAGGGTAGAAATTAAATAAAATGCAACTAAAAATGTACGGTTCACGTATAAATATTTCTTTGCTTAGTTTGCTTTTGTATGAAAAATTGTTGCCATAGCATTACCTCTCAGAGTTGACACATGGCGAAGAAAGTGGCGCCCTCATTTTTAATCTACTCTTTATGGTCAAGCGATATCTATTAGTAAGCATTGATATGAAGTTATCTACGCACTGAATAGGTTGTCCCATACAAACAGCTAGTTTTGCGGCCCTAATGAAAGCGCAAAATACAAGAGTACCGCGTACTTTCGAATTTTCTTTCCTGGACTACCACTGCCAAAATAGCGACTTCAGAACACACTTAAACCATACTTTAATTATTTAAAAAAATCTTGCTTTCCTGGTAGTTCTGATTTCTTCGAACGAAAACTAAATCAGGATAGCTCAGTCGTTTGGATGTTATAGTTACGACGTATGTTTGCTAGTTAATAACTAATTAGGTACTTAAAAAAGGTGCGCACAGTAAAATATTCAAACCAAAATGTTCAGCCCGAAGTATGCCGCACAAAATTGGCGGCAGTTGACGTGTGGACCTCTGCCATCATCTGAGAGCAGGATGGGAATATGAAATTCATCTAAGTGTGAAAATAATAGATTTTCACGTGCATCATTTGTTTTGACGCAAGCATTTTGTGCTGAACATTGTAATTTAAAATTGGTTAGTCGAAAAAAAACTAGAAAAATAAAATTATAGAACTTACTTTTTACAGTAGATTGTAATGAAATACTATTTGGTTTTTGTAGATGTTACTCCTAGCAGTGTAATAACATACAAGAAAGCTTCTATGATTTTTCGCTTCGAAATATGGCATAAGTACTCTAAATTTTGGTTTTATTTTAAGTGTTTATTCTAGCATGTAGCATGTATTTTTGGCAGAAAACTGGCTTCGTAGTAAGCTTTATTTTATGCCATAAAATGTTAGCGTGCAATAAAACCCTTTAAATTTAAATAGTGGTAAATTATAAGAAATAATCCGCATATTTTTACCGATAGTTTGAATTACCTACTCACAATTAATTTGGATATTTTGTGTACACCAGCACCACTTGTTATTAAAGAAATTAACACAAGTTTTAAGAATGCTTGTTTTAAACTACTAAAAAACAACCCTTAAACATCCAATTTTTGTGTCTAATCGCACACAAGGAACAGCTTAATATTAATCGCACTGCATACCAAAAACAAGCAGCTTTACTAACTATCGAAAACCCTACTAAAACGATAACAATTAAATTTTTCAACAGGGCAACATTACCGTTGACGGCGGAAACGGCTAATATGCAGACTGGCAGCACTGCCATACACGACCAGCACCTGTCGCAATGCATTCAGCTGAAACAAAACTTTTTAAACAACTCCACCGCGAATATCTACCAAAATCTCGCTTCGAACTACCAAAGCCCTATGAGCGCGTCCCGCGTTTCAATAGACGACCCGTTATGTCGAAAGATAGACGACATAATGTTTGTTGACCAACAAGACAGCGACGTGATCGTGCAAACTCCGAGAAACGCCAACTGCGAGTGCGGCTTGTGTCCCAGACCGGAGAAAAAGGGTGACAACACGTTGAGCGACTTGCAGAGATCGGTGACCAAATGCTCTTGCGACGCGTGCAACTCCAACGGCGACATTTTGAGCTACTACCGGAACTGTTCGAGCCAGAACCAGGATAGCGATACGGGAATAGTCTACTGTGATATTTGTAAAAAGCAAAAGATTTCTTTGTCTAACTTCAGAGCTTTGCAGATTGCGAACAAGCTTATGATCTCCGAGGATAGAATGGAAAATGGACAAACAGGTACGTCGGCCTTCATTTTGTAGCACATATCCTATAACATGTAAATATTTTTTAAATATTGACTTTAATTTGGTTGTCTTCATACATTGACAGTGGTGACGTAAGTTTCATGCCAGGCCAGGGCCAGCCCCAAAACAGTGCCTTTTTTTATCCCACTCGTGCCGCGTTTCTACTAGGAACATAAAATTGTTATAAAAAAGAGAATTGCGTCTGACAATTTTCTCTTTTTTACAATCACTAATTCATTTATTCAGTGACAGTATTGTTATTGCAACTATTTGACTTTCTAAAAGAATTCGTTGTGAGTCTTCTTCGAAATGAACGATTGAAAATTGAAATCTTGAAATTTTAAGTAATTCCTGGTCAGATATTCTTGTCACTTGCATAATTTTCGAAAAAGAAGGAGATAGGAAATCAAAGCCTGTCATTTGCCTTAAGTTTCATTTCACAAAATAGGTACAATTATACACTTCTCTTTATCTATAGTAATAGTTCTCCTTTTCATGTATATCATATTGTCTAAAAGGGACTTTAAAATACTTGTATCTATCTAATACTTTAGTGAAAGTATTACAAACCTAAGAAATAATAAGTTCAATTGTCAATTTTTTACTCAAGTTTCCTCGTTATATAAGTTTCCTCGGTGCCAGCCCATGAAACTGAAAAACTTTTCCTAAGGAACATAGATGAAGAAAAAAATTTTGGACCTCCCATACAAAATTACCAACTGAGGACCAAAAACATTTCTCTTATTTCGAGCTATGTTTTTACAGGAAAGTTGTTCAGATTCATGGGCTGGTTGGCCCTTTGAAATATTTGCAGTATTTTTTATTTATTGGTTCTATTGCAGACGAAGAGCTGTGTCGCAAGATTGACATGACGATGAGCATGGATGACAAGAGCTACGAGCACAGGAAGAGGCACAACAGACATAACTCCGATTCCGTCACTTCCGGTAAGACACCTTCTGTTCACCTTCATACATATATACATACAGGATGTAAGAGACGGTGTAACGAATACTGTTAGGGTGCAAGCAGACCATGAAACTGAACAATTCTCCCCTAGGAACATATGTCAGGAAACAACAAAAAAAATTTGACCTCCCATACAAAATCGCGATCAGCTGTCTGCATTTACTATGGACAACCAAAGATTTTTTGACGTTTCCTGACATATGTTCCTAGGGGAAAGTTGTTCAGTTTCAGGGTCTGCTTGCACCCTACCAGTATTCGGGACGCTGTCCCTTACACCCCGTATAAGGTGTAAAAATATTAGCTGCAAATATTTTAAGGGGTGAATCAGCCCATGAAACTTAAGAACTTTCCCCAAGAAACGTAGGTCGAATTACATATGAGAAAATTTTTTGGACCACCCATACAAATTGACTTGGTCGGTCGGTAGTTTTGTATGGGAGGTCCAAAATTTTTTGTCATATTTCGACCTATGTTCCTTGGGAAAAGTTGTTCAGTTTCATGGGCTGGTTCACCCCTTAAAATATTTGCAGCTATTTTTTTTACACCCTGTATATCACGCCTTTATCCCTTGCGGGGTAGGCAGATCGTTGACGGCCATAAGAATACGGCCACTATAGCCACGTCTGACATTTTGAGGATTGTTTTCCAATGTGGTTTCAGAAAACATGTGTATCACTATAGTGACAGATTGTTAGCCTGTCGCTTAAAAATTGTAATACACCAATACTCTCGAGTCCCATAGTCGGCTCCTACGACACCCACAGGAAAGAAATGGGGTGATGGTATTCTAAGCCGGCATCACACGGTAACATTTTGAAAACTATTTTGAAAACGTTTACTCTATCTCTGTTCTTGAATACTGCGTGCATCTATCGACCTCCGCAGCCCTTTTGTACAATTAGCAGTTGGGTACTTAGTCACTATCGATTAGCGCTAATTTCTATTTGAGTCTAACCTCGTACAAGTTCAGTTCACTCATTCGCTCACTCGTTCACAAAATAATTCGCGTAAAATGTATTTATTCTTTTTCTGTGTGAATGTAATCGCGAGTTTTAAAAAAGTATACTTTTCGGCAAATTTTAAAGTGATTTCGATTTTATAATGAATGGAAATGTAACTACATATTTTACAATTCGCATTTCTTTAAGTACCTATATAAAATCTTATCAGCAAATACCTATTCGGCGCAGTGGTAGTGCGACTGTTTGTGACGCAAAAGGTTCCGGGCTCGATTCTCGGAGCGTCACTCACAAAGTTGATATTTATTATATGTGCGTAAGGAATTTTTTATTCAAATAAAAACAATAAAAGTATAAAAAATAAACAAACATAATAACTTAAAAACTACAAATAAAAAATATCCTCTAATGCTCCACATCGAGACAACGACCCCAGTAAACTAGCCGCATTCCCTCTCTGCACAGCCAGACTAATGCGCTGTGCAAAAAAGGAACCCGCCCTCTGGTCCGACGTTGCCTCGATGAGGCGCACTGAGATGCTTCTTAAGAAGCTTCGTGCCCCAGGACCCCATGTACCCATCGTCTCTACTCCGAATGGGAGGAAAATGTAGCAATCCCCGAGGTCCGCATATTTCCGCCTTTTTGCCAACTCCGCCGACACAGCAGCTCCTCCGGGAGAATTTGAGGTGGTTTGGATGTGGGAAGGTGCCAGTGTGTCAACGCATGTAACGTCCCACACTAGGCACTTCCCTTGGGTCCACGGGATTAGCGACAATCCGTCTGGTCTTTTGCCGTCTGACCTTATGATGCCGCTCGGTTCCAGGACTGATGGAACACCAACGGCACCGCGGGCTCTCTTAATGATGTCATTGATGGAGGAATGCCGGGAAATTCTTCCAGCACTCCTCTGACATGATAAGCCGTGGTGTCCCAGCTCATTCACCGATTGGCCACAGAGACAGAAATGAGGCTGATTGGTCTTGAGTCCCAAACGGAGGCAGACTGCTAAAGAGAGCGAAGTGTTGTCCAGGAGCGTACCTAAGGAGGGAGATGGTAGGGCCTGTAGCCAATAGCCTGACTCTCTTTCCGACACCGCCAACAAGCGTGCACGATCTGTTTGGTTTGGGCAAGTAACCAAAAGTGACTCCTATTAATTATATTACTTGAATTTGTTTCCAGTCTGGTTAGTACATTGCGGGTTGAACAACCCGATTGTCCGTAAGAAAGATGGTTCCGTATTTCGGAAGGCACGTTAAGCCGTAGGTCCCGGTTGCTGTCTATGATTACATAGACGACTGTTGTTACACAAGTACGTCAGAAGCCTGATACTTGTAGAGGCGGTATAAAAATTCTGACACTGAGTTCATTGGGTCATTGGACGACTCAGTGTCCCACACGAAGAGAGAGAGAGAGAGAGAGAGAGAGAAATATTTATATGTATATGTTTCGCTCGTTAGTGATGATAGCTTTTATCACAAGTTATTAACTTGTAGCTTCACTTCTAAACAATAAATTAAGATAAGAAAGCTCGCCTCTTACTTAGTGATACAAAGATGATGAACAATACGCACGTATATACTATTAACTATATTATGCAGTTCAGTTCATTAGGTCTCTCGTCCACTCGGTGTCCCGAATAAAGAAGTTTTCAGTTTTAATATTGTAAAATAAAAATTAGCAGTGTTTTTTATTTGATATGACTAAATAGTTATACCGTGGAAACTACTATGTAAGTATTATTAAACGGACAAGTAAACTCATTATGTGAAGAGCTACGACTTATTTGTTTTAAATTTGGTTGAGGGCTCGGGCCCCGAACAGTTTCGGCTGATTAAGACAGCCTTCCTCAGGAGGTCGGTAGATACAGCTGATGGGCGGGTGGTTTTTGTGATTTCGCAGGTGGCACCATAATAAAAGTTATTCAGAACCATTAGTAGAAACACCCTGTGCAGTTTGTGAACTGAGTAAAAAATAGCTCTGTATTCTACAGTGAACAAATGTTGTAACGCCGGCTTAGAATAGCATCACCCCACACCCTTCCCGCGGTTGTCGTAAGTGGTGACTAAGGGACTCGAGAGTATTGGTGTATAACAATTTTTAGGCGACAGGCTGACAACTTGTCACTATAGTGATACACATGTTTTCTGAAACAACCTTTGAAAACAATCCTCAAAAATGTCGGACGTGGCGATAGTGGCTTTTTTCTTACGGCCGTTAACGCTCTGCCTACCCCGTTAGGGATAAAGGCGTGATATATGTATGTATGTAACAAAAGTTGCGTTGAAACTACTGTCATAAACAGGCATGTAATCATTCTCTCCTTCCAGGCATAGACCTAAGCCAGTTCTGCCAGTGCGAGCTCGAGAACAGCAAACGGAAGACCTCCTCCGTGGACGAGATATTCAAGATGGCCGACGAGGGGGAGGCGAAGGGGGGCGAGGAGCTGGCTGTCACACAGCGACAGCGCAGCCTCTCTGACAGCCAGAGGGATAAAGCTAAAGTGGATAAAGGTTAGTACTGTAATATTTATATGGTGTTGACTTGTTGTATTTTATACATATACACATACAAACATACACACACACACACACACGCACACATGCGCGCGCACACACACGCACACACACACACACACACGCACACACACACACGCACACGTACACACATACGCACGCGCACTCGCACGCACGCAGATTTTGGAAGGGACTAATACAATGTAATATCAGTAATGTACCCAAAACCTAATGCAAATAAGTTTTATTCTAACCTAGTTTGATCTTCATTACCATAGCGATTGATAGAGCACGATTTTAAGTTAAGGAAGTAAGGAATTTCTCGAATAGGCTAGTTTCCTGACAGTTCAAATGAGCTACTTTTTTAAACGATCTTAAATGGTATTTAGTTTGAAGAACTAGAAGTATGACGTCACGCCGCAACTATTTGGATGGCGTCAAAACACTTACTTTTATAATATTTTTCTGTTGATCAATACAAACTTTGAATATTTCGAAAAATTGTAAATGAAGTTCGTAGTATTTTTGGACAAAAGTTTTAAGCGTACAACTTTTATATTTTTTTAATGACCCAGGAAACTAGCGAATTGAGGTTATTAATCGATTTATGTTGTTAAAACAGCGGAGGCAATAGAGGCGCCGATGCCGCCGGTGCCGCCGCGGCGCGCCCGCCACCGCCGCGCCCGGACCCCCCCGCGCCCCGCGCCCAACGGCCTCCCGCCCACGCCCAAGGTCCACATGGGCGCCTGCTTCTCCAAGGTGAGTGTACTGCACTCGCCGACCCACCGGCATAATATTAGTACGAGGAAATCGTACTAATATTATAAATGAGAAAGTTTGTTTGTTTGTTACTTCTTCACGCCAAAACTACTGAATCGATTTTCATAACATTTGGATAGGATAGTTTTTATCTTTATTTATGTAGTTCTACCAGTCTACAAGTGAAATTCGATGTACATTGCGTAGCGGGTCAAAATCCTAGTTTTATAATGTCCCATCGGCTACGCAATGTAGATCGAATTTTACCTGTAGACTTGTAGCCTGTAGTTTCGAAAAAATGGGGCACATTCAAACCACCCAAACTGCTCGTAGATACAAAGAAGAATAAGACAATAATATGTTGCAGGTATTCAACGGCTGCCCGTTGCGGATAAACTGCACCGCCTCGTGGATCCACCCGGACACGAGGGACCAGCACATACTTATTGGTGAGTGTTCACCGTTATTGTTCATGATTTGTTGACCTCAACGGATATCTATCAGTCTTAACATATAGATAGATGGTATTGATGATGTCAGTTTATATTTATCACTTTGTGAATAGAGGAACGTTCACGTTTCAAATAATCGGGAGACAAAAATCCATGCAAATCATGTTCCTCCCCAGGAGAGAAAAGATGCAACTGTCAAAGTAAGTAAAACGGAACGTACATCTAATATATTTTTGAAGGCAAAATTAAAAACTTGGCCGAATAAACAAATTGCTTTTGCTTTGTACGATATAAAAAAACAATACTGCGCGAATTTGTTTAGCATTTATCATGTCATTTTGTTGGTTTATTGAACTGTTCTATATTAGTTTTTCTTTTTTTTTATTCTTGTAGTTGTAGTATAAAGTACTATGTATCACTCGTCAGTCAATCAATCAAAAATTTTTAATTTTCAAGTAGATTCACTATGAAGTAACTTGTATGACCCTGTGAGCGTATCATGCAGGTGCCGAGGAGGGAATCTACCACCTGAACCTGAACGAGCTCCACGAGACGGCGATGGACCGGCTGTGCGCGCGCCGCACCACCTGGATGCACGTCATCAAGGACGTGCTCATGACCTTGTCAGGTATATAGCCATTATCATCATCATCATCATCATTTCAGCTGGAAGACGTCCACTGCTGAACATAGACCTCCCCCAATGACCAGGGGACCGACTGGTCCAACCGGACATGTTTGGAGGTTGTATATGTAGCAATCGGCGGAAACACTTTGATACTGCGTTTCAGGACTTGTATGTGGAGCGCATGCGCGCTGCCACAGTTTAAAAAATAAAATTTATGACATTCATCAGTGCAAATAATATTTTCGAAACTCTACCTGAAGCATTTTTTATGTATTCGCAGGCAAAACCCCATCCCTGTACCGCCACGAGCTGCTGTCTCTGATGGGGGCGCGCGCTGCGGGGGGCACGGGGCGCTCCCTGCGCGTCCTGCCGCCGAGACTGCTGCCTCGCGCCAGGGTCAACACCACGCGCCTGCCCGACACCAGAGGTAGGGGGGCTAGGGGGGGCTGCCCGACACCAGAGGTAGGGGGGCTAGGGGGGGCTGCCCCGCGCCAGGGTCAACACCACGCGCCTGCCCGACATCAGAGGTAGGGGGCTAGGGGGAGCTGCCCGACACCAGAGGTAGGGGGGCTAGGGGGGGCTGCCCCGCGCCAGGGTCAACACCACGCGCCTGCCCGACACCAGAGGTAGGGGGGCTAGGGGGGGCTGCCCCGCGCCAGGGTCAACACCACGCGCCTGCCCGACACCAGAGGTAGGGGGGCTAGGGGGGGCTGCCCCGCGCCAGGGTCAACACCACGCGCCTGCCCGACACCAGAGGTAGGGGGGCTAGGGGGGGCTGCCCGACACCAGAGGTAGGGGGGCTAGGGGGGGCTGCCCGACACCAGAGGTAGGGGGGCTAGGGGGGGCTGCCCGACACCAGAGGTAGGGGGGCTAGGGGGGGCTGCCCGACACCAGAGGTAGGGGGGCTAGGGGGGGCTGCCCCGCGCCAGGGTCAACACCACGCGCCTGCCCGACACCAGAGGTAGGGGGGCTAGGGGGGGCTGCCCCGCGCCAGGGTCAACACCACGCGCCTGCCCGACACCAGAGGTAGGGGGGCTAGGGGGGGGCTGCCCGACACCAGAGGTAGGGGGGCTAGGGGGGGCTGCCCCGCGCCAGAGTCAACACCACGCGCCTGCCCGACACCAGAGGTAGGGGGGCTAGGGGGGCTGCCCCGCGCCAGAGTCAACACCGCGCGCCTGCCCGACACCAGAGGTAGGGGGGCTGGAGGGGGTTGTTCCGGCGAGACTGCTGATAGCAGAAAAGTGTACATGTACAAATCACGCTTTTAACCCCTGCGGGGTAGGCAGAGCGTCAACGATCGTAAAACCGCGGTAGCTATCGCCGCGTCTGACAAATATTGAGGGCCTCTTCAGACGATTCGTGTATCACTCTAGTGACAGGTTGTCAGCCTGTCGCCTAAAGTCGTAATACGTGGTAATACACATGAAACCCTCGAGTCCCTTAGTTGCCTCTTACAACACACGCAGGAAGAATTGGGGTGATGCTGTTCTATGCTGGCATCACACGGCAAATGCGGACATAATTTATAAAAATATAAAAAAAACATCAATGAGCCGCTTGATGATTATTTGTTTTTTTTTTTCAGGCTGCACGCGTTGCTGCGTGGCGCGGAACCCGTACAACGGCTACAAGTACCTCTGTGGCGCGACCCCCGCCGGCGTGTTCCTCATGCAGTGGTACGACCCGCTGCACAAGTTTATGCTGCTCAAGGTAAGGTGTCCTGTACCGTACAGGACAAATACAAGAAGAAAAAGGACACAATAGGCACTGCTTATTTCTAGAGAGAAATTTCTTACAGCAGAACTATCAGTGAGATCTGCATTTAATGATACGCGGTTATGACGTGCACAATATCTGATAAAAAACTAAAGATATTGAAGTACTGAGTATTGTACCTATCATATTACTAAATACATATTTATCGTATTCCTGATGATGATGATCTCTCCGACCGATTTCGGCCATGGCGACCACTTCGACTCCTCATCAGATCGGCGCTGATGCGCACAGAGATTGCTATTGTAGCCAATTTTGGCAGTAAACTCCCGTGCACTGTGGACACGTTGTGATGCCGGCTTAGAATAGCATCACCCCACATCCTCCCCGCGGGTGTCGTAAGAGGCGACTAAGAGACTCGAGAGTATTGGTGTATTACAATTTTTAGGCGATAGGCTGACAACCTGTCACTATAGAGATTCACATGTTTTCTAAAACAACCTTGGAAAACAATCCTCAAAAATGCCAAATGTGGCGATAGCAACCGTATTCTTACGGTCATTTACGCTCTGCCTACCCCGCAAGGGATAAAGGCGTTATATACGTATGTATTCATACTTTTAGCTTGTCTCAATTTTTTATGTATTTTACCCTGGGAAGTAGCGTGGCACTCCCAACACAAGCATTTTTAAATTGATTACTGGGAGGAGCTCATCTCCGATATGTGTATCAAATTCAGCAATAAAGACCTTTATTATTATTACATACATACATAAATCACGCCTTTATACCTTACGGGATAGGCAGAGCGTTAACGGCCGTAAAAATACGATCGCTATCGCCACGTCTGGCAAATATAGAGGGCCGTTTGAGATAATTTGTATCACTATAGTGACAGGTTGTCAGCCTGTCGCCTAAAAGTTGTAATACACCTGAAACCCTCAAGTCCCTCAGTCGCCTCTTACGACACCCACGGGTAGGAAATGGGGTGATGCAATTCTAAGCCGGCATCGCACGGCAATTATTATTATTATACAATAATCATGATATCTGTTTCAGAACATCGAATGCACGCTGCCGTCGCCGCTGCTAGCCTTCGAGCTGATAATAGTGCCGGAGCTGGAGTACCCGCTTCTGTGCGTCGGCGCGACGAGGAACCCGCTCAGACTGAACCTTATCAACATTAACTCCGGTAAGCATCTCTCTCTCTTTTCGTGTGGGACACCGAGTCGTCCAACGACCCGATGAACCCTAGTGTCAGAATTTTTCAACCGCCTTCTACACGTAGCAGGCTTCTGACATGGATGTGTAACGACCGCCGTCTAAGTAATCATAGACAGCAACCGTGACGGCTTAACGTGCCATCCGAAACACGGAACCATCTTACTTAAGGACAATCGGGTGGTTCAGCCCGCAATGTCCTACCCAGACTGGGAACAAATTCACAAAGTGATAAATATCAACTTTGTGAGTGACCCACCGAGAATCGAACCCGTAACCTTCTGCGTCAAACAGTCGCACTACCACTGCGCCACATCGGTCGTCACTCTGGTAAGCATGCGATCCATTTATTCATCCATTTATTGTACACAGTAAAAGACAGAGGACACAATACAACACAAGAACTATACATAACGGCCCAACTTATTTCTTAAAAGAAATCTAGGGTAGCGTGATGATATAGGGTGAGGCAGATTAATCATTAAATATTATAGGTAAACTAATATAAATACACCATCGCGATCAGCTGACTGCATTTACTATGGGAAACCAAATATTTTTTGACGTTTCCTGACATATGTTTCTAGGGGAAAGTTGTTCAGTTTCATGGTCTGCAACCTATCAGTATTCGGGACGCTGTTCCTTACATCCGTTATATAAGCTGTAAAAATATTAGCTGCAAATACTTTAAGGGGTGAATCAACCCAATACTATAAAGGTGAATAACTTTCCCTAAGGAATATAGGCCGAAATGTGAGAAATTTTTTTGGACCTCCCATACAAACTACCGAACGACCAACGTTCGGATTGTTTGTATGTATAAACGTGTAAATATTGCAGGTGCTCGGTGGTTCCACTCGGACGAGCTAGACGGCGCTGGCGGTGGCGGTGGCGGTGGGGGAGGCAGCTCGGGCACGGTGCGCGCGCGCGACACGCTGCACACGCTACGCGCAGTGCACCAGCTCAACAAGGACTCGGTAACTAGACACTATTCATTCTAGTGTAATGTAATACTGAGAAATCAAAGCGGATTTCAATAAGAAACTGTTTACGGTGCCACAGAATGTAAAAAGTGCAATTGTTTTAGAGTTACGAGTAAATAAAAATAAAAAAAATATAAAATAATTTTATCAAAGTAGTAGATTTTACATTCAGCTTTTTGATGGTCAAATATTATCAATTTTATAAACCTAGTGTAAACGCGGTTGAAACACACGCTGTGACCAGAAATTCAAATATAGATTTCAACATCTAAACTATACTATTGATTTCATATATTCAGGTGCTGGTGTGCCACGATAACGTGGTGGAGTTGATCCCGGTGCTGCCGGCGGGGGCGGGGGCGGTCGCGGGGGCGGCAGGGGGGGCGGCGGGGGCGGAGCCCCTCGACAAGAAGCGCGGGAAGCTGCTCACCAAGATTGAGTTCAACTTTACCATCGACGCGATACGTGAGTCCATTAACACTTCTATTAGGTCGACCTATATGTATGTAACACACACTCACGCCTATATCCCTGTCGGGGTAGGCAGAGCGATAACGACCGTAAAATGACGGTCTTTATCGCCACGTTTAACAATATTTGAGGGTCGTTTGAGATAAGTCATGAGTCACTATAGTGACAGGTTGTCAGCCTGTCGCCTAAAATTGCAATACACATAAAACCCTCGAGTCCCTTAGTCGCCTCTTACGACACCCGCCGGAAGAATGTGTGGTGATGCTATGCTAAGCCGGCATCACAAGGAATAATAAAAAATATCATCAATCGGCATCAATTATATTATATAAGGGGTAAAAATATTAGCTGCATATATTTTAAGGGGTGAACCAGCCGACGAAACTGAAAAATTTTCCTAAGGAACAGTCAAAAAATTAAATGAACTTTTGGACCTCCCATACAAAACGTAGCAGGCGAACGAGTCAACTGTATGGGACGTCCAAAAATTTTTTTCATATTTCGACCTGACAAAAAAATAATATCGGACGTCCCATACAAATTGATTTAGTCGCTCGGTAATTGTGTACGAGAGATCCAAATTTTATTTTCATATTTCGACCCATGTTCCTTAGAAAGTTGTTCAGTTTCATGGGCTTACTCACCCCTTAAAATACTTGTAGCAATTTTTTTTACACCTCATTTGAAGTAAACTATGTCAGGGGTTTGTTTGTAATGAAAACTATTATATTTCTATTAATTAAGCTATTAAGTAATTTAAGTCCGAATGATAATAAATCAAATTACATTTTTGTTGTATTGCAGTGTGCGTGGCGGACTCCGTGCTAGCGTTCCACCGTCACGGCGTGCAGGGCCGCTCCCTGCGCTCCGCCGCCGTCACGCAGGAGGTCACCGACCTCTCCCGCCTCTACAGGCTGCTCCCGCACGACAAGTGAGTCCCCCCAACCCCCCACCCCCCGAGCAACCTCTACTATGGGGCCACCTGCGAAATCGCAGAAAAATTGGGTGTATCATAAATATTTGCCAACTTTTCCATTGAAAACCCCTTTTTTTTTCAATTTCGCTATCCCGCCTCCACCACATAATTTCTCGACGACTCCGGATCCTGATTCAGGGCATCACGACGAATCCAACGATACCAGACATGGACATATAGCTCAGTGTCACACGAGATTCAACAACTAGTGGAAAAAATTTAAGTGTAAAAATATTAGCTGCAGATATATTAAGAGGTAAATCAGCCCATGAAACTGAACAACTTTCCCAAAGAAACATCGAAATCTGAAAAAAAAATTTGGTCCTTCCATACAAATTGACTTGATTGTTTTGGTAATTTTGTATGGGAGATCAAAAATTTACTTTATTATATCGACCTATGTTCCTTGGGGAAAGTTGTTCAGTTTCATGGGCTGGTTCACCCCTTAAAATATTTGCAGCAATTTTTTTTCCATCCTGTATTTAAAATAATCAAATTTCATTAAAATGATCAAAGATAATATATGGCTTTTACAACTCTTTGCTATTCATTTTCAGAGTGGTGGTGTTGGAGTCTCATAACCTCAACAATACCATGTCTGGAGACGACGGCAACGACCTCTACATTCTCGCGGGCCACGAGGCTTCCTACTAAACTGAAGAAACATCACCAAGAATTGCCAACTGGCTAGGTTTCCTACCAAAACGGTAGAAATACTTGCAGGAATTGACGACACGCCACGATTCCTACTAGAGTCTGTGTGGAAAGAGAACCGTCGCGGGAAAAAAGTGAACTATTAATTTTTACATACAAACCCACGATCGACAGATGTCAAAGTCGTAATAGGGCACAAAAGCGCCCCCAAGACTCTAATTGTGTCAATATTGGTAGGAATTGCCATCTCGGCTTTCTGCTAGAATGGTAGTTTTAGTAGTAATTGGCTACATGGAAGGATATTGAAATGATACGAATTGGCAGTAATTTGATGATAAGTGTCGCAACTGCTTGGCTACTACTAAATGTTACAGGAATTCGAGATGAACTTTGTCAACAATATCAACATTTAAAAATTGCGGAGTGATAAACGGAATAACGAAAAAAAAACTGAAACTAATAGAAACTGAAACTGGTCTTATTTGGTAGAAATTAAAACTTTACTTGGTCTTTGTAACTTTAAAAAGAAGCGATAATAAAAAGGGACTTCCGATTTTCATAGTGTATGAGACAGCCCTTCGACAAAAGAATTTCTACCTCCCATACAAAATCACGATCAGCTGACTGCATTTATTAAGGAATGTAAAAAAAAATGTCGTTTCATGACATATGTTTCTAGGGAAAAGTTGTTCAGTTTCATGGGCTGGTTCACCCCTTAAAATATTTGTAGCTAATATTTTTACACATTATATTGAAATATGGGAAGTCCATTTCCCATTTCTTAGGCGATTTATTCAGTGAGCCAATGGGATTATTCCTTTTGGTGAAAATTAAAGAGAGAGGTTAGATTCACTCTTCCTAAATGAATTTAAAGGTGAAACCGCACCACGAGTGACTGCAGGGTAGCGGTGCGGCAATGGCAGCGGTGTAATATTTTGCTAAGTTTTATCAGAACCTTTAGTAGATTCAAAATCAAAATTACAAGATTCTGTCAGATTTTAACCAAATTATTTTGGTTAAAATCTATCAAAATCTGATAATCTTTCTTTTAAACCTGTTAAGTTCAGTTTACATCCTGAAAGATATGGTTTCACGCCGCTGCTGCGGTGCAGCCATAGTGCGGTTTCACCTTAAGGCTCTATCTCTGACATAAATCACGCCAATAAGTTGTTTTACTTGCCTTTTATCAAGTTTTATGTTAAAAAATATATATCTGTGTTGTTTGTGTTTGAGATCAGGGCCTATAAACTTCGATTTTCATCATTCTCTTCTAGCTAGTATGAATAGCATAGCAATATAAAAAAATCTTGGAAAATAATTAAATTATGTAAATATCAATAAAGTATTTGCTAAAATATCTATTACCGATAAGTTCGATACTTCAGTTTCTTACTTTTCATTTAAATATCATTCTAATAAATGTAACATACAGCAAAGATAATATCTAACTCTCCCAAATAAAAAGACAAATATATGTTTTAATATCGCCTTGTACCAAACAGTAAAAAGAGATTGTACGACATACCACAGGAAAGAAACAAGATGACACGGCATCATTGATATGAAGTTATCTACGCACTGCATAGGTTGTCCCATACAAATGACAGCTAGTGTTGCGGCCCTAATTGAAGCGCCACCTACGAGAGTACCACATACTTTCGTATTTGCTTTCCTTGACTGCCAGCGCCACAGTGGCGACTTCAATTTAGTTCCGGGTACTTCGTACTTGGTTTCCTTGACTGCCAGCGCCAAAATGGCGATTTTCAATGAATGCCACCAATATTGTAACAACAACCAGTCCACAGCTAATTTCAAATCAGTGCACTAGACAAGTTTTATTCCAGCTTTCATTCTTGTGGGAAAATCTATGATTCCCAAATTTCCGAACGAAGTTAGGGTAATTGTCCAATAAATGTTTTATCTACACTCTTTTCGTAAGATTCGAATTACGAATTTGAAAACAGTTGTCTAAAGTCATGTTCTTTACGCATTCTGCCTAATAAAACTACTTTTTCTTCCATTTGTTTGTAAATGGCGGCATTATTAAAAAAAAAACAAAATTGTTTCGTTTAAGTCGTCAGGTTAGCAGAGGCACGCAGACATGACAAAAATTAATTATATACATACATTTCGGTCCCGTAAAATTCGGTCGGTAATATTATATGACCAGAAATTGGTCCATTTTAGGCTACTGCCATTATGTACTATTCTGCTTGAGAACTTTTATCATACTTTTTGTTTTTCGTGAAAAAGGAAAATGAAACATTGTGTGCCTACTGATATCCTGTGCCAACATTGATGCAGGAAAAAATATGTCATCCAGTACCACATGCAACGAAACTATAGGGTACAAGTCTACAGGTGAAATTCGATGTACATTGCGTAGATGTAGGTGGGACATTTTAAAACCAGGATTTTTGACTACGCAATAAATATACTTTGAATTTCACCTGTAGAATTGTAGCTTGTAGTTTTGAAAAACGGGACACAGGATGTGAATGGTTATGTTGAGTTCTCACATTTTTATGGAATTATACCTAAGGTGTTAGGGACAGCCCTCCGAACACTGATGCAGTCTGCATTCAGCCCATGTGAACTGAACAACTTTCCCCTAGGAACATATGTCAGAATCCATCAATTTGTTTTTGTTTCCCATAGTAAATGTAATCAGCTGATCGTGATTTTGTATAGAACGTCGTATTTTTTGTCGTTTCCTGACATTCCTAGGGGAAAGCTGTTCAGCTTCATGGTCTGCATGCACCCTATCAGTATTCGGAGGGCTGTCCCTAACATCCTGTATGTAGAGTGTAGATAAAATATTGTATGCAACAGCATATACAGGGTGACTGGAAAATTGATGCATTCCTTTCAAGGGATGAACTAGCTCATGAAACTGAACAACTTTCCCCATGGAACATAGGTCGAAATATGAAAAAAAATTTTGGTCCTCCCATACAAATTGACTTATTCGGTCGGTAATTTTGTATGGGTGGGCCAAATTTTTTTTTTCATTTTTCGACCTATGTTCCATGGGGAAAGTTGTTCTATTTCATGAGCTGGTTCATCTCTTGAAAGGAATGCATCAATTTTCCAGTCACCCTGTATAATTAGGCATTACAATGCTTTTGTTAAGCTATTATCAGACACTCGCATTCTAATGACTTGTATGTATTATATGACAGTTACACAAGTTATTCCTTTGTATGTAATACAAATCTCTTTTTCTTGTGATAGAACATTTAGGTGTGTATTTTTTGTAAATATAATAAATAAAATATTCCATTTAGGTTTTAGTCAATTGTATTATATTGTTATTACTAGTATAGCTAAATGTAATTTTAAATGTATTTAATTTTTTACATATGGTAACCTCGTTTCGGAAAGTTTAATTATGAAACGTGATTTTTATGGACTGCCGAACATAATTTTCTTTTATAACTTGATTTATGATTATTAGGTTTGATAATTTTCGATGCTAAACTCCCTGGTCGATTGTTCATAATACAATCATTCCATACTTGTTTTCCATAAAAGTTTAAATTTCATTTTGAGTTTTTTTAACATGATCAGATAAATGATATTTTATTTTTCAGACTAGAAATAGTTTTAGTTATGAAAATGTACCTCATTTACCATATACAACGTTAATCCAGTGATGTTTTAACCTAACTTACGTGTCCAACGTTTAGGGACGTTTTTTCTGGAAATATTATTGTTATTGATCAATAGTTTTTTTTGTGACGATTTCGGCCCCGTGGCCATCAAAACTTCGCCAAACGGCTTGGTGAGGAGCTAGGGCTCACCCGGGAATAATTGAATGGTTGTTCAAACAACCAGTCCAATCACGCCCTTAGGGCGAGACTGGGCTTAGGAGTTGTTCTGGGAAGAACGGATTGGGCTAAATCTACCCGGTACGTGCCGGTAATTGCCAAAATGAGTCGCAAATGAGGGACCTCCGCGACCCCGCCGGCGGGGATGTCGGTTGCTTGAGGAGCCTGTGGAGTGTGACCTACTCGCAAATTAAAATTGAAAATTGAAATTGAAATAGTTTTATTAGCTGCACCTTCAAAATCATCAAGTCACGGCATAATACATAATTCAGTAATCAGTAATCAGTAATCAGTTCTTTATTGCTTCATGGGTTTACTTACATAGGTCTTAATTAACAATATTGTACCAGCATGAACCCTGGTAGGGCACTACAATGTTTAATTCTTAAAGCTAAATTAAGAGTTACTTAGTTATATTACATTTTTAAACTATAATAAAATTTATATAACTTTTCACTTAATATATCAAAATTTAAAATATATACATCATTTACTCATAATTTTTATGAGTAAGTACCTACTTATCATCAAAAAACTCTTGCAGTGAGTAATAACATTTTTGGTTTAGATAAAGTTTTAATTTAGAGTTAAATCGCATGTCTTTTTCCTCTGATTTAATTACACTGGGGATATTATTGTAAATTTTTATTCCCATTGCGTAGGGTCCTGAACTATACATTTTCATTTTCGAAAAAGGTGCAGACATTTTGTTTCGCGGTCGTAAGCGGGAGTTTGGAGGATCTTTATCATTAGGAAATATGGTTCTATGTTTTCTCACAAATTTGGCTGTCTCTAATATGTATATTAAAGTTAAAGTCAGAATGTTTCGTTCCCGGAAGTGTGGTCTGCAACTTTCATCCTGTTTAATGTTGACTAGAATTCGGACACATCTCTTTTGTAGTTTGAAAAGATCTCCCACGTCTGTGCTGTTTCCCCATAGAATAATCCCATAGCTAAGCCATAAGCTAGCATAAGCGTAATAGGCAGATGTAGCTGTTTTGAGGTCCGTTGTCTTTTTTAATTCTGAAAGTGCATAGGTGAAGCGTGAAGTATTCCAGTAGTTCAATTCCTCAAAATTGTCAATGGCTCATTCCCTACATAATTACCCCTTGGTCGCTTTTTACGACGCCCACGTGTAGATTTGGGGTGATGATATTCTAAGCCTGCATCACACGGAAGAGTCCAATCCTGTGTTATATAGAAACAGAAAGACGTCTTTAAACGTAGGACATTATTTTATGTCTAATAATACTATTTATTTACCTGCGCATTATTTTATTATTCGCATTTTCTTTTACTTGTAGAGATTCTATTTATTTTACAGTAACGTGATTTTGCTTTCGACCTTTATTTAAACGTGATTTCTGTAATAAACATTTAATTTTTTAAACGTTTGTTTTGATTTTTTGCTTTCCCTGATTTGTTAAATTATTCTTTTCTCTTTTCTATACTTCATAATCGCTTATCCAAAAATATCAGTTTTTTTAATATTTAGGTACTACGTAACGGTTCATCAAAGAAACACCAGTGAAATAATTAGACCTTAGGATAATGTAAGGCTTCAACTATTACATTAAATATAATATTAAATTATGAAAAATAGTAATAAATAAAAATTATTAGGGTGTTGTTTAAACACTAGAACTGCTAGAAAGAAGGTATCGATCACGAAAAAGGAGAATTAATTATCTTGAGCCATATATCCATTTTGTATAATTTAAACCCAAAATTATTATTGGCATGACATCCCGCTCATATCTCATAGGTTATCTATCATCATTATGTTTCATGTTTGTTTTGTGTTTTTTGTGAGAGATAATAAATTTACATTGTGGGTTGCCATTTGTTTTGCAGATCTTAAATAGTGATGTGTTAGTACCGGCAACTTGTTATCGAAATGGGAATTGTTTAATCTGTTTCTAATCAGTAGAGTAAGTGCCTAGTAGATGACACTCGTGCGAATGTAGTAACAGCTCAGCAGTGAATATCCATAGATCGGCGTAATAGTTATTTTTCATTATGCACTGAACTTGACAGATGATTCAAATGGCAACCCCCGATGTCAATTTACTATCTCTAAAAAAAGGTACAGTTTATGCAACACTCACTATAGTGATACACAAATCGGGCGTTTTTCGACGTGACGATGATAGCGACCTAATTTTTACGGCCGTTATCGCTCTGTCTACCCTCTGCAAGGAATAACGGCGTGATACGTGTATGTATGTACAGGTTCTCATTATCAAATAAAACTGTCAAATCAGACATAGATTGGTTCAAGTTTAGTTTTAGAGGAAGGTAGTATCATCCTATATGAAATAAAAAACAGAATATCCTCGTATAACTTGATTTTTAAAGAAAGTATTCTGAATTGGCAACATTATTGTTTGTCTCTATCAAAATATATATGACATAGAGTCCGCGCCACGAAAGAAGTTTAAATCACCCTTATATACGTCAGATTAAGGGCCATTGTTTTGGCGGGACTTATATCGTTGCCATTTCGGGGATCCTTCCTTTAAAAAAATCTAGTTGTAAGAACAAGTTGGAAAAAAACAGTTCTTTTAAAAAGCAAAATGATTGATTGCATGAAGATTCCAGATTTTTTCCCTAGTCGCTTACAAACTTACTTGCCAGAATATTAAAATTGCAGTTAAATCGGCTAAGTTCATGAAGATGAAATCTGCATAATATGCGCAACTTGCAACTATTTTATCACAATATTTATTACAAGTCGATAAATGAGCATAGCGAAGTACTTTTCTATAGATAAGGTGAAGAAGTATAAACTGTTTTTTTAAAGTAAGGACCCCGAATTGGCAACATTCTTGTTTGTCTCTTTATTAAAACATATGTCATATGAGCGGGATGTCAACAATATAATTGCCCTTCCCATCATCAATCTGTTAATAAAATATATTCAATTTAATGATATTAAGTTATAATTCAATTAATTTTACAATTATATGTATTTCATATATATTATATATTTTATTATATCTATATTACATATTTTTCTTTTGTCTTCCTTTCTCTTCACTACATGTTATAACTTCTACCCTCCTTTCCATATAACAAATAACATATATTATTCATAGTTACACTTTGCTGTCTTTGTTGTCTGTGATGTCCCTACACACTTTGTTATTTTTTGTTTTAAGTTTCCTGTCTGTTCCAGTCCAAACAATTCAAAATTTTCTACCGAACAATCTCCTCACGTGTTAAAGTCAACTTACGGTCATTGGCAAGATACGTCTCAAACAAAGAGATGTGAAGCCATTTGAAAAAAAAAAAAAAAAAAAAAAATTGCCCTTACGCGATCCTTTCTTTAAAAAATAAGGGCCATAAGTCTGCTAAATAAAAATCGTTTCTGTTGGATGTCGATTGGATCTCAGTTGGATGATTTCGGTCATTTCGTAGTCTGCAGAAGTTTGAAGTTTAGACTAATCACAATGATAATTGAATGACAGTTGAGTTTCGATGGCGTTACAATGACAAAAAATAGCAGACCATGATGATGATGATGACGATCAACTCAACGATTCTTAATTGTTTATAGCTGCGATTCCATTATTCAAGTGTGACGTCACGCTTGCATACAATACAAGTTACTTGCATTGGAAACCTCTTTTGAATTCTGCGTGCAAGATTTTATTAGCATGCAAGTATTTGAGTGAGACCAATGTTCATTTTTAATTTGCAACTGGTACTTGCGTGTAACTTGCATGACACTTGCACACACAAACGTCAGCTGCGCAATTTGTTTACAAGTTAGAAACTACCCGCATGCAACTTGCATGCATGTATACCTTTCCATTACTCAAGTGGCATGCAACTTGCACGCAAGCTACTTGAATAATGGAATCGCGGCTTGTGTATGTTTTGTTTCTTGTTAAATAAATAACTATGAGTTTTATATAAATAGGTCTGCGGCCGTTTCCTGACATCTGTAATACTGTACATAATAAATTAGTAGGTAATCTATATCTATAATCAAAGTCTGGCATAGTCTATTACTAAATTAAAAAGAATATAAAGAGTAGTACTTATTGAAAATCTTTAGCATTAAATGCATGCTGTAGGTATCCGTTTATTTTTATTTGCAAAATAAACTATAAAAATTGTAAACTTTTAATAAACTCTACTAGCTTCTTTTAGACGGGAATAAATTAAAATAATGGTTATGGTAATACTTTTCCAATGTTTGATAGAATGGTGACAACAAGCGAGAATCAAGCGAATAAATTAAAAATAAATTGAGCTTCAAAAAAACGACGAAACACTTCGAGAAAGGGTAGATAGTTTAATAATTTCTTTTTGTGTTGGTTATTTGTTTTTTGGCCCCGGGGCCTTCAAAACTACGCCTGGCGACTTGGTGGGGAGCTTAGACTCGCCCTGAATTTCAAACAACCAGCCCACCCAATGCAATCACGCACTTGCCTTGTTGCGAGACTGGGCTTAGGAGTTGTTCTGGGATGAACGATGAACGGATCGGACGGAATCTACCCGGTATGTGCCGGTAATTGTCAAAATGAGGAACAAATGAGCTTGAGTCGCGATGACTAAAGAATAGCGTACCGAGTTCAGATTGAGGCTTTTCAAAGATTAATTTAGAGATTTTCTCGTTTGTGGGCGCCAATATTATGACGTTAAACTTTCATTTAGAAACTGGGCACAAAGATGGATGGTTAGACTTTAGTAGAAATTTATTTTAATTTACTCCTATCTAATTATATAGTGTACAAATTATTTTAGATTTTACGATTTCTCTCTTTTTGTACAGAATGAGATCAAAATAGAAATCTTATTCAAATATGAACAATATATGAATGTACAAAAAGACGATTTTAAAATGACAATACAAACATAAAGAGGTTTTATTAAAAACTAAACTATTTATTTCGATTTCATTCTGCACTATTTTTAAATTCGGGTTTTGCCTACTTAGGTATTTTTCTCAAAGGCTTTTAACATAAAAATATGTAGGTAATGAAGAAGTTGTCATTGTTCAAATTAAAACTTGAATTGAATTTATTAAAATATGAAAACTTATTAGGTATAGCTGAGAGTCAAAATGATATTTAAAGAAAATGAAGATGTATTTTCGTTAAAAAATGGTAGAGGTGCAGCTGTGTACATAGACCATAGTATAGAGGAGTAATTTTCATTCCGAAAGTTAACATTCAATATTGTTTTACAAATTTTATCCTGAATAAAGTGATAAATACAAACAAAAATGCGGCTATTTCATTTTAGTGCCTACTTAGCTATCCCACCAAAATATAAATGTGAAAATTGGAAGCCAAGTTCAACATTTAACTAAAAAAATTGAATAAAGATTAAGAATATGAATTGTGATGTGAAGTAGGCTGCCAAGTTGAGTCGATCATCCTGATTACATTCTATGATAAAATATAATCAACCCTGACCGAGAACGGGATAAGGCAAGGAAAATGATGAATGATGATAAAATAGAATTAAAAAGAAAGATGCATACTTTTATACCTAAAAAATAATACGCTCAAAAATTAGGTAGGTGCCTAACTAGATATACCGGGTGTAAGGGACGTTGTTGCCCCGAAAACTTTGCAAGCGTGATCAGACTTGGAGACTGCATATGCATTTGGATGACAGTCCAAAAAAAGTGGTCTATATGTAGGTATGTATCGCGATGTAGTTGGAGATGTGATTTTTTTTTTACGGGCTATCGAACCCAAACGAATGTTGCGGTATGATGTCATTAGATTCGTCTTGGCAGCACCAGTGACACTGGCAAGCTATAATATTAATATCTCAAATTTAAAATGTCGGATTTTAAACGCAAAATACCGCATTCCGGTTTTTGTTTTTTAATTTATTATGCTTGTTTTTAAGTTGTCTGAATGAAAGGTGTTTACTGGGGGACTAACCCCAAGTGGACGCGGCGAAGGCGAACGTGGTGTGGTGTGCCGGTCGCCGGTGTGCCTTTGTATTGCGCAAACTCGAACAGCACAGCACGCGCCATTTTGAATTTTGCTTGCCCAGTGCGGAATCCACGACGGGCGGGAGGGCACGCTTTTCGCGCTCTTTTTTATCGATTCGCTGCTTGACTTGACTGTGTTTTGTTGTTTTTTTCACTAAATTTTGACAAGTGGTGTCACTTCACAATTTTACGAAAAATATACTCATTGATAGTGTTCGTTTCAAATTTTTTATCATGTTATGTCTTCATTTTAGTCTTGCAGTTTGGTAAACAATAATAATAATGAAATAACACGTCTTGAAGGTTTTTTTTCGGAGGTTGTGTTCTTGGATGTCCAATGAGGTCCAATCCGGTAAGCTAGTTTTTTTTTCTATTTACTTTAGAAATATTATTTAGGGATGATTTCAAAAAATAAGTTTATATTGACAGTAGGTAAATAAGGCAAGCTACCTGCTGTTGTAAAAGGTGACAATAGATAACAATGTTTCTGTTCCAATCCAACTATGTACCTATTGGTCCGAATATTATTAGATTACCCAAAGCATAGGAACCTAAAAAACGATTTTTTATAGAAAGGATCCCGAATTGACAACATTTTGTTTATCTATCTATAAATATACAGGATGTAAGAGACGGTGTAACGAAAACTTTGCAGGCGTGATCAGACCATGAAATTGAACAACTTCCATGGGGATATGTTGGGAAACTAAAAATTTTTTCGAGTTTCCATACATTGTCAGTCAGCTGATAGGGAATTTTGTATAGAAGGTCGAAAACATTTTTTCGTTTCCCATCATAATTACTCCCCATATAAAAAGTTGTTCAGTTTCATGGCCTGAGCACGCCTGCAAAGTTTTCGTTTCACTGTCTCTTACACCCTGTATATATGACATATTGAGCGGGATGTCAACAATAATGTTGCCCTTGCAGAACCCTTTCTTTAAAAAATCGTGTAACTTATACTCTTTATTTGTTGTCCCTACAACGTTTGCAAGTAAGGTATTAATAAGTATTTACTTAAAATTATTATGGTAAGTTTTAGGCGACTCACTGACAACCTGTCACTAGTGATACGTGTTACATGAACTATCTGAGACTGCCCTCAACATTTGTCAGACGTGGCGATAGCGACCGTATTGTTATGGCCATTAACGCTTTGCCTACCCCGCAAGGGGTAAAGGCGTGATATGTGTGTGTGCGGTTATTTGAATATCGAACACAGAAGATAATTCAGTAATTTTTTTGTACTTATATTTCCGTAGGGGTTGAACACAGATAGAAATCGATTTAGGAATACCAAGGACGGCTACCGTACCGTGTGATGCCGGCTTAGAATAGCATCACCCCATTTATTTCCCGTGGGTGTCGTAAGAGGTGACCAAGGGACTCGAGGGTTTTATGTGTATTGCAATTTTAGGCGATAGGCTGGCAACCGTATCACCGTAGTGACACGGTGATACACAAATAATTTGAAAGAGCCCTCAATATTTGTCAGACGTGGCGATTGCGATCGTATTTTCACGGTCCTTAGCGCCCTGCCTACCCCACAAGGCTAGGAACCTTGCTACAGATGAGAGACTCTTTTTATGAAATAGATTGACGTTCTCTATCAAATCAAAACAAAATATGAATTTCTTTTGAAAAACCTGACTACTTAGCTTATGAAAAGTTTCTGAGCATGGCGGTCGATCGCCACAGTACCCTATGGCATAGAATACTCAAACAAATAATGGATTTGAATAAAGAGCCAATAGAGACCGAATAGAGTGCCTGAAAGTGTAACAAATAATCGGATAAAAGTTACCTAGAGATGTATGGCGTGTGATTAACAAGATAGGTAAAATGATCATAGACCTGACGTAAGTATCCCATAGACGAGACGTCTCGTAAGGCAAAATTATACGCCTTTGAAAAATCGCACCAAGACGAACTCGACGCTAAAAGTGACGAGTTAAAAGCCAGACCACCAACGGCTGTAACATACCACTATAGTGGCGGCGTGCTCACTTAGAAGTGCTCACGGACCTATAAGGCCAAAATAAGCTACTGCAGCCACATGCGAGCACACAATCGCGAGGACCAACGAGACGCCAGCCTGCTGAGCCTGTCCAGCAGTCGCTGTAGCCGAGATCGGCTCGGACACAGTATTATTATTATCCCATAGGGTTTGACGACCGATGTGGCGCATAGGTAGTGCGACTGCCTTTGACGCAGAAGGTTCCGGGTTCGATTCTCGGTGGGTCACTCACAAAGTTCCGTGTTTCGGATGGCACGTTAAGCCGTAGGTTCCGGTTGTTGTCTATGATCACTTAGACGGCAGTCAATACACAACCATGTCTCAGAAGCCTGCTACTTGTAGAAGGCGGTTGAAAAATTCTGACACTAGGGTTCATCGGGTCGTTGGACGACTTAGCGTCCCACACGAAAAGAAAGATCCCATAGGCTTATGATGGGGCTGATAATCAACGGAACTTACAGGTAAAATCTGAATAAAGATAGCCCCTAAGAAGCCAGTTAATTTGAAACCAGTCTTTCAATTTCATGCGCTATGACTCTGGTATTTAATGAATATTTTTGCATGTGATTTCAAATCCATGACCAATTTCTATACTTTGATGTTCACGATTCAGTCGGTGCGTGATACTCGTAGGAAGTAGTCGTGTTATGTTAACAAGTGATAAAAAACACTGGAAGATACGATTCAAAACTCGTGGTGTGGAAATTAAGTAAGTATTCTACTATTCATTTCCGTGTGATGCCGGCTTAGAATAGCATCGCCCCATATCTTTCCCGTGGGTGTCGTAAGAGGTGACTAAGGTAATTTGAGGACCGATGTGTATTGCAATTTTAGGCGACAGGCTGACAACCTGTCACGACTTATCTGAAACGACCCTCAAACATTGTCAGACGTGGCGTTAACGATCGTAATTTTACGGTCGTGCCTACCCCAGGGATACAGGCGTGATTTGTGTGTGTAGGTATGTGTATTCGATTCATTCGGTGAGACACAGTTCCCTCTAAGTAAGAAATATTTTTTACTACTTTCCGACAAAAACTGAAATCAATGTACGTAATCTCATGTTTTTTTACAGTCAATTATACGTTAGTATATTAGTTTTTCTCTGTGATTATACATACATCTAATGGCGTAACTTGTTTTTATCGCTAGATGTTATAAAGGAACCTAACTTAACTTGTACCATTCATCTTTTTCATTGAACGTACTAAAACGCACACTTTTAACCAGCAGAAGGCTTATTTAATTTTGAATTGTAAAAAAATATAACGAACAATCGTGTAGTGTGCAAAGCGAATGTACCTATGTATTAAAAAACGAATATCCGAGATATTTTGCGTTGAAAATTCGCCATTCTGAGTTTATGAATGTAGCCAGTGTACTTACTTACACTGGTGCTGCTGATATATCATCTATATACGCCTAGCCGATGACCGCCATAAAAAATATTTTTCCTTGTTATTCCGAACTACAATAAATAACTTTTTTTAAAGAGAACCGATTTCACCGGCCGTATAAAAGTGTGAACCTCCATTTTTTATCGGTTAATATGCCTAAAACCTTCTCCTACGTCTGACAAATACTTTTCTGAAAACCGCATCAAAATCGGTTCTTCCAAATGGGAGATAATCGCGGACAAACATAAATACATACGTAGTAATACATAAAGTCAATTTTTTTAACAGTGACCGATAAAGTAAACAAACATTTCTACACAGACTAAAAAGACCAGTTTTAAGAATGTGATACACGTGAATTGTGTATTTTCATGCATCGCTATAATGTGCAGGCGCAGTTTTGATGTGATAAGGCGAAATTTTTCGCCGATAGCAAGTTGTTTGTTGATATATTATCGGTCACTCTTTAAAAAATGGACTTTATATACGGGTGTAAAAAATTTTGCTGCAAATATTTTAAGGGGTGCCTTATCCCATGAAACTGATCAACTTTCCGCATAGGTCGAAATATGAAAATATCATTTTGGACCTCCCATACAAAATGTAGAGCCAAGCGAGTTAACTGTATGGGAGGTCCAAAATTATTTTTTATAATTCGACCTATTTTCCTTGGGGAAAGTTGTTTAATTTCCTGGGCTGGTTCACCCCTTAAAATATCTGCAGTTAATATTTTTACACATTGTACATACAGGTCAAACTGAGAACCTCCTTCTTTTTGAAGTCGATTAGAAACAGTAACCAAGTTACACGCAGTAGATGGTATCGAGCTCAGCTGGCTCCGTATCGCGCTGGTTCACCGAAGTGGAACCGGCGTTCATGACTTAAGCATTTGGAATCAATTTTCCGAACTAGTTATTTGCTCGCATTCTTCGCGCGGGAAGCCGCTTCATAAGATCTTATTACATACATATATCACGCCCTCATCGCGACCGCAAAAATATGGTCGCTATCGCCATGTCTGACAAATATTGAGGGCCGGTTAAGATAATTTGTGTATCACTATTGTGACAGGTTGTCAGCCTGTCACCTAAAAGTTGTAATACACGTGAACCCTCGAGTTCCTTAGTCACCTCTTACGACACCCACGGGAAAGAAATGGGGTGATGCTATCCGAAGCCGGCATCACACGGCATAAGATCTTATTACATCGAGAATTGTAGAGCGTCAAAGGGTGAGACAGTGTTTAGCTTTTAATCTAGGTATATGTTTTGAGTAGGGTCAGGTAGAGATCTGTGATTCATGCTAATATTTGTGATAGGACGGCAATATCTATCTGTTTTCTGAACCCACGGGTATACCACCTATGCTCTCGACTACCAAACGCATACAAACCGATATCAAATTTCATTAAAAAAATTGTGCTATTGTTTCTCTGCCTCAAAAGTTTATTTTTGTAAAAAGGAAAACGTAGGTTGCCAGCACGCCTGTAGTCTGATACTGGGTTGGTATAAAAAGTGCGTTTACGGTTACGGCGAATGCGTAATTTTCTTAATGTTTCGAAACGCTGTCTGTGGTTTTTCGCAATAGTCTCGTGGTGGAAGCCCCGTTGAATAGTTATGGTCACTTTACGCTAAAGTGTGCAGACTTGAAAACTAATCAACTTTTATTATTGAGAAAAATTATTGCAGAGATCAGATGGCAGTCGCTCTGAGTAAAATCTTGGTTCCTCGTCAAATTCCCTAGGTTTGGTGGCTACCCCCCTGACCCCGACTCCGACAGAGACCGGGGTAAGGCAAGGAGAGTGATGAAGATGATGATGATGATGAAAAATGCAGAAAAGAGTAGAGAAAAGAGTATTCATTTAAATAGTATTTTCAATTTTTTTTAGACTATTATTTAAATTAGTAATGCTCGGTCGGTGGCCAAGTGGTTAGGACACCGGTCTTACAATCGCGAGACCCGAGTTCGATCCCCGCCATGTGCAATGTGTTTTTACGCATTAGCGTAGACTGGTGGTTATCGTATGGACGTGATTTACGTGGTTACAATAAACTTTATATGAATGGGTGCCAAATCAGATGTTGATAATCGGATACCTAAGTAAAATAGCTCTTTCATTTTGACTTTTACAGCCATTTCTCATCTGCTCACCTCCAACCTTGAAGTGGTTTTTAAATCTTTTTGAATTTTCGCATGCGGAAGTCTGTCACTGAATGTGCTCGTATTACAAGTTCTACTAAACTACTTCCGTTTACGGAATCGAATTACCTACGACTTTTCAGAAAGAAGTATGCGAGGATCGTAGCAAGTGGAGGATGTAGTCTCTGCCTACCCCAACGGGAAAAAGGCGTGATTTATGTATGTATGTACGTTTCAGAAATCGAGCTTCGTGGATTCCTTCCCTTATTTCTCAGCTCATATGTAGCGAGTAAATGCTACTACCGTCATACAATTAGGACTCTTAAAAAACAGCTAATTGTCAATTAACGCACTAGAAGTGATTCTAAGTGAAGTTTGATTGCATTTAGCGAATACGAAGGCTTCTTTGATAGGTAGGTTGATCTGTCGAAAACAAGTTAAAATAAGAGAATAGGGTTTTCTCAAGCAACGATAGATGTCGCATCTACGTGCTGCCCAACTAACCCCTGCTGATGTCTGCAAGAGGCGAACGATAGCGCCATCGCCGTCGCAACACATTGGTTCAAGTTACTGTGATCCTGTTACCCATTGACTCGACGACGAGGAAGAAGAGGATAGTTTTTTTAATGGGTCGAACGCTGCGTCGCGCGTTTCGTCCGCGCGGGCGAACAAATGAGGATTTTTTGAGCTGGTAGCAACACTTGTCTGAACTAGGACTTCGATTTTCTCTACACCCTTTTGTCAAAATTCTTCACTTGTTTTCATAAAATCAAGACATGTCTGAAGTCTACTCGCGCGCTGGTTATGTCTCTCTACCTGTGCATATCATAAGCCCATAGGTGACGCTGGTGACATTTTTGCAAATTGATCTGTCAAGTTGAGTGACTCTTGTCTATGAGAAAACGCTGCTGAACTTTAAAAAAGCTTGCAATTGGTTTTAATCGGAGCCCGTGCCACAAACTAGGAACTAAACAAGCAGATTTAAAATTAAAGACCCGCGCGTAGGGTTTTCTCCCGAATCGCTTGCAGTGAACCACGCGCGCGGATCGTCCGCGCGGACAAAACGTACCACTTGGCGGTCGCCCTGGGATAACTTTTTAGTCAAGAAACGTAATTTAACTTTGTAAAGCAACGGAAGGAAGTCATCATTATCGAGAACCTACTACTGCCGTGTGATGTCTGCAAAGTAGAATAGCACCATTCCCTCTCTTCTCGTGGCGATCGTAAGAGGCGACCGAGGGATTAATCAGACCCAAGACCGGTCCTGGAGAAGGACAACTCTACATTAAACCCGGAACGGGGTCTCTGTCAGGCGCGTGTGACAGAGGTCTTTCGTGCGGTAGACAACAGCCGAACTGCCTCCGCACGTATCGACTCGTCGTTCCTGTAGATTCAGCTAGGGACGCCGAGTGGTTGGCGCAGTTCCTGGGCAACCCTGCGGCAACCATAATTGCGTCCCAGGCAACGCAGTGTCTGTGCTCTTGCTGTTGCTCAGACAGATTAAATCGTCGGTCACAGACGTATGAGGCGATTACGATACGGACGACCGATGTGGCGCAGTGGTAGTGCAACTGCCGGGTTCGATTTTTGGTGGGTCACTCACAAAGTTGATATTTATCTCTTTGTAAAATTTGTTCCCAGTCAGGTTAGGACAATGCGGGCTGAACCACCCGATTGTCTGTAAGTAAGATGGTTCCGTGTTTCGGATGGCACGTTAAGCCGCAGGTCCCGGTTGCTGACTATGATTACTTAGACGGCGACAACCATGTCAGAAGTCTGCTACTTGTAAAAGGCAGTTGAAAAATTCTGACACTAGGGTTCATCGGGTCGTTGGACGACTTGGTGTCTCACACGAAAAGAGAAGAACACCACGGGAAAACAGTAGCAGCTGGTGAAACCTCTCGTACAAACAAGTGTTTATATTGTATAGTTGGCCACTGCGGCTACCGACTGCGTTATCACGCAGTCGCGATGATGATGTCATCCTGGCGCCGTGTGGGGCAGGCAGGGTCGAGTAGGTGTCACGTTGACAATTAAAGTTAACTCATTACTTATAAAAAATATATATAGCTTAACAGCTAGTAGATGCCGCTATACTTTTACTTTTACCTATAAGAAGTCGCTATACTTTTAAGTTGACACAATTTGGACCAATCACGTGAAAGGCAATTTCCCGAAGGCGTTTCAAGCCTTAGAGCATTTCTGAATTGTACGTTTTCGGTTTCTTGCACGAAAGTCTAAAACGACTGGTCTTACCACACGTTTTTAAAATTTCTTTTACTTGGTGTTTTGATAGTCAAAAATATGTGTGAATTTTTCAGGGTATGTGGAAACGATAAGTAAAGTAGAACGTGAGATACAAGCATAACAAGTGGCAGATTTTCGCATGAAACCAAAGCGTACGTTTCAGAAATAGATCTCCTGGGTTGTATGCTCTAAGTTTCGAGCAGATCACAGACCAGAGATGTCATGCGCGCGCGAGCGAGACGCAAATGTAATTTTTTGCCTGTGGACCGGATGAAGCGTTCAGCATTGAAAGCTCAAGTATTCTTACCAAATGGGCATGCAATGAAATTGTTGCCGGCAACTTATCGGAAGTCCTTTTCACTCACGTGACAGAGAACGAGAGATCCGAGTGTTTCCGAGCACAAGTTGCCTGCGCGTGCCTCGAGGGTTTCAAGTAAAATATCTAACGCAAATTAACAAAAACGAGTTAGTAGAGTTATAAATAGAGGCGGCTTATCGGCCGGCCTTGTGCAATGATGTCACTGGGCAAGGCCTCTAGGTCACCTGCGGTTACCATGAGCGGAACTTAGGGAAAATGGGGAACGTTTGTTGATTTCAAAATACAGATTTACAAAGATTTTACATTCTCCTTGCCTTATTCCGTTATCTGTCGGGGTCGGCTACCTAACCTACGGGATTTGACGTGGAACCAAGTTTTTACACATAGCGACTGCCCTCTGACCTCTGCAACGCGAAGGCTCCTGGCCCGAATCCTAGGTTAAGTCACATTCAAATATCATTTGAATTAAATTTTAATGTACCTACGTGAGTAAAAACACATCGGTACATGACCGGGATCGAACTCGATCTCACGAAGACCCTAAACCACTTGGCCACTAAAGTAGGTATATTGATCCGCTCGGATTTTCTCTGCCATTTTAATTTGTAATGTAATTAGCTCAGAAATTTTCTACTTATATAAATTGTGACTATAATAAAAATACTTTCTTTATTTTGTATCTTACTTGTGATCCTTGTTTGATTACCTTAGCGAAGCTACCTTGACTTTAGCTTAAGTCGGCGAAATGAGGCCAATTAAGTACGGCGGATCGCACACTAACGATCGACGGAGCGCTAAAATATCGCAGCGGTCTGTCAGATATATACTAGAAAGGTCACTCCCGCACGCGACGGACAGACGACGCTGCGACAGCGACGCGTCGACAGCGGTTGAGCGGTTTTAGTACGGGGATTGACATTTCTAGTAATCTATCAGACCGCTGCGATATTTTAGCGCTCCGTCGTGCGTTAAGTGTGTGATTCGCCAAGTTTACCTTGTTTTAAGGATATCAGAGAAAGGAAAGCAGGTGTAAATAACATTTCGGTAAATAAGCAACATTTACCTACCTATGCCGTGTGATGCCGGATTAGAATGCCGTGTGATGCCGGCTTAGAATAGCATCACCCCATATCCTTCCCGCGGGTGTCGTAAGAGGCGACTGAGGGACTCGAGGGTATTGGTGTATTACAATTTTTAGGCGACAGGCTGACAACCTGTCACTATAGTGATACACATGTTTTCTGGAACAACCTTGGAAAACAATCCTCAAAATTGTCAGACGTGGCGATAGGAACCGTATTTTTGCGGCCGTTAACGCTCTGCCTACCCCGCAAAGGATAAAGGCGTGATATATGTATTTATGTATGTAACCTACCTATTGCCTGGATCAGTGAGAAACAATAATAATCAGAGTGACCTTTCCCACCTCACATCATATCTTTTGATATGCTGTGAGCAACAGCTGAGGTCACCTTTTAGTGTTATTGTGAATCATACAGGCTCATTTAGCATCTTAAATCAGTATCGAACACAACCTGCATTACCTACATAATACGCATGTATATGTAGACGGTCATTATCGATACGACTGACAAAATATTCGTAACAATTAGGTTCAAGTCATTACATTCAAAAATCTTTGTACACGGGCTGTTAAGGACCGAGAAACGAGAAAAAAAAATCCTTAATAAATGCAGTCAGCTGATCGTGTTTTGTATGGGAGGAGTTTTCCATACCCTAAAAATGGAGGATATTTTTTTGTCGGTTCCTGACATTATTTATATAGGTGAAAGTTGTTTAGTTTTATGGTCTACAGGAACCCTATAACCCAGGCCTTCGGTATTCAGAGGGCTGTCCCATACATCCGGTATACGTATTAATTATTAGGGCGAAAATCGACAAGCTACGATCAGCACTAATCTCAACAACCAAGTGGGTCCCAGCTCTGAGGGATCTCTTTCTTGAACTCAGCTGACCGCGCGCGGACGATTCTTTACGTTGTTATAAACAGTCCAAACTTATTTCATTAAAGATTTAGGTATATTTAAAAAAAAAAACATTTATTTCAGACAATGTCCATAACAATTCATGAGTAAAAAACATTAAAGAGACACTGTGTTTTATTTAGTGTCTTTTAGTACCTATATCATTGTAAAGAGGCAAAGCTTTGTCTCTTAGACACCCAAGTTTATTTAATATTGATTAGAAAGCGGGGATCGAACTTGGGTCTCACGATTTTAAGACCGGTGTCCTAACAACTTGGCCACCGACGCTCTTTATAAGGAGCTGAGGTCATCGTTTAGCCAGACAGACTAGACGCCATGAGTCATACATATTAATTATTCATAAGTAAATGTTATTGGCAGTTAATTGTAAATTCTATTACTGCAGTGAATTACATACATACATACATATATCACGTCTTAATCTCATGCGGGGTAGGCAGAGCGTTAACGGCCGTAAGAATACGTCTACTACGTAAGGATACGTACTATCGCCACGTCTGTCATTTTTGAGAATTGTTTTCCAAGGTTGTTTCAGAAAACATGTATATCACTATAGTGACAGGTTGGTAGCCTGTCGCTTATACACCAATACTCCCGAGTCCCTTAGTCGCCTCTTACGACACCCGCAGCAAGGATGTGGGGCGATGCTATTCTAAGCCGGCATCACATCATTTCGTTAGGGAAAAGAACTGTATTGGGAACTAAAAACAGGGAATTTCCTTTTCTTTTTTTAATTATTATTCTAGTCGCTACGGATAGATGGCGCTAAGCTTGGTATATTATAACGTAAAAGACGAAACGTAATTTTAATTTTTTCTTTTTATGAAAATTAAACTCGGATTCATTTGAAACGAAAGTGTCAATGCATGCCAGACTGTCAGTCAGTGTTGCAATGTTTTTTTTTAATCTTGTAGCTTTGGAATCTACACTGGACTAGTAACATAGTCAGTTCAACGCCATCTATTAAGTTTTGGAATACTAGTTTTTTTTATTCTCAATAAGAAAACCTAATCATAAAAACCACAGTATAAATTACTCATTTAGCCACACAAACAAGCCTTATCTATAGAAGGAAACATTTCGTGTGTTTTAATTTATTGGTTGTCATGGCATAAAAATGTAAATTTTTATATAGGGGTGACGCGAGGGTGACCTTAGCAGCTAAATTAATTTAGTTTTGAGGTTGGAAGGTCACGCACGAAGATTTTGGCCTATCCAACGAGTAAAGGACATAACAATGAATGCTAATGTGTAGGTACAGTCTCTTTATGTAAGTCATGAATGAACAGTCTTTTTTAGGTTTCGATTTTTTTTGTGATCGTTACCAACAAGCCGGATAAAAATTGAGATACACAATGCACCTAGAAAAGCAATAAACGCGACAGTCTCAAAAAAATCACTACCTATTTTGAATGAGGCTTTTTGCGGCCGGCAGTAAAACTTGTTGACATTTTTGAAGATTAAGGGATTATCTGTCAATTTCAGCCTCTCATCTTTGAGAAATCGCTGTTGAGCTTTCATTCGTAGCCAGCGCCATCTACTAGAAACCAAACGAACAGTTTAAAAAAATTACATTGTTCATGAGTGAAGTTTTGGTCACTGTCGATACCATATATATATATATATATATATATATATATATAGGCGACTAAGGGACTCGAGAGTATTGGTGTATTACAATTTTTAGGCGACAGGCTGACAACCTGTTACTATAGCGATACACATGTTTTCTGAAACAACCTTGAAAAACAATCCTCTAAAATGTTAGATGTGGCGGTAGCGACCGTATTCTTACGGCGTTAACGCTCTGCCTACCCCGTAAGGGATAAAGGCGTGATATATGTATGTATGATGTATTCTAGAAGTAGTGCCCAAGGTCTAGGGCTGGTCTTCAATGAAGCGTCACGACCTATCCTACAAACCAACTGTCAAATGAGATGTATGGAATATGTATGAGTCGTGCATTGTCTCATCATAGTTGTATGGGCTATTTCCTTGCTATTTGTCACGCTCGGCCGATTTGTATGATTTTTTATCTATTCGCTATACCCACATGCGATAGTTACGCGCTTTTTCATCGTAAAAACATCGATCTACATGTATCTAAGTACCTATACACCATGTTTTGGGAGAAAATGCATTAAATTGTCAAGTCAAAGTTGACAAGTCGGTCAGCTGATCTTTAATTTTGCCCTCCGGACGACTTTGACAGGGTTTTCGAATTTTTTTTCTCCCGTAGAAAAATATAAGATTTTGCTGCGTACCCTGGAAATGCTCTAACCATAAACTATCCTATTTTTCTACCTTGGGTTTAAACTCGAAAAATAATTTGATATGAATATACAGTTCGTTGCGATGTTTAACTGTAGATAAATGACAACTTCCGTGGAAAACATTTGTTGACATAATATTTGAAATCACTTCCGTTTCAAATTTTCGACACTTGCGTGGAAAATATTTGATGTCATATTTATACATCTTCAAATGACTTGCGTTTCGACTTTTCGACGTACACACTGATACTATATCCCACAATTCCAAACGAACGATAATTTAGGCACTTATTTACATACAATTAGATGCCCTTATTGTTACAAACTCATTATAATTTAACACCGTTTTCGTTGTTTACAGGTATCGCTGCATAACACGATGACATCACAGCTGACTTACGAACGAACGAACACACACAAATATCTTGATAATATTATTATCTATAAATGCTTTTACTGAACGTAACATTCTAAAACCATTGAAAACTTCGGGCATATAGAAAGTTTCATTGAAGTGAAGCAACTATCAGTGAATATTATAAAAGAAAATAGTTTTTCCCGCAAAGTTTCTGAACGCGCGCGCAAGAGCAAGACAGCAAGCTGCGTCTGAAAATAGCCGTTCGAAAATAGAAAAAAAATGCCCGGTGGTTCAGTAAGCGGGAGCGCGGGCGACGACCAACCCGCGGCATGGTGGTACCAGCCATGGAAAGCTATGGCTGATCTGGCAGAAGCCGTAGACGACCTGATATGCTCGTTCGATTATATGGACACAGCCATGGACAACCTAGTCATGTTGATATTCATCTGGATCTTATTCTCGATCGTGTTGCTCGGGATAGCGAAATGGGCGTACTCGCGCTTCGGCAAGAAAGCCGTCGTCGAAGAAGCGAAGAAAGAGGAGCCTGTCGTTAAGAAATCGACCGCGAACGAGATTATCAACAGTGCTGATACGGTCCTAGCGACTACAGCGAAGGTCAAGTCTGCTTCTTTCAACCACAAAGCGCCGTCTAAGCCTGCGGGCTTCGTGCCTGCGTCGCCAGCGTCCAAGCGTCGTCTGGGGCGCATGTCCCCGGGGCCTGAACAGTTGTCCCATAAGAAACACCAGAGTATAGTGGTCCCGACGTGCACGGGACCCGACGCGCCGAGCGTGCAGTGGGTGAATGATCTATTGACGTGGTTATATAATGATCTGGTGATTGTGAGTGAGTTGGTGCAGCAATGGATTGTGTCCATGAACGAGTTCGCCAAGAAGTCCGTGGAAGAGGTGAGTTTGTGGCTTTTAACAATAGGATAATGGAATGAACATAACAGATGTAGAGAAATATGACAAAACTGGCGTAACTATTCGCGATAATATCGTGAATCGTGTAGCGATACGTGTCTGCCAAACATTCACTAGTTATTCTGCCACTTCCGGTTTCGATAGTAGTGTTGCCATGGTTGATTGATGTAGAGGGGAAATTAATAAGCAAAAACTTTCATGATTTTACTGACTTTAAATTATGCTGAATTGATGATGATGAAACTCTTGTATCCATTTGAAATAATTGTCGATGGAAGCATGTCATCTAAGTAAAAAACACATACGCTCGAAACAAAATAACATCGTTAAGGTGAATTCAAACTTATCCGCACCGAACGAACCGATTTTTTTTAGAATTCTTTATATGAAATCCTATAAAACCTCGGACATTTGTCCGAACCGAATCGGTCGATTCCGGCAAATGTACCTTTATACCACTAGGCTTGACTTGACAATAAACACGGAAGTTAACCCTTGTATAGACCCAGTACTTACCACGAAGAGAAAGGTAATCCGCTGTAAAAAAGAATTAAGTACATGAGCTTGAGATACATTCTGCCATATGTAAAGTGCAATAATATGAAATAAAAACAAGAAAAAAAGACAGATAAACATTCTTCTTTGTATTTCAATGACGAGATTGTTAGACTGTTTTCGTAGACGGACTCTTGGTACAAGAAGCGCCAGTATATAGTTTTGTTTACCTAGGTAATCTACGTGCGTTCGTAAACCACAAATACTGTTCCTAATTTCAGAAAAACACAAAACACAAGCTTACTTTTCCTTAGATCCTTACTTTACTATTTGCGCGAGCGCCATCTGCTAGGAACTAAAAAAAACATAAAAAAAATATATATTTCGAAAACAATACTTACCGGTACCTACTGGCACATCACTTATTAAGATTTGCTGTTTAATTAACTCTCTCAAAAAAAGAAGCTTTAATATTCTAAGGAAAAAGGGAAGTTTATGTTCCCTTATTCCATTCTATATTTGACTGCATTAATGTAAACAAAGCGAGACTTTATCGTGAGCAAAATAAGGTTTAAATTTGTTTAACAACCGAGGCATTTCCTGAAAGACCAGATGAAAGAGTTCTGAAAATAGAGTTCAGTTAAATTGGACCCGTGGGCGTTTGAAATAAGATATAGATTCGTGGGGAGCTTCAAGCAGATAAATAACTTTATAATAGGTCAAGGAACAAAGAATGCCGTTGATCGAAAAGTCGCTACATAGTATAAAGCGAAGTCGCTTTTCGCGTGTGTATGTATGTATGTTTGCTTAAATCTTTAAAACTGCACAACGGATTTTGATACAGGTTTTTTAATAGATAGAGTGATTCAAGAAGAAGGTTTTTATGTATAATACTTGCCGCGAAAACATCTTATTCCCACTGGAAAATCAGTTGCAGCGGGCGCAGCCTCTGGGCGGGCCGCTAGTGCTAAATAACTTATAAGATTGCATGTGGGCTATGTTACGCTATCTTATAATGCTATCTCACTAAACATGACTCATTCAAGATGTTTTCATTTATTTATGTTTCAAATACATAGTACCCAGAAGAGTGATTAGCAGAGGAAAATAAAGTAGACACGAATAAAGGATTGTAGACAGATCTGTGAGACAGATTAGACAACAAAGACATGTGGACCGACTATAAATAATAAAATGATAAGAAAGATAATGACCGATTTCGATTATATGTACCTACAGTTCAGACGCAGAATTAGACTTTGGAGACTTTTTCTTTTGACCACTTGCGTGTCCAAAAATGGACGGAATTATTGTATTACCTTTAGTTGTAAATTATAATTGGAAAATTCGTTATGTTATCAGGAAATTATGGTCGGAAACGAAATTACAAGTAAATTATGGTCGGAAAAATTGTAATAAATATGTAAGCTACCGTCTGAAAAATTGTGATGTGTAAATTATAGTCGGAAAATTCGTTATAAGGAAATTATGGTCGGAACTTTTTAATATGTAAATTTATCGTCGGAAATAAATACTATAGTGCCCAAATTGGAGGTCAATATCTTCATTTGGCTTCTTGAAGTCGCCAACGTAAACAGTAAAGATGAGACAAAGATTGATTGTAGACTAATCACTGCCAAATGTTCAAGGTAAAGGTCTCAAACACAGTACTGTGTAGCTAATTGCGATACAGGCGTGAGTTTTCCGTGTGATTTAGTGCGAGGAATAAAGAGGAACATTTTTGCTTTGGCTGCGCCCGCTGCAACTCATTTTCCCGTAGGAATAAGATGTTTTTCTGTCAAGTTTTATACATCACTCTATCTATTAAAAAAACTTGCATCACAATCCGTTGGGTAGTTTTAAAGATTTCAGAAAACATACATACATACAGACGCGAAAAGCAACTTTGCTTATACTTACTTGTAGTGATTTTTGACAAGACAAAAGCCATTCAGTGATTTTGACTGAAATTGCGAATAAGTGCCTCTTAAGGTGACAAGGGACTCCAGGGTTCCATATGTATTACAACGTATTACAACTTTAGGCGACAGCCTGACAATCTGTCACTACAGTAATACACGAATCATCTAAAGGGGCCCTCAATACTTGTCAGACGTGGCGATAACTACCGTAATTTTACGTTCGTTAACGCTCTGTCTACCCCGCAAGGGATAAAGGCGTGATTTGTGTGCGTGTGTGTGTGTGTGTGTAAGGTGACAGCACCTCCTAAGTAAGTCTCTTTCCTTTTCGCTGCGTTAGAGAGAAACAGACAATGACGGTTCAGTTCATGAAATCCGAACCGATTTCCTTTAATGTTGAATGACAACCATTTGAAAAAGTAAGCTTATAAATATCGCAGCGGTCTGTCAGATCCATACTAGAAATGTCAATCCTCATACTAAAACCGCTCAACCGCTGTCGACGCAGCGCATTCTAGCGCTCCGTCTTGCGTTAAGCGTGTGATCCGCCTACCTGTGAGGAATTTTCTGCTAATCTTCACAAATTGGTGTCATCTTAGCATGACGAGCATGATAGATAGGTTTATGTACGTGTAATCACAGAGGTAGAGAGAAGAGCAGTTTGTTTTTTTAAAATAATATCTACTATACGAGAGCGTCGGTGGCCAAGTGGTTAGGACACCGGTCTTACAATCGTGAGATCCGGGTTCGATCCCCGCCATGTACCAATGTGTTTTTACTCACGTACATTTACCGACTGCTCTTACGGTGAAGGAAAAACATCGTGATGAAACCCACATTCGAATTAAATTTGAATTCTGTTTTTAGACTGAGGGATCATCTGTCAAATTCAATGCACAGTATTTTTAATAACGTTTCAAATTCGCATGAGCGCCACCTGCTAAGAACTAAAGGAACAAGTTATAAAAATCGCATTGCATCGTGTCTCCTCAATTCAAGGTCAACTCAACGACATCTCGCGAGTTAAGATTATGTTTGAAACTGGTTTTTTATTCATGTGAACTAACCATTATGTCAGCGACCAAAAGTTGTTTTTATCATCATAATATTTCTAGGCAGGTTAATAAACATTGGCATGAAAAGTTATATAATATGTATAAGCATTTTGGTTTGGTATTGAAATAAGCATGTAGGGAACTGCTACATCGACCCTAAACTCTGTTTTTTTTGAGAGATAGTAAATTGACATTTTGAGTTGCCATTTTTTTTCGAATCTTAAATAGTGAGTTACTAAGGGACTCGAGGGTATTGGTGTATTACAATTTTTAGGCGACAGGCTGACAATCTGTCACTATAGTGATACACATGATTTCTGAAACAACCTTGGAAAACAATCCTCAAAAATGTCAGACGTGGCGATATCGACCGTATTCTTACGGCCGTTAACGCTCTGCCTACCCCGCAAGGGATAAAGGCGTGCCTTAGTCGCCTCTTACGACACCCGCGCGGGAAGGATATGGGGTGATGCTATTCTAAGCTGGCATCACACGGCTGACAGTTGATTGACACTATTTAAGATTTGAAAAAAAAATAGCATCCCAAAATGTCAATTTACTATCTCTTAAGAAAAAAAAGGATTTACAAATGACGTAGCCAAAAGCTAATGTTAGTCCAGTCAGTCAATCATAAACCGGGCTTTGTGACGCCTCGCTGAAAATACATCTACATAGGTCGCGATTCGGGAAAACAAATTCTCTTAACCTAACTTTAAATAAACCTGTCACATCAAATAGGCTTACAAAAGTATAAGAAATATCTAAGTCATGTCATTTTTTCAAATGTCAATTTGTTCTTCACCATTTTTAGTAAATTCGTGTTATGTATATCTTATGTTTTGTTGTTATATTGTTAGTTTTATATGTCAAGTTCTTTATTGCACAGTCAAATAGTGCAGAGTAGCTGTGAAATTCTTTATAACGCCTAATTTTGACAATCTGTGTGCACTTTGCGTAAAAATGCAAGAAGTGACATTGTCACCCATCCTTTTCTTATCATATTTGACGGATAGTGACAGAATTATTTCAAGGTTTTTAAAATTATTTGTTTCGCATTTTTACTTATTTTAATGATATAGTCAAGATTTTGGCATGTTTTTTCTAAAGCGCTTTTTTACTAACCACTCTTGTTTGTACGGGAAGCACATATACATATTAATAATATTATTTATACATTATCAGCCCACTTATGATGCGCAACCGCGACTTCGACTTTCTATACACTTGTAGACAAAATTATTCATTTGTTTTGATAAAATCCATACGACTTGACACTTGCGAAGTCTTCTCGCCCGCGAGATAAGTCTCTATACTGTGCGCATCATACAGGGGCTGATGAGTAGGTACGTACATATAACTATGAGAGAATTGTTTTTCCGAATTGCAGCCAATGTTCGTTATTTCATCGGCGCGTGCGCAACTACCGCCCTACATACCGAGGGAACACTGATGTACAATGTCTTGTCGTGCGGAATATTCAGTCGATAGACGACCCGATGGCGGCCTGTTTTTCATATGTCACTGGATAATTTTATCATTGTGATGGCTGCTATTGAAAAAGTCTATAATTTCAATCAGATGTGATAATTTAGATGCTTGCCTGCAGGGGTCAAAAATACGGTAAAAAGTGCGCTATAAAAAGGATCATTGGAATTGAAATATCGGAAAAATCGTTCCTATATAAGGTCTAAAAATATTAGCTGCAAATATTTTAAGGGTTGAATCAGCCCATGAGACTGAACAACGTTCCACAAGAAACATAAGTCGAAATATTTTTCGAACAATTTTTTGGACCTCCCATACAAATTGACTTGAAGGTTCATATTTCGACCTACCTATGTTTCTTGGGGCAAGTTGTTCAGTTTCATGGGCTGGTTCACCCCTTAAAATATTTGCAGCTAACTTTTTTACCCCTTGTATTCCGGTTTTGCATAATTCTGGATTGAATCCTTTTTTACACATTAGTTAACAAATAAGAACATGCCAATAAAATTACAAGCTACCCAATTGAGCAGAAATGTTTCACAAAACTCTGATACCAAATAAACACTTTCTTTTTACCTTCTTACCACACGTAGGATGCTGAATATGGGCCCTTAAGTTAGGTAGGTACGTAATCTACCTAAATATACAAACAGATAAGTAAGATAACGTAGGTATGTGCGGAATTTAGTTCAGTTCTGATAACGCTGCTTAATATACAAAGCTGACGTCTATAGGTTCATACACACATACACATGTCACGCCTTAACCCTTACGGGGTAGGTAGAGCGTCAGCGGACGCAAAAAATACGGGCACGATCGCCACGTCTGACAAGAATTTGACGGTTTTTGCCGTAAAATCGTGTACCACTGTAGTGACAGGTTGTCAGCCTGTCGCCTAAAATTGCAATAAAACACACGTTTACTATATTAAAATGTAGGTACTAGCATGGCGATTAATAAATAAGTAAACATAATATCAAAATATTTGCATTGCGGTAGAACTTTTACAGCGAATATTGTTTTATAAAGGTTTTGAAGTGCAGATTAAATGAACCTGTGTTTTCTGAAGGAATTCTAAATCTGTAAAATATACACCTGAAGGTATCGGAAGACACCTGGTCCCTCAGGCGGATCGCACACTTGCCGCACGACGGAGCGCAAAAATATCGCAGTGCTTGGTCTGTCAGATCCATACTAGAAACGTAACTTACTATACTAAAACCGCACTCCACGGACGACAGTGCGATAGCGCTGCGTCAACAGCGGTGGTTTTAGTATGGGGATTTACATTTCTAGGGTGGATCTACAGACCGCTGCGATGTTTTAGCGCTCCGTCGTGCCTCAAGAGTGCGATCCGGCACGAGGCAAACGTTCGTTCCACTAGACCACGCATGAACCACACTTGGTAACTCTGACGTCACCGCTGTCATCACACATGACGCAACGTCCGTCGAACAAGTCCACGATTTGATGCAGCCAAAATAAACCCGACAGAGAAAATAACGTTATAGAGGTAACTTTTCGAACAACCAGAATAGAGGCATAAAAAGCTGCCGATCTGAAAATCGAAGGAAATATATGTACCTATTCACAACCACGAAACTCTCTGTATAGGTTCGTAACTAACTATTATTTAATAACTTCTAGATTATTTGCAAGCATCTCAAAATTGCAGTTTCCCAATTCTTCTATTTTTTGTCATTGTAACGCCATCGAAACTCAACTGTCATTCCATATTTGCCATTGTGATTTTCCTATACTTTTTAAACTGTTAGCAGACAACGAAATGACCGAAATCATCCAACTGAGATCCAATCGACATCCAACTGAAACGATTTTCGTTTAGCAGACTTAGGGCCCAGCTTATTATGAATTTGGTCTTTCGTTCGGCTTTATCTCCACACAAATAAAGCGTCGCGAGCGTTGCGCTGGAGACACACACACACACAAATCACGCCTTCATCCCTTGCGGGGTAAATAGAGCGTTAACGATGGTAAAATAACGGTCGTTTCGTAGGTGGAGACCGTTTCCGTATAATATTTCCGAAACATAAAATATAGGTACATACTTACTCTATAGTTTGACGTTTCATAGGCGAACCGGCTCTAATTATATTTCCTAAACTATATCTATGAAACAGAAGATATGTCGTCTACACTATACGCGCATCTTATCACCGACGACTGCCGCTAGCACGATGACAGCAGATTACAAAAAAGAAAAAAAAGTAGATTAAAACTTACAATAGGTTTGTATGTGTTCCCTCTGCAAACTTCTTTGCCTTGAGCTGTATGCCAAGCCAAGTCTGATTTTCAGACAAAATACGAAACTATGAGTCAGAGCTATGACTGTTTCAATGTTTGCTTCAAACACATATTGATATTTTTAGACGTTGCTTACATATTTGCTTAGCATGTTACGACATTATTGATTATAGTAATGATTACACGCTTAAAGAATTTTTGTTTAGGTTTTTGTTAGTATTAAAACAAACATAGCTATAGCTTGTAAAATTTAGCTCGATACATGTGACGTTTGTTGTTCATTTTCCTAGTAAACAAAGGAAAATGGACCTTATGTCATAGCAAAGATGTCTAAATTTTACAAACTATTAATTGATCTACGAGCTCAATTTCTTTCCCACGGGTGTCGGAATTTTAAAGATATGAATTGAATTTTTAAAAAGACAAAAATAACAAAATATTTTTAGAATACAAACATAACTTCTTATCCGACAAAGCGCCTCTACACAGGGTGTAAAGGACGGTATATCGAAAACTTTGCAGGCGTGCTCAGACCATGAAACTGAACAACTTTTTCTATGGGGGCTATGTTGGTAAACGTGAAACCTTTTTTGACCTTCCATACAAAATTCACGATCAGCTGACTGACTTTGTATCGAAACTCGACAAAATTTTTTCGTATCCCGACATAGCCGCCATAGAAAAAGTTGTTCAGTTTCATGATCTGATTACGCCTTCAAATTTTTCGTTACACCGTCCCTTAGGTACAATACATACATACATATATTACACCTTTATCCCTTAAGGGGTAGGCCGAGCGGTAACGGCCGTAAGAATACCGTCGCTATCACCACGTCTGACATTTTTGAGGATTGTTTTCCAAGGTTGTTTCAGAAAATATGTGTATCACTATAGTGACAAGTTGTCAGCCTTTCGCCTAAAAATTGTAATAGGTACACCAATACTCTCGAGTCCCTTGATCGCCTCTTACGACACGCGCGGGTAGGATGTGGAGTGATGCTATTCTAAGCCGGCATCACACGGCGCCTTAGGTACACCGTGTACAATAATTTGCAACTTATCTGAATATGATCATCTAACATTATAAAGATCTTGCTAGACCAACCAGTTTGTAGGTTGTATGTAGGTCACTGTAATAATTATTTTTATCTGTATACTTACCTCCTCTAATTAAGTTAATAGTAGGCATTATTACCATGTATTTATGTAGTTTGTTTTCAGTTTGCGACTTCCGTTTTAACATTGAAATAAAATATTAAAAATGAACAGGACGGCGGATCGCACACTTAACGCACGACGGAGCGCTAAAATATCGCAGCGGTCTGTCAGATCCATCAGCGCTAGCGCAGCGTCGTCCGTCGAGTGCGGTTCTAGTATGAGGAGTGACGTTTCTAGTATGGATCTGACAGACCGCTGCGGTATTTTAGCGGTCCAGTGTGCGTTAAGTGTGTAGTGCGCCCGATATTGTTGTTCTCGATGGCCAGCTTATAAATAGCCTCCAGCTGACAGGAGGAAGGTAAATGGAGAGCCATGTCGGAAAGAAATCGGGGATCATAAATACGGCCTGTTTACACTCAAGTGTGCGATCCACCCTTTTTTGTGCTTCTATTAAGAAATAATATAATTTGAAGATATAGTTTTTGTAGCGACGCTTGAAGATGTACGAAATGCGGTCATCTCTGTCCTTGGAGCGGGCATTCGCTTTTGGCACTCGTTGTTGTTACAATACTATTTTCTTATACCAACACCACCAGTTCAGAGAGAGAGACAGCGAATGCCAGTATACTGCAAATATTTCAAGGAGTGAATTAGCCCATGAAACTGAACAACTTCTACCAAGGAGCATAGGTCGAAATATGCAAAAAAAATTTGGATACCATACAAATTGACTTGGTCGACGGGTACATTTTGTATGGGAGGTCCAAAAAGTTTTTTCATATCTCGACTTATGTTCCTTGGGGAAAGTTGTTCAGTTTCATAGACTTATTCAGCCCTTAAAATATATGCAGCTAATATTTTTACCCCTTATATATACATATATCTAATTCCACTGTATAGGTTGACTGGAAGAGATCTCTTTAAAGAGATAAGTTCACCTATTGTAATCTAGTTTCTAAGTTCACATTTATTTATAATTGTACACAATAAAGAATATAATTAGATCTTCTTTAGGTATACTATAGCGAGACCTATCATTTATCTAAAGGTATGCTTACTGTGTGGCCCACTCGTTTTTTGGTTGAACTTGGCTGTACACTCTACCACGTGTCTAGCCAGATCTATCTAGAATTTGGGGTACCTACAGCATGAAGTAATTTTGGTTTAGATCTTTTGATACATAAAACTGAACAGAAAACTTATACTACGTCACTGAAAAATAATGCCGTGTGATGTACGAGTAGGCTTCGAATAGCATCACCCCATCTCTTTCCCGTGGATGTCGTAAGACCCGACTAAGGGACTCGAGGTTTACTGTGTTTTGCAATTTAGGCGACAAGCTGATAACCTGTCACTATAATGATACACGAGTTATCTGAAACGACCCTCCAATATTTGTCAGACGTGGCGATGATAACGACCGTCATTTTACGGTCGTAAACGCTCTGCACTTTATCCCGCGAGGGATAAAGGCGTGATTTGTATATAGAAAAATAACTAAACTAAAGTGCACATTGCACAGGAGCAAAAGACCAAATGACCTTGAACGTCGATAACGCACCTATTTTTAGGTCACAAATGTCACGATTACAAAACAATGGCTGCCGTGACTAGGGTTGCCAACTTTCAGACGTATATCGACTTGCGGCTTAGTAACTCGTACGTCCAACCCTTCCGGCCTTAATTCAGTGTATTTTCGTAGGTACCTAGTTTGTAAAGGGAATCTTCTGCTTTGCCGTGTGATGCCGGCTTAGAATAGCATCTCCCCACATCCTTCCCGCGGGTGTCGTAAGAGGCGACTAAGGGACTCGAGGGTATTGGTGTATTACAATTTTTAGACGACAGGCTGACAACCTGTCACTATAGTGATACACATGTTTTCTGGAACAACCTTGGAAAACAATCTCAAAAATGTCAGACGTGGCGATAGCGACCGTATTCTTACGGCAGTTGACGCTCTGCCTACCCCGCAAGGGATAAAGGCGTGATGTATGTATGTATGTATCTTCTGCTTTGCGAACTACGCTTAAGTAAAATTTTAAGCAAACAATAAAAATAAAGTACCTATTAAACACCGTGTTTCGTTTCAGAGGAAATGCATTTGTACGCAATATTATGAAGGGCATCGACGGCATAGTTCTAAAAACCGTTTTCATTATACATGTGACGAGTGCTAAACCTAGGCACAAAACGTTGGAACTCTTCATTATGATAAAACCCTCATTTTATCAAAAAACGGTTGTCTGTAAAGTCAGTTAACTGACGATAGTTGAACATGACGACGTCATAAGGAAATACTGGTTGGTTGCATTTTTCAATCAAGCCTTAAATGGCAAGGCGAGGCGAGGTAACGCCGCATGGATTGTGGTTTTTTGGTGTGTGCAGATGACTCCACCAAATTCTAGGATGTTGTCATGACAGAACCAATCACATAAATATGCTCCCTTACCTATATTATATCCCTACAACCCAACCACACTGCGAAGCTTGCTTTCGAATTATTAAATAAACAACTAAAACGTTGATTCTGTACTAATAATTTACCTTTTCATAAATTGAGTAGTATAAATTTCATAAAAACGTCGGGCTTTTTGCTTAACTTTTTTTATAAAGATCTCATTGTCCAGCTTTTTACAGCTTTATGTAAAATGTTTCTAACTTTGGACCTGGCAACCCTGGGTGGCCGGAAAATGCCAAACCATCCTTATCAGCTCGGTTTGTAGAGCAGAGTTGGTATATTGGAAGCTCATTAACATAACAATGTGACATTTTAACCCTGTTCGATAAAATAATGCTTCTTTCGACTCCATGTTGCTACAATATTGGTGGCACTCATTGAAAACTAAATAATATAGTTCCGAAGTCGCCACTGTGGCGCTGGCAGTCAAGGAAAGCAAATACGAAACTACGCGGCACTCTCGTAGGTGGCGCTTTAATTAGGGCCGCAAAACTAGCATTTGTATGGGACAACCTATCCAGTGCGTAAATAACTTCATATCATTGTGGCTAATCGTAATCCATGTTTCGTTTTGCTCTCCATCGCATGTTTTACCGGATCCGGTAATGCGGTAGTCCGGCGTAATCTATCCAATCAATGTTTCTAGAACTTTGTCCGTAATAGCAAGTAAAAGGAAGGTTTTTTTTTACTTTTGTGTAACCTTACCTACGTAAACCTTGACCAAAGGCAAAGGTCATTGCATTTAGACAGAAATAACTAAATAATACTTGTTATTACCATAAATGTTGATTAACGCACGTCGACACTAATTTGTACACGATCATTATTTTTGTACAAAGGCGGATCGCACACTTGACACACGACGGAGCGCTAAAATATCGCTGCGGTCTGCCAGATGCTTACTACCAATCCCCATACTAAAACCGCTCAACCGCTGTTGACGCAGCGCTACCGCTGTGTCATTCGTCAAGTGCAGTTTTAGCATGGGGAGTGACGTTTCTAGTATGGATCTGACAGACCGCTGCGATATTTTTGCGCTCTGTCCTGCGTCAAGTGTGTTCCTCACCTTAAAGCCAAAACTCTGTTAACCGTGAGTTTGACTGTATCACAATCATCCCTGTTGTCAAGAGCAAGAACAGACTGAAAGACTGACAGGTTTTTATATAGACGTCGGCTTCAGCCAATATAACGCTGTGGATGTCATTTGGCTACGAAATACTGTGCTAATTCTAATTGGTAAATAAACGTGGTGAGAGAAAGAGATAGAACAATTTGATGAATTTTGACCTATCTTCAGTTTCTTTATAATAATTTTTTTAGGAAAACTGGTGGGTGATTTCTGAGGCTGACTGATCTATAAGTAATAAAATAATATTTCTAAAAGTTTATTTATTTTGTAACTTATAAAAATATTTATCTCGAATAATAAACAATCGGAGAGAAAATAGAGTAAAAAATTCGTGCGCTAGCAAAGTGCTTATTATAATCATTACAATGGTCGTGTCAAATTATTTTTCGAAGATTTTCTCTTTCGGCTACAGCACAGATGGCTTTGTGATACCCTCTATTATATTTTACAGTTACATACATACATTATACCACGTTTTTATCCTTAGCGGGGTAGGTAGAGCGTTAACGACCGTAAAATTAACGGTCATTATCGTCATGTGATGCCGGCTATGCCGTGTGATGGCGGCTAAGAATGCCGGCTTAGAATATGCCGTGTGATGCCGGCTTAGAATGCCGTGTGATGCCGGCTTAGAATGCCGTGTGATGCCGGCTTAGAATAGCATCACCCCGTTTCTTTCCCGTGGGTGTCGTAGAAGCCGACTAAGGGACTGGAGGGCTTCATGTGTATTGCAATTTTAGGCGACAGGCTGACAACCTGTCACTATAGTGATACACGACTTATCTGCAATAACCCTCAAATGTTTGTCAGACGCGGCGATAATGACAGTAATTTTGCGGTCGTTTACGCTCTGCCTAGCCCACCAGGGATGTTTGAGGGCCGTTTCAGATAAGTCGTGTATCACTATAATGACAGGCAGCATGTCGCCTAAAATTGCAATTCACATGAAAACCTCGAGTCCCTTAGTCGGCTTCTACGACACACACAGGATATAAATGGGGTGATGCTATTCTAAGCCGGCGTCACACGGCATCTAAAGCCGGCATCACACAGCATATTTTTCTTTTTACTTAAAGCAACCATATGACACATAGTTGCAAGATTTCTCAATATTTCAATCGCTTATTTCCAAGAAGATTCACAACAAATGCTTTTAGAAACTCAGGAATTTACAATACAATGCTGTCACTATATAAATAACTTCATTGTAAAAAAGAGAAAATTGTCAGACACAATTTTGTCCTTTTTTTGTCCCGATTGTCCGTAAGTCAGATGGTTCCGTGTTTCGAATAGCACGTTAAGCCGTAGGTCCCGGTTGCTGTCTATGATCACTTAGACGGCGGTCGTTACACAACCATGTCAGAAGCCTGCTACACGTAGAAGGCGGTTGAAAAATTCTGACACTAGGGTTCATCGGGCCGTTGGACGACTCGGTGTCCCACACGAAAAGAGATAACAATTTTATGTTCCTTGTAGAAACGCGGCACGAGTGGGATAAAAGAATAAAAAATAAAGGCACTTACTGTAACTAACTGTAACTTGTAACTTACATTGCATAAATACTTTTTCTGTGTAAAATTTGGGGGAGCAGTGGATTGTTGTGGCTGAAGAAGAAAGAAGTGTAAAATTTTATGTAAATCATGTTGAAATCCGTAAGCAAACGTAGCGTAGGACGCCCTGTGGCAAGGTGGAGCGACGACATACGCAAAGCTGCGGGCAGTGACTGGAGAAGAAAAGCCGAAGACCGGGTTCAGTGGCGTGCTTTAGGAGAGGCCTATGTCCAGCAGTGGACTACAATAGGCTGTTAATGATGATGATGATGTTGAAATCCACATATTTTTAAACATGTTTGAATAAAATACAGTGAAATAAAATATCTGTCATTGTGTGGAATAATGCACTATGTCAAAATAAAAGTCCAAAAAACTGCAAAGTTGATAGTATCAAAGAATAAGTAGCTATAAGAAAAAACATAAAATACTTGTCTTGGTGTATGCATACTTAATAAGGTGATACATACATACACATATCACGCCTTTATCCCTTGCGGGGCAGGCAGAACGTTAACGGCCGGAAATATACAGTCGCTATCGCCAATAAGACTTGTAAAAAAATAAACATATTTAGGATTCTTTCTTTTTTCTTTTCGTGGGTGACACCGAGTCGTCCTTTTTTCTTTACGTGGGTGACACCGAGTCGTCCAACGACCCGATGAACATAGGATAAATACTTACTCTGCATTGCTTTTACTAGTTAGAATCTCGTGCCAAAATTTCAGTAATTATTTTGGTCATTTGCCAAATTCTTACCATTGTCTCAAGATTGTACGGTATTCTGAATGTGAAATAGGCGTTAAATTGTGATTTAGGGTAGGTACGTAAGCTTAACTAAAATGTATTTGATGTGTGTATGTGATACCTTAACACACAATTTTTATTAAAAATTGAAATATCACTGACAAAGACCACTGGCTGAATAGAAACTCCTTGGCATTATAGCCATTGCCTTTCCCGTACGGAAAACAAATGAAAGTTCTGAAATGAATGGTCTGGGAGAATTGTCAAACTAGTGGCGTCTTTGTGAATTGTATCGAATCGAATATATGAGGAAGCAATGTGATAATAATACACATTAGATAGTTGAACAATTCCGCCGTTTTCCTAACAAAATCTCCGCCAAATCTGGCGAATCCTGACTGAACGCCGTTATACAGGTGTAAAAAAAAATAACGCCAAATACTTTAAGGAGTGAACCAGCCCATGAAACTGGACAACTTTCCCCAATAAATATAGGTCCAAATATGAGAAATTTTTTGGACCTCTCCTACAATCTGACTGTGTTGGTCAGTAATTTTGTATGCGAGGACCAAATTTCTTTTTTCTTTTTTAACCTTTGTTCCTTGGGGAAAGTTGGTCAGTTTCATGGGCTAATTCACCCCTTAAAATATTTGCTGCTAATATTTTTACACCTTATATACATATTTTAATTGCTCTTTCATTCCGTTGGTGGCCATGATTGTTTCAGATCTCATACCAAATGCGTCATGACCCTCATGAAATGACACGGCATACTCATGACCCCGAAGACACTACTGCGTTGTAACCTTGAACTTAGATCATGATTTGTATTTTCCTTCCTGTTCGGCCATTTTAGTTTTGCCACTTTTGCCTAACAAACAGACGAACTACTCGAAATAACTGATACAATAAAAATACGTAATGCTTGTTTAAGAATCCGTGTTACTTGTGGAATGAAGTTTCAACTCGAGTTGATGTATGCCGTGTGATGCCGGCTTCGAATAGCATCACCACAATTCTTCATCGTGGGTGTCGTAAAGGCGACTAAGGGACTCGAGGGTTTCATGTATATTACATCTTTTAGGCGACAGGCTGACAACCTGTCACGATAGCAATACACTTGAAATCTGAAACGGCTCTAATATAAATATTTGTCAGACGCGAAGATATTTTTCCGGTCGTTAACGCTCTGCCTACCCCGCAAGGGATAAAGGCGTGGTATAATGTATGTATGTTATTGTTAGTTTGACATGTTTGTTTGTATACATAACTTGATTTTTTAAAGTAGCGATCCCGAAAGGGCAACATTATTGTTGACATGCCGCTCATATAATAAATTAATGACATCATACATTGCTTTTTTATATAAAACAGCGTTTTACATACTTATATCACGCCTTTATCCCTTGCGGGGTAGGCAGAGCGTTAACAGCCGTAAGAATGCGGCCGCTATCGCCACGTCTGACATTTTTGAGGATTGTTTTCCAAGGTTGTTTCAGAAAACATGTGCATCACTATAGTGACATAGGTTGTCAGCCTGTCGCCTAAAAATTGTAATACACCAATACTCTCGAGTCCCTCAGTCGCCTCTTACAACATCCACAGGAAGGACGGGGGGTGATGCTATTTCAAGCCGGCATCACACCCTTTTAGATTGTTTTAAAAAGTATCTCATTTGACCTGCAGTCCACAACCCTATCGTAATAAGTTTACCAGACGTCCCTGAGTGTTTCGTAAGAGTGCGGTAGTGGCATATCGATTCCCAGGGTGAATGACCTTTTAACCGACTTTGCGCTAGGTTAGGTCAGTGGCACTTAGAAATTCGGGAAACAAGCATAATTACCCAACTGCAGTAATTATAAAGTTATATTTGTTATTTTGCTGTGTGATGCCGGCATAGAATAGCATCTCCCCAATTCTTCCCGTGGGTGTTGTAAAAGGCAACTAAGGGACTCGAGGGTTTCATGTGTACTACTACTACTACGGATTACGACTTTAGGCGACAGGCTGACAACCTGTCACTACACGATTCATCTGAAGCGGCCCTCAATATTTGTCAGACGTGGCGATAACGACCGCAATTTTACGATAGTTAACGCTCTGCCTACCCCGCAAGGCGTGATTTGTATATGTATGTATGTATTTGCAAATAACTAATGTTCTCGATCACTCACTTCACTTGTCATGTTTGTGTTTCCGCGACGCTTCGAATCAACGTGGACGTCGCGTTTTCGAACCGCGTCAAACTGAGGACCTCCTTTTTTTTTTGAAGTCGGTTAAAAATGCGCAACAACGGACGTCCATTGTGGGAACCGCCTCAAACTCATACGTTATTTATTTATTAATGTCTCCATTTCCCGTTAATGTCCCGAAGGGCCTATATTTATAATTTATTATCTGTTATCGACCCATTTAGTACGATTACATTCCTTTTAGATTGATTATAACGAATACTTCCTACAGCGATTCTCAAAGCTTTTTGCTATTGGAACACTTTTGAACAGCTTAATTTTTGACGGAGCCCCAAAATTAAAGAAAAGGCTACGTCTATTATTTAATTTTATAGTTTTATCTATATCTACCTATACATATAATAAAGTTATAATCTCATGTCTGTACATTATATGTAGATATTAAAGAAAAACTAAGATGCAATCTTCTAATCTTCATACAACCAATAGAAGCCAAAAATATGATTCAAAAAAATTTTGGCTGTTTGTCTGTCTGTCTGTTTGTTGTCCGGATTTCAAGCAAAAACTACTGGACGGATTTTGGTGAAACTTTTTTTTTGTTATATAGCTATTAGTCCTCGCAATAACAATAGGCAATTTTTTTTTATTCGCTCTCTTACGGGGTAAAAGGGGTGGGGGATAAGTTTGTATGAAACTCCGTCAGTTTTGAAGCTAATTCGATTAAAATTTAAGCTGTTTACGTGAATACTGAGCTTTTCTGCCCTTCGTTTTGTGACGGTTACCTGTTTAAAGAACCATAATAATCCTAATCCTAATAATATTATAAAAGCGGATGTTTGTGTGTGTGTGTTTGTTAGGACTTTGCGCTAAACCCGCTGAATAGATTACTTTGTACGAAGATGAAAAAGTGCCCAGAATAGGACATAGGCTACTCTTTACCGCGGTAAAATGTCACGCATTTTCGAAAATTGTGTCTGTCAATTTTCTCTTTTTTACAATGGCTAATTTATTTATATAATGACATCATTGTATTGTAAATTCCTGACTTTCTAAAAGCATTCGTTGTGAATCTACTTGGAAATAAACGATTGAAATCTTGAAATTCAAAATGCGATGGATGACGGTTTTGGCAGAATGAAGATAGGCGAGGCATAGTAGGTGCTATGCTACAGGTAAAGGCGCACCACCCACTCGCCGCACCACCGCTGTTGACGCAGCGCTATCGCAGTGTCATCCGTCGATTTCGGTTTTAGTATGGGGAGTAACGTTTTTAGTATGGATCTGACAGACCGCTGCGATATTTTATCACTCCGTGAGCGGATCGCTCACTTGACGCGCCTTAGGGTGCGTCTCCACTGAAGCGGGGCTGCGCTAAGCTGAGCTGAGAATCTGAGCTGCGCTAAGATGAATTGACCAATCAGGGTGCGTCTCCACTGAAGCGGGGCGTGAATCCGGGGATTTTGAGGCTCATGACTGGTCAATTCATGCTGTGCTTAGCTTAGCTTTAGCGCTCCAATGGAGACGCACGCTTATGGCTTCTGGACTGATCGTTCTGATCACTCAATCGCGTCAGAATCACAAACAAGTGCGGCAGAATGAAGTCAGTGGTGTTGTTGTGGTTTTGGCAAACAGCCAAACAAACACTCGCTCATTCTACTGTTACTGAGAAACAAAAACACGGTTGCGGCAATATCGGTTATATTTTCGCGTTTAAAATCCGCCATTTTGAATTTATGAAATTATATCAATTATGTAACAAGTGTTATTATATAGCAAGAGGCAACTAAGGGACTCGAGCATTTCATGTGTATTACCACGTATTACAACACATGTCACTACAGTGATACACGAATCATCTGAAGGGACCGTCAATTCTTGTCAGACGCGGCGATAACCGTCATTTTACGATCATTATCGCTCTGCCTACCCCACAAGGGATATAGGCGTGATTGGTGTATGTATATCAAGTGTCACTCGCACTGTCGCACTGCTGAGAAGACGTCTCATATGTCAACATACACTCCTATAGACTTATAATATGGTTTGGACTGTAGTCTGTTAATCATAAAACTCTACCTAAAGTACAGTAACTAAATAAAAATATTTAAAATCCTATCCCGGAGCGAGAGTGACAACCCTCGTTCGGGAGTTTAAGAACTGTCAGCTATAAAAGTTTTCTCAAAGAGGACGTTCCGAACGCGCCCCTGTATGGTTACGCGCTACGCAGCGTAGGCGACGTAGCACATTGCTACGGGAATGTGCGCATCGATTGACAGATGTTTATTTTATGCAACTCGTTTTAGATAAACAAATGGGGATTTTCTACCTTTTTAGGGTCCCGTAGGTGCTATTAGGATCTAAACCTCCATATTACTGATACTTCGTTGTCCGTCTGTCAGCAATAGTCACTATAGGCCTTTTTCACACTTAACGCACAACGCAGCGCTCGTTCAGCCCTTATAATTATTTCCAGCTGATTTTTTCACATTTGTAATAGAGTGGCAAAACCGACCCACAATGTATGAAGGCGTGATATGTATAGGTAGTACCCATGTTCTAAGTATATATAATATTCTGCCGTGTTCTTTATTGTGGCTTAGAATAGCATCACCCCATTTCTTTCCGCGGTTGTTTTAAATGGCAACTAAGGGACTCGAGGGTTTCACGTGTATTACAATTTTAGGCGACAGGCTGACAACCTGTCACTACAGCGATCTACGAATCATTTGAACGGGTCCTCAATACTTGTCAGCGTGGCGATAACGAACGTTATTTTACGATTGTTGACACTCTGCCTGCCCCGCAAGGGATAAAGTGTATTGTGTGTATGTATGTATATAATATTCTCGCAATATTACATTACTTGTGGCATTGAAGTACCATTACAAAGTTTGCAGAGTTAATGTAGTTTCAACATAAATAAGTGCCTGGTAGTGCCATAGTCATAAAATACACACTGTTGTGTCTTCTAAAGTACATTTAAATACCTCCTATATTATTATGTTATAGACAAGGCCGACTGGTTAGGCCACCGGTCTTACAATCGTGAGACCGGAGTTTGATCCCCGCCATGTACCTATGTGTTTTTTTACTCACGTTTACCGACTGCTCTCAGGTGGATCGCACTCTTAACGCACGACAGACCGCTAAGATATCGAAGCGTTCTGTCAGATCCATACTAGAAATGAACTCCACACTAAAACCGCTTAACCGCTGTCAACGCAGCGCAATCGCAGCGTCGTCCGTCGAGTGCGGTTTTAGTATGGGGAGTGACGATTTTAGTATGGATCTGACAGACCGCTGCGATATTTTAGCGGTCCGTCGTGCGTCAAGTGTGCGATGCGCCTTACGGTGAAGAAAAAACATCATGTTGAATCCTACATTCAAATAAAATTTAAATTCAGATGATGTTTGAATTTGACTTGAACTAGGATTCGGGTTAGGTTAGGTTAAGTTACGGTTGTGTTAGGATTAGGGTAGGTTGCGTTAAGGTTTTTTACGGCCGTTTACGCTCTGCCTTCCTGCGATACGGGCGCGATGTATGTGGTTATCTTGATTCCTGATTGTTGAAGTAACCTTCTGTCCTGCTTGTTCCAGCAAGGCATCGGCGTGGAGCTGGTCCGCGCGCTGGACAGCCACCCCCCCTCCGTCTCCAACGTCTTCTGCGAGTGCGACTCCAAGGATGACGTGGTGAGTACGAATAGTTTTAGAGTCTGTGCACAAGATAGACAAAACAGTCTCAAAAGCACTGACCTGAAGTTAGCTGTGGACTAGTTGTTGCTACAATATTGGCGGCCCTCATTGAAAATCGCAATTTTGGCGCTGGCAGTCAAGGAAAGCAAATACGAAAGTACGCGGTAGTCTTATTTATTTACTTCCCAAAAACCTTTTCAGCAATTTGTTATGTTCCCGGACAACAGAAATTTATTTTGGAAATTCCCACTTGGGCCTTAGTCTTGACGACGACACATCTTTATCTGTCTTGAGACTGTTTCATCTATCGTGTGCGCACGGCTTTAGGAGAAGTGCTGGATGTTGAAGGTCGAGTGAAGACGAAGGAGGAAAAGGAAAAGAGTAGCGCTATCCTTTGGCACATAACTTGATGTTTTGAAGAAACGATCCCGAAAGGGCAACATTATTGTTGACATCCCGCTCATAAATCATACATTTTGTCATTACATATGACAGACGCTAGACACTAAAAATGCGCACCAATGGAAGTCAAGTGAGGGAACCGCCTAACTCAATATGTGCCTACCTAATCAAATCAGTTAAAGGCAATAACTGTATCCGGTTTCCAGTGGTTGCGTTGATTGAAAGATCCGCTGTCAGATTAACTGTTGGCATACCGAACGATCAAGCATTGTTTGAGAGCTACGCCTAGGTAGCCTATGCGGTTTCCCCACTTAACACCCATTGTTGCGCATTTTAGCGCAACGCATGCGTCTGCCTGGGGTAAGGAAATTTACTATTAAGTATTTGAGCCAACTAAAATCCGATATTGACGCCGGAGCAACACAAAAACTTGCGTTGGCATCTGTCTCTGTCTGTGATCTACACTTATGGTAGAAGTCCGAAGAGACAAATATCCAATATATTTGTACAAATGTGGGATTCACTTTGGGCGGATCGCACACTTAACGCACGACGGAGCGCTAAAACATCGCAGCCAGAAGTCTGTCAGAACCGGGCGCGCGCAAGTGACATAACCGTATTTCGTGTAACTATATTTCCCGTATTAGTAGTGTCAAACGTTACAGAGTGGACTACTACGCTACAGTACTACATACAGAGCGGGCAACGGCGAGTGGAACAAATGGGAGTAACCGTACTTGACCGGTCCGTACTTCATGTCTGGCGCGTTTTTTTTGTCTGCTTTATTACGCAAACTGGATCTTTAGAAGAAAATATTAGAAAACCGCAAAGCTGGGGATGGGAGGCCGCGGGCCTTATTATTAAAAAACTATTGTAAAGCAAATTCGATACGGTAGGTTTAGGTTAGGTTAGACTTTTGACCCCATGGAGCGAACGAAGAGAGCGACGAATCGAAAAGAAGATATAAGACAATAAATACAAATGTAGAGCTTATAAAAAATATATTCGGATTACTTCCAGTCTAGTCTACCTTAAAAAAAATCGAGCTAAGTTATATTGGCCTCGGTTGATTTCTTTGTCAAGAATCTGACGGTTCAGGGCGTACTTTATATCCAACTTTTTACGTTTACATGGAAAAAGGCGCTTCGCAATATTGTGTCATAAAGTGTCGTTTGGTCTAGAACATAGTGGTAAGTTATCAGGACCCTCAGATCCTATTAGAAATGTCAATCCTCATACTAAAACCGCTCAACCTCTGTCGACGCAGCGAACGCTAAACAAGGTGTAAAAATATTAGCTGCAAATATTTTAAGGGGTGAACCAATCCACGAAACTGAACAATTTTCCTCAAAAAACATAGGTCGAAATATGAAAGTATTTTTAGGCCTCCCATACAAAATGCAGCAGCCGAGCTAGTCAACCTGTATGGGAGGTCTAAATGTTTTTTTCATATTTCGACCTATGTTACTTGGGGAAAGTTGTTCAGTTTCATGGGCTGATTCCTCCCTTTAAATAATTTGCAGCTAATTTTTTTACACTCTGTAGATGGAGTATTGGAGAACATCGAGAACCGAAGAGGGAAGATGGTTGGACATTTGCTAAGACACGACGAGTTCATAAAGAACATTGCTGAAGGAAAGGTCGAAGGGAAAAGAGGAAGGGGAAGACCAAGGCGCACATTCTTCACACAAATTAAAGAAAAGGCTCGAGTCGTGTCGTACCAAGAGATGAAAACACTATCAGGAAAGAGAGAAGAGTGGAAATTGCTCCACCGACAAGAGCTCAGCTCTTAAATTTGATGATGATGAGATTCGCGATAGACGGAGTAGTCAATCTGGTTCCATGTGGTGTTTCAGACGATAACCTGCGACTGCGAGGCGACTCCAGCGTTCCAGCTGAAGGCCTTCAGCCAGCGCGGGGAGAAGGTCGAGGTCAGCCACTACCGGGTCAACGTCAACAAGTAAGCTGCTTTTCACAACGCTCCGTAACATAAACATAACATAAATCACGCCTCGTTCCCGTCGACAACGCTCCATAACATAACATAAATCACGCCCCTTTCCCGTCGACAACGATCCATGACATAACATAAATCACGCCTCTTTCCCGTCGACATCGCTCCATAACAATAAACATAACATAACATAAATCACGCCTCTTTCCCGTCGACAACGCTCCATAACATAAACATAACATAACATAACATAAATCACGCCTCTTTCCCGTCGGCAACGCTCCATAACGTAAACATAACAAAACGGGAAAGAGGCGTGATTTATGTTATGTTATGTTTATGTGCCGTGTGATCCCGGCTTAGAATAGCATCACCCCACATCCTTCCCGCGGGTGTTGTAAGAGGCGACTAATGGACTCGAGGGTTTCATGGGTATTGCAATTTTAAGCGACTGGCTGACAGCCTGTCACTATAGTGATCCACATGTCTTCTGAAAAAACCTTAGAAAGCAATCCTCAAAAATGTTAGGCGTGGCGGAAGCGACCATATTTCTACGGCTGTTAACGCTCTGCCTACCCCGCAAGGGATAAAGGCGTGATATATGTATGTATGTATGAAATCCAATCCAAATGAAAAGTAATGATCATCGTACTAAAAGTGATCCACTTTCCACATGATCCTAGGTATTTTATAACTAACTATGCTTTTGCATTATTGTCAAGGTGGTGGGAAAATGGCCATATGAAATGAGGATGACGGACTGATGTCTGAAGGTCGAATCAATAAAAAGACGTTTAATAGGTTGTAAAAATCCATCGTTTGTGTTCACGAAACGCTTGATTACGTTTTGGGGTTATCCAGAATGAATATTTCCCTAATTAGCACGCATAATACATATCACGCCTAAATCTTTTGCCACGTTTGCTTACATTTAGTGAAAGTTTATTGTACTGTTCTATTAATAAAACTGATCAAGCGATAGATTTTGACCAGCCTTGGAATGCCCATGCGATGCCATTTAGAATAGCATCACCCCACATCCTTCCAGCGGGTGTCGTAAGAGGCGACTAAGGGGCTCGAGAGTATTAGTGTATTACAATTTTTAGGTGACAGGCTGACAAACTTTCAAGTGATACACATGTTTTCTGAAACAACCTTGGAAAACAATCCTCAAAAATGTCAGACGTGGCGATAGCGACCGTATTCTTACGGCCGTTAACGCTCCGCCTACCTAGAGATAAAGGCGTGATATATGTATGTATGTTGGAATGGAATACCAACTTCTAACCTATCAACCCCCAGGTTCCGTGCTCGTCTCCACGTGGTCTGCATCACGGACAAGCTGACGGGCGAGCTCAAGTGCGACGGGTGGCCGGAGGTCAAAGTGGCCTTGGCTCCCGTCGGACCCCTCCGACCCAACGCCACTGAGAACAACCTGCAGCAAGCCATCAGGTAGGCTCTAGTTTCAGGCTGATCTCTCACTTGATGGAAATTGACGTGGTCGGTCAGTAATTTTGTATGGGAGGTATAAATATTTTTCTCACATTTCGACCTATGTTTCTTGGGGAAAGTTGTTCAGTTTCATGGGCTGCTTGATGGTGTCTGAGGTTTTGCTCATTTAGCAGTACACGTTGTATATTTGTTCTGAAATGTACATCAAGTGCCACGTTAGAAAATATAGATGGCGCGCAACGAGTCACTGCGAATAACTACTTTTTGATCGGACCGACAGTATGCACTAAATAAGTTTATACCTAACTCTTTAACCGCGCCATCTAATATTTGCTTTTATTCTACTCCTACATAGAAAGTGGCATATTGCAGTCGATAAAAGAATTTGGGCTAAAATCTTTTTAAAAACCAGTTTCAAAATGTGTGTTAACCGGTTTATTGTACTTGTGCTTTATTTTCCAGTGAGATCGTAGTGAGCGCACTGAGGAACACACATCTAGACTTCAACCTGTCACCCTACCCCACCTGCCCGCGGCTGCGGCGGCATCTAGACACCAGCCCGCGACTCCCGCTTCATTATGACTCCATGGTAAGAAACAGCACTGCCCCACCTGAACAGCAGTGCCCCACCAGCCCGCGACTCCCGCTTCATTATGACTCCATGGTAAAAGACAGCACTGCCCCACCTGAACAGCACTGCCTCACCTGCCCGCGTCTGCGGCGGCATCTAGACACCAGCCCGCGACTCCCGCTTCATTATGACTCCATGGTAAAAGACAGCACTGCCCCACCTGAACAGCACTGCCTCACCTGCCCGCGTCTGCGGCGGCATCTAGACACCAGCCCGCGACTCCCGTCTCATTATGACTCCATGGTAAGAAACAGCACTGCCCCACCTAAATATCACTGCCCCACCTTCCCGCGTCTGCGGCGGCATCTAGACGGAATAAAATTTTACAAATGGAATACTAACCTATACTCGACATTAAAGTATTCAACGTAAAGTATTTTGGCTACTCTTTTGTTCCAGCTGTCCCACGGCCACCAGATGTACACCAATACACCAAGCAACATGTCTGCCAGCATGCAGCAACTGCTGGGAGACAAGCGGCTGCTGGTCAAAGTTGTCGGCGCTAAAGATATAGGCGGTGAGTATTCAAATTTTGACTGTCCCGATGGCGTAGCGGATAGTACCCCTGCCTTCTACGCCGAAGGTCGTGGGTTCGACCCCCACCGGACACAAATATTTGTTAAGTAAAATTTTCAAATATTTGTGTTGAGTCTGGGTGTTTTCTATGTATAATATGTATCTATTTACAAAAAAAGTATATAAGTAATAATATCAGCTATTTAGTTCCCATAGTACAAGCTTTGCTTAGTTTGATGGCGCTGTGTGAATTGTCCAATATATTTATTTATTTATATTTAAATTCAAATTTCAAATTTCAGTCGTTTACTTCCAAGTAGATTCACAACGAATGCTTTTAGAAATTCAGGAATTTACAATACAATGCTGTCACTATATAAATAGTTAGTCATTGTAAAAATGAGAAAATTGTTAGACAGTTTTCTCCTTTTTATAACAATTTTATGTTCCTAGTAGAAGCGCGGCACGAGTGGGATAAAAAATAAAATAAAGTCAATGCCTCGAGGCTGGCCAGGCTGTATTCAGTCCGGTCCGTCTTCCCAGAACAACTCCTAAGTCCAGTCTGGCCCCAAAGGCGTGATTGGGCAGGGCCCCAAGTCTGCTATTTTTTTGTCATTGTAACGCCATCGAAACTCAACTGTCATTCCATTACCGCTGTGTTCTTCTATACTTCAAACTGTTAGCAGACTACGAAATGACCCAAATCATGCAACTCAGATCCAATCGATATCCAACTGAAACGATTTTCATTTAGCAGACTTAGGGCCCTCGTTGTTTGAACAACCATACAAGTATTTCTGGGTGAGCCCTCCCTCCCCACCAAGTCGACCGGCGCAGTTTTGATGGCCCCGGGGCCAAAAAAGAATGCCCAAAAAATGGCTGTGAGTCTCACAAACTTTACCACCGGAGTTCATCTAGTGTTCCTTCTTTCTTTTTTATTTATTTTCTCATGTTTTTTTTTTTGATGATTTGCCTACATCCTATCTTTATTGAATATATCCTGCGCGCGTTATTGGCATGAATATTAAACTTGTTTTGTTTTGTGTGTTTATCAATTTTGAGGCCAATATTACCGTCGTGATATTCCAGGCAAGGCCGGCTGTTCAGCTCCATACTGCGTCGTGGAAATGGACGAGCCTCCTCAGAAGAACCAGACTGCCTTCAAGAAGGACACCACCAGCCCACAGTGGGAAGAGCACTTCCTATTGTAAGAATACCACCTTCTTCTATTTTACTATTTTCTATTTTATTAATGGCCCAGTTATATAGCTATTCGATTTCTAATTGGTTTTATATAAGGTGTAAAAATATTAGCTGCAAATATTTTAAGGTGTGATTCAGCCTATTAAACTGAACAACTTTCCCCAAGAAACATAGGTCAAAGTTAGAGAAAGTTTTTGAGCCTCCCGTACAAATTGATTTGGTCGGTCGGTAATATTGTATGGGAGGAGGTCCAAATTTTTTTTCCTATTTCGACCTATGTTCCTTGGGGAAAGTTGTTCAGTTTCATGGGCTGGTTCACCTCTTAAAATGTTTGCAACTAATATTTTTACACCTTATATTTATGGAGCACGTAGTATTTTTATGCGTACAACTTTTCTATTATATTATTGACTCAGTTATCAAGCTTTCTTTCTAATCCATATTTTTCTTCCAGCGACCTATCCCCTCAAACCGCCGAGCTGCTATTCGAGGTGTACGACCGCACGGGCCCCCCCTCGCCGGGCGGGGGCCCCGGCTCGCACCGCTTCCTGGGCCTCGGGCTGGTGGGCATCGACGAGCTGCTGGCCGCGCCCTCGCAGCGCCAGCAGATCGCGCTGCAGACCAGGCCCATGGAGCAGCATGACGTCAGCGGCACGCTCACTGTCGAGGTTGGTTTTATCCTTTATAAGGCCATGGAAAGAATGTTACTATCTAAAGTTGAAGTTTAACCACCCGCAATAGATTTCATAATGAATGAAAAAATTTGACACGCTCTGCCCGTTAAAGGGTTAAAGCGATCTCTGGTGGCTACAACACAAGATCACTCAAGTGGTTTCATTGATATGAACTTATAATACTGGATAGGTTGTCCCATACAAATGACAGCTAGTATTGCGGCCCTAATTGAAGCGCCATCTACGAGAGTACCGCGTACTTTCGTATTTCCTTTCCTTGACTACCAGCGCCAAAATGGCGATTTTCTATGCGTGCCACCAATATTATAGCGACAACCAGTCCACATACCATAACAGCTAATTCCCGGTCAGTGAGTGGTTCACAATCAAACAAGGCGCAACAAGTTCCCAACATATCCGATAGATGGCGCCACGTGACAGAACAATGGACCTGAAACGCGATATCAAAGTGTTCACCTCGCAACGCATATATACAACTTCCAATCCTCTCCTAGTGACGGGCACTTCCTGAGACTCCCCTACAACAAAACTCTTTAAAATTTAATAAGTAAGAAATAAAAGTAAACTCAGATGAAATCACAATAGAAACGCCATTAAAAAAGAAATTGCATTAAGACAAGAGAGGAGGCAAGAGGCAAGGCAAGAGTGAATAGGCATTATCTAGGCAAGCATGTACCATCTTCGTCTGCATCTCCACTTACCACCAGGTGAGATGGCAGACAAATGCGGGCCTATTACATATAAAAAAAAAAGACTAAGAGTAGTTATCTTGTAATAGGCTTGTTTCTTGACAGGTCAAATGAGCTACTTTTTAAAACGATCTAAAACGGTATTCTGTTTGAAGAACTAGAAGTACGTCACGCCGTAAGTATTTGGATGGCGTCAAAACACTTACTTGTATATTATTTTTCTATTTATTAATTCAAAATTTGAATATTTCGAAAAATGATGAATGAAGTCCGTAGTATTTTTGGACAATAGTTTTAAGCGTACAGTCCAGCAAAAAAGAGTAGACAAAAAATTAGGGCGCCACTTTCTTCGCAATCTGTCAAATCTAACAGATAACGCTTAAATATGGCAACAATTTCTCATACAGAGTTTTTAGTTCCATTTAATTTAATTTCTACTCCTTTTGGCTGCACTGTACAACTGTTATATTTTTTAAATGACCCAGGAAACAAGCGAATTGTAATGAATGATAATCTGATGATTGTGATTCCAGTTCCTATTCATCGAGGGCGCGGACATCCCCGAGCTGGGGTCGCGGCCGCTCAAGATCAAGGAGTCCCTCCGCACCGTCTCCCCGCAGGGACAGCTCACCACCACCACCAAGACCATCTTCAAACAGAACGGTCAGTTTTATATCATTGACTGTCCCGATGGCGTAGCGGATAGTATGCCTGCCTTCTACGCCGAGGGTCGTGGGTTCGATCCCCACCGGACACAAATATTTGTTCAGTCAATTTTCAAATATTTGTGTTGAGTCTGGGTGTTTTCTATGTACAATATGTATTTATTTACAAAAAAAAAGTATATATGTATTAGTATCAACTATCTAGTTCCCATTGTACAGGCTCTGCTTACGTAGTTTGGGGCTAGATGGCGCTGTGTAATTGTCCAGGATATTTATTTATTGCCATTGTGATTTTTCTGTACTTTAAACTGTTAGCAGACTACGAAATTACCGAAATCATCCAACTGAGATCCAATCGACATCCAACTGAAACGATTTTTATTTAGCAGACTTAGGACCCTGGTTTTTCTTGAGAGATAGTAAAGGTGAACGCACTCTTATCCGCATCGAACGAACCGATTTTTTTAGGATTCTTTACATGAAATCCTATGAAACCTCGCACATATACAATTTTTTTTAAAAATCGGTTCGTTCGGTGCGGATAGGTTTGCGTTCACCTTAAATTGTCATTTTGAGTTGCCATTTATTTATTATTTTATAATAGTTACTTGTTATTTTACAATGGTTTCCCCAGGTCACGACAGCACTCAGCTCACGGAGTCAGCCCTGCGCGAGCTGGAACTGAGCCCCACCAGCGCTGCCAACAAGTCCACCCTCATCATCCACTCCGTGCAAAGGGTAAGCTAAGCTACTTTCTTTTTAGTTATGGCGTCACATCTCATGAGGCGAGACGTATTTTGCCCACGTCAATGTAAATTCGTCGGTAAGATTCTTAGAGCGTAAGATTAGTCAAAGTAAAGTTTGTGGCATTACGCCGAGGAAGAGTCCACAACACAGTGATACTAGTCCAGACAAGGGTTCCTCATGGAGCGCCACGTTGTGTGGTGGCGGAGCGTGTCAATAGTTTGTTTCCACCTTAACACGGGCAAATATGTATTTTACGCAATAAAATTACCCGTAAGACTAAACAACTTTCCTCAAGAAATATAAGTAGGTATTAAGGTAAAATTATTTTAAAAATTCGACATCATACAAATCTGCCAACCGACCTAGTCTATTTGTATGGGAGGTCCATTTTTTCTTTTGGGGTTTTTAGTTTTCCTTTGAGCATGATGAAAGGTGTACAAGCAAGTGCAAAACTAACGATAAGTTAAAATAAAAAATCCAAAAATTGTACCTACTTTCTTGTTTTGTTTAACCGGTACATGACATACATAATAATAACCGGTTTTAGTATATTGATATTTTATAATAAAAGTGGTATCCGTTTGGTTTTGCACTTTTGAACTTACTATACTTTTGTGATTTACAAGTGACTTTATAATGATTAACCTGAGTGTTGATTTTTTTCCATTGTGCCTGCGTGTGGTGTGTTTTGGACGACTATAAACATGAACATTGATCATAAAACACAAACATAAACATGTAGGAGCCTCGGAAATGCATAAAGGTAAGACACATGAATAAAAAATGATTGCAAAGTCTTCTTTAGAAAACTTAAATGTTGTAGTAGTTCTGACCTATGTAGTTTAGATCCATCCGGTTACCCGGTTTCCAAATACCGGTTAAACCGGTTAGTTCCGAAATAAGGTAGGTATAACATGATTCTTTAAAGAAAGGATCCCGAAAGGGAAACATTATTGTTGACAACCCGCTCATATGTCATATGTTTTTGATAGAGTGACAAACAATAATGTTGCCAATTCGGGATCCTTTCTTTAAAAAATCAAGTTATATGAATTACTGAATATTCATAATCTCCTTTAGATACTATATTAGAACTACCCAGAACTAAACATAATGTAATTGTTTGATTTACAATAACTTGAATGCCGTGTGTGTGATACTAAACTAACCCTGTCACCTCCCTAAAAGGTGGAAATGACCGAATCTGGGAAGTTTATCGAAGTCGAAAGAGAAAATGCTGAGAATGGAGATGATAGCGCTTATGCTAAATGTGATGATGGTAAAGATAAAGAAAACCCAGCAACGAGCACGCCCAACCAGTCACCGGGGAAAACTGTCAGGATAAAAGAAAATGGCGCCACAGCCAACGGAGACAGACTTGAAAATGTGCCGGAGGTAAGGTGTTTGTGATACTAACTGCACTTCAGTGTTAAGTTTTATTGTTGATGCGCAAACGTTATGAGTGGAAACTGTTGTCAACATACAGGGTCCATAGGGTTGCCAAGTCCTTAGAAAAGCCGGTCAGGGAGTGGTAAAATCTCGGGATACGTATTGCATAAAAGCCAAACAGAAAGTCGGACATCATTTTATAGGATCAAAATGATATATAAATTCGCGTTAACAGGTCACATTTTCTTACCACACTTGAATTAATTAAGCACCGGCTATTTTCTATTACAGCAAGGAGACTACGTAGACAAAAATAATCAACAAAATGAAGGCGTTCCAGAGCCCGCGCCACGGAAAAGGAGGAGGGACTTCTTCGGCACAATCAAGAGAAGGTAAACTTTTCAAATGTCCTGGCTTTCCAGCTTTCCACTTCAGAGGCAAGCGAAGTAAATTGCCTGAAGATCTGTTACTTATTCCCCATACGACTAGTAAGTCATTGGGGCCAATTCTGGCGCGCATCGTCTAAAGCTAAAGCTAAAACTAATTCCTAAATTTTACGCGGATTTTAATCTTAGCTAAACCATTTGCTATTCCAAAACTCTCATCTTTCTAAATTTAGAAAGGTTTTAGCACCCTCTAAATTGTGTGTTACCATTTTAAGAATCTGGTGACCGAATGAATTAATGATATCGATATTAATTCCATAGTTTATTAATTTTTATGATTAAATAATACTTTTTTATGACCTTTCACACGTTTCCATATTTATTTTTTTGTAAAATTATCAAGTTTCTCTCCATATTTTACATAATTTTCGCGGCATTTGACAATTTACTGCTATCTGTGCTATCATTTTTTTAAAGTGGTCATGGAATTGCTGTCATATGACTTCTTTCCTTTTGTAGTAGATAAAAGCCAGTAAAAGAAGAAGTAAATTAAAATCGTGTGCCGCACCAGCTCGAAAGAGGTCCAACGAAGGCAATGCTGGCTGAATATATGCACGCCAACATGGGATTAGCCCGTGGTAAGTATGTTTGCGTACTGAAACTGTTAGCGGATGTTTTCATACTTCTGAATTTTACCTATTTTGAAACATGGCTATATGTTATACATATAATTCTTCTGTTCTTTCAGGAAACACTGCTAGCCCAGAAATTTAACATTAATACATTTGTTCATAGCTTTACACATTTATCTTTTTCAAATTCCAGATTTGGTCACAGTGGGTGCAGAAAGTAATTACGAAGTACAGGAGAGACAGAGACCAGTGCCAAGGAACTAGAGGGGGTCCGGCTACTGTGAAACCATTAACTGACATAGACCTCAAAGTGTTGGAGGTGGCCGGCAGAGCAGCAGTTGATGGCTTTGCTAACCTAGAAACCCTTTTGGTAAGCTTATAATCTTGTAGGTATTCAATTATAATGTTTCGACCTTTGTAGCGCAGGGGCGCAGCAGTTTGCTCAAATTACAGAGATGCCATGTTCAAATCCCGATGAGACAACATAGTGATTTTTCGCCTTGTGAGTGTTGCTCAGTTTGGATAACCTTATTGTACAAAAATAAAGATGATACAGTGCTTTGGATGGCACATAAGCTATCGGTCCCGATTGAAAAATCACGTCAGAGGCTTTAAGGCAGTTTCGAAACTGTCTCCAGGACTTGTGAGGTTGATCGACTTTAAGGTCCACTCACTTAAATAAAGATCTCATACTGTATTAAGACTAAATTTTTTTTTAGTTAGAAATATTTTGTATTGTTACATTCTAGGTTCCCTCTGCACCTATCACAGAAGATGCAGCTGCGGATGCACTGCCTGTACCGGTCCAGCCTCTATCTGCACCCACGCACGGCCCAATTCGGCATACTCCAGTTCCGGAGCCATAACAACCAGATGTCCAGCTTGCAGATGCTCTTCAATCTTCCAACCCAGGTCCATTCCGATTGTTAGGTACCAGTACTAGACTTAGTACTGATATTCAGCAGTCAAGGTCACATACCCATCATAATCACCTCAAAGAACCAGACAAGACGTCAGCGAATCCGACCAGCTCACTTGTTAGCTCGAGCATTAGACTAATGACCAGTAGAAACAATGAATGGTTCCGGTCCACAATGGCACAAGCTGCTGACGCCTTGGCCGCTGCCATCCGGGATGCAGGTCAAACAATTGCATCAGTAATACTGACAACAGTACGGGTGAAAATTGAGGAGCATCTGGAGGAGAATTCTTAATTTAAAATGTGTGTCATAACTAATATTTTAGATTATATATAACGTCTATTGATTTTTTTATGTCTGAATACTAGATTATCACAGTTTGATAATTTTTTCATGTGATTATTAGATTAAGTATAATGTGATGATTATTATTAGGTAGTGTTCTGTGATTATTAGTTTCTTATGTCTTGATTATGCTTAGCATGGCAAAATTGTATTGTTAAAACTTGAAATTATAACTAACAATAGTTTCAGCTCTTATAATTGTTGATTATTTTATTTCTATAGTCTGATTAGATTATAACATGTTGATTTATGTAAGGAATATTGTTACTCCCTATTTTTAAACATAGTTGTAGTCACAGCATGACGTTGTAACTGGTTGAAAACTTTGAACTCTACGTTTATCAACCAGTCATAACATAATTGGCTTATAGCTGGTGCATAGATGCTGGTGTCAACAATGTCCTAAGTTACCCGCTAGTCTCATTTTCCCCCATTTGACTGTACCTATGAATGTGATATGATTTTATTGTTTTTATTGTCTGATTTCCACATAACATACTAATTAATGTAAGCAATAAACAAATACTTCAAACATGAAACTTCTTCTTCGCTTATTATTATTAATAATAATAGAACCAAATGACAAGAAAACTGCTATGCTGTCCCAGCTCATTAGATCACATTCTCAAAATGTTATTTGTTACCTCCGACACAAAAAGAGGGGAGTTATAAGTTGATGTGTGTCTGTGGCATCGTAGCTCCTAAATGGATGAACGGATTTCGATTCTGTTTTTTGTTTGTCTGGAGAGTGTTAGCTATGTTTCCAAAATATTGGACCTGCCGTTTGAAAGATATGAGTGAAACCAGGGATGAAAAATATATTTCTTTGAAATATACCTATATACAGGGTGACTGGAAAATTGATGCATTCCTTTCAAGGGATGAACCAGCTCATGAAACTGAACAACTTTCCCCATGGAACATAGGTCGAAATATGAAAAAAAATTTTGGTCCTCCCATACAAATTGACTTAGTCGTCGGTCGGTAATTTTGTATGGGTGGGCCAAATTTTTTTTTCATTTTTCGACCTATGTTCCATGGGGAAAGTTGTTCAGTTTCATGAGCTGGTTCCCTTGAAAGGAATGCATCAATTTTCCAGTCACCCTGTATATATGTTGGGTATCAAATGAAAGGTATAAATAACGTATACATCACGATTACGATCACCATTAAGCAAGTTTTATCAAATGGGTTTAGAAGTTATTAAGTTATTGCACTTCAAACCATTTCAAATTGACGTATTTACATACAGTTTAATTTTAAGCGGCACGTCTGGAGGTCCCGGCTAAAATTAGCGATGACAGTTCTAATTTCATCCTAAAGTGACCATCCTTCTATAAATATTCAAGAATGAAGTACTCACTAAAGACGAGGCTGTATGGTCTTAAGACCTATGCCTGTCCAGAATGGACGAAAGAACAAAAAAGTGGCCACCCTATGAGTAAAATTAGCGATGACAGTTCTTATTTCTTCCTAAAATGGCCATCCTAGAATAGCTTTTGAGCCGCTAAGTCTAAATTGAGTTTAAAATTTAAAATTAGAAACGTCATATTCAATTTAGTCTTGTCATTTGATTTTGACAGATATTTTAGAATAACAAAGGTGTTTAGGGGCTGTCAACTAAAGCTAATTATATTTAGCGGCCACTCAGAATTAGCCCCATTATTGAATATAATTTAGTGTGTAATTGAATGGCATGATCTTGCTTACCATCTTGAGCATTATGATTATGTATGATTCAAGTCATCAAGGAACACCAACGTTGCTAAGGTCAAGCAATCGCAGAAATAACAACGCCATTTGTTTTTTATATTTTATTTTATTATATTTCTATCTTGAACAAAGTTCGTTTAAGTAACTTCAATTTCGGTTCTAAATTGTGCAGGATATCAAAAATATCTAGCAGGTGAATGTACCACGTAGATTAATTCTCCGACCGGTTTTGGCCAAGGCCGTGGTCGCTATAATAGACAGATGTGAATATATATGCTTAAACTTCATAGGTATGAGTGGAATTTCAACCAACAAGAAAGAGCATACAGGGTGTAAGGGACGGTGTGGTGGCGAAAACTTTGCAGGCGTGCTCTGACCATGAACCTGATCAACTTTTATATGGGGGCTATATTTCCGTGTACCCATACAAATTCACTCAGCTAATCGGGAATTTTGTATGGAAGGTCGAAAAGATTTTCACGTTTACCAACATAGTCCCCATTAAAAAGTTGTCCAGTTTCATGGTCTGATCACGCCTGCAAAGTTTTCGTTACAGCCTCCCATTACACCTAGTATATCCCAGTATATGAAGTAGTAACTATATTTGCAGACTGGGTCGGTCTCGCACGCGCGGTCAGTCGCTGGACCTGCCGGACAGCGAGGTCGACTCCCAGAGCCGCGTGCGCAGCATCAGCGCAGAGCGTAATAGTCAAGGCAAGTCACCCTTCATTTCAAGTCACTGTTTAGGAATTCTCTTGTGAAATTCGGTTCCGAACGGGGGTTGAACTGTAATTTAAAATAAAAATTTACAAACATTATCCCGTTCTTTTTTGTTTACAATAATACGAGCATTGTTGTTTTTTTCAGATAAAGCCCTCTCCGTCCCCAACAGGAACGTGTACTCGGCCGGCGCGTCGCCCGCGCAGTCTGGCGACGAGTCCAGGACTTCCAGAAGGTACACAAATCAATCACATATTTTACCTTTATTTTTCCACATTACGAGCATTAAAAAGATCAAGATGGTGATAAGAGCATCGAAATAACGGCTGTCTAAATTTATAAATATGGTTATACACCGTCTTTCAGAGGAAATGTTATTTAGGGAAAAACTGGAGACGTTATTTAGGGCATCGTACTGAACAACTTTCCCTATAGGACCATTGTTGTAAAACGAAAAGAAAAATTCGACCTTTCATACAAAATTCATGATCACCGGTCTAACTTAAGGTCGAAATTTTTTTCTTGTTATCTAGCACTGGTTGCAGCAAAATTTGTTCAGTATGATGCCCTAAATAACGTCTCCAATTTAATGCATTTCCTCTAAACATGGCGTATACCCATCTTAAGTGACAAAACCGGTTTCATTCTTTATTTAACTGGTTATATACGATGATAAATGAAACCGGTGAAATTGATTTGATAATAACCGTTATTTTTTCCAATTAATATTTTTGTTCAAGAGAAAATAAGTATTGTCAGTGTCATAACTGACTTGGCGTAAACTTGTTATGTTTTCTTTATTAGCAAGACCGCATTATTTACATAATATAAAACTAATTCTGAACTGAGCACTATGCACTTAAAATTTTGAGCACAATAAGTGTTGTCTTAACGACTAACTTATGAAATAACTTCGCTTGCAACTAAAAGTAATGTTGTCTTGCCAATGCATTAAACTTAAGAGTCGTTATATTTACGTATTATTGTTGATAAGTAATTTAGTAGAATCTAATTAAGTATTTTCTCTCTTTTCATCTACCAACATTCACGCTGGGGGTAATCGCACTGCAAATCTGGTAACACCGGTTTACATACTAATGGTTCTTCTTATTTTACGAAATTTTATTTACACTTTGTTATTTTTTCCTTCGAACCTTTCCTCTTTCACTTTTTTAATTCATTTGATTTCGTTGTGAATATCTGAATCATGTTTGCAATCGCGTTGTTGTTCTGCATGCATTGCTTATACAAAATATATTAATTTAATAATTATTTCACTTCATAAATAATTAATATATTTTTTCAATCTATCCATGTGTATCATGTTATCACTGTAAATTATACCTTCCATTCAAATCACTCCATTACCTTGATCAAATTTACTGTTGCAATCCACCGTCCAACCATTCGAAATGTAACCTAACAACCAAAGGTCCTCTCTCAGCGAAATGTCGGGTATAAGCACGGCGTCGGCGCGCACGTTCATTCACGAGGCGTCGACGCTGGTGCTGGAGACGCTGGAGGCCGGCATCAAGAAGCACTACCTGGTGCCGCTCACGGTGGCGCAGCGGTCGCGCTGGCGGCGGAAGGGCGTCAAGCTACACATCTACAACGAGCACACGTTTATAGCGAAACACTTGAGCGGGTAAGAAGAAAACTCTTGTTTACTATCTTGCAAAGCTCGCCGATAACAATAAGTGAATGAATTAATCTCCTACGGCTGAAATAAAATAAGTTGATAATTTGATCTTGTCAAAAGTCGCTATAACTGATATGATGAAAAACCGGTTTCTGTTTCACATATTATTTGACACCTGTTATTTAAAATCGTAATCGGAATACTATTATATCACCAATTTAAAATGATAGAAAAATTCTTATGACACATAAAGAATTTTGATTTGGTAATCTTAATTCAATTTTTTTAATTCCCAGTGGTACAGTGTGCGAAGTATGTCAGAAGACGATAGCGCGACGGCTCGGCAAGCAAGGTTACGAGTGCCGCGACTGTTCCATGAAATGCCACAAGCACTGCCACGTGCGGGTGCCCAATGCCTGCCCGCACTCCACTGTTCACAATATGGAGCTGTAAGTTTATTTTGTAGCTCTAAATAAGCATTATATATTAGACATACATGTCTATTTCCTATGATTCGCTAAAATTTCAGCCGATTTACGTACGTCGGTATCGCAGCAGCAGGCACAGATCAAATCTTCATTAGTCAAACGCTATAATAGGTGCTTACCTCTAAAAAAGTTAAATTCTGCATTTTCAATGGTTGTCCATAAAAATTTGCAATACTCAACATTTTATAAATTTTGCTTTTGTTGGAGCATTTATAACCAATGCCAACCTCAAAATACTTGAAATAAACCTATTATGGGGCACACTCCTGCTGATACAAAAGCTTGAGGCAATCAATGAACAATGGAAGTTTCATCAAGGAGTTGCGGCGTTGCAAATCAAAATAACCATAAAAATCCCGTCATATTGCCAGTATTCCCATCATAAAACATCATACTTTTTTAAATAATGCTACAAAGTCAAATAATGCTACAGTACTTCAGAAGAAATTCTGTAGGTAAATAGGTATTTCATTAAATTACAGCCACAAATATTAGTTGCGCTTGGCAACATTTTATAAATTTAGTGTTTGATTTTGTTTTGTCTTTCAATCTTAAAATAAAACTCGGTTAAATTTTCAGGTGTTACCTATAACCGGTTTTTACTTTTTTATAACCAATTTCCAGACATGTTCACCTATTAAACGATATTGTTAAACTGAAGATTTTCAAACATAACCCGAGTTTTGTTTAAATAGCATTTATATCTTAATAGCTTATTTATTTATCGTAGCAAATTTGATTAGTTACCAATTTATATCATAACAAACATTACTCATGATTTACCCACATCTAAGTAGTATCTATCTACACATAGATTCAGTCATATTGCTATAATGCTTTATCTATATTTTTAACGCTGCCAAAGGTCTCACTCCCATAGTTTTGGAAGTGGAAGGTATTTATTTATATTATTCTATATTTCATTTTTAAATTTTACATCCTTTATAGTACTGCTATTTATTATAAGATTATAACTAAATACTGATTATAATGCAGAAAGCTTGGCTTTATAAACTCAATTAAATTTTAAGTAATAAGTACAAAACAACGTCTGTCGAATGTCGATAAATAAATAAAAAGTATTTTCTAAAGATTTGTCTTAATCTAACTTAAACATCTTTTTTCTAGATCCATGCTCCCAGTACTAAGTGAATAGGTGACTAAGCAAGAAGACTGCAAGATACTAATAAATATACGTGCAAATTCCGAATCAGGTTTTTAAATTAATTAAAACTTTGCGCACAAGTTTTCGGCTTCGTTGTTCACTGTTGTAGCATGATTTTGAGTTCGTTTTTTAGTTAGTATGTAGTCACAAAATCACAAATATAACGTGGTTAATGGAACGAATGCTTCATATACCTTTAACTCATTTCATTTACAATAACAAGTCGTATTGCAGCAACTAATTTAATTAAAAGTATCGTTTTGGTGTGTTATGCGCGTAAATATTGTTGCATGATGCTCATAAATGCTTGTATTGATTTGATATAAGCCAAAATTAACGCATAAAATAATAGTATAGTATTAATAGTTACAGTTTTTTTATTAGATATTTTTTATCCCCTCTGTTAAAATTACGAAGGTAATCTTTTAATACTAATGGATTAAAAGTGATTTGGAACATGAATATTTGCAGACAATTAATCGTCAATTTTCTAGAGAGGTTATCTTTTATTTTATTTATAAGTGTTTATAGCCTAGTAAGCATTGACCTCATTCCTAAACATCTACTCGAACCTATTTGAGATGTTATTTATTCTCGGGCGACGTACATTAAATCCCTCGCCTTACTCAGGATTTTACGCTAGAAATTCCCAGTTCCACTCGTGATTCAATTTGCTATTTTGAAGTAGCAATGTAAAGACTTTGCTTTCGGTGTTTATTTAAATATATACGTTTGCGTTTACACATTGATAGATGTGAGATTGTGGCGCATGGTTTAAACATAATTTTAATATTACTATTTTTCTCTTACAGAAGCTACATCTCATCCCCGTACACTGACAAGAATATAAGAATGTTGTGATTTTCATTTTAAGTAATGAATGACAATGCGCTTAAATGCACAAAGCCAATTTTATCATCTACCTATTTAAGTTATCTAAAATCCCACATTTTTTTCTTAGTACAACACTTTGTACGCTATTATATATTTATACATGTTACAAACATGTTACGATATACATGTTACAAAAATTGTATAAGCTTTTTTACAAATCTATTTAGAAGCAATTGTTAAAATATTAGCATTAAGAGAAAATGTAAAGGTTCTAATAACCGTTGCTGTGCTCGAATAAACTTATTAAAAAATCCCAAAAGTAGAGACTAGCCAGCGGCTGCTCAGATGATTCAATAAAATATTAAAAGTGTCGAAAACTGCGTCTTAAGTTGACAAAAAAAAATCAGCATTGCATGGGAGAGAACAGTCAATAGAAGTGTAATATGGAGATGATGTTGCCGCTAGTTACTCTCTACCTTTTTTGAGTAAATAATTGCATCCTGCTTTATTTCACCAATGGGTTGGCGTAAAATTGTAGAGTTAGTTTAGACATCGCTAGAGGCCACGTCATATTTCCAAAACAATTTAAAACCAATACAAACGCATATCGAGACTCATAATGAAATGAGACGGATGTATTTTCTGATCTCTATGCCAGCTTAAAGGTCTGTGACATGAGGCCAAAGGAAACTTGAGGATATTTAACAAAGTCTCTACCTCATTTCTTAAACGACAATATACTATAAAAAACCGTAAGTTAAAGTTACCAATTACCACCTTTTTTAACATTAAATGTTTTCGTCGGACTACTCAATGGAATTGACAATCTCTAATAATTAAGCTACGTGCTCTTGCACAAAATTGTGATCTGGATAAATTATTGTGCAATAATATAACTATACCTATTACTTAACTATAATTCACTGGCTTGAGCTTCTAAAATCTTCGTACTATTTATATTTTAGGACTTAAATTTCTACTTGGCCATAAAAATTACTAGCAGTATAGTTTGACCCGATAGTTCTACTTAATGTAAGAATGTGCGTCGGTTTGATGAGTGACTGACATAAGATAACTCTTCTCTTATTTGTTACATAACTGAATGTACACAACTAAAAAAATATGGTCTTGCCGGAAATTGATAGGATATTACTGAAAAATTACGGCCTAATTTAATTTCAATATTTTGACATTTATTTGTGTTAAAATATTAAGTGTATTAAAAATCAATTGTGTGTAATTTGTATTTCAAGAAAAGGCAGGAAATTAAAATATTATGATGAGTCACAAGAATGTGGTACATTCTACATATTAGAATAAAAATTACACGACAATGTACTATTTTCTCTTTGTATACTTACAAAGATTGTTAAAGCATAATTTTTTATGTGATTATGTCCGAGTATATTATAATTATTTAATTTATAAATGTTGCGAAAGTGTTTTATGTAATTTTATTTTTCCTTTTTTTAATAAAATACCTTTTTATAAATACCTAGTTTGATTACCTGTTCAACTTTGAAGAAACCAATAAGCCGAAAGATCGGTTAACCGGTAAGTATCTATTCCATAATTAAATCGGTTAACCAGAAAACCGATATGTCCTAACCTAACCTAACCGGAAAACGGTTTGTAAATACATATATATAAATATGGGTTACATTTAATATACGATATAGACAGGCGTAAAATCAAACAAATACATCAGACTTATGTATCATCGATTTTATTGACTTTTTCTTATGTACAGTACATAAAACAGCTACACTCCGAACATTACTTCACCATCAAGCAACCCTTTCAAGCATGATACCGGCCGAACCCAATTTTTGGATAAACAAATTTCTCCTACACCAAACTATTCCGTCAGAGAAACTAATTTCCCGGTTGAACCTAATGAATAAGTACAAGGATAAACTTATTTAACTTTGGAGGGTAACGTCAGACGCCCTGGAGAGCGAGGGGTGGTACCGGAGGCCTTTGAGGGCGATGGATAGCGTCAAACGCCCCGCAGAGCGTTTGGTGGCGTCGAACACCCAGGGGTTTGGCCGGTAAGACATAGACATTATGTAGGAAGGTAGGTATTATATTATGTTGTTATTATAATGCGAATGAAGAATGACTGACAATAAATGAAAACCACAAAACACGAAATACAACATACCTACATAACAGTTAAATAAATAGGTACTACAAACCAGCATGACGTAAGCTACACAGGGGTCCATTATAGTAGAATATTAAAACTCCTAAAATGAATCTCAGTACCACAATCCATATTTGTCATTTAAATTGGTGATTATAATACTTTAATTAGTTTGAAGTAGGTACCCCTAACATATTCCTAGTTATTTCGAATGTACTAAAACAATCATAGTGAAATACTAGACAGTATTACATACAGAACTAAAAAGATGAGGCTTACTTAGGCTGGTTTCAGAGCGACGCGTCTCGGCAGCGCTGCCCAGCCGCGCGCGCCTCGCATTACACTAGATTGTATGTAGCGTTTCATAGTGACGCGTCTTGGGCCGCGTCTCGGCCGCACCGCGGTCGGATCTCCTTCGATTGCCAGTAGCGTCGACTTGCAATCTTTTAAGACGTCGTTGTTGCACTCTTTTCCATATAACGTATATAGCTAATACAGTGATTACGTTTGCTGGCATAATGATTCTCTGCACTCGACCGTACACCACAAATAAGCGCGCGCGTCCGAATGTCGTTTCACAGCGCTGCTGAGATGCGCCGCTCTGAAACCAGCCTTATACACCATGCTTTCTTAAGACAATCTTCATCATCTAATATTATACAAACACCGTACATACGAGTATTAGAATATTGTGGCAGTGTGGTTTAGGAAAGGCAAATAAAAAGAAAACGAAAATTTAATTCGTTATGAAAATCTATTTACAAATAGTTCTGACAGCAAAACATAGGAGGAAAGGAATTGTAATACATAAAACGCTAGCTGTTGAACTAAATACACAAGTTTGAAAATATATTACATTAGGCACCTACTTACCGTGTCACAAATACCATATGATTACATACTATAGGTAGGGTCAAATGAGGAAAAATGGACTCGACCACGTCCCAAGTTACCCGCTAGTCTCATCCCCATTTGACCGTACATAGAATGTTTAAAAGTACCGGTAGGTACCCCTTTAGATATCGGTTTTGAAATACCCAATATATTACTTGTTTATGACAAATTTTGTGAAGAGTTTTATTTAAGTGCACATTTTTATTTATAGGTAATTGGAAAATAACTAACATGGTCTGACACTGCCCACCTACAATATGCAAACAACATATTTTGACACGTCGTACTACTTCGCCAAAACGAACCAAAGTGGTACCGGTTAAAAATTAGCTAAAGTTATTCCGGACTTCGAACTGATATAAGGATATAAGTAAAAAACTATTATTTCGAAATGTCCAGCCAATTTTAATAGATCTAGTGTTTATCTGCTCGGCATAGTACAGTAGAAAGAATACACATGAGACGATTGATGATAGGGACAATCTTTTTAACAAAAAAAGGTTAAAAAATATTTGATGGAGAACCTGAATAACTTTGGGCAAAATATGAAAATCAACTTTGATTTTAACCGGTTTATACAGAGTGTCCCGTTATTAATGGATCAGGATCAGAATGAAGCGAAACGGGCTGGTGATAACAAACATTTCAAGTTTTGTTTTATTAATATGATAAAGAACTTGGATCGTCCATACAAAATACATAATCACAGAGTGAATTTGTATGGATGATCAAATTTTTCTTTTTATATTTCAATAAATTGTACTAAGAAATATTATTATTTACCACTAGCTCGTCCCGCCGCGAGAGGTTGATCGATTAATAACGTGACACCATGTATAGTGCTAAACCGTTTTTGAATAATAGAACATTATCAGGTTTTGAATAATAGAACGGTATTTAGCCTACCGTATTTTAAAAAGAAAAAGATTTAGGTGGATCGCACACTTAACGCACGACGGAGCGCTAAAACATCGCAGCGGTCTGTCAGATCCATACAAGAAATGTCAATCCCCATACCAAAACCGCTAAACCGCTGTCGACGCAGCGCTATCGCAGCGTGTCGTCCGTCGAGTGCGGTATTAGAGTGACGTTTTTAGTATGGTTTTGACAGACCGCGATATTTTAACGCTCCGTCGTGCGTTAAGTGCGCGATCCGCCTTAGTGCCCTCATCTCATGTTTTCTTTCTATGTTTTATTCATTCGCACCTAGGATTTGACTAACAAAAATATTCAATACTGAAGAGAAATAATATTAATTAGACAGCACACACAAATAATTAGGAGAATAGTTTATCCACTAAATAATATTTACTTTACAATAGAAGGATACAGTGCAGTATTTAGTTTGTCCCGCTTTAGGTTTTAACGACTTATGTTATAAAATAAAATAACATAAGTCGTTAAAACTAAATAATGAGTTACATTTGTTCATTTAATGATAAAAAATGGTTATGGTCTAAATATTTTTGGGACACAAACTCCGTGTTTCGGAACGAAATGCATTAAATAAGGTGGTTTACCTCACAATGGGACCCATGCTGGAAATCGAGATTTTTTTTCAACCTTTCATACAAAGTTAGACAGCTGATCGTAAATTTTATATGGGGGTCGATTTTTTTCTACCATTGCTCCCATACTGAAAATTACGATGCCCTAAACAACGTTTCAAATTTTAACGGATTGTCTTCGAAACACGGTGTGTTTTGTATGTAATAATAAAGTTAAATAATTCACAAAATTTCGCCGAAATTATATTATTATCAATTAGCAAAATGATGCATATTTAGGCACCATATTAAGAGCTAAGAGCTAAGCTTCTAAATAGAACCGAAATAGTGATCTTAACACAATTAGAAAAAATTACAATATTAACAATTTAAATTAATAATTTCCTAATTGTATTAGCACACGTATGAGTATAATTTTAAACAAAATTTCTTAGAAATGGCTTGAATAATAAATACAATCTTTGACATAAACTGAGACCAATACTAAGTAATAGTAATATTTTTAAATTATTATAGAAAATAAAATAGTAATTCCAACTAAAATTTGGTTAGTTTTTTATATTATTGTTATGCTAGTATTTTTATCTTACACAATGTTATAATATAATTGTTATAATAAATATCACTAAGTGTTAATCACTTTTCTAGTGGTTTTTATGTATTTTCTACGGAATCCGCCATGTTTTTTTTATAAGTTAAAACATGCGTCGAAATATGTCATCTTAATGTAAATGCATAATACTCAGTCATTAAATAAAACATTGGAATTGATATTAGGCAAGAGTTTTGTAAAAATACGTCAAGTCATTTGTAATGAACGTAATGTTTATTTTTATGGAAATGTTACTCTTGTTTCTTTCGAAAAACGTTACATGCCAAAATAGTTTGGGTACTTTTACTGTTTTAATAGCATTTTAATGTCGATGACGGGAATAAGATACTTAACACATAATGGTTTACCGGTTTTACTCAAAACTGTGTTATTTTTACTGACTTGACCTATTTTTACAAACTTATTTCGTGAAGCACCAGTTTCAGGGTATAAGTTTCACATCAGTGTCATTCGCCTAGATCCCAAAAAGGATTACGCCCGTGTAAAAAGTAGAAGTGTAAAAAAACATCCAAGTATTGTAAAAGTAGTGTTTTTGCTCTTTTGTACGAATCGATTGCGCCAGATTAGGCAGATATTTTTTTTAATTATTGGAATGATATATCAGTCCGCTTTTCTTATAAACTAAAAATATGTCAAGTGCGGTTTTTAAAGCCGAATTCGTGTAACTTTATAGTTAGTTCAACATAAATTTGATCTGTACTGCTACATTATGTGTACTTGTTTATATAGTTTCGATATTTTCGTTTATACTGCGTGTTGCCGGGCGGACAAATAGTAAGTATAATTACGTATACTTTCCCACTAAATATTGTTCCTATCAGTAAACTATTCCACGACTATCATTCAATGTAAAGGCAAAGTCATATTTTTATAAAGTCGCACAGTGTCACTATATACAGGAAGTCCCAGTTTAAGTGGTTCAAATAAAAAAAAAACTAGATTTCGGAAACCCTGCGCTACCAATCTGGAATATTGTTTTTTTAATATTAGAAGGAAAAACATGGAACGCCGTACTTGTAATGCTGACTGATAGAGCAATTTGTATGGGGTTATAATTTTTTCTTTTCGATTTTAAAAAAGCAATATTCCAGATTGGTAGCTAAGGGTGTCCAGATTTTTTCTTTGGACCACTCTAACAGGGACACCCAATATTTATACTCAAAATCATACTGTATTAGATACATACTGAGAATCCAGAGAAATAAGAAATGCAGAGTATTCGGGTTCGATTATCGGGTCCTTCACAAAGTTGATATTTATCACTTCGTGAATTTGTTCCCAGTCTGGTTAGGACATTGCTAGCCGAACCACCCGATTGTCAACCTAAAAATAGTTCCGTGTTTCGGATGGCGCGTTAGCGTAGGTCCCAGTTCTGTATATGATATTAGTAGACAGCGGTCGTTACACAACCATATCAGAAGCTTGCTACTTGTAGAAGGTTGGAAAGTTGTGACACTGAGGCTCATTGGGTCTTTGGACGACTCGGTGTTCCACACGAAAAGAAACCATCCCATTTACCCCTTAAGTTTCATCACCATACTCCTTGCCGTATCCCGTTCTCTGTCGGGGTCGGCTACCTAACCTAGGGGATTTGACGTGGAACCAAGTTTTTACACAGAGCGACTGCCACGAATAATATTTAGTGGAAAGTAGACATGGAAGTCTAAAGCTTTAATGAGTCCTACAAGCTGGCTAGTCTAAGGCAGCGATCTATGAAAGCCTTACCGCTAATTTGGCCTACTTATGAAAATCTACTAGTGATTATATAAGTGTTATTTTGGGTTTATGTAAATAATAAAAAAAACGGAAATTATTCTTATGATTACTTTACGTGTTTCATTCTAGACTTTCAACTTTTGTTTAATTTAAAAAAATGCATAATTATCACGAAAAGATAAGTTGTAAAAATATTAGCTGCAAATATTTTAAGGCGTGAATCAGCCCATGAAACTAAACAACTTTCCCCAAAAACGTAGCCCGAAATATGAGAAGTTTTTTTGGACCTCCCATCCAAATTGACTTGATCACTTCGTAATTTCGTACGAGAGTCCAATTTTTTTTTTATATTTCGTCCTATGTTCCCTGGGGTAAGTGGTTCAGTTTCATGGGCTGGTTCACCCCTTAAAATATATGCAGCAAATTTTTACACCATGTATACATTATTATAAAAATAAGGAAATTCTTTTGACTCAATCACCAACTTATTTTCAATTGAACTGTAACATATTTGTTGAACTTATTTTGTATGGAAGACTATTAATGGGAAGAAATGGCGGTTATAATGAAACTATAGCGTTATTAATACCCGCCCGGCAAACGCTACGATAAACTTGTAACATACATCATACATAGATATAATATACATAGTATAGCTTACACTAATCCGGTGCGTAGAAATACGCGTAACCGACAATAAATATCGAGTATAATACTAGTTACATAATAACACTAAGTGAATATTACACGTATATTTCAAACTTGAACGATGTTCTTCAAAATTGAACTTTGGTACTAAGCCCACTCAACTCTGAGATCGATCTCGAGAGCGCTTTTGACAAATGTCAGTCAATCCTAACAGCATCTCAAAGTCGCACTCAAGGTCGATCTCAGAGTTGAGAGCGTTTTAAATATACGAGCCTTAGATTGGGTGTCAATATTGGTACAGACTATAAGGGCCAACGCTGCGTTAAGCGGATTGTACGCACGGGCAATCCACGCGCATACTTCACTTTCCTTCAAGCGATATATAAGAAGTGAGTGAACTACGCGCGGATGTGTAATGTACCAGTAACACAATAACTAATATTTTCAGTCGATTTACGAATAAAACTAAAACTTTGGTCACTAAATTAGTGATGACCTGCATGGCTAACATGCGTGCCACGATAAAATTTTGTCACCGCAATATGTCTTCTGCGGCTAGCTTCACTGCGAATAAGTTACGCATTCTTCCGTAGTGACATTGTGCGCATATGAAACGACAAAATATGTCGTGGCACGCATGTTAGCCAGGCTGATGACTAAATATTTAGTTTTGCGGTGACTGAAATGTACTAATGCTTCAACTATTTCTGTTGACATTTCAGATATTAAATTATTTTAAAAGAACGTATCTACCTAAAGTGAAAACAGCAAATGACTTTTTTCTGAAAGAGCACCCGCCCATTAACAGTTAAGGAATACTTAGTACAAGGTTCAAAATTGTAGAAAATCGTCATATAAGGTGTAAAAATATTAGCTGCAAATTTAGTAAGGAACGGATCAGCCCATGAAACTGAACAACTTTCCCCAAAAAACATAGTTCGAAATATGTGAATTGTTATTGGACAGCCATACGAATTGACTGGGTCTGTCCGGGCGATAACTTTGTATGGGAGGTTTTTTTCATATTTCGATCTATGTTCCTTGGGGAAAGTTGTTCAGTTTTATGGGCTAATTTACCCCTTAAAATATTTGCAGATATTTTTTTTACACCTTGTATTATAAAATGTCGAATTCTTAAGCTACGTCCATAATACGTATCCGAATATTTTTAAGTATAAAATTAAAAAACACAACTTGCTTTATGCCTCGACATTCGTGCGCTAAGTCTAAGATATTTTCCTCGCCCGTATCAACATATTAATCAAATCTACCAACTGCTTTATATCAAAAAAGAATTTGGTAGATTGTGATTAAATTCCTACCAAAGTGGTAAAAAAGCTTCTTTCATCTGGCAACATCTGCGGAACATCGATTGTGTTGCAGTTTTAATATCGTTGTTTTCGCAACCCTGACGCGAGGGTGGCAGCCCTAAATTTACGTAATACGTTCGGTTCGATCACATATTATAATGCCGACTCTGGTGGACTACAACAGTCTTATGATAGTTCTAGATTTTTCATCTCATTTATTATTTTATGAATTTATAATAATGCAGATTCGTTAACTACTAAATGAGATGAGATGGTAACCCTATTCCAGTTTTGAGAATCGAAAAACGACGCAGTACTTGTTGCAAGCTATCTGAACTCGGTATGATTTGTTTACAATTACTGATTCAAATCATTACTTTATACTTTCAGAATTTCTGGAGCGTTCTAACGAGGCCTCAAAATTATTTACTTTTTATATCGTTACGATAAAAACCGCCAACCAATAGCGATTGATGATACCTAAACTGTTTTTTTAGAGATGTAATTCAAAATGTAAATTTACTGTCTCTAAAAAAACAGTTTTTATTTTGTAAAATTTTGCTTGATACATGTGACGCTTGAGACCTTGGAGCAAATGCTATGACATGAGGTCAATTTTTCTTTGTTTACTTGGACAATGGACCTTATGCCATAGCATTCGTTCCAAGGTCGTAAACGTCATAGGTATCAAGCTTAACTTTACAAAGTATATACAGGGTGACTGGAAAATTGATGCATTCTTTTCAAGGGATGAACCAGCTCATGAAACTGAACAACTTTCCCCATGGAACAAAGGTCGAAAAATGCAAAAAAAATTGGCCCACCCATACAAAATTACCGACCGACCAAGTCAATTTGTATGGGAGGACCAAACTTTTTTTTCATATTTCGACCTATGTTCCATGGGGAAAGTTGTTCAGTTTCATGAGCTGGTTCATCCCTTGAAAGGAATGCATCAATTTTCCAGTCACCCTGTATAGTCTTGTTTGTATTTGGTTTATGGGAGCAGGAGATGTTTAGCTTACGATATCTGTTTGTATGTTTATCTGTTTGTCTGTGTGTCTCCAGGTCGGCTCTGACTAGTACGGCGCGCGGCGTCCTTACCTCCGCGCGAACTCCGCCTTCATTGCTGCAAAGAGCAAACAACTAAATTAGAAATACAACAAAACGGTTGCAATTCGCTAGTTTCCTGGGTCATTAGAAAAATAAACAGTTGTACGGGAAGCCGCTTCATAAGATCTTATTACATCGAGAATTCGCTAGATGACTGGATGATTAATAAAATGCAAAAGTAGTAAGTTAAAGCTATTGTCTAAAAATACTACGGGCTTCATTCATCATTTTTAGAAATATTCAAAGTTTGAATTAATAAACAGAAAAACAATATAAAAGTAAGTGTTTTGACGCCATCCAAATACTTACGGCGTGACGTCATACTTCTAATTCTTTATACAAAATACCGTTTTAGATTGTTTTAAAAATTAGCTCATTTGACCTATCAGGAAACAAGCCTTTTGGTTCAAATAGTTTTCACGTAGAAATAAGACGTTTTCCAGGCAAGAGTCACTGTAAAATTACAAATAAAGCAAGATTACAATATATAATCGCTTTGACAGCTTGTCACTCGCTCTGACAGCTTGTCACTCACCGTCTAGTATCTCGAGCTTCATCTGCGTGAGTTCCCGCTTCACCTCGCGCAGTACTTCTTGCTTGAACGCGTCCCACTCGCTCTGACAGCTTGTCACTCGCTCTGACAGCTTGTCACTCACCGTCTAGTATCTCGAGCTTCATCTGCGTGAGTTCCCGCTTCACCTCGCGCAGTACTTCTTGCTTGAACGCGTCCCACTCGCTCTGACAGCTTGTCACTCACCGTCTAGTATCTCGAGCTTCATCTGCGTGAGTTCCCGCTTCACCTCGCGCAGTACTTCTTGCTTGAACGCGTCCCACTCGCTCTGACAGCTTGTCACTCACCGTCTAGTATCTCGAGCTTCATCTGCGTGAGTTCCCGCTTGACCTCGCGCAGTACTTCTTGCTTGAACGCGTCCCACTCGCTCTGACAGCTTGTCACTCACCGTCTAGTATCTCGAGCTTCATCTGCGTGAGTTCCCGCTTCACCTCGCGCAGTACTTCTTGCTTGAACGCGTCCCACTCGCTCTGACAGCTTGTCACTCGCTCTGACAGCTTGTCACTCACCGTCTAGTATCTCGAGCTTCATCTGCGTGAGTTCCCGCTTCACCTCGCGCAGTACTTCTTGCTTGAACGCGTCCCACTCGCTCTGACAGCTTGTCACTCGCTCTGACAGCTTGTCACTCACCGTCTAGTATCTCGAGCTTCATCTGCGTGAGTTCCCGCTTGACCTCGCGCAGTACTTCTTGCTTGAACGCGTCCCACTCGCTCTGACAGCTTGTCACTCGCTCTGACAGCTTGTCACTCACCGTCTAGTATCTCGAGCTTCATCTGCGTGAGTTCCCGCTTGACCTCGCGCAGTACTTCTTGCTTGAACGCGTCCCACTCGCTCTGACAGCTTGTCACTCGCTCTGACAGCTTGTCACTCACCGTCTAGTATCTCGAGCTTCATCTGCGTGAGTTCCCGCTTGACCTCGCGCAGTACTTCTTGCTTGAACGCGTCCCACTCGCTCTGACAGCTTGTCACTCGCTCTGACAGCTTGTCACTCACCGTCTAGTATCTCGAGCTTCATCTGCGTGAGTTCCCGCTTGACCTCGCGCAGTACTTCTTGCTTGAACGCGTCCCACTCGCTCTGACAGCTTGTCACTCGCTCTGACAGCTTGTCACTCACCGTCTAGTATCTCGAGCTTCATCTGCGTGAGTTCCCGCTTGACCTCGCGCAGTACTTCTTGCTTGAACGCGTCCCACTCGCTCTGACAGCTTGTCACTCGCTCTGACAGCTTGTCACTCACCGTCTAGTATCTCGAGCTTCATCTGCGTGAGTTCCCGCTTGACCTCGCGCAGTACTTCTTGCTTGAACGCGTCCCACTCGCTCTGACAGCTTGTCACTCGCTCTGACAGCTTGTCACTCACCGTCTAGTATCTCGAGCTTCATCTGCGTGAGTTCCCGCTTGACCTCGCGCAGTACTTCTTGCTTGAACGCGTCCCACTCGCTCTGACAGCTTGTCACTCGCTCTGACAGCTTGTCACTCACCGTCTAGTATCTCGAGCTTCATCTGCGTGAGTTCCCGCTTGACCTCGCGCAGTACTTCTTGCTTGAACGCGTCCCACTCGCTCTGACAGCTTGTCACTCGCTCTGACAGCTTGTCACTCACCGTCTAGTATCTCGAGCTTCATCTGCGTGAGTTCCCGCTTGACCTCGCGCAGTACTTCTTGCTTGAACGCGTCCCACTCGCTCTGACAGCTTGTCACTCGCTCTGACAGCTTGTCACTCACCGTCTAGTATCTCGAGCTTCATCTGCGTGAGTTCCCGCTTGACCTCGCGCAGTACTTCTTGCTTGAACGCGTCCCACTCGCTCTGACAGCTTGTCACTCGCTCTGACAGCTTGTCACTCACCGCCTAGTATCTCGAGCTTCATCTGCGTGAGTTCCCGCTTGACCTCGCGCAGTACTTCTTGCTTGAACGCGTCCCACTCGCTCTGACAGCTTGTCACTCGCTCTGACAGCTTGTCACTCACCGTCTAGTATCTCGAGCTTCATCTGCGTGAGTTCCCGCTTGACCTCGCGCAGTACTTCTTGCTTGAACGCGTCCCACTCCGCCGCCGAGACGCACCCGTTCTCCGCGCCGCCGTTCACTTGCTGAAATTTCAATACTAGTTTATGGAACTGTCATACTATAAAAAGATAACACATATTAGGCCCCTGGCCGGGTAGTCAGAGCGTCAAAAACCGTAAAATTACGGTCGTTATCACCACGGCGACTTAGGGACTCGAAGAGTATTGGTGTATTACAATTTTTAGGCGACAGGCTGACAACTTATCACTATAGTGATACACGTGTTTTTTGAAACAACCTTGGCAAACAATCCTCAAAAATGTCAGACGTGGCGGTAGCTGTTAACGCTCTGCCTACCCCGCAAGGGATGAAGGCGTGATATATGTATGTATGTATGTGAAATGTAGCCAACCTTGAGTATGGTTTCCTCGCTGGCGGAGCCGAAGCGCTTGCGCATGGCGCGCGGCGACGGCGGCGCCCCCTGCTCGCCGCCCGCTGCAACAAACCAATCATTAGTTGACGACCGATGTGGCGCAGTGGTAGTGCCACTGCCTTTGACGCAGAAGGTCCCGGGTTCGATTCTCGGTGGGTCACTCACAAAGTTGATATTTATCACTTAGTGGATTTGTTCTCAGTCTGGTTAGGATATTGCGGGCTGAACCACCCGATTGTCCGTAAATAAGATGGTTCCGTGTTTCGGATGGCACCGGTAGCTCCCGGTTGCTGTCTATGATCACTTAGGCGGCGGCGGTCGTTACACAACCATGTCAGAAGCCTGCTACTTGTAGAAGGCGGTTGAAAAATCAGTTCGTTGGGCGACTTGGTGTCCCACACGAAAAGAAGAAGTTAACAATAGTTCTTAAAAATTAAAATTACACCGTGTGTTCAGCCTGCATGCAGGCGCGCAAATTTTACACTATCAATAAATAATCACGAATGAAATTTGAATATAATTTTTAAAATTATTGCACAGATAAGTAAGATGTCAATTCTGTAGGTACAAATAATGTCAATTTTAAAACAAAGTCAAAAGTTAAAATACTCAGATAATAAATTTAAAAAATTACGTAGGTATGATTTACAATTCACAAGCCCATGGATTCCTTTACACTATAAATCACTGACCTTTATAGTCTTCTCTATGGTACTGGACTTGCTCAGCTGTCAAGTGTAACCATTTCGAGATATACGCTGCAAAACCTTACAACTGTTTTGTATGAAAAACTTCTTTGCTTCTTACTGTCAACTAATGCCAACCCATTAGACGTGTAGAGTACTCACTAAGTAAATAAGTTTTACATATAAAATAGTTGTAACGTTTTGAAGCGCATATCTCGAAATGGTTACACTTGACAGCTGAGCTGTCATACAAAATGTTGTTTGTATGGAAGTACTCTACACAACTAATAGGGCGGTGTTCGTTGAAAAAAAAAAGAAGTTTTTTATATAAAACTGTCGTAACGTTTTGAATTGAATCGCATATCTCGAAATGGTTACACTTGACAGTTATAACTTGAAAAAAACGCGCGTGACTCACAATGTGTGTTGGTGTTAGCGCCGTTGCAGGCGGCGGCGGGCAGGCGGTGCGGCAGCGTGGCGGAGCGCTCCCACGTCTTCAGCGGGGTGTTCGCGCCGCTGTTCTCGTTCGACGACTCCTGCACACAAACATACTATACAATTTCCTGACTCATTATGAAAATGCGACAGTTGTACGCTTAAAACTGTTGTCCAAAAATACTACGGACTTCATTCATAATTTTTCGAAATATTCAAAGTGTAGCAACATTAAGCTCACTCAAGTGGTTCACAAGCATACTAGACGCAACAGGAGTTCTCAACATATCGGAGAGATGGCGCCAACAATGTTCTGTCACGAACAATGGGCCTGAAACGCAGTAACGAAGTGTTCACCGCGCAACGCATATATGAGGGGTATAGTATCAAAACCCGCTAAAATAACATTGTCAAAAATACCACAAACCATAAAAAACTGTTTAAACTTAATCAATAAAACCTAACGGGATTTTTTTAAGCTAATCAATTAATTTATAACATGGCATCACTTATTTTAGCTAGCCCAACAGAAAATATAAAGTAATAAAACCGTTATGATCATTCAAAAATTCATTTTAGAGGAATTTGAAACTATACCTGGCGTTATGGTGGGTTTTGAAAATTAGCTGTCATATTTAAGCGGGTTTTGCAACCAACATTACGGGTACCAACATTACATTTCGGGTGGATGGCGCCATACTGTTTTGGTGATCACGTGACGCAAATGCGGTGTTGTCATTGGCTGATTAAATTTATAGAGGATTTTGATAACGACATGCACTGTTTTAGGGGCTTTTGATATTGAACCTGTGTTTTAGTGGCAGATTTCTGTATGTTTTAGCGGATTTTGTTACAAAACTAACCAAGCATTTTAAAGCTATTTTCACGAGCTTTCTAACGGTGCTACTAACTTAAATTTGGTCTATAATCATTATAGCGGCTTTTGAAACTATACCACTCATATACACTTCTAAACCAATTCAGGAGGACCCGTCGGTCACAACACCCGGCCGGGATACCTCCTGTCACCCGCCATACAAGTTTAATCGAAATATTCAGAAAAATAATATAAAAGTAAGTGTTTTGACGCCATCCAAATACTGACAACGTGACGTCATACTTCTAGTTCCTCAAACAAAATACCGTTTTAGATCGTTTTAAAAACTAGCTCATTTGACCGGTTAGGAAACAAGCCCATTGTATACTTAATTGCGTTGCGTTAGAAAATTTGGCAAGTTGTATAAAACTACAAAGTAATACACAAAACCTGTAGGTAATACATATAATAATACACTAGCAAAGTAAAGGAAAAATGAAATAAGTATATATACGTAAGTATGTTATACAACGTCAAGAATAACAAAAAAAAAATAGTGACCGTATTTTTACAGCCCGTAAAAGGTTAAAGGCGTAATATGTGTGTACAAATAAAAGAGCCAAATAAGAGCGTCCCCACCTCCTGGTTGCCTCGCTCGATGTGCGCGCGCCGCCTGGCGAGCGTGCGCTGCATCTCGTGCATCATGCAGTGCATCTGCGTGGCGCCCCCGCCGCCCCCCGCGCCGCCCCCGCCGCCGCCGCCCCGCGAGCCCGCAGAAGACGACGAGGAGCCGGAGTGCTCCTGCCCGCCGGGGGGCGACGCCGCCTCCGCGTTGTGAGCGTTCGCTTGCTGTGGAAACAGGATTATCAACTGTATATATAAGGTGTAAAAATATTAGCCGCAAATATTTTAAGGTCACCTCTTAAAATATTTGCGGCGACTAAATTGACTAGAAGCAGCGAAGAACCCACTGTATTTTTAAAGTACGTTGTTTAAGATGTCTCCTATCCTTTTTGAACGTGTTTGTCGGATAGTGACAGCGCTATTTTAAGTTAGCTTAAGAGAATTGTTTTCCCGAATTGCGGTTAACAATATCCGAAAAAATACCAAAGTAACAGATATACAGGGTGTAAAACAATTAACTGCAAATATTTTAAGAGGTGAATCAGCCCATGAAACTGAACAACTTTCCCCAAAGAACATAGGTCGAACCATTTAAAAAAATTTTGGACCTCCCGTACAAAATGACTTACCAACCAAGTCAATTTGTATGGGAGATTCAAAAAAATTTTCATATTTCGACTATGTTTCTCTCGGGAAAAGTTGTTCAATTTCATGGGCTGGTTCCCCCTTTAAATATTTGCAGCTAATATACCTTATATATATGTATATATCAGGGTTCGAAAATATCCGATATTTATAATAAATATCAAAATATCGGATATTTATGATATATATCCGATATATATCAACTTTGATATATATCCATTTTGTATGAACTTCAGGTTGTTATTTTATAGTATTATTTATGTATATTTGTTGCATATGTTTTACATAACTATAATAAATTATTAAAAAATGTATTTAAATTGTTAAACAATAAATAAATAATAATAATAAAAAAAAATGTTTTTAATGGTTTTTTATACAGGGTGTTAGGAAAAGTACTGCGTTACTTTTCAGGGATGATCCTGTCCATTGAACTGAACAACTTTTGTTCTACGACTTTTGGAAAATAGGCAATTTTTTTATGTAGTTATTCTTCGTTTTATTTATTGAAGTACTTAAAATAAACAAAACATAAGTCTTCTTATTGATTTATTCGATCAGGCAAAATCAACCAAAACATAAAATCTTATTTATCAAATAATCAACAAACAAAAACCTTTTTATTTTATGCATAATTCTAATCAGTCAATATAAAATAATCATAGTAATCATACCTACATTTAGGTAATATACCATATCTATCATACCTACATCTAGGTTTATTTACTTGATTTTATATTTGTTTACCAATTTTTCGTTACTCATTTATTTTATCGTTTATTGCGTAATACCTATTAACATATAAGTAAACAAAAAAGTTTGAATTATAACTTTACTACTGTATGTACTATGTATGTACCACTAGATGGTGTAGAAGTAGAAATACACCGAAAAAGACTAAAAAATATTAATATATATCACAAAAAGTCGTTGGATATATATCGGATATATATCGGATATATATCATGATATATATCCATTGATATATATTCTTCGAACCCTGGTATATATATATATATATATATATAAGCCTTATATACGGGGTGTAAGGGACGGTGTAACAAAAACTTTGCAGGCGTGTTTAGACCTTGAAACTGAACAACTTTTTATATGGGGGCTATGTTGGGAAACGAAAAAAATTTTTCGAGCTTCCAAACAAAATTCTCGATTAGCTGAGTGACTTTGCATGGGAACTCGAAATTATTTGTTCGTCAATCATTTAATCATTTGTAAATTGAACTTACAGAGCGGGCTTTTCGTCAGTAATGATCTTCTCGTACTCTGAAAATAGGTCATTACTGACCAAAAACCCGCTCTGTAAGTTCAACTTACAGATCAGGTTTTGAGACTAAGCCTGTAAGTAATTTTGAATACGGAACTGTCACTATACCAATCATAGCATAGCAAATATCGAAGAAGGAGGATTTATCTGCATTTTTATAACCTCAATAAATGAGTTTGTCTAATTTATACTCAATGTTACGATAACAAAAGTAAAAATTACTAATGTCGTTACAAAAATGTCTACTTCATGTTTGAATAATTTTCTTTCATATTTAGGTAATTCAATATTTTTTTACTCGTAGAAAAATATATTTAGTGATGCAATGTGCGTACAAGACGATACAATTCCCATTTATGGATCGTTTTCTTATATTTATCACTTTAATTTACTCACTTTTGATTCGATATGTAAGGCAGTATACACACCACGGATGTAACATAAATTGCAACCTCGGAAAGTTACCGCCTTCGCTCCGCTCGGGCGTTAAAAAACCTCTTTTGCAATTGATAAGTTACATACCTGGGTGCGTAATCTACTATTATGTCGCTAACATGCAGGTAGACGATTATTCGTGCACCTCACACTAGGCTAGGCCTGTCCCGCGGGTGCCGTCATACGATTGCCTATAGAGGACTGCGACACAAGAGCGTAACGGACATAAATTGTTACAAACCAAAAAGACAGTACTAATTAATAAACATTTAAGCAGAATTAGTTACCTTGGCTTGTCGCTTGAGCCTGGCCTGCTGCAGCTGCGCCGCCAGCCCCGACAGATCGGGCGGCGCGGGCGCGGGGGGCGGCGGCGGCGCGGGGGGCGGCGGGGACGTCACCGCCCCCCCAGCCGCCGGGGGAGGGGGCGGCGGAGGCGGCCCCCCCGCCGTCGCTGGAGGGGTCTGCTGTTGCTGTTGAGGGAATCAAGATTGTTTAATCTGTGGTAAGGTTAGAGGCACTGACCTGAAATTAGCTGTGTACTAGTTGTTGCTACAATACTCATTGAAAATCGCCATTCTTGCGCTGGCTGTCAAGGAAAGCAAATACAAAAGTCCCCAGACCTAAATAATTTAGTTCCGAAGTCGCAACTGTGGCGCTGGCAGTCAAGGAAAGCAAAGAGAGTGCTAGTCTATAAGAGTACATATCTTCCTTCTTTTTTTTGTAACTAAGTCTGTCTCTGCTTAAAATGTAACAAAGGTATGTATATAATTTAGATAGCCCTCCATTTCCCAAGCTTCCACCAAACAACTTTGGGAGAAGGAGGTGACTGAAAAACAGCGTTGCGTACAGCCTGACTGGTTCTACGCAACACTGAGCTGAGTCATGTCCTATTGTTTATGTACCTATGTGTAGAATTACATAATGTCATTTGTCAATTTTCTAAATTGTTCATAAGCAATAAACAGATTTTTTAAATATTTATTTATTTGTCGCTTGAGCCTGGCCTGCTGCAGCTGCGCCGCCAGCCCCGACAGATCGGGCGTGTGATGCCGGCTTAGAAAAGCATCACCCCATATCCTTCCCGCGGGTGTCGTAAAAGGCGACTAAGGGACTCGAGAGTATTGGTGTATTACAATTTTTAGGCGACAGACTGACAACCTGTCACTATAGTGATACACATGTTTTCTGAAACAGCCTTGGAAAACAATCCTCAAAAATGTCAGACGTGGCGATAGTGGCCGTATTCTTGCGGCCGTTAACGCTCTGCCTACCCCGCAAGGGATAAAGGCGTGATATATGTATGTTTATTTATTTATTTAAATACGTACGTACGCACTCGTAGGTGGCGTGGCGCTTCAATTAGGGCCGCAAAACTAGCTGTCATTTGTATGGGACTACCAGTGCGTAGATAACTTCATATCAATGACAAATTAAGCATATGTATAGTTGTTTAAATGTAACGTACCATAGGCGGTGGTTGGGGGGCGGCGGGCGGGGTGGGCGGCGCCATCGGGCCCTGGAAATTATAACAACACTCGTCAAACAAAAAATAAATAAATAATACACACACAGCGCCATCTAGCCCCAAACTAAGCAAAGCTTGTACTATGGGAACTAGATAGCTGATAGTAATACTTATACGGGGTGTAAGGGACAGCGTCCCGAATACTGATAGGGTGCAAGCAGACCATGAAATGAACAACTTTCCCATAGAAACATATGTCAGGAAACGTCAAAATTTTTGGTTTCCCATAGTAAATGCAGTCAGCTGATCGCGATTTATATTTTCCTGGCATATTTTCCTAGGGAAAAGTTGTTTATTTTCATGGTCTGCTTGGACCCTATCAGTATTCGGAACGCTGTCCCTAACACCCTATATACTTTTATTTTTGTAAATAAATTCATATTATACATAGAAAACACCCAGACTAGACATAAAAATTTGAAAATTGACTTAACAAACATTTGTGTCCGGTGGGGATCGAACCCAATACCTTCGGCGTAGAATGCAGGGGCACTATCCACTACGCCATCGGGTCAGTCAACGTTTGAATATTCTTATAAATTATAGAAAAGATCTGTAAATGGCGGCGCTTGCCTAAGTGTGAGGGAGAAAGCATGAACGCATGGTATATGTAAGAGCCTCAGTGGGAGAGAGAAAGCATGACAAACGGCCGCCATTTACAGATTATCATTGTGAAGGGTTTTTCAACAAGAACTTTGTTTTTTAAACCAAAATAAAACAAAGAATTAGTGGAAAATGAATAAAAAAATATTGTATTACAACTAGAAAAGTTCGGCAATTATGAATGTTTTATTGGCAATTGTTTTATTTTGTTTTAAAAAACAAAGTTTTTGTTGAGAAACCCGTTATAAAGCAAAGTCGCTTTTGGCGTCTTTATGTATGTATGTAGGTATGCTTAAATCTTTAAATTTTAATAGATAGAGTGATTCAAGACGGAGGTTTTTATGTATAATAATTGCCAGGAAAACATCTTATCCACCATCTTTCTCATGGCCTTATCCCGTTCTCTGTCGGGGTCGGCTACCTAACTTAGGGGATTTGACGTGGAACCAAGTTTTTACACAGAGCGACTGCCATCTGACCTCTGCAACCCGAAGGCTAACCTGGCCCGAGTCCTAGGTTAAGTCACATTCAAATTAAAATTTTATTTGAATGTGGGTTTCATCACTATGTTTTTGCTTCACCGTCAGTCGGTAAATGTACGTGAGTAAAAAAACATTGGTACATGGCGGGGATCGAACTCGGGTCCGACAGTTGTAGGGCGCAATATGACATCTTTCAACTTTGTTTAAAATTAATGTGTAAGTATACAATATTACAAAAAAATAGATTTTTAGTGGTATATCGTTTTTTTAAGTGTCGCAGCAATATGAAAGAATCAGGAATACGCGCGAATTCCTAGGATTTTGGGGAAATCAAGGGAACGCTGCTGATTAACTCACATTGTTTGGGGGCGGTAGGTTCTGGTGTGGGGGCACGGGCGGCGGCGCGGGCGGTGTAGGAGCACCCGCCGCCGATAGACACATGTTGGGCGCCATTGGAGCACTGCAATCACAAATAACAACATTGAGCTTAAATTATGCTGCTTAAATCACAAATCACACCTTTATCCTTCGCGGAGTAGGCAGAGCGTTAACGACCAGTAAAATTACTTTTAGTATCGCCGAGTCTGACTAATATTTGAGGGAAATTTTTGATAATATTATGTTGATAACTTTTAGGCGACAGGCTGACAACCTGTCACTATAGTGATACACATATTATCTCAACCAGCCCTCCATATTTGTCAGACGTGGTGATAGCGACGGTATTTTTGCGGTCGTTAACTCTGCCTACCCCGCAAGGGATAAAGGAGTAATATATTATGTATGTATGTTGCAACAAATTTTGATTACATGATCCTGTTCCAAATTCTGCACTTTTGACGCTTCACAAAATCAGAATAAAATATAGCCTACCTTAACATTTTCACAGAAGTTACAACGTGGGAAACAGAATCAACGAACAACCCGGTTAACACTGGTGTCTAAGTTTAGTGCGCGAAGTGCTTAACTGAAGACTGTTCATAAACTGTGCGATCTATTGAGTTGTTTACCTAATTAGTGGTGTACTATTTGGCCAAATAGCAATCCGTTTACTAATCGGCTTAAATTATCCGACTAATAGCCGACTGATGTGGTAGTGCGACTGCCTGCGACGCAGAAGCTTCCGGGTTCGATTCTCGGTCACTCATAAAGTTGATATTTATCACTTTGTGAATTTGTTTCCAGTCTGGTTATGACATTACGGGCTGAACCACCCAAATGTCCGAGTAAGATGGTACCGTGTTAGGATAGCATGTCAAGCCGTAGGTGCCGGTTGCTGTCTATGATTACTTAGACGGCGGTCGTTACACAACCAGGCAACGCAGTGTCTGTGCTCTTGTCTCAAACACTGATTAAATCTTCTGTCACAGATGTATGAAGCCAGTGATGGTGATGAAAAATTTATTTCATAGGAATAGCCGACTAATCATCGACTATTCACCGACTCAAATTGTCGACTAGGTGCAGCTCTACCAATTAGCGATCGACTAAACAAATTAGTTAAGTAAGTGCAAAAATATTTGTTTGAACAATTGGGGTTTTGATCTTGTTATCTCTTTAGTAATTTGTTAATTACTGACAATATCATAAAAGTAGGACGCCACTTATTGACAATTTATTTATCTCATATAGCCAGAACCTAAAAATGGCAAAATTAATGTTTACGTATTTTTAGAGAGAGACAGTAAATTTACATTTTGAGTAGCCATTTTTTTGAGAATATTTTATAGTGATGTGCCAAGCATAATAAAAAATAACTATTACGCCGATCTATATATATTCGGGATCTCGGAAATGGCTCTAACGGTTTTCTTGAGTATTCGTAGTTAGGGGTATTCGGGAGCGATAAATCGATCTAGCTAGGTTTTATTAGCCGAAAATCTCTCTGAACCGCAAAATTTGCCGAATAAGAAAGAACCGCTATTTCATCCCTCGGCTGTCAAGAAACGTAGCTCAGTTGGTTAGGCTGTTTGCCTATAAGCTCGAGTTCCATTTCGAGAACATTCATTTTGTTCCTCAACAACTCGTTGAATTTTTTATTTGCTCGTTTATTTTTACAATACTATTTTAATATTTTGTTTTATGCTGTATATATTTTTTGTAAATATATTTCTATTTTCTTTTGTGTTCTACTCGTCATACTAAACAAATAAGGCCAAACCACGTCACCCAAGTCAAGACATGGCCCGTATTGCATTAGTCTTCGCATTTTTCGACAGATGGCGTAATACATAACTATAGCTTTATCGGGTTTACACGCGGAATAATAACTAGATGAAAATGCAGGTATAAGAAAGGTAGTGTAAGAAACCAAATACGTTTTCAGGGCCGATAAACCCGAGCTAGGCTCGGTGAACCAGGTACTACATGTTTACCTGTTGGTGCGGTGGTGCGTGTGCGTGGGCGTGGGGGCCGCGCTCTGGTGCGGCAGCGTGTGCGTGTGCGCGTGCGCGTGCTGCACGCCGTGCGGCGGCGGCGCGGGCGGACCGTTCACTGCGTTCTGAAATAACCATCAAAGTAATACAATACAAAACTCAAACTCAAATCATTTATTCAAAGTAGTAAATTTTACATTTAACTTATTGATGGTCAGATATTAGTCATTGTAAAAAAGAGAAAAATGTAGGATGAGTACATTTTTCTATTTTTATCGCTAGTTTCCTGGGTCATTAAAAAAATATAAAAGTTGTACGCTTAAAACTATTGTCCAGAAATACTACGGACTTCATTCATCATTTTTCTAAATATTCAAAGTTTGAATTAAAAAACAGAAATATAATATAAACGCTCGGCAACGCGTGATACTGATAATTTGAGTCATATCCGCTGTCACATCATCAATAACTCAGGAAAACATCGATATCGCGTGTTAGAAATACAACAAAACTACTATACCAGTTTGACCGCCATCTATAATCAACCTGCTGCGTTTCCTCACCTGGTGTGGGTGCGGGGCGTGGTATTGGCTCGGCGGCGCGGGATACTGATGTAATTTGTGTCACATCAATTTAAACAACCTCTAAAAACATCCATAGTGCGTTTTAGAACTGCATCAAAACTACTATACTAGTTTGACCGCCATCTATCGTGAACCCCCTGCGTTTTCTCACCTGGTGCGGGTGCGGGGCGTGGTATTGGCTCGGCGGCGCGTGGTACTGCTGGTGGTGGTTCTGGGGCGCGTGGTATTGGGGCTGCTGCAGTATCGCAGCGTCTTCCCGCGTCATTGTTCTGGAAAAATCAAGTTAAGTTAGTTAGTCACTGAGAGTGCGGTAAATGCCAATAAATCAAGTTAAGAGCTATTTCGTGTGATGCTGGCTAGAATAGCATCACCCACCCCACATCCTTCCCGCGGGTGTCGTAAGAGGCGACTAATGGACTCGAGAGTATTGGTGTATTACATTTTTTAGGCGACAGGCTGAAAACCCGTCACTACAGTCATACGTACATGTTTTTCTGAAATAGCCTTGGAAAACAATCCTCAAAATGTCAGACATGGCGATAGCGACCGTATTCTTACGTCCGTTAACGCTCTGCCTACCCCGCAAGGGATAAAGGCGTGATATATAAGGTGTAGAAATATTAGCTGCAAATATTTTAAGAGGTGAATCAGTCCATGAAACTGAACAACTTTCCCCAAGAATCATAGGTCGAAATATGATATAAATTTTTGGACCTCCTATACAAAATGTAGCAGCCGAGAGAGTCAACTGTAAGGAAGGTCCAAATTTTTTTTTCATATTTCGACCTATGTGCCTTGGGGAAAGTTGTTCAGTTTCATGGGACGATTCACCCATTACAATATTTGCAGCTATTTTTTTACACCCTGTATATGTATGTATGTTCTTGCTTCTTGCGTTGCTTGTGAAGTGGTAAAACATCTTCAGTGAGCTAGAGGTCGCTATACGCTATAAAAATTGAGAAAAGTAACCTGTATCCCATATCCTCGTCGTAGTGTTGGTTGTTGTGTCCGTTATACGCCGCGGGGGGGTTGGGGGGCTGGGGGGGAGCCGGTGGGCCGGCGGGTTTGGCCCGTAACGCTCTGCCTACCCCGCACGGGATAAAGGCGTGATATATGTATGTATGCATGTAGAAAATTGAGAAAAGTAACCTGTATCCCATATCCTCGTCGTAGTGTTGGTTGTTGTGTCCGTTGTAGGCCGCGGGGGGGTTGGGGGGCTGGGGGGAACCGGCGCTCCGGCGGGTGTGGCCCGTAACGCTCGCCTACCCCGCAAGGGATAAAGGCGTGATATATGTACGTATGTAAAAATTGAGAAAAGTAACCTGTATCCCATATCCTCGTCGCAGTGTTGGTTGTTGTGTCTGTTGTAGGCCGCGGGGGGGTTGGGGGGCTGGGGGGGAGCCGGCGCTCCGCCGGGTTTGGCCCGTAACGCTCTGCCTACCCAGCTAGGGATAAAGGCGTAATATATGTATGTATAAAATTGAAAAAGTAACCTGTATCCCATATCCTCGTCGCAGTGTTGGTTGTTGTGTCTGTTGTAGGCCGCGGGGGAGTTGGGGGGTTGGGGGAGAGCCGGTGCGCCGGCGGGTTTGGCCCGTAACGCTCTGCCTACCCCGCAAGGGATAAAGGCGTGATATATGTATGTATAAAATTGAAAAGTAACCTGTATCCCATATCCTCGTCGTAGTGTTGGTTGTTGTGTCCGTTGTAGGCCGCGGGAGGGTTGGGGGGGAGCCGGTGCGCCGGCGGGTTTGGCCCGTAACGCTCTGCCTACCCATGTATGTAGAAAATTGAAAAAGTAACCTGTATCCCATATCCTCGTCGTAGTGTTGGTTGTTGTGTCCGTTGTAGGCGGCGGGGGGGTTGGGGGGCTGGGGGGGAGCCGGCGCTCCGGCGGGTTTGTTCGCCAGCACCTGCAATTACAACATATATTACGTTAGAAGCCAAAACTTTAACTTTGACACACTCCCAGTCTATGTATGTCGCACTATGCGATCACTCAATTCGCTCCTGGCCTATGGACATGATTGTGATGTGTTTGCGGACGGATGGACTAAGATTATGAGACATTGTTTGGAATTCTGTGAGACGAGGGATGATTGTCCGTCTAGTATTGCCTAATATTATTGTTATTAAGTTTATTTTTTGACTAATTTTATAATGAATTGTAATATAGCTAATGTTTTTGATGAATAATTTTTTTGATGTATAACATTATTTAATCTAATTTCTAGTTTATAATATGACTGTAATTGGTTTGTACCTGTAGTATATTAACATGTGGGTAGATAAGGATTTCCATAATAAATATTAGTCTTTGTCTGGCACGCGGTTGTTTCACTTCATGGTGACAGCGGTTTTGTTTTAAATAACGTTTATACGAGATATTAGTGAATAATTAAGTCAGGGAAACGATTTTTATCGTATTTAGTGGTAAACGCAACCAGTGAACAAAAACAATGGAGCATGCCAGACCCCCTGCGGATCTACGTTTGGAAGGCGGGCCAGCGAGTCGCGCCGACGCGTGGCTAAAATGGCAGAAGCAATTTAAAATATTCCTCAAGGCTTCAGGAGTGCACAAAGAGGAAGCGGGAGTTCAAGCTAGCCTCTTAATCAACCTAATAGGGACCGAGGGATACGATATTTACTCCACCTTCAAATTTGCGGCCGAGGCAGATCGAGATGACGTCACTAAGATTATCGCGAAGTTTGATGAGCATTTCAAAACAAAGAAAAACACGACGATGTTACGATTCAAGTTTTTTACCAGAAACCAAGAGAGGGGCGAAACTATTGATGAGTACGTAACTGCTTTGCGTATTCTGAGTCAAGATTGTGAATTCGAGAACCTTCAAGAAAGTCTTATAAAGGATCGCATTGTTTGTGGCGTTATTGATATCTCGGTTCGCGATAGGCTTCTCAGGACGGACGACCTTACACTGGAAAAAGCCATTAAAATCTGTCAGGCGAGCGAAATGTCGCAGGAAGAAAATCGTCATTTTGAGGTAGCTAAAACAAACGGTAGTGCAGGGGAGGCGGGGGCGCGGCCATCAGCTGTGGACGCGGTGTTGTCGAGCGCAGGCGCATCAAGGTCACGGTCATCGGTAGGCTTCGGCGGCGGAGGTGGCGGCGGAGTGCGTGGGGGGCGCGGGGCGAGCGCTAGGAATTTCGTAGCCGTGCGCGGTAGCGGGAACGCGAGCTATGTACCGACGGGAAAAGTGTGCGGAAACTGCGGGTTTAGGTGTGAAAGTGGTGAAAGGGGGCTATTATGTCCCGCGAGAAGTGTACGTTGTTTTATTTGTGATAAAAGGGGACATTATAAAAGGATGTGTCCCATGAAAAATCAAAGGAAAGTGTACGAACTTTGCGAGGAAAACGAAGAAGACGACAATTTGTATTTTGTGTCGACCATTGAGGACTACGTGAATAGCGGCTGTGGTAACGGACAGAATAAGTGGTATGAGTCATTATTCTTTACTAATAATGGACAAAGTGTAAGATTTAAATTAGATACTGGTTCAGATCTCAACGTTATGTCAAAGAAAACATTTCTAGATTTAGGTTGTGATTTGAAAATGATAAAACCAAGTAATGTCAAAGCTCAATCGTTTTGTGGCAATTTAATACCAATAATTGGAAAATGTTGTATGTCATGGTGTTACAAAAACAAAGCGTATTACCTGACGTTTGCGATAACGGAAAATGAATGCCAAAATATATTAGGTAAATTTTCATGCGATGAACTTGGTATAATTAAGAGAGTATTATCGTTGAATGTCACTGATTATGATGATTTATTTCACGGATTGGGCAAATTGCCAGGTAAATATAAAATTGTTTTAGATAATAATGCGAAACCAACTATTATCCCTGTCAGGAAAATACCTATTGGTGTTAGAGATAAATTACAAAGTGCATTAAGTCAAATGGTTGATATGGGTGTGATTAGGAAGGTTACGCACCCAACTCCCTGGGTAAACGCGATCGTGCTAGCTCCTAAAAAAAATGGTGATATACGTGTGTGTCTTGATCCGCGACCGTTAAACCGCGTGATAAGGCGTGAGCACTATCCTCTACCCACAGTCACAGAGATTGCCGCCAAGCTGGAAGGCGCGCGGTTCTTCAGTAAGCTGGATGCCAGGTCAGGGTTCTGGATGGTGGAGATCGATGATGAAAGTGCAGACCTGTGCACTTTCGGGACACCCTTTGGTAGGTATCAGTACCTAAGACTGCCCTATGGTATAAATTCCGCTTCTGAAGTATTCCATGCTAAGGTGCGACAACTGCTGGAAGACCTGGAGGGTGTGGACTCGTTCGTCGATGACGTCATTGTGTGGGGAAGGTCAGCAGAGGAGCATGATTTTCGTCTTAAACAATTGCTAGAGAGAGCCAGAGAGGTAGGTATAAAATTTAATAGGGAAAAGTGTCAGTTTCGGGTCGGTGAGGTGACATACTTAGGCCATACGTTTAGTGCAAAGGGTATGCATATTGATAAAAATAAGTTACGCGCCATTGAAGAGATGCCATCTCCCAGTGACAGGGGTTCTTTAGAAAGGTTTCTTGGAATGATCAATTACCTATCAAAATTTATACCTCGCTATTCCGAAAAAGTAGCTCCATTGAGAGGTTTGCTGAGAAAGGACTCACAATGGCTGTGGGACAGTAAGCACGAGGAGTCGGTAGTCCAGCTGAAGAAGGAGTTATGCAGTGCACCAGTGCTCGCACTATACTCCAGTAGGGAGCCTGTTTTACTGTCAGTTGATGCGAGCAGCGAGGCGTTGGGTGCTGTCCTGATGCAGGCGGGACGGCCGGTAGAATTTGCATCTCTCACTCTGACTGATACTCAGCGTAGGTATGCCCAGATTGAGAAAGAAATGCTGGCAATTGTTTTCGCGTTAGAGCGATTTCACCAGTATGTGTTTGGCAGGAATGACGTCACGGTAGAGTCGGACCATAAGCCCCTCGAAGCGATATTTAAAAAACCGTTAGATGCAGTACCAGCGCGATTACAAAGGATGATGTTACGAACACAGGGTTACAGTTTTGAAGTGGTATACAAACCTGGTAGGTATATGTTTATTGCAGATACTCTATCGCGAGCTGCATTGCCAGAGTTAATGCACGATAAAGTTTCAGCGGAGTTAGAGGAAACAACATGTTTCTTGATAGAAAATGTCAGGTTTAGTAAGGATCGGTTAGAAGTAGTTAGAGAAGCAACAGCATCGGACAATGAGTGTCAGGCAGTTATAAGGTACATAGTTGAAGGTTGGCCTCATAATAAATGCGATGTGGACTTACGGGCACGCCAGTTATGGGCACATAGAGAAAGTTTAGAATTCATTGATGGGGTCATTTTCAAGGATAATCTAGTCTATATACCTACCAACCTTAGACGGGATATGATAGCGAAAGTTCACGAAGGGCATCAAGGTATAGAACGCAGTAAGCGGCATGCTCGTGATGTGATGTTTTGGTGCGGGATGTCGCGGGATATCGAGCGCGCGGTTCGCGCTTGTCGCACGTGCACGGAGCACGCGGCGCGCCCGCCGCGGGAGCCAATGTTGGTACACGAAGTACCAGACATGCCGTGGGTAAAAGTAGGTACCGATATATTCGAGTATGCGAGAAAATACTATCTTGTAATAGTGGATTATTTTTCCAATTATATTGAGGTAAATAAAATATCTAGTATCACATCCTCAGCGGTAATAAGCGCAATGAAAGAACAGTTTGCGAGACATGGAATTCCTGTAGAGGTTGTATCAGATAACGGCCCGGCTTATGCATCTAAGGAATTTCAGAAGTTCGTAGCAGAGTGGGGATTCAGACATACAACTAGTTCACCTAACTACGCTCAGTCAAATGGATTAAGTGAGAGAGCAGTGAGAACAGTCAAACACATGCTTAAAAAAACAATAGAAACGGGAACGGATTTCTATCTAGGGTTACTAAATTTCCGAGCAACCCCACGAGATGGCATAAGATCTCCTGCGCAGCTATTGATGGGTAGGCGTTTAAGCACTAAACTACCTATGCATATAGAGAAGTTGCGTCCGGAACGCGATAATTCGCTAGATTATTCAAACGTAATCCGCAACCGCGAGCGAACTAAGAACTATTATGACGCGCATTCGCGAACTTTGACAGAGTTGCATCCAGGTGATGAAGTGATCGTTACGGACCCGGTCGGTAGGCGGTGCATGAGAGTGCGATCTAAAGCAGAGCAACCACGGTCTTATTTTCTCGCGGATGATTCAAACAGAGTTTATAGACGAAATAGGCGGCACTTAATAAAAATCGAGGAAGTTGATGTAAAAGAAAATGACCTTATCGAGTGTGGTCATTCTCAGGACGAGCAGGCAAAACAGGAGACGCGTGGTGTGTCGGAGCAGAACGACAGTAAAAATGAGGTGAGTAGCAGCGACGGGGAGTTCGATGAGGCGCAGCATGAGCAGGTCCCCGATGGCAGCTGTTCGGAGGCGAGCACTGGCAACGACTCATCTCCCACCAGCACAGGTATGTCAGGTGTGGCTGAGGATGGTGGCACGTTGCCCGAGGAGGGCGTGATCGGCCGCGTTTACAGGGAGGCTAAACGTAAGGCACAGGAACGCCTTGCTGAATTTTACGCTAACAAGTAATGTGTTGATAGGTAGATTCATGTTTAATAAGTAATTTAGGTCTAATAGCGGCTTGCAGTTGTAGTAATTATTTTAATTACTTGTTATGAAATATGTTACCTTTGTTTTAAAAAAAAGCTAATACTTATATACCTATTATTAACTTGGTATGTATTGATAAAAAGCAAATGTTATGTATCTTAAATATCTACAAAGAAAGAAGGATAAGTAGGTATTACTAGTATAGGTAGTAATGTTGCATAATCAGAGGTTTGAAAGGACTTTGCCTAGTTTTAATTTTAAGTAAAATAGGTATGTAGATTAAGTGTGTCATACTTTTGTTATAATGTTAATGAAATATTTCAAAAAAAAAGGGGAACATGTAGTATATTAACATGTGGGTAGATAAGGATTTCCATAATAAATATTAGTCTTTGTCTGGCACGCGGTTGTTTCACTTCAGTACCGATGTAATTGATTACAATTATAATACTTTCTTAGTAAGATAATCAAAGTGCCACATACTAAGTAAATCTTTAGTAGTAGGAGTAGGAGGTGCTGATTTATTACTTTAGGTAGTTCATTGTTTAGTATTAGATCCAATGTAAACTTAGAATTATGGAGTCCTAATCTGCCGGACTATCTCCGAGTACAAATAGACAGAAGAAACCATAAGTCTGCCTCTTCTTCCTTCTGTGTGTGTGTGTGTGTGTGTGTGTGTGTGTGTGTGTGTGTTACCTCGAGTGTGTGCGTCATGGCGCGCGCGAAGCTGTCAGCGTCCTCTCTGCACGAGAAGTTCAGCCCGTAGACGTGACGCGCGTCCCGCCACTGGTGGAAGGTCGGCGTCGCTTGGTTGTACTTCAGCCCGCGGACGATGCCGCAGTTTATCACCACCTGGAGCAGAATACATGGAAAATTAAATATTTTTACAATTTACATTTAAAAATAGCATCACCCCACATCCTTCCCGCGTGTGTCCTAAGAGGCGACTAAGGGACTCGAGGGTATTCGTTCATTACAATTTTTAGGCGACATGTTGACAACCTGTCACTATAGTGATAATATTTGTACTCAATATTTGTCAAACGTGGCGAGAGCGTCATTAACGCTCTGCCTACCCCGCAAGGGATAAAGACGTGATATTATTATATGTGAAGGTCGTTGTATGGCGGGATCCCCTACCAGTAAATTGACGTCATCATTTTCACAATATGCATTCCGATGTGTCCTTGACATTTATAACTTGTTTTAATGACTACTATTGTGAGTCATACTGAAACCGTTTATTATACATTTCATACACATACATATACACAAATCATGTCTTATTACATTTTATGTTCAATTTCATGATTACTTTTGAAGTTAACTTAATTGGGTGTAAAAAGTTAGATACAGCGTTTTAGTATTACAATCTTACTGTATCCTGCAGGTGTTGTATTGCGTGTGATTATAGATATGACCCTTGAATAGGCTAGAGCTGGTGCCCAAAGGTGACTACCGGTGATCCGTACACACTCTCTCTATCTTTTTGTGTGGAACACCGGGTTGTCCAACGACTCGATGTACCATACACACTGCAATTTATACTTTTGAACTGAACTTGTGTAATAGGGAATAATAACATTTTAAAAAGAGAACCGACTTCCCACCTTACCTTAACAGCCACAACAGTCTACTACGTAATTTTACGATCGTTAATGCTCCACCTACCCCGCAAGGGATAAATGCGTGATTTGTGTGTATCTGCCTACCCCGCGAGGGATACAGGCGTGACTTGTGTAAGTGTATGAGCCAGTTCCACTCGCCTCGTGATCGTTAAGCTTCCTGCCGACGACCCTGAAGGTGTTGTGCTGCGTGTGATGGTAGATGTGGACCTTGGACAGCCCGGAGCTGGTGCCGGAGGGCACCCACCGCTTCAGCCCGTCGTCGTACACCATCACGGAGGCGCGCGCGCTGCTTATCGACTGCTCGCTGTGAAAGAAGAAAAAAATAAGTTAATAGAAGAAAAAAATAAGTTTTTGAACACTTGACTGGAGTCAGTTATTTTCACTGGCCATGTTATGGGCAAAAGAAGTCGTGGAAGAGCACCGGTCAGATGGACCGATCCAGTACAGCAGGCAACCAAGGCCACACTGCAGGCGTCCGTGCACATGGCACAAGACCGCGGAGCCTGGAGAAATCTGGTGGAGGAGAGGCTCCCCATGGTCACGCCCCTCAGGAATGAGGCATCGACTTAGAAGAAGAAGAAGTCTAAAAACTAAATAACACGCTTCATAAATCATAAACTTTATTAGCTTTCATGTGGTGAAATACAGATCTTATAGTAAGTATAGTTAGAAGTAACACACATGAACCCTGTAAGGGCACTGCTAAATAGGTACTCGTAACAGCGTACGAGAAAAAATAGAATTATTAAGTTGACTTATAATTAAAAACTCTAGAAATTGTTTACTTAGTATATTTCTGTTCGGAAAACTCTTACAAGACAAGACATTTCTAACAAGTCCAAACACGGCTATGACACGATGTTCCAGTACATATCTTCCGGCTCCTTAATCAGATCAGCTCGACAGTACCATATTATTGTCTTGTATGAATTTGTATGTATATTGGGGATTGACGTTTCTAGTACGTATATGACAGTCCGCTGCGATATTTTAGCGCTCCGCCGTGCGTTGAAAAGTGTGCGATCCGCTAAAAGCGCTGTAGCACCATATACTACAGCACGTTGCTGAGAGGTCTCCTTTTTTAGTGTAAAATTCACCGACTGTATCAAATTACCTATTTGTATCATGTATGTTACACGAAATAAACGTTTTCTTATTCTTAAAACGTATCGAAATGAAAAACCAGACGTATAATGACAAGTTACAAAACCTCGCGGGCGGCGTGGGCGGGCAGACCCATTTAACGTTACTCAAACGTTACGTAAAGCGAAAGGCTAAGGGCGAACGGGTACGTACTTACTCACACCTACGTTTTCCTAGATGCCCTACTGAACTTTCGACAGACAGTATAGACATACATATATATATCACGCCTTTATCCCTTGCGGGGTAGGCAGAGCGTTAACAGCCGTAAGAATACGGTCGCTATCGCCACATCTGACATTTTTGAGGACTGTTTTCCAAGGTTGTTTCAGAAAACATGTGTATTACTATAGTGACAGGTTGTCAGCCTGTCGCCTAAAAATTGTAATACACTAATACTCTCGAGTCCCTTAGTCGCCTTTACAGTAGACAGTACCTAATAAATAAAATAAATAAATAAATATCCTGGGCAATTCACACAGCGCCATCTAGCCGCAAACTAAGCAAAGCTTGTACTATGGGAACAAGATAGCTGATACTTTTTTAAAGATAAATACATATTATACATAGAAAACACCCAGACTCGACACAAATATATGAAAATTGACTTCATAAATATTTGTGTCCGGTGGGATCGAACCCACGACCCTCGGCATAGATGGCAGTGATACTATCCGCTACGCCATATCAAAGCTATTTATTTATTTTATTTTAATGTAACACCTATGCTACAATAATACGAGTCCAAACCATAAACTTCTTTCCTAAAGTAAGTTGAAAACAACGTTGCCCTTGTCCGCTTATCCTTGAACGTCACTCTATCATTGTCACCCCATAGGCATCGCATCAAACTCGCGCCCTTTAGCCCTGACAATTAGGAAATGGGGGTGACTGTGTCGCTGTGGATCGAAAGGTACGACGAACAAGAGGCAGACCTATCTGACAGCCAGTCAACTTTATATTTTGATACATATTTTTTTGCTTTTTTTTATTGACCCAGTCATCTAGCGAATGGGTGTTCTTATTTTTATACATACATATATCACGCCTTTATCCCTCGCGGGGTAGGCAGAGCGTTAACAGCCGTTTGAAGTACTGAAGAGCGATTTTGACAAATTTCAGTCCGCACAACCGCACCTCAAAAGTGTCACTCAAGATCGATCTCAGAGTTGAGTGCGGTTTATAAATACGGGCCTTAGTGTAAGTATCTGAAACTATTAACCTTGTAAGGCAATCCACTTGGTTGCACAACTTCCCTACATTAACTCTGCCCGAAAGCGAGTTGGAAGGTCGCGGGTTTGATGTCCGGTGATACTCATAAAGCGATTTCAAGGGCAGTGGGTCATAGGTAATCTTAAGGGTGTTCCGTAAATGGCTGGAAAGTCTCTCATAGGTTTGCAACTACCAATTTCTTTAGTACATGAAATATAGCCGTGTGACGCCGGCTTAGAATAGCATTACCCCATATCCTTTCCGCAGGTATCGTAAAAGGCGACTGAGGGACTTGAACTTTTTACAACTTTTAGGCGACAGGCTGACCACCTGTCACTATAGTGATACACAAATTATCTCAAACGGTAGATACAAAAAATATTTGTCAGATGTGGCGATAGCGACCGTATTTTTACGGCCGTTCACGCTCTGCCTACCGCGCAGGGGATAATGGCGTGATGTGTATGGTACGTGTACACACTGCCGTGCGTCTCAGCACAGTCGAACGACCTTGTCTATCAATATGTCGCGTCCGCTCGCGTGTGTTTTGGTAGACTTATTCTCGAGGGAATCGCCGTCTGCCCTAATTTAAATATGTACTACTACTACAGTGTGATGCCGGCTTAGAATAGCATCACCCCACATCCTTCCCGCGGATGTCGTAAAAGGTGACTAAGGGACTCGAGAGTATTGGTGTATTACAATTTTTAGGCGACAGGCTGACAAGCTGTGAGTATAGGCACTTGGCAATATCTTTAGTATCCACCTGCCAAGCGTGGTGAGTATGGCGATACCCAATTCGCGGGAGGCTCATGTCCAACAGTGGACTGTTGTAGCAGTAGATCTAGTAGTAGGTATTATATAGGTATGTAAAAAGAATGTCTGACATGGTTGAGTAACGACCGCCGTTTAAGTAATCATCTAATCATAGGAAGCAACCGGGACTTGACAGGTACAGACCTTTTATCTTACGAGTGCGGGTTTGCTATACTTGTGTGTGTTATCTCTCTCTCTCTCTCTTTTCGTTGGACGACTCGGTGTCCAAAACGAAAAGACTGAGAAATAACACACACAAGTATAGCAAACCCGCACTCGTATGATAAAAGGTCTGTACCAACATTATTATGGGGTGTTTTCTCTGCGAGACTCCTTTCGTGGCGCGGGCTCTTATACTATAACACAAAAACAGATTCGCAAACAAACTATTTCTATTCTATTTCAGCCTATTGCAGTCCACTGCTGGACGTAGGCCTCCCCCAAGGAACGCCATAGGGCACGATCTCCCGTTTTTGCCATCCAGTCGCTACCAGCCGCCTTTTTCAAGTCATCGGTCCATCTGGCCGGAGGGCGTCCAACGCTACGCTTGCCGAGGCGTGGTCTCCACTCGAGAACCCGCTTACTCCACCGTCCGTCGGTTCTACGACAAATGTGGCCAGCCCACTGCCACTTCAGCTTGCTACACTTCCAGACTATGTCCGTCACTTTGGTCTTTTTTCGGATGGCCTCATTCCGGACTTTATCCATTATAGAGATACCAAGCATAGACCTTTCCATAGCTCTCTGAGTGACATGTAGCCGGTGGGCCAGTTTTACTGTCAAGTTCCACGTCTCAGCTCCGTAGGTCATGACTGGTAGGACGCATTGATCGAACACCTTGGTCTTGAGGCATTGTGGCAAAGATGATTCGAGGATGTGACGCAGCTTTCCAAATGCTACCCAGCCAAGCTGCACTCTTCTGGTGATTTCAGCCTCAAAGTTGTCTCTTCCCATCTGCAAAGTCTGCCCAAGGTACACGTATTTCTGGACAACTTCAAGGACTACACCTTCGACGGAGACCGGCTCGGGGATTATGTGTTGATTGAACATGACCTTCGTCTAATCCAAGTTCATCCCAAGTCCAACACGTCTCGAGGCAGAGTTAAGACTAGATAGCATTTTTTGCAGGTCCTGCAGCGATTCGGCCATTATGACTATGTCGTCGGCAAAGCGGAGATGCGTGAGACTTTCGCCGTTGACGTTGATGCCCAGTCCATCCCACTGTAGAGTTTTGAAGACATCCTCCAATGCGTTAGTGAATAGTTTCGGGGATATAACGTCACCCTGTCTTACACCACGGAGCAGTTGGATGGGTCTTGTATAATGGTTTTGTACTTGAACGGACATCGTAGCCATTTGATAGAGGCTTCTCAGCACCTCCACATACCGCCAGTCGACTTGACAGCGCTGCAAGGACTCCAAAACAGCCCAGGTTTCGATAGAGTCGAAGGCTTTTTCGTAGTCCACAAAAGCCATACACAGTGGTTGGTTGTACTCCTCTGTCTTCTGTATAACCTGCCTTACAGTATGGATGTGGTCCACGGTACTGAAGCCCTTGCGAAACCCGGCCTGTTCCGGTGGCTGAAAGGCGTCAAATCTTGATGCCAAACGATTCGTGACGACTCTCGAGAACAGCTTATAGACGTGGCTCAGAAGTGTGATCGGCCTATAGTTTTTGAGAAGCGTTTTGTCTCCTTTTTTGAAAAACAATGCCACTACACCTCTGCTCCACGCCTTCGGGGTTGTCCCATTGGCTATTACAGAGTTAAAAAGCCTTTTCAGCTCCTCAAGGACAGGTTTTCCACCGGCCTTAAGTAGCTCAGAGGCCACTCCGTCTTCCCCGGGAGCCTTCCCATTCTTAAGCTGTCTGAGAGCCGCCGCGATTTCGTCTATATCTACGTCCGGGAGATCTTCTGTAAAGTGGCGGGAGAGAGGAGCTCTTGGGTCTGGGGTCGCATCAGGTGGAGGCTTTTTCGCATGCGAGGCATACAGATTTCCATAGAAGTCCTCAATTTCAGCGAGAATCTCTGGAACCGATGTGACAGTTACACCATTCGAGGTAGTTAGCTTTGCCAGATGACTCCTTCCCAGTGTCTTGGTAAAAACTTTCGACCCTCGGTTTTTCTCAATCGCCTCCTTTACGAGTCGAGTGTTGTAGCTTCGGAGGTCGCGTCTTACCGTACTTCGGATCTTTTTGTTAAGTAACTGGGGATCTGGCAATGCATCCTCTGGTGTTTCCCGCCTAATTCGCATCAGTTCCAGGGCCTCGCTTGAAAGTTTGGACTTCTTGTCTGTTCGCCTTTTACGAAAATGCTTCGTCCCCACTTCGCGAATAGCCCCAACTATGCTCTCTAGGTCCTCGTCAACGTTTGCCGGGGTCTCCAGGGCAGCGAATCGATTTTTTAGTTCAAGTTGGAACTCCTCATGTCCGGCTTGGGGCAGATTGGGACGAAGAACTTGCTTCACCATGCGGTTTCTTTCTAGCTTGAAGTTGATATTTAGGGTGCCTCTTACTAGTCGGTGATCACTTCCGGTATTGAACCTATTGATCACTGAGACATCCCTAAATATATGCCGTTTATCCGTCATGATGAAGTCGATCTCGTTCTTCGTCCTGCCGTCAGGGCTCTTCCAGGTCCACTTCCGTTGGGGCTTTTTCTGATAAAAGGTGTTCATACAGAACAGCCCTTGCCTGCTAAGGAAGTTGACTAGCATTTGGCCCCTCTGGTTTCTGCTCCCGTAGCCATGTGGTCCCAAGCTTGATTCACCGCGCTCCTGTCCCACTTTAGCGTTGAAGTCCCCCATGACAACAGTGAAGTGGGTCTTAGTGGTTTGGTGTATGGCTTTCGACACGTCGTCGTATAGGGCCTCCACCTCTTCATCTGAGCTGCTCGAAGTCGGCGCATATACCTGTACGACCTTGAGAGAGTACCTCTCGGTCAGCTTCAGTACGAGGTACGCTACCCTGTTCGAGACGCTGCTGATCTCCATCACGTTGTCACAGAGAGCCTTATTGACAAGGAACCCTACGCCACCCTGGGATTGTGCGCTCCCTTCCCTGAAGTAGAATAGGTGACCTGATTCTAGGGTTATCGTGTCCTCCCCCTCTCTTCGGACTTCTGACAATCCCAGAACATGCCACCGTATCTTATCTAATTCTACCTCAAGGATTTGGAGACTTTCGTCCAGCCGCAGACTGCGTCCGTTGTACGTCGCCAGGGTCAGTCTATGGCAGCCGTAGTCCGTAGCCCGGGGATTCTTCGCACCCCCTGCCCTACCATTACCCGGGCCGCTACCGTAGCCCGGGGTAGTAAGGCGGCCGGGAACTAGGGGCCGGTTTCTTCTTGTCCTGTGCATGGGGGGTTTTGCCCATAGTCACCACGCTGGGCAGGCGGGTTGGTGACCGCAGTGTGCGTTTGTGGACTATGTTGTCAACACGGGAGGCGCTGCTGCCCACCTCCCGGAAGCCCTTTATCGCCTCTTACGATACCCACGGGCAGATTTGGGGTGGTGAGATTCTACTCTGCCGACACCACACGGCACAATCAAACAAACTAATAGTCAGAGAAAGACATGAACCAGACGCAAGCGCAAGCAAAATAAACAAAACCTTTTGGAAAGACTACGCATACCGACTACTCAACATAATCGATAACTAAAGAGGGAAGATGGCTGGGCACTTGTTACGACACGACGAATTAATTAAGAATATCATTGAGGGAAAAGTCGAAGGGAGAAAAAGAAGAGGAAGACCAAGACGTACATTCTTCACTCAAATAAAAGAAAAGGCTCACGTCGTGTAGTACCAAGAGGTCAAAACATTGGCAGGAAACAGGCAAGAATGGAAATTGCCGACAAGAGCATGGCTCTTAAAGGAGAATGCCCATACATGAGCTAATCATGTGTCTTCCGTAACAAATGAATGTAATATATAGTGTCCCCAATTTCAATGAAAAATAGCGACGTTAATTGTTGCACAAAACCCGGCACTAAATAATTTAGTCCCGAAGTCGCCACTGTGGCGCTGGCAGTCAGGGAAAGCAAATACGAAAGTATGCGGGAGGTTGGCGCTTCAATTAGGGCCGTAAAACTAACTGTTTTTTTTTGTATGGGACAACCTATCCTGTGCGTAGATAACTTCATATCAATGTGCAAGATACAACCCTTGAGTTCCTTATTCGGCTCTTACGACACCCGCGGGAAAGAAATGGGTGGTCCAAAATGGCGTGAAAAGCCACCATACAATGTAATGGGTTCCGTACCAATTATTCCAGCTATTTCGTACTGGAATTAAAGTGATAGGTTATAGTCTGAGAGATAATTAAGCTAATGAGACTGAATAAAAATGATTATTATAAAGCTTATAAGCGGTATTTTCTTTATCACGCGAGCGGTGTGCCGTTTGTCAAACAATCCCTTATACATTACATCCGGTGACGACCGATGTGGCGCAGCAGTGGTAGTGCGACTGCCTTTCACGCAGAAGGTTCCGGGTTCGATTCTCGGTGGGTCACTCACAAAGTTGATATTCATCACTTTGTGAATTTGTTCCCAGTCTGTTTAGAACATTGCGGGCTGAACCATCCGATTGTCCATAAGTAAGATGGTTCCGTGTTTCGGATGGCACGTTAAGCCGTAGGTCCCGATTCCTGTCTATGATTACTTAGGCGGCAGTCGTTACACAACCATGTCAGAAGCCTGCTACTTGTAGAAGGCGATTGAAAAATTATGACACTAGGGTTCACTGGGTCGTTGGACGACTCGGTGTCCCACACGAAAAGAGAGAGAGATTACAACCGGTACGCGCCGTGTACACGTGCTGCATACGAGACGCATTGCGCAGGCCGGTGTGCTCTCCGCTTAAAAGAAACATTTCTGACGTCAGCCGAGGCATGCCTTCAAATGACGTGTCATTTCCAGTTATTTATTTTTATTTTTTTATTTTATTTTTATTTTGACAGGAAAACTTACAGCCAACATATTTGACAATAGCACAAAAAATAGACAGAACTGGGCCATTAACAAGTTTTCACCTTTAAGATTTATGATATAGAATAACAACAAGAAAAACGTTCAAATCGAAACGCACTATAGATACAAAGAAAGAAGAACAAACATAATTTTGCACCCAACTAGGTACATCGAGTTACCCACGCAATCAATAACAATCAATCCCGCCAGCCATTCACCCAAGATCCGTTTGTTTGTTATGCCTACTTTGAGAAACAGCTAACTAATCTATACACTAGGATAGGAGTAATGCCTTCAAACTCAGTACGCATTTATTATTTATAGCCGATGTTGATGTCAAGAGATCATACACCCAAATGCCATCAATTATTGCAAAAAAAATCTTTGAAAACCAAAGTTTTATAGTGTGACGCCTTGTTTGCAAAGATATCGGTGTGCTGTGATATTTGTTTGTTAAATAAATTGCAAACACGGGAAATGAAAGAATTACGTTTGTAATTACATTTAGTAGAAGGGACATGCAGTGATAAATAATTACGCCTGGCAGAGCGGCGCGCGGGAACCTGCAGTCCGATCAGTGCGAGTAGCTCCGGCGAGTCTATGTTACCGTTTAGGATTTTAGTGAGAAGGGTAAAGTCCGCAATTTCTCTGCGTTTAGTTAATGGAAGAAAATGAAAATGTTTACAACGATCTATGTATTCTTTAATATTTGTTTTATATCTGCGGTTCAAAAAGCGTAAAAATTTACGTTGCATTTTTTCGATTTGATCAATGTACTGCTCATAGGTTGGATTCCATACTTGAGAGCAATATTCAAGTTGGCTTCTCACAAGAGAACAGTAAAGAATTTTCAGCGTTTTGGCTGACTTAAAATTCTTACTCATGCGTAAAAGGAAACCCAATGATTTCGTGGCCCTGGCAGTAATATTGGCAATATGTTGATCATAAAGGAGTTTAGAATCCAAGGTAACTCCCAAGTCTCTAACAGAACAAAGATATGATAGTATTTGCCCATCCATGGTATAATTATATTGAATTGGAATCCTCTTCCGCGTGAACGTCATGCTGTGGCATTTATTTAAATTAAGATCTAGCTTGTTATGTTTACAATAATCCGAAAGGCAGTTAACATCTTCTTGGAGCTTTAGTGCATCGTCTTGAGATTTAATTGACCTGTAGATTTTCATGTCATCAGCAAATAACAAGATATTAGAATATTTAAAGCAGCTGTCTATGTCTGATATGAATAATAAAAATAAAAGAGGACCCAAAATGGACCCCTGGGGTACTCCGGATGGGATTGAAACTGACTCTGAAGAGAAGCCATTCAGTACTACTGTTTGAATTCGATTATCAACATATGACTTAAACCACCTGTGAAGGTCACCACGGATTCCAGCCTGCAACAACTTTCTCATAAGAATACAATGATCAATACGGTCAAAAGCTTTGCTGTAGTCCGTATAAATCGCGTCTACCTGTCCTCCTCCCTCCATTTCCGAAGTTACGAAATCTGTAAAAAGTAGCAAATTGGTTGTCGTTGACCGGCCATGAAGAAATCCATGTTGTTTCGGACTAAAGCCAAGCTTAAGAGCTGTGTATACTTGGTTGTGAACAATTTTTTCTAAGATTTTGGCGAAAACGCACAATTTTGAGATAGGTCTGTAATTTTCTACTTTGCGTTTCGACCCTTTTTTGTGAATGGGGGTGATTAAAGCGGACTTCCATAACTTTGGCATAACTCCTTCAGATAAAGATCTATTGAACAAAATACAAAGAGGTTTTGCCAAGCTTTTAGCACAGTTGACTATAAGAAGCGGGTGGATAGTGTCCGGCCCTGCCGACTTATTGCAATCCAGGGTTTTCAGCATACGTAATACAACTCTTTCATTAATTTCAATGGAAAAAATTTCTTGACATGTGCTCCGCTGTTCGCTGTTATCGAGCGTAGGATTTGGATTAGAGCTTGGTGACTGGTAAGTGGAAGCGAAAAAGTCTGAAAAAGCGTTACTAATTTCACTCCCGGTACTAACCACGTTGTCTGAATAAGTGAGGGTGTGAGGATATGCATTATTTTGCTTCTGTGCCTTAAGATATGCCCAAAATGCTTTCGGGTTTGACCTAATAGATTCTTCCACAGTTTCCATGTATTTTATATAGCATAAGGCCTCAACCCGGTTAGCACGATCCCTCAAAAGACAATACGAGTTACGGTCAGAGATATTTTCATAGACTTTATGCTTCCGTAAATATTTAAACTTTTCCTTTAAGATTTTTTTGAGAGATGGTGTGTACCACGGTGGAAATTCACCACATCGGACTAGTTTTTGCGGTACGTACTGATCCCTCAATCTACAGATAGCTTTACTGAATATTGTTACAGCCTGATCGACCGAACCCTCGGACAGAATTTTTTCCCAGTCCTCTGCATCTAATTCAGCGATAATTTTACCAAAGTCTGCTTTTTCGTATATGTAGCGAGTGCGAACTTGGACAGGAAGTATGTCAGTTTTTAGAGTCCGAGCAATAATTTGAAGAGCCGGATGGTAAGCATCCTCCTTTACGAGAGGTTCTAAACTGTGTTGTACCTCAACAAATTCATTAGAAAGTACTAAGTCTAATATTTTGTTTTGAATGTTGCTAATCCCGTTAAATTGTTGAAGGTTACAAGTGTAAATTAAATCTAAAAGTTCCGAATGTCTATCTGAGTGAGTCCCCACCGGTTTGAGACCCTCATTATCTGGACTGCGCTCCCATGAAATATCACTCATGTTGAAATCGCCTAAAATTAAGATTTTATCTGTTGGGTTATCTAGGCAAATATTAGTTGCTTTATCTACAAAAGCTGAGAGTCGTTCGAGGAAGGTTAGCCCCGAATTGGCTTCACCACATAAGTACAAGCAACCGATATGTAATTTTGAAGGAGAGCGTTGACCTTGAGAAAGTGGGACTGTCACCCAAAAGTCCTCCGCTCCTGAACACCAAGCAGGTTGCTCAATCACATGCAGGTTCCTTTTTACCGCTATCATGACCCCACCCCCGCGCATTTGTTTAGTTTTTTCATAGTCTCGGTCCCGTCTCCACACAGCATAATTTCTGCCGAACAATTCCTCATCCATAATTCCTTCCATTAACCATGTTTCAGTTATTAATAAAATATCGTGTCCACCCAAGTCCACATTTCTCTTAAATATATTCGTTTTTGTTCTCAAACCTCTGACGTTTTGATAATATATATTTAAAGACATACTTTAATATCATTAAAGTATATAAGTAATAAATAACTGAAGTCAGAGGTGTGAGAACAAAATGTCAATAGTAATTTTTTTAATATGGACTTGCTGCGGTGATGCACTTTGTGTGTTAGATTAGATAAAGGCAAATATGACATGATATAGCTATAGATGTAGGGTGTAATTAGTTCGCCAGGCGGCGTCTGTATGAATGGAATCCGTAAATAAAAAAGTAGGTTACAATAGCAAATACATAATTTGTTTCTCTTTTGAATAGTTGTGGCAAGTAAATATTTTAGTGATATATATTTCAATATGCATGGCATTGAGTGATCTGTATTCTTTGCAATATCACTGATAGGTGTGTCGGGTATAAAAACAAGTAAATAAACGATAAATGTTAAATTATATTCATGCGTACATAGTGAGATAGTTAAATCAGCTGGGCTCGGCAATGGGTGACGTAGATGTTGGGTGAATGTTGACAGGATTATAGCAAACACATAAAAAGGAACCAGATAAATTATAACACAGAGTCATTTGAGTTTGTTTAAATCGGATAAGCACTGTATGGAGAAAATTGGGCTTGTATCGGACTTTCGAACTAGTACTCTGCACCTGTTCACCCAAACATACTTGTAGCCTATTTCCTCAGCAACCTTTTTAGTTTTGTTTAACAGGTCCTTGTTTTCCGGCGTCAAGTGGTCGTTTATATAGATACGCTGGTCCTCAGCGAAGCCTAGATCAACCGCTGCTATATTCTTCATCTTGCGTGCTGCAGCCACAAAATTTTCCTTTAGGTACCTGTTTGTAAAACAAGCTATAATGGGTTTTTCCTGTGAAGTGCGAGAACGAATACGGGTTACGAAGTTGATGTTTCCTGGCGTTATTTCCATGTTCAACTTTGATCCTAATCTCATTAAAACTGTGATGAGATTTTCATCTTTTTTTTGTGGTAAACCCTTGATTTCGACATTGTTGAGGCGAGCTCGTTGGTCCTTGTCATTTACATGACTTTGCAGCTGAAGCAGTTTCTCTTCCAGGTCTACAAGACGAGGTTCGCATTCGCAGCTTAATTTACGGTCCTCGGCTTCGAGGGCGTCGATCCTGGTTTCAACGTCATTTACCCTGCTCACAAGGCCTTTTTGTTTTTGGATTTATTTGATGGACTCGTTTATGACGCGGCACTTTTGCAGCAGGGAGTGCACATTCCTTTCCTTACTATACATACATCACGCCTGTATGCCTCGCGGTGTAGATACAGCGCAAATGTTTTTAAAAGCGATCCTTATGGCCACATCTTACATACAAATACATACACAAATCACGCCTATATCCCTGGCGGAGTAGGCAGAGCGCTGACGACCGTAAAGTTACGGTCATTATCGCCACGTCTGACAAATGTTTGTGAAAGGGACATTTTGGAACTAGAGGACATTTAGGGAAAGGGACATTTTCTACCTAAAGGTTGAAAAGCTGCTTAGTTTCATGGTCTGCCTGCACTATTTTATAATTCGGAGGGCTGTCCTTTACACCCCGATTTGAAAACACACAAACAAATTGTTAAGCGTATATACATACATACATACACATATCACGCCTTTATCCCTTACGGGGTAGGCAGAGCGATAACGATCGCAAAATTACGGTCGTTATCGCCACGTCTGACAATATTTGAGGGTCGTTGCAGATAATTCGTGTATCACTGTAGTGACAGGTTGTCAGCCTGTCGCCTAAAATTGCAATACACTTAAAACCCTCGAGTCCCTCAGTCGCCTCTTACGACACCCACGGGAAAGAAATGGGGTGATGCTATTCTAAGCCGGCATCACACGGCAATCACAGCGTATATTAGTTTGTCTAATTTAGTTGCGATTTCCTAGACTAGCCAGCAATTCCATAATGAATTACAATGGTGAAGATATCAGGCTGATGAGTCTAAACTTAGTTAGACACGCTCCAAATGCTAAGCTTGCGGTAAATGTGTATGTAGCAATTATTTAAATGTGAAATACATACGGCTTTTTGTTACTGATGGATTTTCTCTTAGATTGTAGATGCCGGCTTAGAAAAACACTTTAAGGTGTGAAAATATTAGCTGCAAATATTTTAAGGGGTGAACCAGCCCATGAAACTGAACAAACTTTCAGTCGAAATATGAGTTTTTTGGAACTGCCATACAAATCGACTTGGTCGGTCGGTAATTTTGTATGGGAGGTCCAAAATTTCATTTCTTATTTCGACCTATGTTCCTTGGGGAAAGTTGTTCTGTTGCATGGGCTGCTTCATCTCTTAAAATATTTGCAGATTTTTTTTTTATATAGCTCGGCACCAAGTCTGCTATTTTATTGTCATTGTGACGCCATCGAAACTCAACTGTCATTCCATTGCCATTGTGATTTTTTATACTTCAGACTGTTAGCAGAGCAGACTGACCGAAATCATCCAACTGAGATCCAATCGATATCCAACTGAAACGGTTTTCATTTAGCAGACTTAGGGCCCTGTTTACATGTTTATTACGTACTAGTGGGCTCCGCCTGCGTGGAAGTCGGTTTTAATCCCGTAGCATCCCTCAGACAGCAACAGACTATTTGCCGTGTGATGCCGGCTTCGAATAGCATCACCCCATTTCTTTCCCGTGGGTTTCGTAAGAGGCGACTGAGGGACTCGAGGGTTATAAGTGTATTTCAATTTTAGGCGACAGGCTGACAACCTGTCACTGTAGTGATACACGACTTATCTGCAATGACCCTCAAATATTGTCAGACGTGGCGATAACGAGCGTAATATTGCGATCGTTATCCCTCTGCCTACCCCGCAAGGGATAAAGGCGCGATATGTGTATGTATGTATGTAACAACAGACTATCCTATGTGTTAATCCAATTTACTCTCTATCTTTGTGCCAAATTTCATGAAAATCGGTTCGGTAGTTTTAGCCTGAAGGGGTAACACACATACAAACATTCACATTTATAATATTAGTAGGATTTTCATTTCACCATGTTTCAATGTCAGCCTTTAGCATCTTGCCATACACCTACAGAAAAACAATGGTGTAATTCCTGTCACACCCGCCTACTGAACAAATAAAAACTGAGTATGTAATGTAGAGCCGTGTGATGCCGGCTTAGAATGGCATCACCCCACATCTTTCCCGTGGGTGTCGTAAGAGGCGACTAAGGGACTCGAGAGTATTGGTGTATTACAATTTTTAGGCGACAGGCTGACAACCTGTCACTATGGTAATACACATGTTTTCTGAAACAACCTTGGAAAACAATCCTCAAAAATGTCAGACGTGGCGATAGTGGCTGTATTCTTACGGCCACTATCGCTCTGCCTACCCCGCAAGGGATAAAGGTGTGATATATGTATGTATGTATGTATGTAATGTAGTATATTTCACTTTCTACGCAATCTTGTTGCGAGACATTCACAGATAATTAACTACTTACGAGGGGAGGTCAAAAAGTTCGCGGAATGACAAGGAAGAAGGGTGAAATTAAACATGAAATTATTTTTCCTTTTCAATATATTCTCCCTTAACTCGAATAGATTTATGGGATCTATCAAATAACTTATTAATACCGTCTAAAAAAAATTGTTTATCTTGTGCGTCAAAATAAGCCGAAATCGCTGACTTAACCTCATCATCGTCGTTAAATTTTCTTCCACGCAGCTCTTTTTTCATCTTTGGAAATAAATAATAGTCGCTGGGGGCCAGGTCTGGACTGTAGGGTGGATGGCGCAGTAGTTCAAAACCACATCGGTGAATGGCAGCGGTCGCAACACGACTGGTGTGCACGGGCGCGTTGTCATGCAAAAGCAGCACTCCTTTGGTCAGTTTTCCTCTCCTTTTTTCTTTAATCGCTTCCTTCAATCGATCTAACAAGGAAGCGTAGTACTCTCCCGTTATGGAAAGGCCACGATCTTTATAATCCACCAGAAGAATGCCTTCAGAATCCCAAAATATTGTCGCCATGATCTTTCCGGCCGATTGAGACACCTTAAACTTCTTAGGAGGGGGAGTGCCCTTTTTCTGCCATTGCATTGACTCTTGCTTTGACTCAGGTTCATAATGATGAACCCAAGTTTCATCCCCAGTCACAATACGGGACATAATTTCTTCCTTTTGATCTCCACAGCGGTCCAAAAACTCGCGGCAACAGTCGACGCGCTCTCGCTTTTGAAACGGCGTGAGCATTCTCGGGACCCATCTTGCGCAGACTTTACTCATACCAAGATGTTGATGAAGGATATTCAAAATGGTAGTTTCTGATACACCAACTAATGCTGCAAGCTGTTTCTTCTTCAAACGGCCATCCTCCAATACAAGTTTCTCAACTTTATCGATGATTTCCGGCGTGGTGGCCTCGATCGGCCGCCCAGAACGGGGATCGTCTTCAATTGACTCCCTTCCTTGCTTGAAAAGATTATGCCACTTGTAAATCATAGTTTTTCCAGGAGCAGAGTCCCCGTAAACAGATAACATATCTTGAAAAACAGTTTGCGGCGTTTTTCCCTGTTTGGTGAGGAACTTTATGACGGCGCGATGTTCAATTTTTTCCATACTGCCAACTTTCTTCCCGATTCACTTGTTTAATCGTTGATAACTCAAAGACTAGTGACCCAATTAGGCTAAAACTTGGTATTTATAGTAATAATGAGTTACTCAATTAGCGAGTACCTGGACAAGCATCCCTACCCCCGCCAACCCCTCCATTCCGCGAACTTTTTGACCTCCCCTCGTATTACTCAATAATTAATGTGTAATTATTGCACATGGTGAGTAAAAAAATGTGTCATTGAAGCATTGTGTCAAATGGGAAGTAGATAGCACCTAAACGGAAATGATAATTGTTATCACAAATAGATTAAGCACGTTATTTCATAAGGGTAACTTTATTGTTTTCAGTCATAAAGCGGTGTCGGAAGGTTCCTGAGTGGCGGTCACGGGTCGGAAAACTCTTCCTATTCTAACATGATCACCTTACAAGGGATTGTACGGAAGACGGCACGCCGCTTACGTTGCGTAGTCCGCTGCGTAGGTCACGCGAGCGGTGTGCCGTCTCCCGTACAACCCCTTACATTACAACTGGTACGCGTGTACGCCGTGTACGCAGGCCGGTGTGCCCTTAAAAAATAACCCCGTATTCGTAGTTAATTTGGATCCCTTCTTTCTTTTACGTGTGGGACACCAAGTCGTCCAATGACCCAGTGAAACCTAGTGTCAGAATTTTTCAACCGCCTTCTACGAGTAGCAGGCTTCTGACATGTTTGTGTAACGACCGCCGTCTAAGTAATCATAGACAGCAACCGGGACCTACGACTTAACGTGCCATCTGAAACACGGAACTATCTTTCTTACGAACAATCGGGTGGTTCAGCCCGCAATGTCCTAACCAGACTGAGAACAAATTCACAAAGTGATAAATACCAACTTTATGAGTGACCCACCGAGAATCGAACCCGGAACCTTCTGTGTCAAACACAGTCGCACTACCACTGCGCCACTCTCGTCGGTCGTCAATTTGGATTCCTTGAATGCATAGCACGAGTCCCCGAGTCGCTGCTGATAGTAAAATGTATTTGGGCCTCAGAGAACACGACAAGCCTATTAGCCCCTTCCGCTGGAGGTATTTGCAAAACAAATGAAAGATGCGGGCCACATGTGGGCCGATATGCAATGCTATATCTATACAGTAACATAGAATAAACATAAACAATGCAAAAAATTGTAAAAGTAGTAATAGTAGTGTTTTGTAAAGACAAGTATTCTTAGGCAGTGGCGCGGATTGGACGGGTCATAATAACTAATTAAAACCGCAGCGATCCAAAGAGAATCTTGGCCTTCGAAACGGCGGGACATAATATCCACAGTAACATAGAATAAACGATTCAAAAAGACATGGTTTTGTTAAGATAAGTATTGGTTAGGCAGTGGCGCGGATTCGATGGGACGTAGTGCATAAGTAACAAATCTGGTTGACCGAGATCTAGATTTAAAATATCTGCAAATAGATCAATGCATACTCGTACACTAAAAAAAACTATTAATTAGAACATACAAGCCCGCTCACTTTTACAAAAGAAAAATAGCTTTCCCCTGTCTTACAATACTGTTCTGTTCCGAGTTAAATATAACCCGTATTGTCTAGCAATTTTGGTCAATGGTTAGTTTTTGTGCGTAGGCAGAACAATAGAACGGTCTAAAATAATGGTTGTTTAGAATTAAATTATGTAACTTTTAAGTTTAGAAACAAAGTTTTAGCTTATACAGACAATGCCCCTACTGTTTCTAAGGCGGATCGCACACTTGAGGCACGCCGGAGCGCTAAAACGAATTTAGTATGGGGATTGACATTTCTAGTATGGATTTGAGAGACCGCTACGATCTTTTAGCGCTCCATCACGCGTCAAGTGTGCGATCCGCCTTCCGCACACTTGACGCATGATGGAGCGCTAAAAGATCGTAGCGGTCTCTCAAATCCATACTACAAATGCTCCGCTCTTGAATGTTACGTCGTGATATTGGGAACAGCTTGCTCCAAATGGTTAGTTAGCCCTTAGGATACTTTTTTATATCTTGTGAAAACTGTGTATTATTCTGTTCTACACAAAAAGAAGAAGATGTACATAATAATATTACTGCGATTCTCTATGTTTAGTTGATAATATCTTACTTCAAAATCAAGAATAAACTCGCCAACAAAATTCACCATCGCGTTCTATTTAATAACAGCGACATCTATTGGTGCGTTTTATAAATAAAAACAAACTCACTGTGCCCAATAGTCCTCCCAGTTGTTGTCCTTAGTGGAGCCGTATCCTCGCGGCAGAGTGGCAGTCCTGCTGTGTCTCCCGTTCAAGGAGTTGGAAGATCCTCGTTTGTCTGGTAGACTGAGGACCGAGTGCCGGCCTGGCTCTGATCTGATGGATGAAGGTCGGTTGGTGGTGGTGGGTTTTTCAGTCAAAATGTCGATAGATTCCGAACTATTGTAATTATTATTATCATTACAAATATTCATAAATACAAACATTTCCTGGCTGTGCCTATTATCTGCTCATAAAATTTGGACCTTGGAAAACGAACGTTTCAGCAATTGAGGACCTGTACACTTTGTATGGGAGGTCCAATTTTTTTTAATGTTTCGAAATATGTTTCACACGAAAGTTCTTCAGTTTTATGATTAAAATCACTCTTAAAATGTTTACACTTAATTATATAAGGTGTAAAAATATTAGTTGCAAATATTTCAGAGGGTGAATCAGCCCATGAAACTGAACAAATATCCCGAAAAAAAAGGTCGAAATATGAGAAAAATTTTTGGCCCTCCCATACAAATTGACTTGGTCAGTTGGTAATTTTGTATGGGAGGTAAAAATTTTTTCTTTTATATTTCGACCTATGTTCCTTGAGGAAAGTTGTTCAGTTTCATGGCCTGGTTCACCTCTTAAAATATTTGCAGCAATTTTTTTTACACCTTGTATGTAACCCTATATCATTACCTATGTCGTTTGTTTTACTAGACATTTTATGTAGGTATACATTGCAAGTACGATCGTGTTGAAATTTTCCCAACTGAGAGAATGCTTATCTAAACATCTCCAGATGTTATTCTAGATGAGCCTTGGCACCGTATCTTGATGGATGTTGTACTTATAAATAGCTATTATCAGTAGCACATCGTGTTACCATTGAAAAATTCAACTTAAACTGACATTTTTTAAGTTTTTACATACCCTAATCACGCTTTTATCCCTTGCGGGGTAGGCAGAGCGTTAACGATCGCATAATTACGGTCGTTACCGCCACATCTAAGGGGCTTTTCAGATGATTCGTGTATCGCTGTAGTGACAGGTTGTCAGCCTGTCGCCTAAAATTGTCATACACATGAGACCCTCGAGTCCCTTAGTTGCCTTTGCCCGAGGGAAGAAATGGGGTAATGCTATTCTAAGCCGGCATCACACATAATCATCATTTTAAGCTTTTCTCGTCAATAAATTAAAATTCATTAAAGTATGGCCGTTCGGATAGGCCATATTTGACAGCTGTGAAATCCATACTAAAGGACGCACAGGAAAAATATACCTTATGTCATAGCATTAACATGATTTTGACATCTGTCAAGTATGACCTATTCGAACGGCCATACTTTACGTGATTAATGAGCGGTCCCTCATAATAGAATCATCCATTATTTTCCAGCTGTTGTTGCAAAATGCGACTAAGCCATGGGACTCGAGGGTTTGACGTGTGTTATAATTTTTGGCTAAGGGGTGATAACCGTCACTGAAGTGACAAAAAAACAATCAAATATTTGCGAGACGTGCCGTTACGATTAACACTCTCTCTGCCCCGCACGGGACAGAGTCGTGATGTGCGAGCATAAGTTGATCCTTTAAACGGGTAACTCGAGGTAGTGCTGACAGGTACAGGACCTTTTATCTCACGAGCGCGGGTTAACCGTACTTGTGTGAGTTATCTCTCTCTCTTTTCGTTTTGGACACCGAGTCATACAACGAAAACAGAAAGAGATAACACACACAAGTATGGCTAATCCGCGCTCGTGAATTAAACAGACGGTGCATCTGATACGCTCGTAATCCTAGATGTTATCGTTTCGCAGACGTGATTATGACAACATACATTTTCTTGGAATAACTTGAGGATGGATTTTAAAAACTCTGACACCGAGGTTCATCGGGTCGTTCGTCGACTCCGGTGTCCCACACAATATGAATGAATGACTTGAGAATTTAATTATAGTCAAGTTGGGCTAACGCCCGCTCGTAAGATAAAAATACTGTAACACTGAGCGCTGAAATATATAAAAACTACTTACATAATATCGAAATTGTACATTATTGGTTTATAATAAAAAAAAAATTGTTGTTCTGATAAAGGTCATCAACCTATTTGTTATCTATAGCAGGTCAATAACTATCTTATAGACATTTTGACTGATAAACCTTATTATTGGTTACTTTCGATTTCAGGGTAGTGCTTAATTTAAGGTGTATATAGATATCTATTCCGATATACCTCTGCACAAGATAGAATCAAGGACAAAACTGAATAAGACATGATTTTACTTGAAACTCTTCCCTTATATAGGTGTAATAATATTAGCTGCAAATATTTTAAGGGGTGAACCACCCCAAGAAACATAGGTCGAAATAGAGAAAAATTTGTGGACCTCCCATACACATTGACTTAGTCGGTCGGTCCAAAATTCTTTTTTATTTCGATCTATGCTCCTTGAGGACTATTGTTCAGTTTCATGGGCTGATTCATCTCTTAAAATATTTGCAGCAATTTTATACACCCTGTTTTCCTAATAGGTCTGTACAAAATAACAGACCCCGTTATAGCTTGTTCTACCATGAAATCGAAACCAACCAAAAACCCAACAAACCAACCTGAACGACTGGAAACTGGACTGCGATCCCAATTCCCCATCAGCGTGCCTCATCCTCCCCCCGTTCTGGTGGAAGCCCAGCTCCCCATTCAAGGAGTGGCTCCCCGAGTCCTCGCTGTAGATCCTTTGCAGGGGGGGGCGGGGGGCAGGCCGCCGGTACTCCAGGGTGTCACATTTCGAAAAAGAGGAGGTCCTTTTGATCATCTTCGGCGATTCCATGACGCTGGTTAGGGAGGGCATTTTCTCTTTTTCTAGATCAATTTCGTGCTCCAATTGTGTTTGGACGTTGGCTAGCATTTGTTCTAGGTCGCCTAAGTCAGGATCCACGTTCAACCTTTGACGACGCATTTTTTTGCATTTCACTTGGTTTTTTTTATCACAAATTTAGTTACACTGAAAAACACTTTGTTTAACTGATGGGTACTTTGCTTTTTTAAAATCACCATGATATTTTAAAACTTTCACTAGAATACCTTTAAAAGAGTCAAATGTTTACATCTTATTGAAACAGCTCGATAATTCCAAACAAAATCGCAACGATATGTAATTCAAATATCGAACGCGCACCGCGACCTGCGCACGCGTCGACGCACCGCGCGGGAATGAGCAGAACACGGTCAAATAATACGGTTCACTTATCTTTGTACTCATGACTGGTCGGAGTAAGAACTTAGACGGCGCACCTAACACACAGTGAAGCCAAAAGAACTCGGCTACTTTAAGCAACACACACATACAAAATAATTCTATACTGTGTGAAGGGTTCGATCAGAATAATTTTATTAGGCGCTTCTCTCGTTTTTCTATTTGGTCGCAGCGGTGATTCATTTGTGTGCACTACTTGCAGATGCTGAGACAATACAGTACCTACAATCGTGAGACCCGAGTTTGATCCCCGCCATGTACCAATGTGTTTTTACTCACTTATATTCACCGACTGCTCTTACGGTGAAGGAAAAACTTCGTGATGAAACCCACATTCAAATAAAATTTTAATTCAGGTGATATTTGAATGTGACTTATCTTGCGATTCGGGCCGTGTTAGCCTTCGGGTTGCTGCAGAGGTCAGATGGCGGTCGCTCCGTCTAAAAACTTCGTTCCACGTCAAATCCCCTAGGTTAGGTAGCCGACCCCGACAGAGAAACGGGATAAGGCAAGGAGAATGATGATGACTTGTAGATGCCGAGATTTTAGGCTTTCTTTGCTCCTACCGGTGTCCATCATGACTTTTTCCTGTGTCAAGACAATGACATACTCTTTCTCTCTTCTCTTTTCGTGTGGGACACCGAGTCATCCAACGACCCGATAAATCCTATTGTCAGAATTTTTCTACCGCCTTCTACAAGTAGCAGGCTTCAGACATGGTTGTGTAACGACCGCCGTCTAAGTGATCATAGACAGCAACCGGGACCTACGGATTAACGTGCCATCCGAAACACGGAACCATCTTACTTACGGACAATCGGGTGGTTCAGCCCGCAATGTCCTAACCAGACTGGGATCACAAAGAGGTAAATATCAACTTTGTGAGTGACCCACCGAGAATCGGACCCGGAACCTTCTGCGTCAGAGGCAGTCGCACTACCACTGCGCCACATCGGTCGTCATAATGACATGCTGTAGTTTCGGCACTGGACAGAGAAAGGTAGCGTCATTATTCTAAACGACCTAACTGGCTAAAGAAACTGTGGAAATTAACACGTTCCGTTTTGTCTTCTGGCCATTTGACAGCTGTGGGCTTAGGGTAAAGTTTTAAGCTTTTAAGAATAATCTGGAGGAGTATTTGTCATGCTTTTATATGCAACAAGACTAGAAGTATCGTCAATACTTTAACAGCCATACGATATTGGTTGATAACCTGTCACTATGGTGATACACAGTTTTCGGAAATGATCCTCGAACTTTTGTCAGACATAATGCCATGTCAATGGTCGTTTTCTTCGGTCGTTAACGCTCTGCCTACCCTGCAAAGGGATATAGCGAAGATATATGTATGTATCGTCAGATGATGTTTGAATGAGACTTAACCTAGGATTCGGGCCAGGTTAGCCTTCGGGTTGCAGAGGTCAGATGGCAGTCGCTCTGTGTTAAAAACTTGGTTCCACGTCGAATCCCCTAGGTTAGGTAGCCGACCCTGACAGAGAACGGGATACGGCAAGGAGAATGCTGATATGTATGTATAGTCAAAACCAGGGGTGCTGCCAAACCGGCACCACTTTCCTTCGGCGCTTAGCACCACCCACAGCTCTGATGGTCAAGATGTACCTTCGTGCCGATTTTCAGCTTTCTAGCTAAATGTGCAAATGATTGAGGCCCATTCTTGCACCTAACGTCCGCGATAAAGTTGTATCCGTTAGCATAGCAATATTTCTTGTTAAATCATTACAACCTATAACAGCACTGACCTAAAATTAGCTGTGGACTGGTTATTGCTACAATATTCAATATTTTGGCGCTGGCAGTCAAGGAATGCAAATACGAAAGTACCCAGAACTAAATAATTTAGTTCCGAAGTCGCCACTGTGGCGCTGGCAGTGAAGGAAAGCCAATACGCGGCACTCTCGTAGGTGGCGCTTAAATTAGACCCGCAAAACTACCTGTCAATTGTATGGGACAACCTATCCAGTGCGTAGATAACTTCATATCAATGTATAAAAGTCTCTAAATATAGCAAAACGTGTAGGACTTTAGCTTTCTATTTGCCTAGCTTACTCAGGCTTTTTTTACAGCCAACTTAATATGGAAATACTGGTCATCGCTTTGGTTCGAGCTAATTTACAAGTGATGTTAGTGAACAAAACTAACTCGCTTTATTATGACCACTGTGGCGCAGTGGTAGTGCGCCTGCTTGCGACGCAGAAGATTCCGGGATCGATAATCGGTGGGTCACTCACAAAGTTGATGTTTATCACTTTGTGAATTGTTACCAGTCTGGTTGGGACACTGCAGGCTGAACCACCTGATTGTCCGTAAGAAAGATGGTTCCGTGTTTAGGAAGGCTCGTTAAGCCATAGGTCCCGGTTGCTGTCTACGATTACTTAGACGACGGTCGTTGCACAACCAAGTTAGAAGCCCGCCGCTTGTAGTAGGCAGTTAAAAAATTCTGACACCAGGGTTTCATTGGGACGTTGGACGACTCAAATGTCCCCAAAAGAAGAAGAAGTAGGCCTGTAATATGTTTGTGTATCGACCGCCGTCTAAGTTATGATAGACAGCAACCGAGACTGATGATTCAGCTTCAGCATACAATGTCCAAACCAGGCAGGAAACAAATTCACAAAGTGATAAATATCAATTTTGTGATTTAAATCGACCGAGAATCGAACCCTGAACCTTTGCGTTGCAGGCAGTAGTGGTAATGCGACTGCACCACATCGGCCGTCGGGTTCAGTTGCAGAGCAGGCTTGGCAGGAAGCATCCAATCAGGCGGCCGACCCTCATTGGTGCACAATTAAACTCTTTCCTGGTGGACTGGTGACATCTGACTTCATTATCGGATAATGAGGATTATTTTCGCTCGCTCTCGCTCTTCGTGTGGGACACCGAGTCGTCCAACGACCCGATGAACCCTAGTGTCAGATTTTTTACCGCAGGCTTCTGACATGGTTGTGTAACGACCGCCGTCTAAGTGATCATAGGCAGCAACCGGGACCTAAGGCTTAACGTACCATCCGAAACACGGAACCATCTTACTTACGGACAGTCGGGAGGTTCAGCCCGCAACGTCCTAATCAGACCGGGAACAAATTCACAAAGTGATAAATATCAACTGACTGAAAGAAAGACTACTTCGAACTACGCCGTCGGCGCTTTTTCAGATTGGACATTTTGCGAAAAGTGAAAAGGGACAAGAGACAGTGCCGTGTGATGCCGGCTTAGAATAGCATCACCCCATTTTTCTCCCTTGGGTGTCGTAAAAACCGATTAATGGACTCGAGGGTTTCATGTAAGTTACAACTTTAGGCGACCGGCTGACAACCTGACACTACAGTGTCACACGACGACACTACAGTGACCGACTTTAATATTTGTCAGACTTGGCGATAACGACAATATTTTTACGGTCATCATGCTCTGGCTACCCCGCAACGAATAAAGGCGTAATAATAATAACATGTTACATGCACAATCATTTTATTATGACAAAATAAATAATTTGCTGAAAAAAACGATAAACGAGTTTAGTATTTTGTTATCAAAACGGGGTCGATCCACATTGGCGGAAGTGTCACAACACAACACAACAAAATGATAAGTAAACCTATACAAACATTGTTATAGTTATGTATGCATCACCAGCATTGACACCTCGAGTACTATACGGGCTATACAGGGATATGTAAGAGACGGTGTAACGAAAACTTTGCAGGCGTGATCAGACTATGAAACTGAACAACTTTTTGTAAGGGGGCTATGTTGGTAAATATTCTAAAAAATCGACCTTCCATACAAAATTCCCAATCAGCTGACTGACTTTGTATGGAAACACAGCCCCCATAGAAAAAGTTGTTCAGGTTATGTTCTGAGCACGCCTGCAAAGTTTTCGCTACACCGTCTCTTACACCCTGTATAAGTGACTGCCCTCTTAAAACCGATAGGACCATGAAACTGATAAACATTCATACAGTTGCACCTGTATTTACAGGTGTTAAAAAAATTACTGCAAATATTTTAAGCGGTTCTTCTTTTCGAGTGGGACACCGAGTCGTCCAACGACCCGATGAACCCTAGTGTCAGAATTTTTCAACCGCCTCCTACAAATAGCAGGCTTCTGACATGGTTGTGTAACGACTGCCGTCTAAGTGATCATAGACAGCAACCGAGTGAAGCGGTGAACCAGCCCTTGACACAGAACAACTTTTTTGACATGCCAGTAATCACGCCCATTGGACACGTTGTTTAGGGCACCATACAACAATATTCATAAACTAAAAGACTTCCATACAATCTATCCCAAAATCAGTCACTAGAGCGTAAATTTTGCCTTAGAAATATTTCAGAAAAAAGTGACTCGTTCGGCGGGTACATTTTGTATGGGGGTTCCAAATGTTTTCTCGTATATTCCAAGGGATCTAGCGAATTCTATGCAGTTCGTCCAAAACACGGTATATGTAGGTACTTTATATCGATGCTCTTGACATAATTTAACAGGTCCCCTCTGTCAGATCTCATTCTATCCGAATCAGACCAAGGACTGTCATAAATTGACTTCACATCATAACAAGGCCTCCGAATGAGATGATTTCATCCACAGATGTTGTGACAAATTTGTCACAATTCTATAACATACTTACATCATAACACAGTCTCTTGCGGGGTAGGCAGAGCGTTAAATGTTTAAGTTTCCTTTTCATTTGGGACTTCCAGTTGAAGACCGACTTGTTGGACCCAATTTTTAAACCGTCAATTAGGAAGTAGGCCTCTGACTTGGTTTTTTACAGCCGCCGTCTAGGTAACCTTAGACAAACAACACTAAACGTGCTCTCCGAAGGCCCGGAACCATCTCGATCTTGTAAGCGAAACCGGGAAAATCTGAGAAATTAACCTGCCAGATCATTGTTGAGTCACTGACAAGTAACTATTAAATACCTAATAATTACAGTTTTTAGTTCAAATCAAATCAAATCAAATTATTTATTCAAAGTAGTAAATTTTACATTTCGCTTTTTGATGGTCAAGAATTAACAATTTTAACAATAACAATTTTATGAACCTAGTGTAAACGCGGCTCAGGTGGACTAAAAACTTAACACTAGCCCCTAAAGCACTGCCTCGGGGCTGGCCAAGCTAACCAAACAACATGTAACGTTAGGTGGTAAATAAAATAACATCGAGTTCATGCCAAGAGAAAATGTTGTGTTACATGCGTATGGTTAGCCGGACCCCCTGGACAGTAAACCACCCAGAAACCTGCCCAGAAGTGCTCCTATTCTAAAAATACAATTTGTCAGGCCCTAGGCTACCCTAGCTAAATTTCTAAATATGAAACAAAAATATATTAATAGCCAAAAGCGGCTACGTTAAAAAGATAAAATATATATCATATACAGTAGATAATTCTTCCTGTGTCGTCATATAAAGTCTACTTTGTACATTTGTAACTACTCCCATGGAGATTTATCTTGCATATAATCTGATATTTCATAATAGCCTTTCTTATACAATTTTTCTTTTATCACTCGCTTAAATTTATTTAGTGGTAAATCTTGGATATCTTTGGGAATCTTGTTATAAAAGCGTATACAATTGCCTTTAAAAGATTTGTTTACTTTACTAAGCCTGCTTATATGCGCAGCAAGTTTATCCTTATTTCTAGTGTTAAAATTGTGTTTATCACAATTTTTCTTAAAAGAGTCTATATTTGTCTTAACGTACATAATGTTTTCATATATATATTGAGACACAAATGTTAATATGTTAATCTCTTTAAATTTTTGCCTTAAGGAGACCATTGGCCCTAATTTATAAATTGATCGAACAGCCCGCTTCTGCAAAACAAAAATGTTATTCACATCCGCAGCATGGCCCCATAATAATAAGCCATAACTCATTAGACTATGAAAGTAACTAAAGTAAACTAGTCTAGCAGTGTCCACATCAGTGAGGTATCTTATCTTTTTAACTGCGTATGCTGCTGAACTCAGTCTCTTCGACAATTTTTCAATATGTGGCCCCCATTGGAGTGTGGCGTCCAAAGTTATGCCTAAAAATGTAGTTGAGTCAGCAAGGCTCAACTTTTCATCCTTTACCTTAACAATTGTGGTACTCGGTTTAACATTTGGTAAAACAAATTTTACACATTTAGTTTTCTTTTCATTCAATAAGAGGTTATTTACAGTAAACCATTTTACTATTTCAGATATAGCGTTGTTCACGTCGTCATAATCGAGTTGTTGTCTCTTTACTTTGAAAAGTAATGAGGTATCGTCGGCGAACAAAACTATATCATGTTTTTCTTTCACTAGATATGGTAAATCATTAATATAAACAAGAAATAGGAAAGGACCAAGAATGGAGCCCTGCGGAACGCCCATGTTTATTTTAGATCCAGATGATCTTTCACCATTGACATCAACCTTTTGGATTCTGTTGTTCAGATAAGATTCCAAGAGGCTAAGAGCCTGGTCTTTTACGCCGTAATGACTTAGCTTCCTGACAAGAGTTTCGTGATGAACACAATCAAACGCTTTGGACAAATCACAAAATACACCTATTGCATCATGAGATTGTTCCCAGGCATCGATTATATGATTAATTAAGTCAACGCCTGCATGAGTAGTAGAACGACCCCTTGTGAAACCAAATTGCTGTGAGTGCATTAAGTTATTACGATAAAAATGTCCTTGCAATTGATTTAAAATAGCTTTTTCAAAGATTTTACTAAGTGTGGGCAGTATTGATATAGGTCTAAAATTAGTGGGGTCAGTAGTATTACCGGTTTTGAACAGTGGAATAACTTTACTATGCTTCATCAAGTCAGGAAACACGCCAAGATCAACACATTCATTAAAAATACATGCTAGACATGGAGCAATACAATCGATTATGGAACTTATTATTTTAACTGAGAGGCCATGTATGTCTGAAGTCTTTTTCAATTGTAAAGTTTTAAATACTTTTATGATTTCAATATCACTAACGTGCCTAAATTTAAAAACATTATCACTACGTTTTACATTTCCTCTTAGAATTGATTCAGCAAGAATAGGGCAAGAGTGTAACGATTTAGTAGTCGAAACTGGAATATCAGTGAAAAAGTTTTCAAAAGCCTGAGCTACTTCTAAATTTGTGTTTTTAATTTCATCATTTATCATTAATTTAAAATTTTCGTTTCGATGTTTAGATTTCCCAGTTTCGTTGTTTACAAATTTCCAAGTAGTTTTTGTTATGTTGGTACTGTTTTTAATATTATTTTTAATGAATTTAGACTTAGCTTCTCTACAAACCTGTCTAAAAGTTTTAGAATATCGTTTAACATAATCAGCAAAAGATTTTGATTTATTATATGACCTTTCATCATAAAGATCGTACAATTTTTCCCTGCTCCTATGAATTCCTACGGTTGCCCAATCACTAAACAATAATTTAACGCTAACTTTAATTTTTTTAGATTTAAATACATTGTCATATTCTGTTTTAGCAAGACTAAATACTGAGTTATATAATTGATTTGGATTTTGATGATATGACAATTCAGGTAATTTTTGTATGATATTTTGTCTATAACGATTTAGTCTACTTTCGTTTACCGGTACACACGTAATATCTTGTTTAAGTGCCCTCTCAATGTTAATTTTGAAAGTAGCTAGCTGACCAGTGTGGTCGGAGCTTAGTTTATTTATGACAGACGCGTCTTCGTGTTTAATATTTGTGAAAATATTATCTATGCATCTGGCTGAAGTAGCCGTGATTCGCGTGGGCACCGAAATAAGATTCACGAGGTTGTAACTTAAAAATAGTGATTGAAACCTTTTACTGATACTCGAGTTTTCAAGAATATTTACATTGAAATCTCCACAAACAATAATTCCTTTATTAGATTTTGTTGCTTTATCTAAGGCTGCCTCCATAACTTTTTCGAAGGAATCATATTTGGCATCGGGTGGGCTGTATACGCTCATTACTACAAGATGATCAAGTTCTACGCAGGCTATTTCAATAGTTCGTTCAACGGACAGGTTCACGATGTCAGTGCGTTCTTTGTATTTAAACTCATTTTTAAGTAGTATTAATGAGCCGCCGCGTATTGCTATTGATCTGTTGAACGAACTTGCAACCTGGTGATTATTAAAACTGAACATTAACTGGTAATCTCTTAACCAATGCTCAGTTATACATAAAATATCAATATTATTACAATTCATGAAAAGTTCGATTTCTAATTCCTTGCTTAACATGCCCTCAATATTTTGGTGTACTATACTTAAAACAAAGCTATTTAGATTTTTAGTATTATTCGAACAATTTTTATTATTATTTTTTAAAGATAGTTTTGGCAAGATACTAAGGCTCAAGTTAGTGGGAGAAGTAGACATCGACGTATTGCCAGAGTTACTCTCTGTTGTCTCAGGTACTAGTTTAAATTAAAATTAAAATTACTTGGAACCAATTCCAAGGTTATGAGGTTTCTATTTCTATTCTGCTCAATAGAAGCAGTTGTCCTGTTAGCCAACAAATTGGCTGAATTTGTTAAATAATAAGATAGTAACTCTGCTATCTGTCGTTTATAAACTTTAGATAGATAATATCTATCTTTTGTTACATAAAAATGTTTTCCAATGAAAATATTTGTGTCAATAAAATGAAATTTGTCATGATTGCGACATGTCAAAGTATGTAAGTACTTATTACACCAATGTCGAGTATTATTTTCTAAGTTAGTAAATTTTTGGCTGTAGGGAAAAGCAAACAAAATCACTTGTTTTACATTAGTCATTGAATACAGTTTGTTTGAATATGAAGCAAAGTCATTTCTTGTCGCGTTTCCCCTTCTGCCACTAAATATAATAACAATAGTATTTTTATTAAATTGAGATGCCAACACTGTGCTTAGAATTTTAGAATAATCGGCGCCAGGCATGCAATGATTAATTACTGCCCGACCCATGTAATGACCAAGTTGTAAACCCATATTTTTACCAAGTTCATCACTAAACATAACAATCTCACACTGTTCTTTATCGCGTGTGTGTGACAAAGACGCATCGTTGTCACTCACCAGCGCGGGTCGCGTCGGCGCCGCCGGCTCCGGCCGCGACACCGGCTCGGCGGCGGCAGCGGCGAGCGGCGGCGACGCCGACTGCGCCTCAGTCAGTTGTGTACAAACGCGCAGTGACGTTGGCTCGGGACACACGGCCGGTACGGATGGGTCTGTTGGAGTATTTTTACAATCGCATTGATTGTTTGTCAAAGACTGAGTAACCTTACTATTATATTTACACGACTCCAACAAACTGTTCATAGCCAGCACATGCTCCTTAATTTCTTTTCGCGCTGAGTCATACTTAGTAGAAATGTGTTCTAAAGATCGTTTTAATGCCGACATTTCTGACTGGAGGAGCAGTGTGTCGCGTTCATAGTTTTCCTTATTTTGTTGTAAACTGATAGTACAAGATTTTATTTCATTAATTAATTCAGTGCGTTCCTTATTACAGTTCGAGTTATTGCAGAAAAGTATATTATTACGCCTAATTAAAGATTGCGTTTTCTTTATGAAATTATTTAGTTTAACAATTTTCCTAGTTTTTTTCCTACTAAAAGACACTGAAGTGATGTGTGAGTTATTCAGTGGACTGTCACACGTTGTGAGGTCAACAGTTTCGACTATTTGTTCTTCAGTAGTCTCCACGGACTGGTGTTGTGTGAGTGAGATGCTAGAACACGCAACTGCAGGAGTGACCAGCTCCTCGAACAGCGACTGGGTGGTAAGTGCACTTTGTGCTGACTGTAGTTCTTTAATTGTCTTATTTAATAAGGTAATTTCCTTATGAGCATCGCGCAATTCTTCTTCCAGGACAGTAATACGCCTCAAGGTGTCTTCAAACGCATTTCCGTCCCGGTCAAAGTTGTCCACTAATTCTTGAAGCCGGTCCCTCTCACCTGTTACGTCCACCAGCTGGTGGTACATTTCTGCCATCTCACTCTTTAACCGTTGATTCCTATTATTGATTTCTAGCATTTCATGCTCACTTTCATCCCGTTCTCTTAATAACTGCTCATTTGTGAGTTTACACTTTTGCAATTCCATTAAAGTGGATTTGAGGTTGTCCTCCAGTTGACGAATAGTTTGGGACCTTGTAGTGTGCATTTTAAAAACAAATAAATAGGAAATTAAGTACCTTGTAGGTTAAATGAGCGGTTACCAAGATTGAGGTTATGTTCCGTTAGGTAAATACCGTAATATCACACTAAAACATTTGCACTAAGATAAAAACACGTAAAATAAACTGTTAAATACGTTCAGTTTTCGCTAAACTACTTAAGATTACTTAATTATTACTTAATTATGACGTAGTATTCAAATACTGAACCTACTACCACTAACGGTTTTAGTCCTTCACTTATTACAATAAAAACGTGATTTACGCACAGTTTTTGCACTAAATAACTTAAATTATAAATAATTATACTAATTTGACTTTGAATAAACTTGGTATGGGTCGTATATTAATAAAAAAAGTATATATTTTACACGGAGCTCGAATGTTTATAACTTGGCCGTTCAGTGTTGCCACCACACCCGCACAGCAACACTTGTCCGAACTCAATGTGAATGTGAATGTGAATTTTCAATATAACTGATTAATTTGGATACGGAACGTAAAAGATAAAAATAAGGAATTAAATACCAAGCTATAAAGAAGAAGTAAAGAAAAGTAAATTTGCTACTTATTATGCTTACTCTCACATACCCTAAAAAATCACACATGTTTTTGACTACAAAAACATCATGTAAAAGTAATTTAAATACGTGTGGTTAGACTCACAATAATTTAAGACGGGATTCTTACCGCGATACAATTTTGATGAATTATTGTCCGATACTTCAACCTAGTTACATAGGCCACACGGAGGACAGTAACCAGTGGAGAACGCATACGGGGGCGACCGCACTCACTTGATGTCTGCTATATTAAGCAGACGCATCAAAATTTTGATTAGTCGGGTTGAGACTGTGCGAAAGAACAGACGTTCCGCGCTTCGTTTTTTGGCGTATAAACGTAAACAAGAATGCCTTGCTGGCAGTGAAATGGTGTGGAAAGTGTAGTACAACATCAAGTTCCGCAAAAGACGGGATAACATTTCATAGGTAAACATTTTTATGCTTGATTCTTTCAAAATTTTATTTTAATGAAAAATAATTCCATATTTATAATTTCTGATGCGCTCCCGTTGATGTCTTTCATTGCTATCCCTTTCTAACGCACGGGTGTGTCCATACGTAGGCTGGCTGTTTCTTCGTATTAGTGGTATACCACTGTTCTCAGAAGTATAGAATGATTTTATCGATAATTCTGGGATCGTCATAAAAGAATTATGTTAATGTACGTACTTAACAACTTACCTACAATGTATATTATATGAATGAATGCATTCGGGGTATATGTAGTGGCGCGGACGTATTCCCCCCGCGCCACTCGGAACGAAAATCAAAATCAAATAAACGATCTTGCGCTAGTCGAATACAATTTGTAACATACATACATACATACATACATATATCACGCCTTTATCCCTTGCGGGGTAGGCAGAGTGTTAATGGCCAATGGTAAGAATACGGCCACTATCGCCGCGTATGACATTTTTGATGTTTCTTTTCTAAGATTGTTTCAGAAAACATGTGTATCACTATAGTGACAGGTTGTCAGCCTATCGCCTAAAAATACACCAACACTTTCGAGTCAATTTGTAACTATTTCATTTATTATGAAATCAGAACAAAATATCAATAGGTAGGTCAATATATAATCTTGTCATGTCCGTCTGTCTGTCCGCTGACCAGCATCGTCTCGCCAACCAGCCCTACCATCCAAAATGATCTTAACAGGTCATTTCCAATTCGATACAATTATTTCAATACATACCCTAAAATTACAATGTAAGTAGGTACTTATAATTTTTTTATATACATATATCGCTATATTAATATTAGCATGCACATGTTTCAATAAATTTCAATCACATAATATGAGTAAACTTATTGAACGGTGATATAAAATATCGATATAATTTTACATATTTATTTTTCCCATCTCTACAAAATATGCGGTCATTGCGAAAGCCAATTGCGTCTAGCGATAATTACCTCTCCCCCCGCAAAAACCAGTGAGCTTGGTTTTGAACAAAATCGCACCGACGCGTTCTCCACTGGTTACTGTCCTCCGTGATAGGCCATGATCACGGAACATACATACATACATACACAAATTACACCTTTATCCCTTGTGGGGTAGGCAGAGCGTTAACGATCGTAAAATTACGGTCGTTATCGCCACGTCTGACAAGTATTGAGGGCCCCTTCAGATGATTCGTGTATCACTGTAGTGACAGGTTGTCAGCCTATCGCCTAAAGTTGTAATACGTGGTAATACAATATATAATCACGGAACAACTGATGTTTTTCGGGTGGGTAGATGGAGACTTCATTTTGAGTCAATTATTGAGACCGCGAAAGTTTGAAACAGTTTATGTGTGGTTAGACCAGTCGTTTTGGACTTTCGTATACGGAACCGGAAACATACGTTGCAAAAATTGAGCTCCAAGACCTAATTGAGGGCAATGTAAGATGATTCAATGGTATTCACATATTGATACCTAATTCTAATAAGGAATTCTATAGAACCGCTGCCAAGCTTAGTCAATGAATACTGACGCAAATCGCATAGCTTGTGCCTTTTAAAGATTAATTATGTCGGAAGATATAATCATGGGTTACAACTATGACAACCTGCTACTACGGCAACACACGAATCATCTGAAAGGGTCCTCAATATTTGTCAGACGTAGCGATAGCGGCCGTATTTTTATGGCCGTTAATGCTCTGCCTACACCTCAAAGGATAAAAGCGTGATATGTGTGTGATAATTATGTGATATGAAAACCGGAGATCGTGCCTTCTAGCGTATCCTGGGGGAAGCCCGCGTCCGGCAGTGGACTAGGCCGATGCGATGTAATACACATACACAAATCATTTCTTTATCCCTTGCGGGGTAGGCAGAGCGTTGAGGGCCTTTTTAGATGATTCGTGTATCACTGTAGTGACAGGTTGTCAGCTTGCCACCTAAAGTTGTAATACACATGAAACCCTCGAGTCCCCTAGTTGCCTCTTACAACACCCGCGGGAAGAAATGGGGTGGTGCTATTCTAAACCGGCATCACACGGATGTGACGATGGTGACATTATATTGTATCAAGCTTGCATTTTCATACTTAAATGAGAGATCAGCACTGATGGTCGAATTGAAGTGAAAACAAAATGTTCATTAAAATAGCTAATAAAGATTCAACTGATCACAGATGATTAGATGACGATGACGTTAGCACTGAAATATTTTGTATTGATATACAGGATGTTAGAAAAAGTACTAACTTCAAGGGGTGAACCAGCCAGACCATAAAACTGAAACAAAAAAAAACAACAAAACCGGCAAAATGTAATCGTCCACGAACCGATGAACCCTAGTGTCAGAATTTTTCAACCGCCTTCTACAAGTAGCAGACTTCTGACATGGTTGTGTAACGACCGCCGTCTAAGTGATCATAGACAGCAACTGGGACCTACGGCTTAACGTGCCATCCGATGTATGTAAAATGTACAGCCGGCTGAGTCAGGTTGTATGTGAGATACAATTTTTTTTTCATATTTCGACCTATGTTCTTTCGGGAAAGTTGTTCAGTTTCATGGGCTGGTTCACCCCTTGAAATATTGGCAGCTAATATTTTTACACCTAATATATTTTTTAAATTAGGTAGGTATAAAGCAGAAACATTACTATATTTATACATAGTTATCTTACACCCTGTATGCGCGTTCAGCTTACCGTGACTACTTTCAGTTCAGCGAAGGAAAGAAAAACCTAGCGATTATGTATTAAGGGGAAAAAGTGATTTGTGATAAAATAGTAAAATGCCGCGTGATGCCGACTTCGAATAGCAATGTCGTGTGATGCCGGCTTAGAATAGCATCACCCCACATCCTTCCCGGGGATGTCGTAAGAGGCGACTAAGGGACTCGAGAGTATTGTGTATTACAATTTTTAGGCGACAGGCTGACAACCTGTCACTATAGTGATATACATGTTTTCTGAAACTACCTTGGAAAACAATCCTCAAAAATGTCAGACGTGGCGATAGCGACCGTATTCTTACGGCCGCTAACGCTCTGCCTACCCCGCAAGGGATGGAGGCGTGATGTATGTGTGTAGTAAAATACTGCAGAAACATAGAAAATGTAATGGTTCCATTCCAATTAAACAGTGAAATTTTGTGAGGCTGTCGTAGAATAGAATCACCCCATTTCTGTTTCGCTGGTGTAATAAAAGGCAAGTAAGGGACTCGGGGGTTTCATGTGTCTTACAATTACAGCTTTAGGCGACAGGCTGACAACATGTCACTATAGTGATACACGAATCATCTGAAAAGGCTCTCAATACGTTTGTCAGACTTGGCGATAACGACCGTAATTTTACGATCGTTAGCGCTCTGCCTACCCCGCGAGCGATTTGTGTGTGTAATAACAGGGACTCCGGGTTTTCATGTGTATATTGGTATTTTAAGCCGTCGCCGTGTGATGCCGGCTTAGAATAGCATCACCCCATATCTTTTCCGTGGGTGTCGTAACAGATTTTAGTTTACTAAGGGATTTGAGTTTAGATGTGTATTGCAATTTTAGGCGACAGGCTGACAACCTGTCACTACGGTAATACGCAGTCTTCTGAAATTATTCCGACCTTTTGTCGGACGTGGCGTAAGTGACCATTTTACGGCCGTTTACGCTCGCCTACCCCGCAAGGGATATAGGCGTGATTTGTGTATGTATGTATGATATTTTAAGGTCATTTAGTCGCTGCCTACCCCGCATCGGACAAGGCTGTGATGTGACGAGATGAAAATCGCAACTCAAGGGTCGTTAGAAGCTGCCCGTCGAGAAGCACTTACTTAAGCTCGCTGAGATAGCAGGAAAAGTGTGAAAGGATTAGATTAGACGGCGATGGCTTAGTAGATAGTACCCCTGCCTTCTACGCTGAGGGTCGTGGGTTCGATTCCCACCGGGCACAAATATTTGTTAAGTTTTCAAATATTGGCGTCTAGTCTGGGTGTTTCCTATGTATAATATGTATTTATTTAAAAAAATAAAATAAAATATTAGTATTAATATTAGCTATCTACTTCCCATAGTACAAGCTTAGCTTGGTGCTAGATGGCGTTGTGTGAATTGTCTAGGACATTTTATTAGAATAGGAAGTTTCTGTACTAAGTATACGTAGTTTAGATAATATAATTTGAGCCGATCCGACTAAGTATATGACGTCAAGGCGAATCAGTTTTCTCAAAAACTGTAAAAACTACCTTAACTGTAATGCAGAATAGCTAGTTGAGTTGCCGGCATTTTTTTCCGATAATGCAGGAAATCAAATCCGCAACTTCTTTGTGAGCCAGGAAGGCATCAGTCCACTAGACCACAGACTCGCAAGCTGTGACATTGACAAGTTCTAGGTTATGTTTCTAGGTCTGTAATCTGTCTCGAACGTATCGTGTTTGCGGTTGTACGACTACCGCGTATGTATATTCACTTTAGTACGGTATTATAGACATCATCATTGGCCACAGCATCTAATAGTAGATGATAGTTGCAGCGCTAGTGGGTTGAGTGGGTTGGTAGGATCCCACATCGTCTTTTATGGCTATGGAGATGAGGCACGGCGGAGCTTTTTCTGCCTGATATTCTCCAGCCAGTCTTTGTCATGTTTGGACACTTTTTATATCATGACGCCATTCTGGTCTCATATCGGCGCGTTTTTCCCACGTGTCAGTTGCGATGCCGAAGCTGTTCATTATAGTCATACTATTATATTATTATACTTCTTCTTCTTCTTTTCGTGTGGGACACCGAGTCCTCCAACGACCCGATGAACCCTAGTGCCAGAATTGTTCAACCGCCTACTACAAGCAGCAGGCTTCTGACGTGGTTGTGTAACGACCGCCGTCTAAGTGATCATAGACAGCAACCGGGACCTACGGCTTAACGTGCCATCCGAAACACGGAACCATCTTACTTACGGACAATCGGGTGGTTCAGCCCGCAATGTCCTAACCAGACTGGGAACAAACTCACAAAGTGATAAATATCAACTTTGTGAGTGACCCACCGAGAATCGAACCCGGAACCTTCTGCGTCAAAGGCAGTCGCACTACCACTGCGCCACATCGGTCGTCGATTATTATACTGTACTAGCGGCTGCTCCCGCTGAAACTCATTTTCCCGTGGAAATCAGATGTTTTCCCGGCAAGTATTATACACAAAAACCTTCCTCTTGAATCACTCTATCTATTAAAAAAACCTGCATCAAAATCCTTTGTGTAGTTTTGAAACATACATACAGACAGATGCAAAAAGCGACTTTATACTATGTAGTGATTATGACGACCGATGTGCAACTGCCTTTGACAGAAGGGTACGGGTTCGATTCCCGATTGCTCAAGTTGGTATTTATCCGGTTGCTGTCTATGATTACACAACCATGTCAGACAGAAGTCTGCTACGTGCAGTAGGCGGTTAAAAAATTCTGACACGAAGGTCGTGGAGTGGTTGAGTGGTTGGGCGATTCGGTGTCCCATATGAGAAAAAAGAAGATGAATCGCATCTCTTAGTAGTCTCTTACCGCGTGAAGTAAATCATTATCATAGCGTATCGTGTATGGTAATCCCTTGGTAGATCTGATATCTCTGAATTTTTTAAGGCAGTTTTCTGTCGTCACATCATCACATCAGCCTATAGCAGTCCACTGCTGGACATAGGCCTCCTCCAGGGTACGCCGCAATGAACGATCTACCGCTTTCACCATCCAGTCGCTACCAGCCGCCCTCTTTAAGTCATCGGTCCATCTGGCTGGAGGGCATCTGGTTTTCTATATTTGGGGTGAAAAAAATGGGGCGATGCTATGCAAAGCCGGCATATTATGCTGGGCCAGTCAGTCTGTGTCATGCGCTCATTTCCTGTCCTAATATTCCACTGTTAATGGTCCGAAATCGTCAATATTTATACTCACTAGTTCCGCCTTCAAACGTAGATAGATGCGAGCGTACTATCGCTTATTATTTAGTTCGAGTGTAACGAACGAGCCGTGAGGATCCAGCTCAGAATAGCATCACCATCAGGCTGACAACGTGTTACTATAGTGATATGTTTCAAAGGTTTCGGTACACTGTCTGTCTCTTGCAGCCTGCCGCATAAAAGGGAGTTAGTTATGTGGCTAGTGTCTAAAATGAAAAATGACGGAATATAATAACGTCTAAAATAAAAAAAGAAATATGACAACTTGAAAATATACATACATAATTTAATCACGCCTTTATCCCTTACGGGATAGGCAGAGCGTTAACGGTCGTAAAAATACGGTCGCCACGTCTGACAAATATATAGTTTGAGATAACTTGTGTCTATAGAGACAGGATGTTAGCCTGTCGTCTAAAAGTTGTAATACACTTAAAAAACTCAAGTCTTTCAGTCGCCTCTTACCACACCCACGGGTAGGAAATGGGGTGATGTTATTCTAAGCCGGCATTACACGGCATCATCATAATCACGGAAAATATGGCTAAGTATAATAATGTCGACTTGAAAAAAGACAAGTCTGCGACACACTGTAACCTGTCACAAAACTCCCTTTTCTTATCGTATACAAGATCATCTGCCGTGAGAATGTGGCTAATCACTAGTTGTAGAGTAGACCGTTCGTCTCATTGTTCTGGTTAGGCGGGTCGCACACCTAACGCACGACGGAGCGCTAAAATATTTTTTTTTGTGCACTACGTTTACGGCCCCGTGACCATCAAAACTACGCCGGACGGCTTGGTGGGGAGCGAGGGCTCACCCGGAAACAATTGATTGGTTGTCCAAACAACCAGCCCAATCACGCCCTTGGGGCGAGACTGGGCTTAAGAGTTGTTCTGGGAAGAACGGGTCGGACTGAAGCGCTAAAATATCGCAGCGGTCTGTCAGATGCATACTAGGAATGTCTAACTCAATACTAAAACCGCTCAACCGCTGCGATAGGGCAGCGTCGTCCGTCGAATGCGGTTTTAGTATGGAGAGTGACGTTTCTGGTATAGATCTGACAGACCGCTGCGATATTTTAGCACTCCGTCGTGCGTCAAGTGTGCGATCCGCCGTAGTGGGAATCTTGTAGTATTGCATAGTATAGATAGATACATCCGTTTCATATAAGTTTGCTCTTAACTGACACATATGCAGTTAGTTGAGTATAACTTTGGACGCGATTTGTGAACACAACTCTCCTAACCGAACTTAAAATAGTGCTGCTATTTTCCGTAAAATTGGTTTCGAAAAGGCTACCCACGACACAATATCTAAATTCTACCTTTTTTTATTGTCGCCATCGCCAGTCGCCTCGTAAGGATTAAGTTTGTCGAAACTATGTAGGTACTTATGTATGTGTGTTATGTATGTTGATAAGTGAACTCTTTTTCACGGGCTACAGCCAAAATGGTTAGACAGATGTTAATTGCGACTATAAATGAAAATTTCACAATTTCTTAATGTATTATACATAATAATTTTAAACGACTCTGTGTCCCACATGTAAAAAGCTTTTCGCGTCTGTACATAATTATGTATGTTTGTTTAAATCTTTAGAACTACGCAACGGATTTCTATGCAGGTTTTTTTAATAGATAGAGTGATTCAAAAGGAAAGTTTTTATGTATAATATTTGCCGGGAAAATAAGTTGCAGCGGGCTCAGGGCTAGTGTAAATATAACTTTGAAATAACCACAGTAGGGTTTTGTTTTTTATTAAAGCTATAAGCTTGTTTGTTGTTAATAATAATAATAAAGCTATAAGCTTGTTTAGAGTCTTTACATGTTAATTAACTACCGCGTTAAATATATATACTATTGCGTTGAAACGAACATAATCCTCCTACTAGCAAATCAATCCAATTTATCTGCAATGTTCACAAAGTAACACTTTCCACATAAAGCCAATATGTCAAAATCAATTTAGAAATCGCAAAGATTGAGGTCTCCCGCCTACGCCTGATTTTATTTGTCCAACGTGGGTAGTTTGCAGTATTCGAATTTCAAAATCAAACGTGGTTTACGGATTTTAAAAATATTCTTGCGTTGGCGGCGGATGAGAGCGCGCGTTTTGCTAATAAGGACTTTAATAGTGCAAACTTAAATGTAAGTATTTTATGATTTTTTATTTGCATAATTTTGGATTTATGATTTCATTTGTTAAAAATTACGTAGTCCCCCGCGCGTATCAATATAAAACGCTATGATACTTTTTTGTTTTTTGTTTTTGTAAGCCAGTAACTCACATTATTTAATTTTATCCGCTGTTTCTGTTTCTGAACCGCCTATACGCTTTATATTCAACCCGTGAATAGCGTAGTTGACTGTGTACTTAGATACTATGTTATATGAACAACCTATGTATACAGTTGTTTGCTTTTACAAAAAAAAGACGCTATTTCTTCTTTTTCTTTTGCGGAAACGTATAAAATAACTTCATTGTTGTCTTGTGGTATAGAACCCAAGTTATCTAAGCGGGAAGTACACAAAAAGTGTAGAATCGGTGGTGTAGGTGCTGGGTGTCACATCTTCTGTGGAGCGCGACCGATCGGCTAACGCGAAGATGGGAAAAAAGCTACTGTACTAGCCTGTGGTCTAAGTGAAAATCGAAAAGAACAATTATATTATTATTACATTTACTTTTATAACTATCTCGTGTGATTCTATGGCTTAGAATGCCGTGTGATGCCGGCTTAGAACAGCATCACCCCATTTCTTACCCTTGGTTGTCGTATGAGGCGACTGAGGGACTTGAGGGTTTCAGTTGTATTACAACTATTAGCCGTCAGGCTGACAACCTGTCACTAAAGTAATACACATGTTTTCTGAAACAACCTTGGAAAACAATCCTCAAAAATGTCAGACGTGGCGATAGCGACCGTATTCTTACGGCCGTTAACGCTCTGTCTACCCCGCAAGGGATAAAGGCGTGATATATGTATGTATGTTTTGTCGCTCTCGGGTCATTTCTTAGACCAAAATTTTCCGCGTCACTGCACCTAAGACTTCAGTTACGCTACGGATGGTATAAAACTATACAACTATCTATACAATACACCTTATATTATCCTATTTCCTACTGCATAAGGTTGAGTTTGAGAAGTCAAGCATTTGTTGATCCAGTTAGAGCTAGATTTGTAGATCTTATATCTTTCGAATAAGGTTGATTTTGTCCTAAAATTTAATATCTTGTAGGACTGTAAATTTCTTTGTCCGAAGCAAATCAAGAATTGGTTCAATAAACTCAAAACTATTGTCGTTTGTTGTTGTAGTGGTCAAGTGAAATTTGCCATTCGATGCCAGTTTAGAATAGCATCGCCCCCTTACTATCGATGTTGTAAAGGGTGGCAATCTCTCCTGGGCAGTCTGGAAGTCACTTAATTGTCATTGACTATATGAAGAAGAGGAAGAAAGGAATTCAAGGGTTTCATGTGTGCCGTGTGATGCCGGCTTCGAATAGCATCACCCCATTTCTTCCTCGTGGGTGTCGTAAGAGGCGACTAAGGGACTCGATGGTTTTACGTGTATTACAACTTTTAGACGACAGGCTGACAACCTGTCACTATAGTGATACACAAATTATCTTAACCAGCCCTCAATACTTGTCAGACGTGGCGATAACGGCCTTAAATTTATGATCGTTAACGCTCTGCCTACCCCGCAAGGGATAAAGGCGTGATTTATGTTTATGTATGTATGTGTATTATACTTTTAGGCGGTGAATTGACAACCTTCATTCCTTGTTGTAACTGCTTTCGTTAAGTATACTTAATAATACTTAATTAACCAAAAAATATATAAATAAATAAATAAACATCTTGGACAATTCACACAGCACCATCTAGTCCCAAACTAAGCATAGCTTGTACTATGGGAACTAGATAGCTGATACTAATACTTATATACTTTTTTTTGTAAATAAATACATATTATACATAGAAAACATCCAGACTAAACACAGATATTTGAAAAGACTTAACAAATATTTGTGTCCTGTGGGGATCGAACCCACGACCCTCGGCGTAGAAGGCAGAAGTACTATCCGCTTCGCCATCGGGACAGTAAAAAAAAATTACAGGTCTTGAGCGAGCCATCATGATTAAGGCTTGATTTACATACATACATACATATATAACGCCTTTATCCCTTGCGGGGTAGGCAGAGCGATAGTGGCCGTAAGAATACAGCCACTATCGCCACGTCTGACATTTTTGAGGATTGTTTTCCAAGGTTGTTTCAGAAAACATGTGTATTACTATAGTGACAGGTTGTCAGCCTGTCGCCTAAAAATTGTAATACACCAATACTCTCGAGTCCCTTAGTCGCCTCTTACGACACCCACGGGAAAGATGTGGGGTGATGCTATTCTAAGCCAGCATCACACGGCACACGCATCATAAGGCGTGATTTAAAATGGAATATACCCGAAATTGAAATAAACAATACTTGCGTACACACACAAATATCAACAACCGTACCTAATAACTTATACACATGTAGGTATGTATAATATTGATAACAATATAACGTAATTAATTATTAGTTATTATTGCCGTGTGTTTCCGGCTTAGAATAGCATCACCCCATTTCCTACCCGTGGGTGTCGTAAGAGGCGACTAAGGGTCTTGAGGGTTTCAGGTGTATTACAACTTTTAGGCGACAGGCTGACAACCTGTCACTATAGTGATACACAAATTATCTCAAACGGCCCTCTATATTTTGTCAGACGTGGAGATAGCGACCGTATTTTTACGGCCGTTAACGCTCTGCCTACCCCGTAAGGGATAAAGGCGTGATATATGTATGTATGTATGTTAATTATTAGAGCAACAGATAACATAGGATGGATTGAAAAACATGATTTTATTTTAGTACTAGTGGGCGCCCGCGGCACCACCCGCGTGTAAGTAGGTTTTAAAAATCATCCCGTAGCATCCCACAGGCACATTTTTACGGGATAAAAACTATCCTATGTGTTAATCCAAGTATACATTTATATATATATATCTGAAATCGATTTAATTTCATGAAAATTGGTTCAGTAGCTTTAGGGTGAAGGAGAATCGAAATGAATCAGTGGAATCAATGCTTTCCCTAACATATAAGACTATATTATTTATTCTGTTAGACCTGTTCAAAATAGCCGAAAAGCAAAACTAGAATCGACTAACTTCTTTTTTGAAGTCGGTAAGAAGTCAGAGAACTACAAGAAATTAACATTCATTATCTTAAAATGTTATAGGTTTTTAACTGCATTTTAATGATTTGGAGTAGTTATATTTCTAGTCAAAATTTTACTGCCACTGATAAACAGTTCATATAACTTAAAATAACCCGAACACTAGGGTTTATTGGGTCGTTGGACGACTCGGTGTCTCACACGAAGAGAGAGAGAGAGAGAGAATATCCCGCCACTATTTAGAAAAAAGTCGAAATAACACATTTCAACAAGGAAATATAACTATTTAGGCGACAGGGTGACAACCTGTCACTACAGTGATACACGAATCATCTGAAAGGGCCGTCAACCCTACAAGCCCTACGATCATCTCGCCCGACTTAAATAAAGCATAAAAATCTGCATGTTTATACTGAAACAGCTACAATGATTCATCGTGTGTGTGTGACTAAACCTTTATTAATGTCGACTGATCTTCGTATGCCCTGTGATGCCGGCTTAGAATGGCATCACCCCACATCCTTCCCGTGGATGTCGTAGGCGACTCAGGGACTCGAGAGTATTAGTGTATTACAATTTTTAGGCGACAGGCGACTCAGGGACTCGAGAGTATTAGTGTATTATCCCTTGCGGGATAAAGGCAGAGCGTTAACGATCGTAAAATTACGGTCGTTATCGCCACGTCTGACAAGTATTGAGGGCCCCTTCAGATGATTCGTGTATCACTGTAGTGACAAGTTGTCAGCCTGTCGCCTAAAATTGTAATACGTGGTAATACACATGAAACCCTCGAGTCCCTTGTTGGCTCTTACAACACCCGCGGGAAGAAATGGGGTGATGCTAATCTATGCCGGGATCACACGGCTGCTCCACATGAGTAATAATTTTAATTAGGTACTATATTATGAAAATTATAATAGTTTATCTGTGTTTATAATTAATTAGTATTATATAATTTTATTAAATCAATTCATTATTACCTATTACGATCATTTCCCGTTTAGAGGATTTGAATACAAAATATTAGGGGTCGTTTAAGTTTTGGAAATTGCAATTATGAAAACTAGATGGAAGCTCACATACACAATGTGATGAATCATACATAATAGATGTCGCTTCGTGCCGTGTGATGCCGGCTTAGAAAAGCATCATCCCACATCCTTCCCGCGGGTGTCGTAATAGGCGACTAAGCGACTCGAGAGTATTAGTGTATTACAAATTTTAAGCGACAGGCTGACAATCTGTCACTATAGTGATACAAATGTTTTCTGAAACAACCTTGGAAAACAATCCTCAAAAATGACAGACGTGGCGATAGTGACCGTATTCTTACGGCCGTTAACGCTCTGCCTACCCTGTAAGGGATAAAGGCGTGATATATGTATGTATGTTGCTTCTCTCTTTATATGTTTTTACCACGCCTTACCTTATAAAATTACAAAAAACTGATTTTACGAAATGAAACGCAAAGGCCTAGTCCAACGCATGTCGTTCTCAGGGTCTAATGCTATATCATTAAAACATACCATTTACTACATAAAACAAATGACTCTTTTAATTAGTACCCACACACAACACGACATAAAAAAATCACATCAAATACTTGGCCAAGTACAAAGTACCCATCGACAATACTTAATAATTATTCCACTGCACTATGCATTGTTTCACACACAATAACTGACACTGAGCAAAAAAATAAATTATAAACGACCTATATAATATAGATCATTGGTCGATGCGCGGCTGCGTACGCGCAAGACGAGACTGCAACTGAACGCGCGCGGGAAACTTAGTAGGAGAGAGATAGACGTACGGGATAAGAAAAGGATAAATAGATTTTTGTTTATACTGCAGTGGCAAAGATTAGAGATGAGATGAAAAGCTTAGATTTATACCTACTTCTTGTTTGACTTTCAGAAGAAATAAGTTCATGAATTCAATTATTGTAATAAATAATACTTAGTGTGTTTGGTTATTAAGAAAAAGGGGAGAAAATTGTCTCTGCCTTTAAGCTATTATTTAGCTTGGCGGAATTATGGTTGTATATTAACTGTATTTTTTTTTAGAATAAACGTATTATTTATTATTATTATTATTTATTATTATTTATGTTACAAAGTTAATACAATAGAAACAAGTGGACAAAATTCACGCCACTGGATTCGAACCCATGTCTTATGACTTGCCGGGTCAAACCACGGTTGATTCGACCCACTTGTTTCGTTCGAATATACTTTTATTACTTGACTACTTACGACTAGCTTCAGCGCCACCTATGACTTTGAAGTAGAACTATACAGACAACATTACGTATCTACAAGTTGACGAGAGATCTTTCCGATTTTGTAGAAATTTCCACCAGATAGTAATTTCGATGCCGTGTGATAAATAATTAAACATGAAACTTGATGTTGTAGGTGGGATATTAATACTTCTAACTTACCTGCTTGCTCGGGAGTGGCTGCAACATGGCTGCATTGCATTAGATCTACAGCCATTTCCTTAACTTACAATAATGTCGAAATTACTGGAAGTTCTTTCCTTACCTGCAAAGAAAAACAATATGGTAATATGTAGTTTTAAAGATTTCATAACAAGAAAGTATAGATAAAAAGTAAGTGTTTTGACGTGATAATGAGAAATGACGTCATGTTAGTCTTTAAGTTATGACTTAAATAATAGTATTTTCTTTCTTTCACAAGTTAGCATTTTCAAACAATATATTTATTGTTTTAAAAAGGGGCTTATTTGACAAGATATTTGGTTCCGCTACTCAACAATAGATGGCGCGACCAGTAAAATAAATACCGCTTTCCAAAGATTGACAAATTTTGCCGTGTGATGCCGGCTTAGAATAGCATCGCCTCATTTCTTTCCCGCAGTTGTCGTAGAATCGACGGTGTATTATAACTTTAGGCGATAGTTTGACAAACTGTCACTACAGTGACACACGAATCAGCAGAAAGGGTTTTAGTATTTGCCAGAAATGGCGACCTTATTTTTACGGCCGTGAAAGCTCTACCTACCCCGCACGCGATAAAGGTGTGAATGTAAGTATAATACATATTGTGTTATGTATGTTAAACAAAAACCTGAATAATAATTGAGTGTATTAATGAGTTTGAAAGAGTACTTTAAAACAAAAACTAACAAAAAGACATTTTAATATATGGTATAAAAAAATAGCTGCATATATTTTAAGGGGTGAACCAGCCCATGAAATTCAACAACTTTCCCCAAGAAACATAGCTCGAAATATGAGAAAATTTTTTGGACCTCCCGTACAAATTACCTTGGTCGGTCGGTAGCTTTGTATGGGAGGTCCAAAATTCTTATGTTTGTTACTATTGTTGTTACCTATGTTTCTTTTGGATAGTTGTTGAGTTTCATAGGCTGATTCGACCCTTGAAATATTTGCAGCTTATATTTTTGCAACCTCCATTTTTAAAGTCAATTAATGAAAAGACTTGGCCGTGTGGTGCCGGCTTAGAATAGCGTCACGCCATCCTGTGGGTGTCGTAAAAGGAGACTAAGGGATGAATCCATGGAACGGGCAGCAGCGTTCTGTGAATATCTACAATATCTTACACTGCGCTCGCCAATCCGCCTGCCACGCGTGGTGAGTATGGCAATACCCCCCAATTTGGGGGCGACCCAAGTCCAGCAGTGGACTGTTGTTTATTTATTTTATTTTATTTTGTTAGGAAGAATAACAGAATGAGAAACTACAAGTAGTATCAGATATTAGTGTAGCATGATAAAACTGAAAGCCTATAAAAATTGTGGCTATAGATGTAAGTCAAACAGCAGAAAACGTTTGCAAACTAAGTCATCGAACCGAATAAGACGTCCTCTAAGGCAGGGGTAGTCAACATGTGCACCGTGGCGACTTCTTTAAAGATCTTATCTTATCTAGCCTGCGTCATCCCACTGCTGGTCAAAGGGATAAAATAACAAAAAGAAATTGCCTTGAACGCAACAAAAACGTAACATCGTTCTTGGTTGACGCAGTGGTAGTGCGACTGCCTTTAACGCAGAAGGTTCCCGGTTCGATTCGCGGTGGGTCACTCACAATGTTGATATTTATCACTTTGTGAATTTATTCCCAATCTGGTTAGGACATTGCGGCCTGAACCACCCGAATGTCCATAAGATGGTTTCGTGTTTCGGATGGCACGTTAAGCCGTAGGTCACGGTTGCTGTCTATGATCACTTAGACGGCGGTCGTTACTCAACCAATCACTTAGACGGCGGTCGTTACTCAACCATATCAGAAGCCTGCTTGTAGAAGGCGGTTGCAAAATTCTGACACTAGGGTTCACTGGGTCGTTGGGCGACTCGGTCTCCCACACGAAAAAAGAAAGCATACTCGAGAAGTTTGGCCACCCCTGCTTTAGGGCTTCTTACAAGATTTTCCGGCTGGGTGCCTTCGGCTCGCGCCGGCATATGGCGAGAGATTGCCTTACATACACCTGGTATTGATGCCGAGTGGTGCCGGCTTAGAATAGCATCACCCCACATCCTTCCCGCGGGTGTCGTAAGAGTCGATTAAGGGACTCGAGAGTAATTGGTGTATTACAATTTTTAGGCGACAGGCTGACAACCTATCACTATAGTGATACACATATTTTCTGAAAGTACCTTGGAAAACAATCCTCAAAAATGTCAGATGTGGCGACCGTATTTTACGGCCGTCAACGCTCTGCCTACCCTGCAAGGGATAAAGGCGTAATATATATGTACATATTTCTTTTCCGCAGGAGTCGTAGGTCACGGGTGACAATTACAGACAATCCAGTGCTTCAACTAGCAATTTCCTTTTGAACCAAACTAGGAACAAAGTCACAAGTTATCAGTATGATTAGTAATATTATAGGTGATTTCATCAGTATGTAAGTAATATATTCAAAAATTTATATATTTTTGGGCTTCTTTACCTTAAACAAAATACATACGTACACTGATATTCATATAAATACATAGATACACAGATATTAAAATAAATACATACATACATTGATATTAATAAGCTAAGGAATTGTTTATTTAATGCCGTGTGATGCCGGCTTAGAATAGCATCACCCCACATCCTTCCCGCGGGTGTCGTAAGAGGCGACTAAGGGACTCGAGAGTGTTGGTGTATTACAATTTTTAGGCGACAGGCTGACAACCTGTCACTATAGTGATACACGTTTTCTGAAACAACCTTAGAAAACAATCCTCTAAAATGTCAGACGTGGAGATAGTGGCCGTATTCTTACGGCCGTTAACGCTCTGCCTACCCCGCAAGGGATAAAGGCGTGTTATATGTAGGAATTGTTTAACTTAAGACATTCCTTATATTTAAGTAAAACAGTTCTTTTTTCACAATAACTCAATCGTATGTCATTTACACACTTTTATTATTTTAATAAAACCTGCTATATATATACTCTGTTACGCATTCCACAAAACATATCAATCAACATAGGCACAGATATTATCATACTACTAGAGTACATTGGTAATCGTTAGGTGGATCGCACACTTAACGCACGACGGACCGCTAAAAAATCGCAGCGAACTGTCAGATCCATACTAGAAATGTTAATACCCATACTAAAACCGCTCAATCGCTGTCGACGCAGTGTCGTCCGTCGAGTGCGGTTTCAGTATGGGGAGTGACGTTTCTGGTATTGATCCGACAGACCGCTGCGATATTTTAGCGCTCCGTCGTGCGTCAAGTGTGCGATCCGCGTCAGCTAAATCTAAACTATCTTATATGGTAATAATAACAACGAAGGCCGGTACCAGTGTGTTATGATATTTCACATTATTATTACTAAACATGATGATTCCCACTTACTAAGAGTGTGTTAGGAAAAATAAATAAATAATAAATAAATAAATATCCTGGACAATTCACACAGCGCCATCTAGCCCCAAACTAAGCAAAGCTTGTACTATGGGAACTAGGTAGCTGATACTAATACATATATACTTTTTTTTTTTTTTTTTGTAAATAAATACATATTATACATAGAAAACACCCAGACTCAACACAAATATTTGAAAATTGACTTAACAAATATTTGTGTCCGGTGGGGATCGAACCCACGACCCTCGGCGTAGAAGGCAGGCATACTATCCGCTACGCCATCGGGACAGTCAAAAGTACTAAGTTCCTTCGAACCACGCATTCTATATGTATACCAGCGAAGACCACTGGCTGAATAGAAACTCCTTGGCAGTATAGCGTTATTACCTTTGCCGTTCCCGTACGGAAAACAAATGAAAGTTAGATTTGTAAGAACTGTCAAACTAGTAGCGTCTTGGTGAATTGTATCGAATCGAATATGGAATCATGAAATAATGTGAAAATAATACTGTAACAAATATAAAAATACAATACAAGAAGATAGTTGAACAATTCTGTCAAACTAACAAAATCGCCGCAAAATATGGCGAATCCTGACTGAACGTCCATAGGTAGGTATAATGGGTGTTCAAAAAATAATATAAAATATTTAGGTGAAAAAGAGTAGCTGCAAATATTTAAAGAGGTGAATCAGCCCGTGACACTGAACAACTTTCCCCAAGAAACATAGATTGATATATAAGATTTTTTTGACCTTCCATACAAATTGACTTGGCTGGTTGGTAATTTTATATGGGGAGTCCAAATATTATTTTAGAGAGGCAGCAGTTTCAAATATGCATACTATGTATTACATAACAGAAACTATCATCATCACAACAAAAGGGCTGCCTTACTTCCCAGCGACCTCTTGCGTATAGAGATGGTATCATAAAGAAAGCCGGGCAGACGTGCCTGCTAATAGAGGAGTCCAAAACGTCAGTCACGAGCACGCTGCTTTGTTCAGAATGGACCAAGAGCTCGCAGTCTACTACGACAGCCACAAGAATGCACTGCTGGACAGAGGCCTCCCTAGACAGGGTGTAAAAAATTAGCTGCAAATATTTCAAGGGGTGAACCAGTCCATGAAATTGAACAACTTTACCTAAGAAGCATAGGTCGAAATATGGCAAATTTTTTTGGACTTCCCATACAAATTAACTTGGTCGATCGGTAGTTTTGTAGGGGAGGTCCTATAGAGTTGACTCGCTCGGCTGCCACATATTGTATGGAAGGTCCAAATTTTTTTTTCATATTTCGACCTATGTTTCCTGGGGAAAGTTGTTCAGTTTCATAGGCTGATTCACCTCTTAAAATATTCGCAGCTAATATTTTTACACCTTATAGTATCATTCAGTGATAATTTCGAAGGTAAAATTGTTAGTTGGCTCTCGGTCTACCTAACGCACCAAAATGTTACGAAATGTCGATACCGCGGGCGTTATTATGTAGTCTGAATGGAGAGCAGAAAGACGTTAGTCGTTGGGAAATACCTAGCGGTCAAGATGCATAGCAATATCTTTTTTTTAAAGAGAACCGACTTCCACGGACGTAAAAAGTGCGTACGTCCATTTTTTGTCCGTTAATATGCCCTCTTAAGTCTGACAAACACTTTTTTGAAAACCGTATCAAAATCTGTTCATCCGAATGATAGATAATCGCTGACAAATATACATGCGTACAGGTCAAACTAAGCACATTTTCTTTGAAGTCAGGTAAGAAGACGTAATCGTGGGGCAATGGCATAATTAATTTTCAGTGATAATAATAAGTCTCAATAGTTTTAATGAAATAATTATTAATTTTAAAAATAAGTTTTTTTCTTTGTGAAATTGTTCTTTGTAGTATGCTTAATGGCCATATTAATTGAGAGGGAGTTACGAGGAGTGCTAAAACGCCAAACTTTAACACGGCCTAAAAGGTGAAAGCACACTTATCCGAACCGACCGAACCGAACTTTAGAATTCCTTAAATGAAATCCTATGAAACCACATTCGCACATTTGTCCGGAATGAATCGGTCGATTCCGGAAAATGTGCGAGGTTTAATAGGATTTCACATAAAGAATTCTACAAAATCGGTTCGTTCGGTGCGGATAAGTTTGCGTTCACCCATAATCGTAACTTAGGCATATACAATACAGGGTGTAAGAGACGGTGTAACGAAAACTTTGCAGCGATCTTGAGTGCGACTTTGAGATGCTGCTAGTATTGACTGACATTTGTCAAAACCTCTCTTGAGATCGATCGCAGAGTTGAGTTCGGTTTATAAATACAGACTGTAGAGACGTGCCGTGCCTACTACAGTTTTACTACAATCACAGAGTTCCTAGGTCCGTAAGTATTAATAAATCGCACTCAACTCTGAGATTCACCACAAGAGCGATTTCGATAAATGTCAGTCAATACCAGAGATTTAGAAACAAGTCAACTAATAGCATCCATAATCGCACTCTCTATTTCACCCTAAGGTTGCCTGGTAGAGAATGCTACCTAGCATTAAGGCCGCCTTGTTGTACTGATTCCTTTGTTTGTATTTTCTTCATGTTGTTCCAATTTTGTGCAATAAAGAATTTTGTTATGTTAGCATCTCAAAGTCGTGGTCAAGATTGATCTCAGAGTTGAGTGCGATTTGTAAACACGGTCCTTTAGAGAGACTGACTACTTAACAGATGAAGTAATTCCTATAATATCTAGGGCATCCGGCAATTTTCCTTTTCTTCCTACTATAATTCTTCCTACGCCTATTTTATGCTATCAACTGTCTCCGTGTTGTAGTGGGCTAAGTGTTGTGGTCTCAGGATCTCAGTGTCCTCGGTTCCAGTCTTTATCCCTTGCGGGGTAGGCAGAGCGTTAACGGCCGTAAATGTTAGGACGCTATCGCCACGCCTGACAAATATTGCGGCTTTCAGATGATTTGTCATCACTTTAGTGACATGTTGTCGTCGGCCTGTCGCCTAAAATCGTAAAAACCTCGAGTACCGTAGTCACCTTTTACGACACTCGCGAAAAAGAAAAGGGGTTTATGCTATTCTAAGCCAGCATCACACGGCATTATAAACCAGTCACGTTAGGACAATCGTCATCATTCCATACAAACATATTCCATACAAGTTCAAACGTGGTTATGTTTCCGGTTAGTACATGGTCAGCCGTATGGGTGTGGCTATTTTTCCATTATTTGTATGGTGAAATGGTGGTATTGTACTTGTATACTTAGAGATCTTTAAAACTTCGGATTTTGACGCAGGATTCGGAGTAGCAGGCTTCTACTATGAGCAGGATATGCCTAATATGCATATCACAGTATAAACCAAAGTTTTCTATGTAAGTCTGAAGCTAAGTCTGTCTATATGACATCTGTATTAAGCCTAATTTTACACCATCACAGGTTGAATTTTGAAATTATTATTTTTTAGCGTATTGGATAAACTATACGTATGCCGAATTCCAATCTTATTCTATCTTCTTATTCTAATTCTATCTTCAATGCCTACGTTGTTTAGAGAATACATACATACATACATAAATCACGCCTTTATCCCATGCGGGGTAGGCAGAGCGTTAATGATCCTAAACATTACGGTCGTTATCGCCACGTCTGAAAAGTATTGAGGACCCATTCCGATGATTGAGAATGTTTAGAGAACACGCATGCTAAATTTCAAGTTTCTAGCTCCAAGGGTTAAGCCTGTGCGTTGATACTCAGTCAGTCAGTTTATAATTTTTTATATTCATAAAATTCATATTTCTACCTCTACCGTGTGATGCCGGCTTAGAATAACATCAGCCCACATTTCCCGCGGGTATCGTAAGAGGCGACTAAGGGACTCGAGAGTATTGATGTATTAAAAATTTTAAGCGACGTGCTTACAACCTGTCACTATAGTGATACACATGTTTTCTAAAACAACCTTGGAAAACAATCCTCAAAAATGACAGACGTGGCGATCTCGATCGTATTTTACGGCCGTTAACGCTCTGTCCACCCCGCAAGGGATAAAGGCGTGATTTATGTATGTATGTATATTTCTACCTCAAACTACTTCAGGTAAGATGCAAGTTAATTTTGCCGTCTTGCTTTACTAGATATAGACACACAAACAGCTAACAGTAAAACTAGGTAACCCAGTTCCAGTCGTCGGATGTTAAAGTACATTGCACCGATTACGCTGCTCTGGTTACATAAGTCTTCCTTTAGAGCCATAGAATGGCATAGTCCATCCCAAAAAAAAATCGTAGTGCTTACTTGATGTACCGTGTGATGCCGGCTTATAATAGCCTCACCAGGCGACAAAGGGACTCGAGAGTATTGGTGTATTACAATTTTTAGGCGACAGGCTGACAACCTGTCACTATAGTAATACACATGTTTTCTGAAATAACCTTGGAAAATAATCCTCAAAAATGTCAGACGTGGCGATAGCGACCGTATTTTTCCGGCCGTTAACGCTCTGCCTACCCCGCAAGGGATAAAGGCGTGATATATATGTCAAAAAAAAAAAACGTAGTGCTTACTTGATGGACTGGAGTTCGTGTTCGGGTTGACAACCGATGTGGTGGTACGACTGCCTTTGACGCAGAAGGTTCCGGGTTCGATTCTCGGTGGGTCACTCACAAAGTTGATATCTATCACTTTGTGAATTTGTTCCCAGTCTGGTTAGGACATTGCGGGCTGAACCAACCGATAAGAAAGAATAAAAAAAGAAAATACTTTTATCTTGCAAGCTCTGAACGACTAAAACATTGAATAGAAAGATACAACTTTTCGTACCGACTTCAACTTCCATACAATACGAACTCTATCTGTCAACCCGAGGTTCGTCGACAAGCTACGTTACTATTAAAGCTGCTTAGATCCTGATTTCTTTTTTGTTCACATACATACATACACATATCACGCCTTTATCCCTTGCGGGGTAGGCAGAGCGTTAACGGCCGTAAGAATACGGCCGTTGTTGCCACGTCTGACATTTGTGAGGATTGTTTTCCAAGGTTGTTTCAGAAAACATGTGTATCACTATAGTGACGGGTTGTCAGCCTGTCGCCTAAAAATTGTAATACACCAATACTCTCGAGTCCCTTAGTCGCCTCTTACGACACCCGCGGGAAGGATGTGGGGTGATGCTATTCTAGACCGGCATCACACGGCACTTTTTTGTTCAAATACCTAGAAATTGATATACTTTAATTTTACTTCCGGTAAGGCGAGGAACACACTTGACGTACGACGGAGCGCAAAAATGTCGCAGCGGTGTGCCAGATCTATACTAGATACGTCACTCCACATACTACAACCGACGGATGACACTGCGATAACGCTGCGTCAACAGCGGTTGAGCGGTTTTAGTATGGAGATTGACATTTCTAGTATGGATCTGACAGACCGCTGCGATATTTTTGCGCTCCGTCGTGCGTCAAGTGTGTTCTTCGCCTTACGCACTATTACGCCACAATAAAGGCGCAAGGTATGTGTAAAAAATATCGAAGAATCACACTGTTCTTCAACCTTCTTTTTTCTTGTCGGTTAATATTAAATGGGAATGGTGTGAATGCGGTAACCAACGCAACGCAATGAGTTAGTCGAGGCCAATTACGAGGAGGTAATTTTGAACCCATTACGCATAGTAGAAAAGGATGGGTTGTGTTTTTATTTAATACTAGCGGCCTGTCACAGCGGCTGCGCCCGCTGCAACTCATTTTACCGTGGGAATAAGGATTTTACCCGGCAAGTATTATACATAAAAACCTTCCTCTTGAATCACTCTGTCTATTAAAAAAAACTGCATCAAAATCTGTTGTGTAGTTTTAAAGATTTTAGCATCTATACAGGCAGACGCGAGAAGCGACTTTGCTATAAACTATGTAGTGATGCTTAACAAAACTTAACGTAAACCCGCACTATTAGTCCATTGAATAAAAAGTTCTAGAGTGCGAGAGTTAGTAACGTAAGATGTTTCTTCGGAAACATGTCAAGAGTCCCTAGGTAATAAACATACTAAAACCCCGGGACACTAGGAGGAGCCCCGGAGTGGAGGGAGGGGGGGAAAGGGTCCATTTTTTCATTTTTCGCCTAAATCTCAAAAACGGTACATGTTAGAGAAAAACGTTCAAGGAAAAGTTGAAAGGCCATAAAATTATCTACAAGTTATACCTAAATCACTTTTTCCTATATCCTACCGTTTCTGAGTTACACGCATTCAAAAATGATTTTGGCTCAAACAATTTTCCCATACTACATATCCATGTTTATCACATCAATCGATCAAAAAATATTTCTTTCTTCCATAAAACTCAAATGTGCAACTTGTGACCGGTACTGATAGATTGCTCTTGATTAGGTCTATCATTGGTAAAAAAAACCACATTCCTCCATGGAAGCCTTTAGGAGGAATCGATTGTCAAAATATTATATTAGGGTAGTTTTAGTTACTGAACTTGAACTATTTATTTTTTTCTTCCAAAAAAACTCAAAAGTGCAACTTGTGACCGGTACCGATAGATTGCTCATAATGAGGTCTATCACTGATAAAAAAACCAGATTCCACCATAGAGGCGTTAAGGGGGAATTGAAAATTATTAGGGTAGTTATGATACTTTATTTTGACAATCGATTCCTCCTTAAGGCTTCCATGGAGGAATGTGTTTTTTTTACCAATGATAGACCTAATTAAGAGCAATCTATCAGTACTGGTCACAAGTTGCACTTTTGAGCTTTTTGGAAGAAAAAAAATAAAATGTTCAGGTATCGTAACTACCCTTATAAAATTCGATTTCCCCTAAACGCCTCCATGGTGGAATCTAGTATTTTTATCAATGATAGACCTAATTATGAGCAATCTATCGGTAGCGGTCACAAGTTGCACTTTTGAGTTTTTTTGGGAAAAAAAATAAATAGTTCAAGTTCAGTTACTAAAACTACCCTAATATAATATTTTGACAATCGATTCCTCCTAAAGGCTTCCATGGAGGAATGTGTTTATTTTACCAATGATAGACCTAATCAAGAGCAATCTATCAGTACCGGTCACAAGTTGCACATTTGAGTTTTATGGAAGAAAGAAATATTTTTTGATCGATTGATGTGATAAACATGGGTATGTAGTATGGGAATATTGTTTGAGCCAAAATCATTTTTGAATGCGTGTAACTCAGAAACGGTAGGATATAGGAAAAAGTGATTTAGGTATAACTTGTAGATAATTTTATGGCCTTTCAACTTTTCCTTGAACGTTTTTCTCTGACATGTACCGTTTTTGAGATTTAAGCGAAAAATGAAAAAATGGACCCTTTCCCCCCCTCCCCCCACTCCGGGGCTCCTCCTAGTGTCCCGGGGTTTTAGTATGTTTATTACCTAGGGACTTTTGACATGTTTCCGAAGAAACATCTTACGTTACCAACTCTCGCACTCTAGACCCCCTTTGGAGGCACTCATTCAATGGACTATATTGCTATAGATCTACTGCAACTGCACCGAAGCTGCAGCAGCACGGCAATGTCGTCTTACTGCAGTTCGACAGCAGTTTCGCTGCAGTGAAGGGAATTTGTTTTTTTAATCATCATTTGGCAATATTACTGAAAAACAGGCCGAGCATTCACACTATCGTGGGCATGATCCTTTTATTTATTTACTATAGCTACGTGTTTCTGCCGTGTGATGCCGGCTTGGAATAGCATCACCCCACATCCTTCCCGCGGGTGTCGTAAGAGGCGACTAAGGGACTCGAGAGTATTGGTGTATTACAATTTTTAGGCGACATTATAGTGATACACATGTTTTCTGAAAGTACCTTGGAAAACAATCCTCAAAAATGACAGACGTGGCGATAGCGACCGTGTTCTTATGGCCGTTAACGCTCCGCCTACCATGCAAGGGATAAAGGCGTGATATATGTATGTCGTGATTAACATATCTTTCAGACTGGATCTGATCTTAACCGAATGTGATGCAAATTCGTGACGAATCCGTATTTACTTTGATAGTACATTATGTCGTCTCCTTCGCATGAGACATCTAAAATGAATCACGGCGCATTTTGTGATTCATCTGTAGCTACCGGAATTCAGTCAAACACGACTAAGATTTTACTCTAGATACGATATTTTCAGAGTATCTCAGAATCAGAATACTAAAAAAAATTGCCCTCACTACATAGTATAAAGCAAAGTCGATTTTCGCGTCTGTCTGTACCTATGTATGCTTAAATCTTAAAACTACACAACGGATTTTGATGCAGGATTTTTTAATAAATAGGTGATTCAAGAGGAAGGTTTTTAATTATACATACCTATTTATTAAAAAATCCTGCATCAAAATCCGTTGTGTAGTTTTAAGATTTAAGCATACATAGGTTGTATGTGTAGGTACAATTACTTGCCTTACTTGTTCCCACGGGAAAATGAGTTACAGCGCCCGCCCGAAAATGAATTTTTCAAGTAGTGGAGAGACGTAGTGGGGAAACGTGATTAAAATTTCGAACATCTCAGTTAACACTAAAGGTCGTAATAATGGCGGCGATTTCCAAACGAAAACTTAGAAATATTGTAATTTCGTAAAAGAGTCAGAGGTGAAAAGTTGTAGGAGGCACACGACACACGAGAGCAAATACATTTACAACTCGTGCTTTTGAATCCCTCACTGAGCTCAGGGTATTTTAGGCCCGTATTTATAAACCGTACTTAACTCTGAGATCGATCTTGAGTGCGAGTTTGAGATGTCGTTAGTATTGACTGACATTTGTCAAAACCGCTCTTGAGATCCATCGCAGAGTTGAGTGCGATTTATAAATACCGGCCTTAGTGTCCTTCGCTACCTAGGGATTCAAAATTAGCAGTCGCAGTAAAGAGCAACTTTTCTACCTTGTTGTACAAATAACTATTATTCCTTACCTTTTACGACACTTGCGGTACGACATTGGTATTCCGACACGCCACAACACTTTTGCCATCTATTCACGAATAAATTACACAAAATGTTACAACACTGACCTTCCCGAAATATAAACAACTTTTTTAAAAAGATAACCTACTTCAACTGACGTAAAAAGTGCGAACTTCCATTTTTTTGCCGGCTAATATGACTAAGACCTTCTCCTAAGCCTGACAAATACTATGAAATCGCATCAAAATCCATTCATACAAACACGATATAATCGAAACATACATACAGGTAGAACTAAGAACCCCCTTTTTTTGAAGTCGGTTAAAAAACTACGTCAACTAACTTCCCCTCGGGCCAACTAATAACAGACAGACAGACGGATGAACAATTACTCACAATTAACATATTAAATAAACTAGTGGGTTAAATTGGGACTCTACTGTCATTTAGTTAGAAACACCATGTTTGCAATAGGTCAAGTTTACAATGTAACACTTTGCTATTTAACCGACTTCAAAAAAAGGAGCTCAGTTTGACCTGGTCGGTTTGAATCGGTTCATCCAAACGCGAGATATTCGCGGACAAACATACACACATTAAAACGTATATACAGGTCAAAACTGAGCTCCTTTTTTTTGACATACATACATACACATATCACGCCTTTGTCCCTTGCGGGGTAGGCAGAGCGATAACGATCGCAAAATTACGGTCGTTATCGCCACGTCTGACAATATTTGAGGGTCGTTGCAGATGAGACGTGTATCACTATAGTGACAGGTTGCCAGCCTGTCGCCTAACATTGCAATACACTTAAAACCCTCGAGTCCCTCAGTCGCCTCTTACGACACCCACGGGAAAGCTTTCTTTCGCCTCCTGTGATTCGCAATCAAGATGTTGACCATCTGCTCAACAAAAACAACTTATGTTACACCTGTCCATTGCCCATACTTACAATTGACGGGTTTCTCACCGACTGGTTAACCAATAGTCACAGTACGCTTTAGGCATACCCGGCTCAAAGAGTCAGAAGTGGCGATAAAGACCGTAATTTTACGATTGTTAACGTTCGGCCTACCCCGGAAGGGATAAAGGCGTGATTTGTGTATGTGTGTGTGTTAACTGAGGACTCTGCTACGTAATGGCAGGAGCTGTCTCCACATATGACACGAAGAAGAAGTCTCTTTCTTTTCGTGTGGATCACCAAGTCGCCCAACGACCCAATGAACCCTGGTTTCGGAATAACCGTCTACTACAAGTAGCAAACTTCCGACCTGGTTGTGTAAAGACCGCCGCTATCTAAGTAATAATAGACAGTAGCTGGAACTTAAGGCTTTAACATGCCACCCGAAATACGGAAGGAACAATCTGTTTTGTACAGTCGGGTGGTTAGGCCCGAAATGCCCTAATCAGAATGGGAACAAAGTGAAATAGAGATAAATATTAACTTTGTGAGTGGCCCACCGCGAATCGAACCCGGATCTTCTTCTGCGTCACAGGCAGTCGCACTACCACTGCGCCACATCGGTCGTCAAACGAAAGATGTGAAACAGCGTGACGCTCGAAACCGTTTCTATACAAGGTGTATAATAATTAGCTGCAAATATTTTAATATGTTTCTTAGGGAACTAAACAACTTTCCCTAAGAAACATAGGTCGAAATATGAGAAAAAATTATATAGATATGCTCTGCCTACCCCGTAAGGGTTAAAGGCGTGTTATGTATGTATACATATAGATAAGGTGCATCAACCACACTCTTGTAATGCATATAGTTGTCATACTTCTTATGTGTGTTACACAGAGAAACAAGTTACAAGACAGAAATGGAAGTGGACAGGGCATATACTAAGAAGAAATGATGGAAGGTGGTCTCAGGAAATAACCGAATGGTACCCAAGGAAAGGAAAACGTGAGAGATGCAGACCCCCAATGAGATACACACATACATATATCACGCCTTTATCCCTTGCGGGGTAGGCAGAGCGTTAACGGCCGTAAAAATAAGGCCACTATCGCCACGTCTGACATTTTTGAGGATTGTTTTCCAAGGTTGTTTCAGAAAACATGTGTATCACTATAGTGAGAGGTTGTCAGCCTGTCGCCTAAAAATTGTAATACACCAATACTCTCGTCTCGAGTCCCTTTGTCGCCTCTTATGACACCCACGGGAAGGATATGGGGTGATGCTATTCTAAGCCGGCATCACACGGCACAATGAGATAGAAATATAAAATTAAAGAAGTGGCAGGGAAAACCTGGAGGAGGGATGCAAGGAATAGGGTAGAATGGAAGAGATTAGAGGATGCCTTTGTGGACAGATGGCAAACTGATAGATGATAATTAAGTGATAATATAGAAATGAAATGTAATATTTATTGTGATGGTAATATCAGTAATAAAAGGCTTTATTATTATTACACTATGAAAAATACTTCAATCTGTTTTTATTATTTTCAAAATGTGAGAATGTCTCATTTATTTATTCTCATTGTATCCAATAATTCCATGATTATAGGCAAAGATACTTGTTATGTTTGAATATGATTGTTTGATTTATTTAGAAATGGGCCAAATATTTCATTATGTTCAGTATTTGGCATGTTTGGTTTTGGCCGTACATTCAGTGAAAGTTTCAGAATAATTGCCCAAGTAACTAGGTATTTTTTTATCACTACATGGTATAAAGCAAAGTCGCTTTTCGCGTATATCTGTATGTTTGCTTAATCTTTAAACCTAGATAACGGATTTTGATGCACATTTTTTTAATAGATGGAGTGATTCAAGAGGAAGGTTTTTATATATAATACTGGCCAGAAAAAAATACTTATTCCTGTGGGAAAATGAGTTGCAGCTAACGCAGTCACTGGGGCATGCCGTTAGTATATAATTCATTGTAAATGTTTATGTCAGAACAGAAAGTGAAGCAATTTTTTTAATATGCTGCCAATGTTTTTATTGTAAAAAGGGTAGTGAGGAGAGAGGTGCTGTGTGAGTCTGCCAACAAGTAAGGCTTTTAATTTGTTTTTATATGGGGACATCAATTTCTTACCGAATTATTCGGCTGAACATTTGGTTTCAGCATAACCTATGTTCGGCCCATCACTAGATATAATTACATGTAATTACTGTGTCATGAGGAGTAAATAATTATTTTCTGATAAAGAATGAACCACTCAAAGCCGAGATAAGATAACATAGCATCCTTAATGTTATCAAAATACCAGATACCTAGACAGAGCTTGATTAAGGCTCATATTTATAAACCCCACTCAACTCTGAGATTGATCTTGAGTGCGACTTTGAGATGCTGTTCGTATTGACTGACTTTAGTCAATGGCTAAATGAATACGATGACATAGGATATATAAGGGACTTCTTTTGTTTCATCCGTCAATGATAGACATTTCTTCAAATTGAATTCTTCATTTTATATTTATTTTAACAATCAGTGATTATTTTGGATAGTATTTTAATCAGCACTTCACTTTATTGCAAATATTAAATCAAGAAAGTTTTCTCCACATTTTCGGATAGCATCAAGAGGAGGCCCTCTGATCCAGTAGATGACACTATCATCTTCTACAGGAACCACCACCCGGCACAGCTGCACTGGAATTGCTACCTACTGACACTGGCAGAATTGCCCTTAATGGGTAGAAGTCCATATTATTAAATAAAAAATAGGATATATAAATAATATTTTTATTTATTTTATATGAGGCAAGTGTTTCGCCCTCGAAAGACAATCCATGGCAGAATTAAACAACGCACACGCCAAGGTCAAAGTTAATGGACATTTAGGGGACGACAATGTGGGGTTTCAACCCAAAAATAACATGAACACCACACCGTGTGGGATCGAAACTTGTCGAATGTGATCCCAGAAAAATCAATATCTAAAAGGCGTGTTGGTCGGATTCCCGGCAATTTAGAGCAAAAGGCACACTTGGATATATATTTTTTTACTTCCTAAATGCTCTCCCATTCATAAATGTCCGTAATTAGCATCGAAATAAACCAATCGATGAAAATGACAGTTCGTCTGTTTACGTCTCGATACATTTCCTAAGAAAAACAGCGCCTGCCTGTACATAATACCCAGCTAAAATTCTGTTGTAAATATTCCCGATTTAGAAATAGAACCACAGCGGAGATGATCGAGATAATTATTTATTTGTTTTGATAACTAAAGCTCCGTAGTGCGATGAACTTTTAGCTAATACGTACCTCATTTTGATGCTGTATCCTTTGTCGAGATCAATCCGTAAGCACTAATGCACATAATTAAACAATTGTTCACTTAAAAACAGCATTATTTCACAATAACAAGCGCACATTTCTGTATTATCGGCTCGCAAACACATTATCGGCAGGAGCTTTTCGGGTAGCCATTTTTGACAAAAAACACTTTTCACGTCCCGAATCCCGATTTCGGAAAGCGGCGGCGTAGGAGAGAACGAACGCTAGCACTAGCACCGCCGCGCCGCACCGCACCGCACCGCACGGATACGACAGAGACAAACGAATAAAAATAAATAGATCATTGAACTGGGCGATCAAAACTTCCCTTCGCTCCGAATAGTTCATATGCACTCAAAATCCAAGCTCGGTGTAAAGTGAGTTCAAACAAAGTGTGTTTCGAGAAACATGCTTTTCCGTAAATGAGAACTATTCGGACCCACTTCAAGATTTCGCCCTTATTTGATGTTCTTCCATATTTAGTCGGGTAATACTCATTCGCTGTCAGTGACCGACCACCAATCACCTCGCCATACTTTCAGAAATGGGTATTATAGTGCCATCTATCAGTGAGTAGCACTACTATTTCATAATTTAATTGCCATCTGCGAATATGTAACTACTTTAACTTTGATTCTCGCCTATTTTGAACCGGCCTTACTTAATAAATAAATATTATAGTTTGATATATAAGGGAAAGTCTTGATTTATTTCGATTCTCGTGCAAAACTTTTAACCACCACTTTTAGATTCGTGTGAGTCACGAATCAATTTCAGAAATAGCAACACTACTAATTAAACTTGGAGTGCGTTCATGAATGTTCACGATTTGCGAAATTTTCTCAAATGGTTCTTAAACTCGTGTTCGAGAGTGTTAAAGTAGATATTTTTTTTGCAATTTTCGCATAGAATGGGGTTTTTTTAAATATTGCGTCACATCTCATAGGCCGAGAATTATTTTGCCAATGTCAAAGTAATCAAGCCGTCAAGATTAGAATAGTTAAAGTTGTGTAAAGTTTCTAGCATTACGTCGCAGGAGAATCCACAACACAGTGATCCTAGTCTGACGACTAGGGGCTATGTTGCGCAAAATTTTGTAGAAACAGATACTCGATAGTAAAAATTTCGATAAAATAAAGAATAAAGACAGACAGTCAGGCATGCACTGACACTTTCGTTCCAAATGAGTCCGAGTCCAAGTTTAAATAAAAAATAAACAAAAAATAAATATTATGTTCCGTTCTTTGCGGTAACATACCAAGTACAGCGCCATCTATCCAGCGACTAGAATATTAATTTAAAAAAATAAGAGAAAAGTCGCTATTAGGAAAATTTAACAAGTCGGGAACATTCACGAACGCACTCTTGTCTCACTTGACTTGACAGCTCTAACATTTTTCTTTCAACAAAAATCAGCCTGTTTTGCTTTTCATAAACAATTCCTTTTTCGAAACTTCAAAAAGGATGGTGGGCGCAATGCCTGTAAATCTAATACCAAAATTTTGTAACGGTACCATGGAAAGCCGCAATGGTACGGAGGAAGACGAGATTCAGGTTCATATTGGCAGTCGAATCAAGTGTGGGGAGGATTTTGCTACCGTGAAGTATATTGGGGAAGTTCAGGGCTACAAAGGGACCTGGTACGGGGTAGAGTGGGACGACCCTGCAAGGGGTAAGCATGATGGATCTGTCGACGATGTCCAGTATTTCAAGGCGTCGAAACCTGGGGCAGGTTCGTTTATTCGCCCGAACAAAATAGCGCCTTTTAAGACCTGCGCGGAGGCTATTCAACGCTACTATGGGGATCGCGAGGTAATTATAATCTTTTTTATCCAGTAGACTTTCCTGTACTTAGTTCCAACTTAGTCCTCCAAATTAGGTCATATCTACTAACACCCACACCTAAATTCATTATATGTATGTGTAGGTGTTATGTTATTTATTGGTAAGCTGCATTCTTATTCACTGTCTGGATTTGGTTGGATCTACATAGAGCAGAAAACAATAAGATAACTGATTGGTTCTCAACATAGATTGTTTTTCATGGTTCTTATAGAGAGTGGAAAGTGTGGAAACATTACAGAATGTATGCTGGATGATAAGGGAGGATCCACTGCCCTCAGCATTTTTCAAACTAAGCTCATTTGTATGTATCACACTATTATTAATATTAGTGGATAATTATATAATTCTTGGTGTATAATTGACAGTTACAAAAACTAGTGAACTAATATACAGGATGTAAAAAAATTAGCTGCAAATATTTTAAGGGGTGAACCAGCCCATGAAATTGAACAATTTTCCCCTAGTAACATACATCAGAAAAATATAAAAAAATTGATCCTCCTATACAAAATTAGCGACCAATCAAGTCAGTTTATAGAAGGTCCAAAAAATTTTTTTCTAATGACAACCTGTGTTTCTTGGGGAAAGTTTTCAGTTTCATAGGTTTCTTAACATGTGGAAGCTTGTAATTGGCATTTGTTTATACATTAAGTTAATAATGTTTTTTAAGGCTGTAAGCTACCCAAATAAAATAAAATAAAATAAAAAATTAACACTTTTAAATATTTGGAGCTAATAATTTTACACATAATAGAACACATTAGAATACTAGTTATATATATATTTTTCCAGAGTATTATAGTTAACTATTTTATACCACAGGGAAGTGACCTATTCTGACAGAACGGATAATATTGGTTTATCTTGTATGTTTTAAAACTTTGTAAAAAGACAAACAAACTGACCTGTCACATCATGATATGAGTCAGTTTGTATGAGAACGCAATGATGATGATATATGAGATGCTTCTTTGCATTAAAAACTAGCCAATGTCACTCTCCAGCATCCTGAGTAACTAAAAATAGCTGGGTCTCCATTGAACGAGCAGCCTCAGATGCTCACTACCGCGCGCAGTCGGTGTGGACGTGTTTCGCGTGAGCAGCGCATGTTAAAATCCTCATGCTCGGGCGAAAAACCGTCCACACCGACTGCGCGCGGCAGTGAGCTAATGAGGCTGCTCGTTCAATGGAGACCCAGCTAATCATCAAGTCCCACGTTCTTGGTGTCGCTGAAGCTTTAATATTGTTTTTTTTAGGATGAAACAGTAGCGGCTCATCGCAAGACCATTATCAATGAGTGGAAACGCGAGATGGGGGCGCCGTTCATTGAGATGGTGGGCTTCGAGAAAATCCATCAGAAACAGTAAGTTTTCCCCCTTCTTATTTTCGTGTGGGACACTGAGTCGTCCAAGATTCAAGATTCAATCGTTTATTTCCAATTAGATTCACAATGAACGCTTTTAGAATGTCAGAGAGTTACAATACAGCTGCTGAATAAATGAATTACTCATTGTAAACAATAACAATTTTATTTTCCTAATAGAACCGCTGCATGAGTGGGAGAAAAAAAATAAAAATAAAGGCACTGCCTCGGGGCTGGCCAGGCTGACCACACAGCATGTAACTTACGTCACCACCATCAATTTATGAAATCAAGTAAATGACCCAATGAACCCTATTGTCAGAATTTTTCAACCGCCTTTTCCAAGTAGCAGGCTTCCGACATGCTTGTGTAACAACAGGCATCTATGTGATAATAGATAGCAACCGTTACCTAATTTTTACCCAAATGCTACAGAAGTAGTGTCATGCTTTTCTTCTAATCAAATGTTAAAAGAACCGTGAATGATATATTAAATTTCATGTTTTCTGAAACAACCTTCGAAAACAATCCTCAAAAATGTCAGATGTGGCGATAGTGGCCGTATTCTTACGGCCGTTAACGCTCTGCCCACCCCGCAAGGAATAAAGGCGTGATATATGTATGTAGTATTATACATAAACACGTTCCTCTTGAATTACTCTATCTATTAAAAAAAGCTGCATCAAAATCCTTTGTGTAGCCTAGATTTAAGCATATATACCGACAGACGCAAAACGCGACTTTGCTTTATACTATGTATTTATTTAACCATTTATTGCACACAATAGAACACAAAGGACATAACATTGAGAACAGTACACAACAGGTCAATTATGTAGTGATAATATAGCACTGTGAGTTCCAATAAGTAGTTTAATTGCACGGCAGAAAGTTCGACCGTGTTCAACTGGCGCGAGCTCATCCAGCTGTGTCGTAAGAGGCAACTAAGGGACTTGAGAGAATTGGTGTATTACAATTTTTAGGCGACAGGCTGCCAACCTGTCACTATAGTAATACACATGTTTTCTGAAACAACCTTGGAAAACAATCCTCGAAAATGTCAGGCATGGCGATAGCGACCGTATTTTTATGACAGTTAACGCTCTGCCTACCCCGCAAGTGATAAAGGCGTGATATATGTATGTATTTTCATTTGTGAGAATAAGCGGCTGTGCTTGCTGCAACTCATTTTCCCGTGGGAATATTGATTTTTTCTGGCAAGTATTATACATAAATACCTTCCTCTTGAATCACTCTATCTATTAAAAGCTGCATCAAAATCATAAATACATACAGACAGACGCGAAAACCGACTTTGCTTTATACTATGTAGTGAGATAGCACTGTGAGTTCCAATAAGTTTACTTGCACGACAGAAAGTTCGACCGTCTGCTGGAAGTTTGCGTGCACGACCAGTGCGTGGCGCGCGCGGGCGACGTGGGCGCGCTGTGCCCCAACGCGCGCAGCGTCGACGCGTCGCGCAACCTGTTCAGCAACTGGCGCGAGCTCATCCAGCTGTGTCGTAAGAGGCGACTAAGGGACTCGAGGGTTTCATGTGTATTACAATTTTAGGCGACAGACTGCCAACCTGTCACTATAGTGATACACATGTTTTCTGAAACAACCTTGGAAACTATCCCGCTTGACCCCGCGTACTTTTCCTGTTAATAAAAGGTTGCCTGGCAGAAATTGCTACATCGGCAATAAGGCCGCCTACATTGTACAGAATTTTCTTTTATTGTACTTTTCTGTGTCATGTGTTTTGTACAAATAACGCATTTGTATTGTACAACAGTCCTCGTAAATGTCAGACGCGGTGATAACGACCGTTTTCTTACGGCCGCTAACGCTCTGCCTACCCCGCAAGGGATAAAGGCGTGATATATGTATGTATGTATATATGTTTACTTGTACGGCAGAAAGTTCGACCGTCTGCTGGAAGTTTGCGTGCACGACCAGTGCGTGGCGCGCGCGGGCGACGTGGGCGCGCTGTGCCCCAACGCGCGCAGCGTCGACGCGTCGCGCAACCTGTTCAGCAACTGGCGCGAGGTCATCCAGCTGTCCGCGCAGCTGCCGCGGCTCAGGGAGCTCGACGTCAGGTACAGTTCGTGTATTCACCTGCGGTTACCTCGGTTCCCTGAGTGCCGGTTACCGAGATGACCTGTTCAGCAACTGGTGCGAGGTCATACAGCTGTCCGCGCAGCTGCCGCGGCTCAGGGAGCTCGACGTCAGGTACAGTGCGTGTATTCACCTGCGGTTACCTCGGTTCCCTGAGTGCCGGTTCCCGAGGTAACCTGTTCAGCAACTGGCGCGAGGTCATCCAGCTGTCATGTGGATTTGAATATGTGAAAAATATTGACTTGAATTTGTGACAAAATGGACTTGAATTTATGATAAAATGGACTTTAATATATGATAGATATAGGATTGAATTTGTTTTATTGTTGCAGCAAAAACCGCATGGCCATCGACATGTCTGAAGAAACTCTCGCGCAACTGTCAATCAACTTCATGAACCTGAATAAAATCAACATCTCCCACTGCGACTACGAGTGGGCCGACATTTTAACCCTGTCAAACCTCTGGCCTAACATTACAGAAATTATAGCAGCCTACAACCGTATCAGAGAATTATCTATGCCGTTGAAAACTATGGCCGCATTGACAGTTCTACGTTTAGATGGCAACCCTATAGACTCGTGGCATGAGATTATGAACATCGGCGGACTGAAAAATGTCAAAGTGTTGAGTTTGAACGATTGTCAGATTGAGCGAATACGGTTTAATGATGAAAGTGATAAAGTTGATTTGTTTGAGAATTTGGAAGTGCTGTTTTTGAACAGGAACAAAATTAATGATGTAAGTATTTTTCTCTCTTTTCGTGTGGGACACCGAGTCATCCAACGACCCGATGAACTCTAGTGTCAGAATTTTTCAACTGCCTTCTACAAGTAGCAGACTTCTGACATGGTTGTGTAACGACCGCCGTCTAAGTGATCATAAACAGCAACCGGGACCTACAGCTTAACGTGCCATCCGAAACACGGAACCATCTTACTTACGGACAATCAGGTGGTACAGCCCGCAATATCCTAACCAGACTGGGAACGAATTCACAAAGTGATAAATATCAACTTTGTGAGTGACCCACCGAGAATCGAACCCGTTACCTTCTGCGTCAAAAGCAGTCGCACTACCACTGCGTCACGTCGGTCGAAATTTTGTTTGGGTAGCTTACAGCCTTAAAAAATCATTTTCTAAATATTTGCAGTTATTTTTTTACACCCTGTATGTGTTTCAGTGGCGATCTATCAGCGAGCTGGACAAGCTGCAGCGCCTGAGGAAGCTGTACTTCCTGAAGAACCCCATCCAGGGTACTGAGGACTACGACACCGCCTCGCAACTTGTCATCGCTAAGATTGGAACGCTACAGGTTACTATTTGCTCTTTTTTTCATTAGATTTTTTAACCGCCTTCTACGAGTAGCAGGCTTCTGACATCAGCATCTGCCTGCCCTCCCAATTCATTTGTGGTCGGTGGAACATGGTTTCTTCTTCCATTCATCTCTATCAGCAGTCAAATCCTCATTTATACCCTTTTGTTCATGTCGTCTTTTACACAGTCCATCCTAACATCACACACATCCTAATATTGCAATGCACATGAAACCTTCGAATCCCTTAGTCGGCTTCTACGACAGCCACGGGAAAGAAATGGGGTGATGCTATTCTAAGCCGGCATCACACGGCACGGCTGGGGCATATTATAAATTATAGTTATTCCAATGTTGTAAATACCTTCTTTCCAGGAACTGAACGGCTCAACAATCACCAGGGAGCTGCGGCGGGGCGCCGAGTACGACTACATGAAGCGCTACGGCGCCGAATGGAAGCTAGCGCAGGCCTGTCCCGTCAGCAAGCGGGCCTTTGATGAGGAACACTGCAGATTCACCGAACTCATACAAAGTGAGTACTTCGAAACAATAGGCGTAGAGGCTCGATTATCGAACTTGAGGCTCAATTGTTATCCTTGAGAATCGATTATCAAACTTGAGAAACGATTATCAAACTTGAGGCTCGATTATCAAACTTGAGGTTCGATTATCAAACTTCAGGTTCGATTATCAAACTTGAAAAACGATTATCAAACTTTAGAAACGATTATCAAACTTGAGAAACTATTATCTAACTTCGTTCTCGATTATCAAACTTGAGAATCGATTATCAAAATTGAGAATCTATTATCAACTAGAGGCTCGATAATCAAACTTGGGAAACGATTATCAAACTTGAGAATTTATTATCAAAGTTAAGAATCGATTATCAAACTTGAGGTTCGATTATCAACCTTGAGGCTCGATTATCAAACTTGAGGCTCGATTATCAAACTTGAGGCTCGATTATCAAACTTGGGAAACAATTATCAACCTTGAGAAACGATTATCAAACTTGAGAAACGACTATCAAACTTAGGGCTCGATTATCAAACTTAGGGCTCGATTATCAAACTTGAGGCTCGATTATCAAACTTGAGAAACTAACAGGGCTGTCCGATCAGCAAGCGTGCCTTCGATGTGGAACACTGCAGATTCACCGAACTCTTACAAAGTAAGCACTTCGAAACCGTATCATCGACGCTCGATTATCTACGTTGAGACTCAATTGTTATCCAATCGATTATCAAACTTGAGGCTCGATTATCAAACTTGAGAAACGACTATCAAACTTGGGGCTCGATTATCAAACTTGAGGCTCGATTATCAAACTTGAAAAAACATTATCATACTTGAGAAACGATTATCAAACTTGAGACACGATTATCAAACTTGAGAATCGATTATCATACTTGAGGCTCGATTATCAAGCTTGAGAAACGATTATCAAACTTGGGGCTCGATTATCATACTTGAGGCTCGATTATCAAACTTGGGATACAATTATCAAACTTGAGAAACGATTATCAAACTTGAGGCTCGATTATCAAACTTGAGGCTCGATTATCAAACTTGGGAAACAATTATCAAACTTGAGAAACGATTATCAAACTTGAGGCTCGATTATCAAGCTTGAGAAACGATTATCAAACTTGAGGCTCGATTATCAAACTTGAGAAACTAACAGGGCTGTCCGATCAGCAAGCGCGCCTTCGATGTGGAACACTGCAGATTCACCGAACTCTTACAAAGTAAGCACTTCGAAACCGTATCATCGACGCTCGATTATCTACGTTGAGACTCAATTGTTATCCAATCGATTATCAAACTTGAGGCTCGATTATCAAACTTGAGAAACGATTATCAAACTTGAGAAACGATTATCAAACTTGAGAAACTATTATCAAACTTGAGAAACTATTTTCTAACTTCGTTCTCGATTATCAAACTTGAGAATCGATTATCAAAATTGAGAATCTATTATCAACTAGAGGCTCGATAATCAAACTTGGGAAACGATTATCAAACTTGAGAAACGACTATCAAACTTGAGGCTCGATTATCAAACTTGAGAAACGATTATCAAACTTGAGAAACGACTATCAAACTTGAGAATCGATTATCAAACTTGAGGCTCGATTATCAAACTTGGGAAACGATTATCAAACTTGAGAATTGATTATCAAACTTGAGGCTCGATTATCAACCTTGAGGCTCGATTATCAAACTTGAGAAACTAACAGGGCTGTCCGATCAGCAAGCGCGCCTTCGATGTGGAACACTGCAGATTCACCGAACTCTTACAAAGTAAGCACTTCGAAACCGTATCATCGACGCTCGATTATCTACGTTGAGACTCAATTGTTATCCAATCGATTATCAAACTTGAGGCTCGATTATCAACCTTGAGAAACGATTATCAAACTTGAGAATCGATTATCAAACTTGGGGCTCGATTATCAAACTTGAGGCTCGATTATCAAACTTGAGAATCGATTATCAAACTTGAGAAACGACTATCAAACTTGAGAATCGATTATCAAACTTGAGGCTCGATTATCAAACTTGAGAATCGATTATCAAACTTGAGGCTCGATTATCAAACTTGAGAAACTAACAGGGCTGTCCGATCAGCAAGCGCGCCTTCGATGTGGAACACTGCAGATTCACCGAACTCTTACAAAGTAAGCACTTCGAAACCGTATCATCGACGCTCGATTATCTACGTTGAGACTCAATTGTTATCCAATCGATTATCAAACTTGAGGCTCGATTATCAAACTTGAGGCTCGATTATCAAACTTGAGAAAGAATTATCAAACTTGGGGCTCGATTATCAAACTTTAGAAACGATTATCAAACTTGAGACACGATTATCAAACTTGAGAAACGACTATCAAACTTGGGGCTCGATTATCAAACTTGAGGCTCGATTATCAAACTTGGGAAACAATTATCAAACTTGAGAAACGATTATCAAACTTGAGACTCGATTATGAAACTTGAGGGTCGATTATCAAACTTCAGGCTCGATTATCAAACTAGAGAATCGATTATCAAGCTTAAGATTGGACTGTGAAGCTGTATTGTGTACTGATACATACGTAACATAAATTACGCCTTTATCCCTTACGGGGTAGGCAGAGCGTTAACGGCCGTAAAAATACGATCGCTATCGCCACGTCTGACAAATATAGAGGGCCGTTTGAGGTAATTTGTGTATCACTATAGCGACAGGTTGTCAGCCTATCGCCTAAAAGTTGTAATACACATGAAACCCTCAAGTCCCTCAGTCGCCTCTTACGACACCCACGAGTAGGAAATGGGGTGATGCTATTCTAAGCCGGCATCACACGGCAATACTAATATTTCTTGTTTTTCCAGAATACGGTATTCCAGAAGACAGTCTGCTGGTGAAGCAGCCGACCAACACAACGCTCACGTCACAACTCCTGGAAATCACGCTCAAGGACGAAACGGGGAAGACAGTCAAGAAGAAATTCCCATGCACAATGGCAGTACAAAAGCTGGTCACACTGGCACAAAGGTAAAGTAAAAATAAACACTCCTTACCATTTACTTTTTCATGTGCGTTACAACTTTAGGCGACAAGCTGATAACCTGTCACTACAGTGATACATGAATCATCTAAAAAGGCCCTCAATACTTGTCAGACGTGGCGATATCGATCGTATTTTGCGACTGTTAACGCTCTGACTACCCCGCAGGGGATAAAGGCGTGACTTGTGTGTGTATGTTTGTGTAAATATACATTGTACAAGTATCATATGAACCGCAAGATTCTTGGCATGCGAAATAAGTACTACACATTTTAATTTGTTCTCAGGTTGTTCTCAAAATCCGGATACCACGGGACCCCAGATCTGTACATACTCGACGATCAAATGAACGGCGCTGAAATACATTTGGACAAAATGATGAAAGACCTCGCATTCTTCTCCATCAAAAACAATGACACCATTCTAGTGCGGTTCAGATAATTCGTAGTGGGCGGGCTCATTGATAAAATACAAAAGTTGAACGCTTTAAACTATTGTCCAAAAATGCTACGGACTTCATTCATATTTTTTGGAAATATTCGAAGATTGATTTAATAAAAACAAATAACAATAAAAGTGTGCTGACGCCATCCAAAATAGCAATATACGACGTCATACATATTGCTCTTTTCGTACTAAATATCGTTTTAAAAAGTCCAAAACTGTATTATGGCAACACTGGCGAATTTAAAAAGCACAAAATTAAGATGCCTATTTTCCAGTAGCATATCCAATCTGCTAAAAACCTGAAGCGAATCGAATATACTCGTACGCTTAATGTATGTAATAATCGTGAAATATTTGGAAGTTATTCTGAACAAACTCTGTTAAGGAGGTTTTTTATGCAACTCATAATATTAAAAAGACGGCATTTTATTCTTATTTACAAAAGGTTTAGTATTGCTTTGTAAATAAATACCTTTGTCGAAATTGTACCTGTATTTAACTATTTATTGCGAGTTTTATTTTTCATAAAATAAATGTCCACAATATATTTTTTATTTTTGTTTTTTATTTATATTGAAAGAAAGTCCCACTACTAGATCCCGTAGAAGCCTTCCGATTTACGTATAAGGCTGGTTTCAGAGCGACGCGTCTCGGCAGCGCTGCCCAGTGTGCGTGCCTCGCTGGCAGCATCAGCATCGCATTGCACGCACATTATCTAGCATGCATGTTGATAGCTGCCCTTAGGTATCAGTATGTAAGATACTGTATTTTTGGATAAGATATTTTATAGATATTAATGATAATTTAGTTGTAGTCGTAGCACGTAGGGTTTAGTATATAAGCTTATGTTAAATCTGAATAAAGTAGACTTAAACCACCTTTTGTCTCATTTCTTGTCTGCAACAGTTGGTGACCCCGAGTTCACCTTCTGATAAAGCTCCTCAGTAGAGTTGAGCCGCGCGTCTTGTTTTCCCGTACAAGTTCCGGTTAACTAGCAGCAGACATGACTCCGACTCCGTCCAAAAATGGAGCCCCGGTCCTCAACGCCAACGCTGGTACTGGTTCCGACCTCGAGATCGCATCCGGCGTGTCCGTGATGTCAAGGATACCAGAATTTTGGAGGGATCAGCCGAGGCTATGGTTCGCCCAGTTTGAAGCCATAGTTGCACCGCAAAAACAGGGCGATGACTATAAGTTCAATATGGTCATCGCGAAGCTGGGGAAGGAAGAAATCCAACAGATCAGCGACATACTTACGTCACCCCCGGAGTCGGACAAGTTCAAGGCCCTGAAAGAACGTCTTATCGAGTGCTACGAAGAATCGTTCCAGAGACAGTTCGAGAAGCTACTTTTAGAAAGCGACCTCGGAGACCAAAAGCCCTCTCAGCTCTACAGGAAGATGAAGGATTTGGGCCGCGACAAAATTAATGATGACACCATCAAATTAATGTGGCTGAGACATTTACCACCGTCGGTAACCACCGTTTTAGCGGTTGCCGGCGATTTACCTATCGATCAGCTGAGCCAAGTTGCGGACAAGATCGTTGAAAATTCCAAAGTTGGTCACGTATCTGAAATAACTACGCAGAACACGCAGAATCAAAACAATGAATTGCAAAACTGCATAGCAAACCTCACTGCTCAGCTGGCTAAAATGCAATTCGACATTTTTGCACTTCAACATAAACGTGAAAACTATCACCGAGGAAGAAGTATGCAGCGTAGGCGAGATTACCATCGCTCGTTCAGCCGTTCGCGGGCAAGGTCACACAGCCGGGAAGGACGTCGTAATCATGATTTATGTTATTATCATAGCAGATTCGGTACTAAGGCTCACAGATGCGAAAGGCCCTGCAAATGGTCTGAAAAGGGTTCAAGATCATCCTCTCCGGCAGCGGAAAACTGAGTTCAGCGCAGACTACGGCGGACCTCTGTGCTATTCACCCTTCTAGCCGCCTTATCATTACTGACCGAAAAAATTCAATGAAGTTTCTGATTGACACGGGGGCGAATATCAGCGTTATTTGTAAATCACAGAGGCAAGCTTTGAAACATGAGACGACCCAATATAAGTTGTACGCGGCGAATGGAACGAAAATTGGTACATACGGAGAAAAAACTTTGACACTAAATATTGGGTTACGTCGAGCTTTCACATGGACTTTTGTCATCGCTGATGTTAAACAAAACATTATTGGAGCCGATTTTTTGGAGTTTCACCAATTGTTAGTTGACCTACATGGTCGTAGGTTGATTGATAAGACTACGCTACTGCGAGCGCCTGCGGATATTACGAGAGCAACGCAACCTACAATACTTTCGATAAATTTAGATTCTCCTATAAGGCGTTTGTTGGAAAAATATGAAGAAATAACTCGTCCGTCCTCTCTGAAGTCCACGCCCAAGCATGGAGTTACGCATCATATTGTGACTAAGGGTCCACCTGTTTGCTCTAGAGCGAGGCCACTTCCTCCAGACAAGTACCTGATTGCCAAAAAAGAGTTTCAAAGTATGATGGAATTGGGAATTTGTCGTCCGTCCGATAGTCCATGGGCCAGTCCTTTGCACATGGTTAAAAAGAAGAATGGCGAGTGGAGGCCTTGTGGAGACTATAGAATGCTAAACAACGTAACAATTCCTGATAAATATCCTTTGCCAAGATTGCTTGATTTTACCTACATTTTGGAGGGAAAGAAGATATTCAGTAAAATCGATATAAGAAAAGCCTACCATTGTATCCCAGTGACTGACGTGGAGAAGACTGCAATAATCACGCCATTTGGACTTTTTGAGTTCCCTCGCATGCCCTTCGGTCTACGTAATGCCGGGCAGACTTTTCAAAGGTTTATGGACTCAATCTTCAGGGATTTGGATTTTGTTTTTGTCTTCGTCGACGATTTGTTGATAGCGTCGAACAATGCGACCCAGCACTCAGAGCACTTGGAGACCGTATTTTTCCGGTTTTATGAAAATGGGATCACTATCAATTTGGAGAAGTGCAAGTTCCTCAAGGAAGAGCTAGATTTCTTGGGCTATCATGTATCCAGTGAAGGAATAAGGCCAACGGATGAAAAATTCAGCGCTATCGATTCATATCCCAAGCCTCGGAACATTATGGAATTGCGGCGTTTTCTCGGCATGGTAAATTTCTACAGGAACAATTTGCCGCATGCCGCACAACATCAGGAGGTTCTCAATCGATATTTATGCGGAGCCAAGAAAAAAGATAAATCTCCAATCGAATGGACGCCTGAAGCAGAAGCCGCTTATATGAAATGCAAAGAGAATATGAAGAATGCTGTTACCCTAGCACACCCTCTCCGTAATGCGCATTTATCCCTGTTAACCGACGCCAGTTCGAATTGCGTGGGTGCTGTCCTACAGCAAAAAGTCGGCCAAACATGGGAGCCTTTGGGTTATTTTTCACGCGCACTGAACGAAACTGAACTGAGATATTCCACGTATGACAGAGAATTATTGGGAATATACCTAGCTGTCAAACATTTCCAAAGATTAATAGAGGGAAGAGATTTCACAATTTATACGGATCATAAACCGTTAACGTATGTTTTCACGAAAAAACCTTCTCCAAACGACACTCCTCGTCGTATTCGTCAACTGGACTACATTTCGCAATACAGTACGGACATTCAACACATTAGTGGCGAGGATAACGTCGTTGCCGATGCACTTTCCCGGACAGTGGAGGAAATTTCGTTACCTTCACCCATAGACTACGATGATCTCGCTCAGTGTCAAAAACACGACCAGGAACTAGCACATTTGAAAGCTAACAAAAGGCTTGTGATGAAGCGCCTAACATTATCAGACGGGCAAAGTCAGATTTGGTGTGATACATCGACAGGCAAGGCACGGCCGTATTTACCTCCAAAATTTCGGAAATCGATTTTTGACCACATTCATGGTTTGAGTCATCCTGGAATACGTTCGACACGGAAGCTCATTGCTCAAAAATTTATTTGGCCAAGTATGAATCGGCAAATCAATGAATGGTCCCAAGCTTGTATATCCTGTCAGAAGTCCAAAGTTCATCGTCATACTGCGAGCCCACTAGGAACTTTTGTACCTTCTGGACGCTTTCAGCATCTCCACGTTGATCTAGTCGGACCATTACCGTCCTGCCAAGGGAAGCGTTACCTTTTAACAATGATTGACCGAGTGACGTCATGGCCAGAAGCATTTCCTGTCAAAGATATTACGGCCGAAACTGTGGCTAAAATTATTTATTCAGGCTGGATCGCTCGTTTTGGATGTCCTGTGCGGATTACTACGGATCAAGGAAAACAGTTTGAATCCGGAATTTTTAACGCCTTGACAAAGTTATTCAGGATTCAACGCATACGAACAACGGCTTACCACCCTCAGGCTAATGGCATGATCGAGAGATGGCACAGAAGCCTGAAAGCATCGATTATGGCTAGAGGCGCAAGTACCAATTGGGTTTCGGAACTGCCAACAATTTTGCTCGGGTTGCGGAGTTGTTTACGAGTTGACACCAACCACAGTGCGGCGGAAATGGTATACGGAGCTCCAATTTCGGTTCCCGGGGAATTCGTCGCTGAAAAGGGCACAGAGGACACAGCATCGGATGTCGTCAAGGAAATACGTAACAATATCACGAAGCTGGCATCTATACCCAGGAGAGAGAGCAATCGGACGACTATCTTTGTTCATCCAGAAATGTATAAATGTTCCCATGTTTTCGTTCGTTGCGATAGAATGAAAAGATCACTAGTACCTCCATATGATGGTCCATACCCTGTCGTATCTAGAACAGATAAATATTTCACTATCAACATCGACGGCAGAGAAACGAACGTGTCTGTAGACCGTCTTAAGCCGGCGTTCGTTTTACGTGACGATAGTGAATCAGACAAGTCACGAACTTTTGCTGAAGTTGCTAAAACTGGAGGTAGCTATCGCACGAAATCCGGAAGAGTTAGTCGTCCGGTGGTTCGTTTCAACGTTCCTTGACGTCACGATAGCATGTATAAAAACTCAAACATCGTGGTTTCACATCATTCACCACGCTCCAGCGTCCCTTGCGACAGCAGCCATAGAGTGAATTTTCTACCCCGGAGTTTCAAGAAGAAGAATGGGCAACCAATCCACAAAAGAGGACCGAAGCCTCAACCTCAACCAGGTCGGGTCATCATCGACGGTTTCCGAGGCCAGCATCATCAAGGAAGAGATCAAAGACATCATTCATGAGAAGTTTACCACCACCGTGATGCTGGTCGGGATTTTAGTGGCGGCGCTGTTCATTTACATCTTCAATAAGCTGATCGCTTTCAAACGGAAGCTCGTCAACGCTTCGACTCCTGCGGACCCGGCCTGACTTTTTTCCCTAAGGGGGGAGGTATGTGCGTGCCTCCCTGGCAGCATCAGCATCGCATTGCACGCACATTATCTAGCATGCATGTTGATAGCTGCCCTTAGGTATCAGTATGTAAGATACTGTATTTTTGGATAAGATATTTTATAGATATTAATGATAATTTAGTTGTAGTCGTAGCACGTAGGGTTTAGTATATAAGCTTATGTTAAATCTGAATAAAGTAGACTTAAACCACCTTTTGTCTCATTTCTTGTCTGCAACACCCAGCCGCGCGCGCCTCGCATTACACTAGATTGTATGTAGCGTTTCATAGTGACGCGTCTTGGGCCGCGTCTCGGCCGCGCCGCGGTCGGATCTCCTTCGATTGCCAGTAGCGTCGACTTGCAATCTTTTTAGACGTCGTTGTTGCACTCTTTTCCATGTAACGTATATAGCTAATATAGTGATTACGTTTGCTGGCATAATGATCCTCCGCACTCGACCGTACACCACAACGAAGCGCGCGCGTCTGAATGTCGTTTCACAGCGAACGCGCTCGCTGCCTAGACGCGCGCCCGAGCAGCGCTGCTGAGACGCGCCGCTCTGAAACCAGCCTAAAAATAATCAAAATGGCGGTCGATTGTCTTGTTTCCTCTCTCCCACTAAGGCTCTTACATATACAGGCGTTCATGCTTTCTCCCTCACACTAATGGCTGGTTTCAGAGCGGCGCGTCTCAGCAGCGCTGCCCAGGCGCGCGCTGCTCGGGCGCGCGCCTGGGCAGCGCGTTCGCTGTGAAACGACATTCAGACGCGCGCGCTTCGTTGTGGTGTACGGTCGAGTGCAGAGAATCATTATGCCAGCAAACGTAATCACTATATTAGGTATATACGTTATATGGAAAAGAGTGCAACAACGACGTCTTAAAAGATTGCAAGTCGACGCTACTGGCAATCGAAGGAGATCCGACCGCGGCGCGGCCGAGACGCGGCCCAAGACGCGTCACTATGAAACGCTACATACAATCTAGTGTAATGCGAGGCGCGCGCGGCTGGGCAGCGCTGCCGAGACGCGTCGCTCTGAAACCAGCCTAAGGTAACCGCCGCCCTTTAGCGCCGCCCGCCGGTAGCGTAGAAAAAGAGGCGAGCGCGCCGCCCACAATTAACAATATATGTACGTACGTAGATGGAGTGCCGTGTGATGCCGGCTTAGAATAGCTTCACCCCATTTCTTCCCGCGGGTGTTGTAAAAGGCAACTAAGGGACTCGAGGGTTTCATGTGCATTACAATTTTAGGCGATAGGCTGACAACCTGTCACTACAGTGATATATTTGATATGTTAAAGGCCCTCAATACTTGTCAGACGTGGCGATAACGACCGTTATTTTATGATCGTTGAGGCTCTGCCTACCCCGCAAGGGATAAAGGCGTGATTTATGTAGATGTATTGTGTAGGCCCTCTGCCCGCTAAATTCGAGACCGGGGCATTAAAGATCGTTTCTTAAGGCTGGTTTCAGAGCGGCGCGTCTCAGCAGCGCTGCTCGGGCGCGCGTCTGGGCAGCGAGCGCGTTCGCTGTGAAACGACATTCAGACGCGCGCGCTTCGTTGTGGTGTACGGTCGAGTGCGGAGAATCATTATGCCAGCAAACGTAATCACTATATTAGCTAAATACGTTACATGGAAAAGAGTGCAACAACGACGTCTAAAAAGATTGCAAGTCGACGCTACTGGCAATCGAAGGAGATCCGACCGCGCGCGGCCGAGACGCGGCCCAAGACGCGTCACTATGAAACGCTACATACAATCTAGTGTAATGCGAGGCGCGCGCGGCTGGGCAGCGCTGCCGAGACGCGTCGCTCTGAAACCAGCCTTATTCGCCCGCCCTATAGTTGCCTTCGCGCTTCGTTTGAGTCATTTTGGTGGGGTCTCCACCGTGCCCCAGACTTGCAGAAAACAAGAGTATGTATGCATTGTGAGTATGTGATTATTAATACAACTGAAAGGGACAATATTACTGATTCATAAATACATTGCTTTGTTTATCAACACCTGTTTCTTGACCTTTAAATAGGTACCTACGTAAAGACTTGATAAGAAAAGAATAACAGCTGTAGCCTTGGCTCCGTGTACAACCGAGCATACAATGTACTACACAATTTATGTCGTGGTCGTGGTCTGACAAGGGGGCAATACATAAATATTTTTTTGAATAATCTGGGTATAAAATATTTTAACTTCCACTTCACAGCTTCAGTAGTAATTATATTATCTGTCTGTGACGCGGATTACATCGGAAACCAGAAGTAGACTCTAGAACGTAAAATCTTACGTTTGAAAACCGGTAAACTGAAAAGTTCAATGAAAACATACTTTTTAAAACACTGGCCACATCCCCCGCGATCGCCATTGGTAACCGTATGTCAACAAAAAACATTTTGTTGACAAATGGCTTCTGGCGACAAATTCAAAGTTGTCGAATTTGTAATGTGAAAAGTGACTTTTTACTGTGATTATTAGTGTAAAAATTGTGATTATAATGGGAAATTGTTGGGGAAGAGTGTTCCGCCGTCGTAATTTACAGCGACACATATTTTTGATACTGATCGGTTTGGACAACGCGGGTAAGACGAAAACCGTGAATAATCTGGTCGGGGAGAAAGACGACAAGGTTTTGCCGACTGTGGGCTTCAAGGCAGTGAATCTGGTGCATAAAGACACGCCTGTGACTATATTTGATTTAGGCGGAGGCCCTGAGTTCCGACAGATTTGGCCACAGTACTACAGCGAAGTACATGGAGTTATATTCGTTATCGATTCGAGCGATTTTTCACGCTTGGACGAGTGCAAAACGGTGCTCGAAGAGGTCTTATCGCACGATAAAATATCGGGTGAGTACCTAGCTTGGTAGGTATTAAATTGTCGATTTATTGTCATGGTAACGGGTATTTTGCAACAAAAGTGCACGTGCGTGGCTTGTATACTAGGGCTGCTAACACCGGTTAAAATCAGAAACGGTTATGGTACCTACTTACTACCTTTAGGTAGTAGAAAGTGTCCATTTCAATTCACGAATATATGTGTAAGGTAGGTAGGTACTATAAGCAGATCCCAAGTGAGAGAGTCAAGTTGATACCTACCCACAGTATCTACCTACCTACCTATGTCTTTCTCATTATAAATAATAATTTGTTTGAATATCATGAAACGCGAAACTAGTTCTTCAATAGGTGCGTCTCCACCGGGCGAGCAGCCTCAGATGCGTGCCGTGCTTGGTTCCTAGTAGCCTATGGATGTGATGCCTATGTTCATAAGTGGATGTTTGTTGTCAATGTTGAACTTCTTCATTTCGTGTGGGACACGGAGTCGTCAAACGACCCAATGATGATAAAACACGTGTGTAAATTCTTTCAGGTAAACCAGTTTTGGTGTTAGCTAATAAACAAGACAAGACTGGGGCTCTGGACGACATCGATGTGGTTGAAAAGCTGAATATTGAGCCTTTAGTTAACAGGTAAATCTTTGTTAAATGCCTGGTATTTGTGCTCTGCCTCAGTGCACAAATACTGCACTACGCGCACTTTTCGTGAAGTCTAGGGGGTGTAGGTATCTGCAAAATCATATATTTTTTAGTTCGCTGAATTAGTAAATATCTAGTTAAAAATGGAGATGTCTTTTAGTTTGGTCGTTTCTAGTATCTACCATCTAAATGCAAAGTTATAATAGTTAATGTCGTTTACTAAAGAACTAAAATTAGTCTTAAAATGGATTTTACTATTATATGATTTTACGTTTGTAACTTCAGGTACCGTTGCCCTACTCTCGTTGAGTCATACGCGGCAGAAAACCTACAACCAAGCAAGAAGAAGCAAAAAATTGACCCCGGCCTCCGTAAAGGCTACCAATGGCTTCTAAATTATATCGTCAAACGTTATGGTGACATAAATTTACGCGTTCAAACGGATAAACATGCCGATTTGGAGCGCCGCAGACGTCTCTTAGTACACGGGTCGAACAGAGCGTCGCAAACATTCACAGCCTTATCTGACGACATCGCGACTCAAACAGGGTTCGAGAACCCTAACTACGAACTGCCGGACAGTGAAAAAGATCTTGAACGAGGCTTGATAATAGTCAAACCAATACGTAACGGGAATAGCGTAGATTCCACTATGACCATAGAAAGCGTGGAAGACTCTGAAGCCACTAGCGCTAAGCCAAAGCTGTCGCCTCTTTTCGGTCATACGAGTAATTCGACTACGGAAACGGTGAAAATTGAATTGGAGCCACGAAGCGAGTTTAGGAAATTGTCACCGATCGTGAGAAATAAGAATAATGCGAATGCGAACCAACACATCGATTTTCAGAACAGACCGCAATCTAGTCCTACTTCGAATAAGAGACACTTCCATCAAGTAAAGGTGAGTTAAAAGAGTTATTTGATTTGATTAAATTAAATAAGATTCTAATAGAACTTAGTAGGCATGCCCTTATCATTTACTTGTTTCACAAAATTTGAATGGTTTTAGCAACACCGTTCTTATAACCGATATTTCACTAGCGGTAGCAGTACCAAACCAGATACCGCTGGAAAGATATGGTGAAAGCTGACCTGCACCATCTCCAAGTCAATATTTGGGTGGAGATGGCACAGGACAGAGATCAGTCGAGGAAGCTCGTTTCGGAGGCCAAGATCTATTTTGGGTGCCACTGAGCCAGAGAAGTTAGTTAGGTAGTTGAACCGAAACAGGAGTTTAGAAACATGTGCCGTTTTACGGGTTTTTAGACTACCCGTTTCGTTCCTTTGCATCGAAGATATAAAAATTACAATCGAACCAAGTAAATTTCCTTCACAGACTGAACCACCAAGTAAGGACGTGTCCGTTATGGAGGAAGACGTCAAGCAAGCGGACTCAATGTACCTAGATGACGGTAACCTGACGTGGATTGGCGAGAAACGGCACCGCGCGACTGACGTGCATCTGTCGCAGTTGCGTAGAGAGATCGTTCTCACTGAACGAGGTACGTTTTTTTCTTTTTTTTTTACGAAGATATCCTCTCTGCTAAATGAAAATCGTTTCAGTTGAATGTCGATTGGATCTCAGTTGGATGATTTAGGTCATTTCGTAGAATGTCTTTTCTCGCCGGTCTCCTAAGTCAAATAAGCAAATCTCTTGTATCTTATATAGTAGAATTTTGATTATAAATTCCTTTTCTAATTTTTAGGGTACCGTACCTATTTCAAAAGTAAGTATGCCGTGTGATGCCGGCTTAGCGGACTTAGAATAACATCACACCATCGTTTTCCCTTAGGTGTCGTAATAGGTGACTGATGTAGAATTGGGGTGATGCTATTCGACGCCGGCATCACCAGGCTGACGTGAAGCTGTTCCCGTGATTGTAAAGAGCGTTTAAGTTGTCCAAAGAAAAAGTCTAGATTCTGGACACCCTTAGCCACCAATCTGGAATATTGTTTTTATAATATACGAAAAAAATATTGGACCTTCCATACAAAATGTAGCAGCCGAGCGAGTCAACTTTATGGGAGCCCCAATTTTTTTTATATTTCACCTATGCTCCTTGGAGAAAGTTGTTCAGTTTCATGGGCTGATTCACCCCTTAAAATAATTGCAGCTATTTTTTTTACACCCTCTATAATGCAGATTACGGTGGAAACAAAACCGCAATTTCGGAAGTGACTCTACCGAGGGGGCATGCGATGCCCCTGCCTACGGACCACCGGCCGGCCTCCGCCTCCCAGCTGGTGCGAAGGCAGCTGGAGATGGGCACTCCACATAAGAGGCGGCTCAGCCTGCGCTGTGAGTTTAATTTTCTATTCCTAGTTTGGGAACTTCACTTCTCATCAAAAAATCCGGATGCAAGGTTTTTATTACGAATTGTATTATTTAAAAAAGTGTTGATTTTAGGAATCAATCTCTGATATCGTATAACAGTAAAATGAGGTTTATAAATCATAATGAAAAACTTGGTTCCATGCCAAAATCCCTAGGTTAGGTAGCCGACCCCAAAAGAGAGCGGGATAAGGCAACGAGAATGATGATGAAATCTTAATAAAAAAGGCACCATTTCGGTTTGGTGTTTTATACATACATACATACATACATATATCACGCCTTTATCCCTTACGGGGTAGGCAGAGCGTTAACGGCCGTAAAAATACGGTCGCTATCGCCACGTCTGACAAAATATAGAGGGCCGTTTGAGATAATTTGTGTATTTGGTGTTTTATCAAATCACAAAAACGAAAGTGTCCTAATTTCGCTGATGAGAAGTATAGTTTCCATCAGTCTTCTCTCCCTTTTCGTTCAACGACCCAACGAACCCTAGTGTCAGAATTCTTCAACCGCCTTCTACACGTAGCAGGCTTCTGACATGGTTGTGTAACGACCGCCGTCTAAGCAATCATTGACAACAACCAGGACTTACGAACCATCATTAGGAACCATCTTTCATCATAATTGTTATCAGCGAGGTACGATGCGGAGGAAAGCAGATTTAAAAGAGTTATATAAATATTTTTTTTGCGTCAATATTTATCGAATTTTTAAAGATAGTTGCATCAAAAACTACGTACTTACTTAATAAAGTTGAACCACACGATTCCTGCACTGCAACTGCACCGCAGTTAGAAGGCAACTTTTGACGCTTTATTGCAGGAATAGTGCTGTTCGACCTTTAACATGTTTCGCCTTATTGTGCTACTGCAGATATGCACCGCAACAAGACCAGTCCGGATCGCGTGTCGATGCTGATTTGCGACACCAAAGGGCCCCGCCGCCCTTCCGACAAGGGCGACTTCACACACGCCGCTACGCTCAACTAGGGCAGCCATCTTAAACAAAATGCGGCCCCCAGCATGGACTACAAGTCTACAACTAACTGGACAACTTTCTTCAAGGAGCATAGCTCGAAATACAGGGTGTAAAAATATTAGCTGCAAATATTTTAAGGGGTGAATCAGCTCAAGAAACTGAACAACTTTCCCTAAGGTTCGTATGTCGAAATATGACAAAAAGTTTTGGACCTCCCATACAAAACTACCGACCGACCAAGTTAATCTGTATGAGAGGTCCAAAAAATTTTCTCATATTTCGACCTATATTCCTTGGGGAAAGTTGTTCAGTTTAATATACTGGCTCACTCGTTAAACTATTTGCAGCTAATATTTTTACACCTTATATAAAAAAAATATTGGACCAGCAAAATGCACCAGCTGACCGAGTCAGTTTGAATGGGGGATCCAATTCCTTTGGGAACGTTGTTCAGTCTCGTAGATAATTTTGCCCTGTAAAATATTTGCCCCTATTGTGGGCAACAGACTATAAATTTAGTAATGTAGATAACTTTCCTAAATAAAAACTTCTTATTTTAAATGCATCATAGGTAACAAATAGTAATGCAAAACAAAGCGACGGGAATAAATAAGAAAAAACTCTTCAAAGACAAATTATTGATTGAATTTATTTTATCTAAATTATTTAAAGAAAGACATGTTAACAGTAAATAAAACATAAAGAAACCGGTTATTCGTATATAAAATATCGGTTAAAATTACCGGTTTTTATTGAAATGTAAAACACTAGTGATAGTTTTTTTTATATACAGTCTTTCGGAGAGAATGCATACAATTAGATACGTTTAGGGCATTTATACTGAGCAATTTTGACCATATTACACCAATGCTGGATAACAAGAAAAAATTTCGTCCTCCAATACAGTCAGCTGAATTTACGCAGAATATTTTTCTTCGGTTTCCAGCATTGGAAATGTAGATGGCCTGTCCAATTTAATATATATCCTACGAAACACGGGTGTATACAAAATTGAGATTTTTAAAATTTATTCTTTTTTAGGAGTACGAAAGATGGAAAACAATTATAGTATAGCTGATTTTAACTAAGTCAAATACGAAATGTTACCACTTACCTACTTAATGAGGTAGGAAACTGGAGAATTAATGGCGCCAATCGATTGTGCCTGTTTCTGTGATTGGTCAATAATGTGTCAATGTCAAAGTTCAGATACTTCTTATTGGTGCGTTTTGGCACAGTCGCGCCTGCTGCCCTCTGCAATAAGCTTTGAGTGTTCCTCCCCATTGTCACAGGGTATAACTATGTGATTTTATATATAAAATACTTACTAAACTTATGGTCCTAAACCGAAACAATTTAATTTCCAAATAAAAAAAACGTTAGGGTTAGATGGCGCTGTTTAGAGTGGTCTCAGCCAGTGGCGACCTCTGAAGGAAATTCAGCCCGAATGTGAAAGATTACTTTTACGATAACCAAACTAAACTGAACTATAATTAAGGTACTACAGAACAAAGGATGATATACAAGAGACGGTGAAAACTTCGCAGGCATGCTCAGACCATGAAACTGAACAACTTTTTCTATGGGGGCTATGTCGGTAAAAGTAAAAATTTTTTCGACGTTCCATACAAAATTCCCGATCAGCCGAGTAACTTTGTATGGGAACACGAAAATATTTTTTCGTTTCCCAACATAGCCGCCATAAAAAAAGTTGTTCAGTTTCATGGTCTGATCACGCCTGCAATGTTTTCGTTACACTGTCCCTGCAGCCTATCCATCCAGCCTACAGAATGATCAGAATTATTGACGCATCACGTCGTATTACAGCCAAGGATATTTTATTCCTTTTGTACCTACCTACGCGGCGCTAGATTATGTCTGGAATTTACCCATAATGGGTCGATTACACCTAACGAGTACAGTGGTGAGTCAGTAAATAAGCTCTCGGCCGAGAGAGTTCCCGAACCGAGTGGGTGTTTACACGTATTTACACATTACCCCAGTGGCGAGTCAGTTCAGTTCAGTTCAGTTTAAATTTTTGATTTTTTTCTTTACTTCTGTGACTCCAAAGTCGTTGATGTTCATCTCATTTACTATTGAAATTAGTGCTGCATTACGCTTGTCTCTGTTATTGTAATCAGATGATGAAAAATTCCATAACCATTAATCTATTTTGTTATTAGCGGCCATTTTAATTAAAGATTTTGATTAATTGTTTGAAAAATTTTCACACTGCTTGATGACGAATAATGAACGAGTGGCGAGTGGGCGAGTGACAAGCGAGTGCGTGTTTATACGTGCCGAGCGGGATAGTGAGTCGTTGCGGGGGCAGAAGAATGAAGCGGGGAGGTGGGTACTCGGCCTAGTAAACAAATTGGGATTCTAGTGACTCTCTCGCCTCTCTTCTCGACCGAGTACTCGGCCGAGGACACTGACTCGCCACTGTACTCGTTAGGTGTAATCCAAGGGTGTAATCGACCCATTAGGGTTTTTCAAACAAACAGATCTCAACAACACGACGGTTTGATATTAATGCCGGATTTGATTTTCATGTATTGTATCTTTAAGATATGGGCTAAGGAATCATGCTTTCAAAAACACGATTGGAACATTCCTCGATACAATAAGAATTCAAAGATAGGTCTATTTAAAAATCAAAAAGAATTCAAGATAAACAATTTTTTAAATACTTTCCTTACAACAAATTTAGATATACTATTTTAGCGCCACCGTAGTTGTTTGACGTAGCTCACGCGGCTCCATCTGTCTCTTTCTTTCTACGTAGCATGATCATTACTGCCGTCACCTTCATTTAGCCTTAAGCTAATTTTGGTCATAGGCTCTTAGCAGATAACCGTGATTTTTATTTATTTACATCCCTAAAACTGTGATCTACTGGTCTAGCCTAGGTCTAGGTCGTAGCTAGAGTAAATATTCAGACATTTCAGTTATTTTTTTCAGCATGACAATCCCATAGGGAAATTTCGAGATCGGGCCTTATAGTGTCGTCAGGTCAGAGATGGGGCATTATAGTGTTGTCAGGTCAGAGATCGGGCATTATAGTGTTGTCAGGCCAGAGATCGGGCATTATAGTGTCGTCAGGTCAGAGATCGGGCATTATAGTGTCGTCAGGTCAGAGATCGGGCATTATAGTGTCGTCAGGTCAGAGATCGGGCATTATGATGTGGTCAGGTCAGAGATCGGTCATTACAGTGTCGTCCAGTCAGAGATCGGGCATTATAGTGTCGTCAGGTCAGAGATCGGGCATTATAGTGTCATCAGGTCAGAGATCGGGCATTATAGTGTCGTCAGGTCAGAGATCGGGCATTATAGTGTTGTCAGGCCAGAGATCGGGCATTACAGAGTCGTCCGGTCAGAGATCGGGCATTATAGTGTCGTCAGGTCAGAGATCGGGCATTATAGTGTCGTCAGGTCAGAGATCGGGCATTATAGTGTCGTCAGGTCAGAGATCGGGCGCAGCAGTGTCGTCAGGTCAGAGATCGGGCATTATAGTGTCGTCAGGTCAGAGATCGGGCATTATAGTGTCGTCAGGTCAGAGATCGGGCATTATAGTGTCGTCAGGTCAGAGATCGGGCATTATAGTGTCGTCAGGTCAGAGATCGGGCGCAGCAGTGTCGTCAGGTCAGAGATCGGGCATTATAGTGTCGTCAGGTCAGAGATCGGGCATTATAGTGTCGTCAGGTCAGAGATCGGGCATTATAGTGTCGTCAGGTCAGAGATCGGGCATTATGATGTGGTCAGGTCAGAGATCGGTCATTACAGTGTCGTCCAGTCAGAGATCGGGCATTATAGTGTCGTCAGGTCAGAGATCGGGCATTATAGTGTCGTCAGGTCAGAGATCGGGCATTATAGTGTCGTCAGGTCAGAGATCGGGCATTATAGTGTCGTCAGGTCAGAGATCGGGCATTATAGTGTTGTCAGGTCAGAGATCGGGCATTATAGTGTTGTCAGGTCAGAGATCGGGCATTATAGTGTCGTCCGGTCAGAGATCGGGCATTATAGTGTTGTCAGGCCAGAGATCGGGCATTATAGTGTCGTCCGGTCAGAGATCGGGCATTATAGTGTCGTCAGGTAAGAGATCGGGCGCAGCAGTGTCGTCAAGTCAGAGATTGGGAGATTCAGAATTCGACGAAAACATAACTTGGCAGTGGTCTTACGGACATTATATTCAAATAATATAATATAGGGTATAAGGGACGGTGTAACGCAAACTTTGCAGGCGTGATCAGACCATGAAACTGAACAACTTTTACTATGAGGCCTATGGAGGGAAACGAAAAAAATTCCATACAAAGTCAGTCAGCTTGCCGGGAATTTTATATGGGAGGTCGAAAAAAAATCACGTTTCCCAACATAGCCTCGATAGAAAAAGTTGTCTGATCACGTCTGCAAAGTTATGGTAACACCGTCTCTTACACCCTGTATAAAGTAGGTATAAGATTTGATTTTCATTATGTACACTGGTCCATGACTTGTCACCTAGTTACATAAACAAACATTGTATACTTAAATAAGAAGAGGACTATTGTTATTTTATTTATTAATTAGTTGTAAACTTTTAACAATTTAAAGTAGGATAACACGACAATACCTATAATATAGAATATAATATTATATAGTGTAATATTTATTACTTTGTATAACTATGTACTTACTTAAAAACATTTTAATGAAAGGATATAAAATTGGTTTTTCCACATACGTTCATAAAAAGCCATTTCAAAGAATAATATTATTTTAAAGGCTTCGAGCCAAACTCTGTATTTTGCTAAGCCCTCCTAAGTTTTTTAAATCTACCTATGTATTTGGAAACTGCCAAAAAAAAATTATTTTAATAACTTTAGTAAATTAGTTACAGTTATAATACAGTTTGTTGATTATGTATAATGTAGTGGTAATAAATACTTTGCACAAACTACTACATAAATAGTACGTCAAATGGGGGAAAATGAGACTAGCGGGTAACTTGGGACATGGTCGACACCAGCATCTATGAACCAGCTATAACGTTGTAACTGGTTGAAAACTTTGGGCTCTACATTTATCAGTTAGTTATAACGTTATAGGCTTATAGCTGGTTCATAGAGTTTCATTTTCCCCCATTTGACTGTAGCTAACGTTAAAAGTTTAGAATAATTATTAAGTTTTGTATTTTGTACAAGCCAAAGTAATTTTTCGAATAAAAACTAATCAGCATGACTTGTCGTTTTATTAATATCAAAGTTAAAAAAAACTTTTCAACTTTTCTAATGGGCCTTACTCAGGAAAGCGGAAGCGGAAGTGAAATAATAATTACCGTGCTCATTTATCCACATACGTATCATGACCTACCTATCACCTACAGGGTAGGCAGTGCGTTAACGGCCGTAAAAATACGGTCGCTATCGTAAAGTTTGACAATTACATTCTCATCAAAAAATCCGGGACACCTCGCAAGTATGCGCGGTAAGCCTATTTGTCATAATACGAAATAGGGTGAAAATACGAAAATTTATACAGGGTGCCAGCCCATGAAACTGATCAACTTTCCCCAAAGAACATAGGTCGAAATATGGAAAAAAAAATCTTCTGCCTCCCGTACAGAATTACCATCCGACCGTCAATTTTTTTATTTTTTTTGTGTGTTGCAATAGTCAACCCTACTTTCAGGGGACATTTCTGCCAACGTCCAGTGAGGATGACATCAAATGAGCATGAAAATGAAATTAAATAGATATATCATGAAAGCTTAAGTACATAGACACTTTATATACACCTTATTCGTTAAATTTAATATACGACCGTCAATTTCTATGGGAGGACCAAAATTTTTTTCATATTTCGACCTATGTTTCTTGGAGAAAGTTTCATGGGCTGATTCGTCGCTTAAAATATTTGCAGCTAATATTATTACACCTTCTGGGCAAGCTCGCTACACCGTAGATCCCATCTCTGCTTTAGGGTAAGATTGGGGTCAAGAGTAAGCCCATCGTAGATTTAAAAAAAAATCCCTTATAGGTTTCGTGTTTTAATTTCTTTTAAATTCTTTAATGAGAAGTGTATTTTTTCGGAGTTATAAAATGCGCTAAAATCCGATGTAGTGCAAGGTTGTGGTATTATTCAAAATAAAAGACAGGCATACAGCTACAATAATTTATTTCTTGTTGCACAGTTATAAATGTTTATACAAAGTTTTTGGCAGTGAGTAAGTAATTGAGTCTATCTTACAAATGCATGTTTGAAGTTACAGTTGAATAAAAAAGACAGTCAAAATCTTAATTAACGTTAAACAATATAGAATAGAGTAACGGATTTTAAGACGTTAGGAAATATCGCAAAATCTACCCCGTCTATGGAACTGTTATGTTACCACTTCGGTTGCGATTATCAATGCGGTTTAACAATTCAAACTTTGAATACTTCGAAAAATTATGTAGTACAGACTTCATTCATTAATAAAATATAAAAGTTTTGATCCCCGACTTTTATATTTTATTAAAGAGCCAGGAAACTAGCGAATTTGTCCCCACTTGCATTTGATGTGTAGGTAGATTGCTCGCGCTATCGTCGGCGCGTCAAAAGTTCAATGTATTAATTCCCTTTCACTAGTGGCAGATTTTGTGGAGACAATCGGGAACAACAGTCCAAAATTAAATAATAAAACAGGTAGTTTAAAAACTGTGGTACGAATACGGGTACCTTACGTGTATCTTTACTAATACATATACGTATAAAAATTGAGATCAATGAAAATGCTACATAATATAATAATATACAGTATGTAAAAATATTAGCTGCAAATATTTTAAGACGTGAACCAGCCCATGAAACAAACTGAACAACTCTCTCCAAGAAACATGGTCCAAAAAAAATATCATATTTACACCTATGTTTCTTGGGGAAAGTTGTTTAGTTTCATGGACTGATACACCTCTTAAAATATTTGCAACGAATATTTTTACACCCTGTCTGTATATAGTTTAACAATATCAAAATGAGAAAAATTTAGGTAGGTACCCACATTGCAGTCGGTTGTTAAAAGTAGGGGTACCTACATATTCCAAAAGAGCAAATTTTTTATTCCAATTAAACACAGTACAATAAGATTTTTTAAAGGTAGGATCTGTAAATGGCGGCCGATCGTCATGTTTTCTCTTTCCCACTGAGGTTCTGACATCTACCACTCCGCTACCATTTATAGATCCTTTTTTTAAATCGACGCCTTATATCATCAATAACATCATAAAAGAAATAATGTTAAGATAAAAAATGCTATAAAATAATTTAAGTTCTTTTGCAGTATCCCTTTGGAGATCAATTTCTGAAACGTCGCCGTTTATGTACATACATACATACATATATCACGCCTTTATCCCTTACGGGGTAGGCAGAGCGTTAACGGCCGTAAGAACACGGTCACTATCACCACGTCTGATATTTTTGAGGATTGTTTTCCAAGGTTGTTTCAGAAAATATATGTATGTATCACTATGGTAACAGCCATGGTAACAGGTTGTCAGCCTGTCGCCTAAAAATCGTGATACACCAATACTCTCGAGTCCCTTAGTCGCCTCTTACAACATCTGCGGGAAGGATATGGAGTGATGCTATTCTAAGCCGGCGCGGCATCACACGAATATGTTCATGTTTCAAAGGAAAATCTGCTCCTATTATGCTTGTATCACACATTCTGCTTTACCTAACGATGCTCACATACCCTTGACTTTAGAAATATCGAGTAGTAGAAATATTGACAGGCTACACCATTTACCGTGTGATGCCGGCATAGAATAGCATCACCCATTCCCGCGGGTGTTGTAAGTGGCAACTAAGAGACTCGAGGGTTTCATGTGTATTACCACGTTGTTAAGTACCTAACTTAACAGTCACTTAATAGTGCCATCTATGCACTACTAGCTGTATAATCTTGTACAGCGCCATCTATGATCAAATCATTGTAGCATCTCGGATAATAGAACCCTTTATAGTATCTTGTTATGGATCAATGTAAGAAGTTCATACAAAGGTTCATAGATGGCGTTCTGAGTAGTAACATTCTTAATGTACTTATATTTAATCATTTTCTTACTTCACTTACCAAGAGCGACCGCAATACACGTATAACCTCATTTCTCGAGTTTTCTTTTGCCAACAACTTCTCACCTTTCTACGTCCACTACTGGACACACGTATTACAACTTTAGGCGACAGGCTGACAACCTGTCACTACAGTGATGCACGAATCATCTGTACTCAATACTTACCTCAGTACTTGTCAGACGTGGCGATAACGACCGTAATATTACGATCGTTAACGCTCTGCCTACCCCGCAAGGGATAAAGGCGTGATTTGTGTATGTGTACACCACCTAACGTTACATGCTGTTTGGTTAGCTTGGCCAGCCCCGAGGCAGTGCGTTAGGGGCTAGTTTTAATGTTTTAGTCCACAAAATTGTTATAAGAATTAAAATGCATCCTACATTTTTCTCTTTTTTTACAATGACTAATACTTAATCATCAAAAGGTTAAATGTAAAATTTACTACTTTTAACAAATAATTTTAACGATTTTGAAATACGTGTGTCAGTCGCTGCAGAGTTTCGTGCACGTAATCGAATTGCGAAATTTCAGAAATTGACTCCCTGGTAACTAATTATAGTGCTATGACCGACCGTAAATAGTCTATTTTATTTTTTAATTATTCTTGCGTTTTGAGCTTAATCTAAATAATTAGACACCAGTTTTGAGCTAAAAGAATGTACTTATTTAAAAGTGTTTCTTGACATGATATAAATTTAAAATACTAGGTTTCAAACTCAATGTTTAACTTAGTCGGTGATAATAAAATAATAACGAGTATTATATAAAACAAGATTGGATTTAAGGAAGACTAAAACCGGTTATCATAACCGGTTTGTAAATTACCGTTTTTATTTTTTATTTCGATTATTTACAAAGAACAATACAAGAAGGAATGTTTACAAAACTTTTACCTTAAACTTATTATCTGATATTAAATTGCTGCCGTGTGATGCCGGCTTAGAATAGCATCACCCTATTTCTTCCTGCGGGTGTTGTAAGAGGCAACTAAAGGACTCGAAGGTTTCATGGTGTATTACAACTTTAGGCGACAGGCTGACAACCTGTCACTACAGTGATACATGAATCATCTGAAAAGGCCATACTTGTCAGAAGTGGCGATAACGACCGTGATTTTACGATCGTTAACGATCTGCCTACCCCGCAAGAGATAAAGGCGTGATTTTCGTATGTATTATACTACTCTTTTAAAATAATACAAATAATAATAATCGATGTTTTCAATTCATTTGGAAATGTTATTTTTAAGTGTTCATTAATTACAAAACGGTCATGGCATATTATTTCTAGATCAATAAATATTACTTACACATTATTCTTAGTTATATGCATATATTCGTGTTTGTTATGTTATGTTTTTATAATAGATTATGCAACTGTCATATAGGGGAAGCGAATATAGATGGCGCAGTTCAGGAGCCAGATATAAACTTTTTTGTTCATACTGACGACGGTCCGATCAAAGAGATAACAATATAATATACCCAGTAACCCGTTGCGCATCTATATTATCTTAAAATAACGTGACACTTGACGTATACTTCAGAACAAATATATAAGTGATCTGTGGCCCTAGAAAGTCCCTAATTCTCTTCGTTAAAATAACGCTGTCACTATATGTCAAATAGGTTTATGAAGGACGTACTGCCCCGAGGAAAAAGACGTAGGAAGGATAGGAGACATCTAAGTCATTTCATGTCTTATAATTTTACGCAAAATGCGTCATATAAAACGATGGCGAATAATTTGACTAGGAATGGCGAAGAACCGATTGTATTTGTTTTAATATCTTAACTATCTCATTTCCTTTTCTAAGCCGATATGAAAGAAAGTGACAGCGCAATTTTAAGTCTGGTTATAAAAATTGTTTCCCGGAAACGCGGTCAAGCGTCTGTTTGCAATAGTTTGACACGAGCAATCCAATGATTAACTATTATGCAGTTGCATACTATTTTATATGTAATACACATACATTGAATAAAATATTGAAAATGGGAATTTACAAAACATTGCAATCGGTATCAAGCAAGTTAATGGATTCATAAATGACAGCGAATTATTGTATTTATGACAGTTTACCTAGAACTTTGCCTAATAGACGAGTCGTCGTCAGCAAAACTAGCTCTTTGTCTTCTTTCGCATCGTTTTTGGTGCTGCCTTATAAATGCACTGAGCCGATTCAACAGGAACTGCTTATCATGGCCTTCTAAGACTAGCTGGTTCTTTAACACTGTTACCATATGTCTATTGGCCGTCGCTACAGCCCAGTAGTAATATAGGAAGAAAAGCAAAATGGCAAAAGCGGGTACGCCAAATGCGGCAGTACCTAGCAAAAATACCCCATCCCTTATTATATCAGGGAATTTGTCGAAAGTTTGTATGACGTAAGTCCATACGGATGCTAAGCCTCGAAATGGCCCACAATTGATACTTGGCGAGATTTCTGCAATAGAATACGCCACCGGAGCGATAGATATTATAAAACCGAGTAAAAGTACAGACATAAACATACTTTTTGATTTGGACGCTTTATATACCACCGGGGACGGAGTGCAGTTGATGAGACATGTGAACTTTTTCACGTAAAATATTAGGAAGTAAAATGTTGTGCCTATTATAGGAAGGAATGGACAGTAGAATGTTCCCATCCATATAATGGTTTGAGTATAAACTACATCTAATACGTGTTTTGGTAAGTAGAAATCTTGTTCACCGACTATTTTGAAGCATCGGCTGTCCGTGTGGCGCGCAATGAACGCCCTTGGCAAGTTTATGAAGAATGTCGTAAATAGTTGTACGGCGAAATCAGTTAGAATAAGTTTATACAGCTGCTGACCAACGTAAGTCTCCCAGCAGTCCACTGACTGGTCTCGGTTATGGGAACATTGCACGCCACCGTTCTGTGTTATATGATTGAACATTTGCTGAACCAGAACACCCAGTGATGACAATCTGAGCAACACTGTTCGCAGCAAGCTTACTATGATAACTTGATTTGGGGTATAACTCTCGAAATTTATTAGATATCCGAATATTTCCGGCACGATTAAGTTCAAAATTACTATGCAGAGAAATGGTAAGAATTCAAGAAAAGTATTTCTTACTTCTCTGACGGATTCTGCTGAAAAAGTCATCAACGGCTTTGTTCTGGTAAAATTCTGTGTCATATCATAGTTATACATATATGTGTGTACAACGGGCTGTTTTTCGAGTAAATTTACAGAAAACTTGAAAACATAAAATATTAGAACTCCAGCGGCGACCAAAATGACCAAAACAACGATATTTATTAAAAACCTTTTCAGAAACAGAAGAATTTGACTTTCTCTGCTTCTTAACGATTTTTCTTCTTTGTACCTTTCTGCTTCTAAGCAGCCTTTCAATTCGTTAAATAGAGCTTTGTGTTTGATTTTAGCAGATTTGTCGTTGTGAATACAAAAATCCCATCCACCGAAAACAAAATTGCAATACATGTAGAACTGTCCTTCGCTTTCTACCAATCGTTCTTTGAATCCTCGAGCGCCCGATTTCACTATCGCAATCAAAGATACTAACGCCCAAGTAATCGCCACTAGAATGTACGCTAAAGGCATGTTGTAATACATAGTTTTGTCCCACAAAGTTTTTATATAATACGTGTAAGTTTGGTTACTGTATACACCGTAAAAAAGTATAGTTCTCTCCATCACACCCGTACCTTGAATTACGTCTCGCACTATATTGGAATCTGTTAAATTTCTTCGCAAATAAGCCTCCGCGCAACACACAGAAGAATTTTGTGAAATATCACAATCTAATTCCTCTTCGACTAGCAACACCTTTGGTAAAATTAAAAATAGGACCATGAACAGGGAAATAGTAAAATTTAGAAATAGTAGCCATTTTAAAAATAAAAAGTAGGATACGACGCCAGTTCCGAACTTGCCTTCGATTTCCCTCATAGGAGACTGCCATAGTTCAAGTTTCCCCATGATTTCGCCAAATCGTATGCGGAACCTGTGCCACACTTTACGTTGTCGCCAGTGCAGCTGCTCCAGCCCTTGCAACCGGAGTTTCGTAGCGTTCTGGAATATATAAAACTAATAAGTATTCTTAGAATCAATGACTGCTGGGTGAGATTTCTTTATAGAAATAAGTAGTGCCTTTTGTGTTTTTTATCTAAATGTGATTGTCCTGTGTTTTATCTTGTGTGCAATAAACAGTTAAATAAAATAAATAAATACCTTACTCTAATCACAAAAATTACCGTTTTTCACATTTTGAATAAATATTGAAGTTTACTTTCTTGGTCGATCGGTAATATATATATAATACGGTACGGTAAGTCGGACCTGTATTCCTTGGGGAAAGTTGTTCAGTTTCATGGGCTAAATCACCCCTTAAAATATTTGCAGCGAATTTTTTTACATCCTGTATTATACGGGGTGTAAGGGACAGCGTCCCGAATACTGATAGGGACGCAGACCATGAAACTGAAAAACTTTCCCTTAGGAACATATACAAAATCGCGATCAGCTGACTGTATTTATTATTGGAATCCAAATTTTTTTGACGTTTCCTGACATATGTTCCTAGGGGAAAGTTGTTCAATTTCATGTTCTGCTCGCACCCTATCAGTATTCGGCTGTCCCTAACACCCTGTATGTAGTTTTGACAAAATACCTGCAACTGCGCTTTAAGCTCCCGCTTCTGCACCATGGGCACGGGCATTGCCTTGATCTGCATGATCTCGTCCCACGTGCGCTCCTCATTGCTAAGGTTTTCTGGAATACAACATCAAATTTATGTATTCAAATCAATTCACTTTATTAAATTTATAACATAACAGTTAACACCAAATCGTTATAAATACAGTCACATAGGCAGGTAGTCATCTAATATATAACATGTTATATAGTTAGAAGTAGGTACTACAAACAATATTTAAATATTATGTCACAATACAATTATGTTCATTTTATATGAATTATAATTCATAATAAATAACTGTTTAGGTTAGTCGTTTCGTCAATTTTATAAATCAAAAAAGAAAAAATACAGTATGATTCAATTAATTAATTATTACATACATACATACATACATATATCGCGCCTTTATCCCTTGCGGGTAGGCAGAGCGTTACCGGCCGTAAGAATACGGTCGCCATCGCCACGTCTGACATTTTTGAGGATTGTTTTCGAAGGTTGTTTCAGAAAACATGTGTATCACTATAGTGACAGGTTGTCAGCCTTTCGCCTAAAAATTGTAATACACCAATACTCTCGTGTCCCATAGTCGCCTCTTACGACACCCGCGGGAAGGATGTGGGGCGATGCTATTCTAAGCCGGCATCACACGGCATCAATTATTGACATCAATAAAATAATTATTATATTTATAATATAGTAAAACTAGCTGCCCGCCCCGCGGTTTCACCCGCGACTTAGTGAAACTTCCAATAAGTAATGCCTAATGGCAAGAATGTGATTCACGAAAAAATTAATATTTATTTTTTTAAATATAAAATCCGTACAAAAAAAAACACTGTCTTTGTTGGATTTGTGTTTGTTTGACGATGGCTTGGAAAATAAATCAGGTCAAAAACAATAGCTATTCCACAACAGATGAAATTATCGGAGCTTGGTAAACGTTATATTATAAATATCGGAATTCAGGTTAAAACAATAATTTATATTTGCAGCACTTTAGCACAACATAACGTAACTTAAATATCGTAGAAATGGTGTGCTAGATTACTGCTGTAAAGAATTTGCTGACCATAGTTACTTAACGTTGCTAAGTGTGCAAACAAGATTAACAAATTTCATCTATATCTGGTAAAAACTGAGATTTTTCTGAAATTTCGATTATAATTATTACAAGCCATTATTTATTGTTATATTATAACTTGTTATCCTACAAATGCTTCCCTATACACTTATTCAAATTTACTATTGAATAAAACAGACCCCATACACTTTTAGGTTAACACAGTGACTAAACAAAGAAACGACGACCGATGTGGCGCAGTGGTAGTGCGACTGCCTTTGACGTAGAAGGTTCCGGGTTCGATTCTCGGTGGGTCACTCACAAAGTTGATATTTATCACTTTGTGAATTTGTTCCCAGTTCTGGTTAGGACACTGTGCCTGAACCACCCGATTGTCCGTAAGTAAGATGGTTCCGTGTTTCGGATGGCACGTTAAGCCGTAGATCCCGGTTGCTGTCTATGATCACTTAGACGGCGGTCGTTACACAACCATGTCAGGAGCCTGCTACTTGTAGAAGGCGGTTGAAAAATTCGGACACTAGGGTTCATCGGGTCGTTGGACGACTTGGTGTCCCACACGAAAAGAGAGAGAACAAAGAAAAACATTACCTTTTTTCTTTAAATAAACGACAAACAAACGAGTAAACGCGCTAGGGAGTTTCATGGTCGCGTTAAAACTGAAAACCTGTGTTCAGTATAACGAACATACATTAGTGTTATGATAATTACTGATTTCTCTCTCAAGATAACTAGGCCAAAGTCAAGCGCATTGAACTCATTTCTTACATACATACATACTCGTACATACATAAACACGGGGTGTAAGAGACAGAGTCCCGAATACTGATAGGGTACAAGCAGACCATGAAACTGAATAACTCTCCCCTAGGAACATATGTCAGGAAACGTAAAAAAAAATTTGGTTTTCTCATAGTAAATGCAGTCAGCTGATCGCAAGATCGTTCCTAGGGGATAGTTGTTCAGTTTCATGGTCTACTTGCACCCTATGAGTATTCGGGACGATGTCCCTAACACCCTGTATATCACGCCTTTATCCCTTGCGGGGTAGGCAGAGCGTAAACGACCGCAAAAATACGGTCGCTATCGCCACGTCTGCCAAATATTGAGGGCCGGTTAAGATAATTTATGTATGACTATAGTGACTGGTTGTCAGCCTGTCGCCTAAATGTTGTAATACACGTGACTCGAGGATTTCACGTTTTCCTTAGTCGCCTCTTACGACAACAACGGGAAAGAAATGGGGTGATGCTATTCGAAGCCGGCATCACACGGCATCACTCATCTGTTACTTTATGTATTGCAGATAACTGCATAGCTATTCAATCACTTGCTAATTTGTACCAAATTGAGCCCTAAGTCTGCTAAATGAAAATCGTTTCAGTTGGATGTTGATTGGATCTCAGTTGGATGATTTCGGTCTTTTCGTAGTCTGCTAACAGTTTGAAGTATAGAAAAATCACAATGGCAATTGAATGACAGTTGAGTTTCGATGGCGTTATAATGACAAAAAATAGTAAACTTGGGGCCCAGGTTTCTACTACTACGTATTTACCGAGAAGGAATTGTTCAGGTTTGAATAAGGTTTTTTTCAGCAGTTTTATTCATAAGGACGCCCATTTTAGTGCCCAGTAATTTTACCGTTAAAATGACCGGTTTGCGCATCACTAACCCAACAGATCCGGTAATACAGATAGGGGATTCTCCCTGCTCTGTGTAAGTGGACTTACGCAGCTAGTTTCGACTAAAACCGGTGAAAATGCCCGGTTCGCGCGTCACTAACCTGACAGGTCCGGTAGCATGGACAGGTGGTTGTCTCTGCTCTGTGTGGTGCGCGCGTAAGTCGACTGGCGGCGCTAGTGTCGTCTAAAACCGGTTAAAATGCCCGGTTTGCGCGTCACTAACCTGACAGATCTGGTAGCATGGAAAGGTGGTTGTCTCTGCTCTGCGTGGTGCGCGCGTAAGTCGACTGACTAGTGTCGTCTAAAACCGGTTAAAATGCCCGGTTTGCGCGTCACTAACCTGACAGGTCCGGTAGCATGGACAGGTGGTTGTCTCTGCTCTGCGTGGTGCGCGCGTAAGTCGACTGGCGACGGTCATTCTGGGATCTCACGCGTTTCACTGTTGTCGCTGGAAACAATTACATTCACATTTAAAGAATACAGAGCAAAACATACAAGTAGTATTATACGCAAATCACGCCTTTATCCCTTGCGGGGTAGGCAGAGCGTTAACGATCGCAAAATTACGTTCCTTATCGCCACGTCTGACAAGTATTGAGGGCACTTTCAGATGATTCGTGTGTCACTGTAGTGACAGGTTGTCAGCCTGTCGCCTAAAGATACACATGAAACCCTCGAGTTCCTTAGTTACCTCTTACAACACCCGCGGGAAGAATTGGGGTGATGTTATTCTATGCCGGCAACACACGGCTTTAAGTAGTATTATAGTTTAGTCAATTATCAATACCTAAGTGACTACGAAAAATAGCTTGGCAAAATAAAGGGTGTCAAAAAAAATGCTGCGAGTTTTCTAGGGCGTGAATCAGCCTATGAAACTGAACAACTTTTCCTAAGGAACATAGGTCGAAATATGAAAAAAAAACTTGCCCTCCCTTACAAATTGACTTGGTCAGTTGGTAATTTTGTATGGAAGGTCCAAATTTTTATTTCATATTTCGACCTATGTTCCTAGGGAAAGTTGTGCGATTTCACGGGCTGGTTCACCCCTTAAAATGTTTGCAGTTAATGTTTTTACAGCTTGCATAATGTATAATGGTAAAATCAAACAGGACAGGAGGTGGGTAGTGATTAGTGACTGGATGTGGAGAACAGGACATTGTCCCTTATGGTGTGCCCTATGGGCAGTATTTGACTAACATAGTCTGATTGTAGCACTTCTGGGCAGGTTTCTGGGTGGTTTATTGTCCAAGGGGTCCGGCTAACCATACGCATGTAACACATTTTTTTTTCTTTCTTGACATGAACTCGTTTTTATTTTATTTACCACCTAATGTTAAATGCTGTTTGGTTAGCTTGGCCAGCCCCGAGGCAGTGCGTTAGGGGCTAGTTTTCAGTATTTAGTCCACCTGAGCCGCGTTTATGCTTGGTTCATAAAATTGTTGTAAGAAATAGAAATATTTACTTATCCTACAGTTTTCTCCTTTTTAGTGACTAATACTTGACCATCAAAAAGATAAATGTAAAACTTACAACTTTAAATAAACGTTTTGAGTTTTTTTTTCTATGACCGTTTACGGCGGTCATTACTCAACCATGTAAGAAGCCTGCTACTTGTAGAAGGCCGTTGAAAATTCTGACACTAGGGTTCATAAGGTTGTTGGACGACTTGGTGTCCACACGAAAAAAAAAGAACATAGGCTGATAGCTGATATAACATACTTCTAGCCTGTTTGGAAGGCAGCAGCGTGGCCAGCCTCCTGGTATCAGCTTGCTGCAGGTTCTCAAACAGCTCCTGTTCCTGCCCGGGGTAGAGCTCCTGGTAGAACTCCCCCCCCGCCTCCTCCCACCCCGCCGCGCGCGACGCCCGCGACTTGTTCTTGGAGTTGCTGCCCGACATTGTTCAGGCGGCCACTTTTAACTGAAAAAAATGATGGACATTTTGCTCATTGCCTATTCATACGTATATAAATACGCCTTTATCCCTTGCGGGGTAGGCAGAGCGTTACCGGCCGTAAGAATATGGTCGCTATTGCCACGTCTGACCATTTTGAGAATTGTTTTCCAAGGTTGTTCCAGAAAGCATGTGTATCACTATAGTGACAGGTGATACCCGCAACTTGTTCTTAGAGTTGCTACCCGACATTGTTCAGGCAGGCCATTTTTAGCTGGAGACAAAGATTCATTTTGTTCATTGCCTACTCAGCTACTACTAAAATTGTTAAGCGGTCTGTATAAAGGTAAGGGTTGCCTGGAAGAGATCACTACAAGCGATAAGGCCACCTTTGCTTACTTTTAGTTATAGTATATTGTGCCGTTTTGTGTTTTAATATTGTGTTTGATGTAAGCAATAAAGAGTTTATCTATCTATCTATCTACTCAGCTACAAGTTTGCCGTGCTCTGCTGTCTTAAAATAGCATCACCCCAATTGTACCTGTGGGTGACGCAAAAACCGAATAAAGGATAATCATCACTGCCTATTTGATAAGTTATGTAGTAGTAGTACCTACAGAAGAAAATTACATTATTAGTATATACTAAGTAATCATGTGACACGCCGGGGCACAGCAATATAACAATAGCTATCTATTGTTATATTGCTGTGCCCCGGCGTGTCACATGATTACTCTTAAGATAATCTAAAGTGTATCTGTGATATAACAATAAATGTTTGAAAATTGAAATTGGAATTTGCAGCACTATTCCCTGTGAATTGAACATCTTTCAACGCACTTGCCAATCCGCCTGCCAAGCATGGCGAGTGGGACAATACCCCCAAAGAGCTATTAAGGCTAAGGTTACCTACACATTTTGCACAAGGTGTGAAAAAGAAAGTGAAAAAGTTTTAGCCAACAAAGTCTCTTTAAAGGAGGCCCTAGTTATGATATTTACTTAGGGAAATATTTTTCAGACCACAGAATGTAGTGTTATTGAAATAAATGAGTAGGTAGGTATTCACTCTATATGCACTTTATTAATTATATATAGCTATGTTATAAGATACTAGCGGCTTGCCCCAGCGGCTGCGGCCCCTGCAACTCTTTTCCCGTGGAAATAACGAGTTTTCCTAGCAAGTATTATACATAAAAACCTTCCTCTTGAATCACTCTATCTATTAAAAAAACCTGCATCAAAATCCGTTGTGTAGTTTTAAAGATTTAAGTAAACAGACAGACGCGAAAAGCGACTTTGCTTTATACTACCTATGTAGTGATATATAGCTATTTATTGTAAGATAAGAGAGTAATAATATGGTCATTGGATTAATCTTATTGGCAATACAATACACTGATCAATAAGGAGTAATTTTAGTATTAAATTGATAACAAATAGATAATAATTTAATAGACAAGATGACTAGACTAACTGACCGTATGACTAATGTAATACATAGAGATACGTAGGTACCTACACAACTACACATCTAAGTCTCATAATATCCCTAAAAATAATAACAATAACCAATAACCAATATAAAAACGCATTTAAAAATAGAACGACAAAAACTAGGTCCCCTCAGCTATTGTAAATTTGGTACAGAAATAGGCCAGACGTGTTGAAGAGAAACACTTACCGCTACAAACATAAAATTATGTTATAAATCACACGTATTACACGAGACACGACAATGCTTACACACGTAAGAGTTTAAGTTTATTTACAAACACTAGAGTAATTCAGTAAAATAAGTAGAATATAAAATTAAGGAATCTATAGGCACCAAAATAAATAACCCACAAGAAGTACCTAGGAGTGGTGGTGACGCGACGCGTTCTGAAGTTCGAACTTCGAAAACAATGCGATGTATGTCAAATAAAGAAAGAAAAATGTTTTAAAACAATTTTAATAATATACACACACATACATAGGAAACCTTCATCCCTTGCGTTGCGAGCGGTAGGCTAGGCAAAGTAATAAAGGTCTTAAATACTATCGCCACGTCTGACAAATAAAAAATCCTGTATCACTAACTAAGCAATAGGTTGTCAGCCTTTCCTAACATGGAACCTTCCTTAGTCCCTTTTATGGAATAGGGTCAGAGTATACTTTTCGTAGGATAACTTATAACGAAAATTAGTCTAATAAACAAAATACATAAATAGATGCAAAATTAATTACCCGTATTAATTTTGCATCTATTTTGTTTCGAACGCACCTTTCTGAATCTGTCAGTCCATTGTTCTGTTCCACAGTTCTGTTCATAGGTATTTTCATAAGATTTTCATTACCAAGAAAATTGAGTCATGTTGTTATGCTTCAAAAAGAGTTGAAAAACACTTGAAAACCAATTCCGTTACGGTAGAAATATACTAGCTCCAATACAATAACTATCGATTTTAATTTAATGTCCCTAGTCTAAGTTTCAGCGCAATAATTTTCTGAGTTCCCGTAATTCACCTCTGAACTTAAACCCGTCTACGCAAAAAGGCGGTAAAGGAGAAATTAGAGGCCAAGACGCTGTTATCGATACTTCCAATTCAATATCCGCAAAAAAGAGTCTGCAAAAAGCGACCGCCCGCCGTTCGCGTAAACAAATCTCTGAAGGTATTTCCTTCATGTAATTTCCGGTTGGGCTCCTGGTAGGCTCAGTTTCGCGGCAAATACTCAGCTACCAATCGAGTTAGAGTAGGTAAAATCTAAGCCAATGAACGACGTTTGACGTGAGCAGTAATCCCAATGCAACCAATCTGATATCCGGCGCGCGTCACGGCGACATCCTGCGCGAAAAGCCCGGGAACACGCGGAGAGCGCCCATGATGACACCTGCGCACATATCTCCGGCCGCTCCTCCAAGATCACATCTCGCGAAAAGTAATGATTATTTTGGTCCAGACGTTTAGTTTCGCGTACTCCCGTGCCCCTTGATGGCGCTACGGAGCGGACCCGCACGGTGCGATATATTCCGCTAAACGAAAGTTAAAACGTAGTTTTCGCCGCGAGAAACCGGAATTTAGTGGAATATCTGCAATAACAAATGTTTTTCACCAATTTATGTGCAATTCTTTCGGTGTTACGGGTGTGCAATAGGAATTAACACCAGATCTCTGTACGTCGTCCATTTAGGCATACGACTGTTTTTTCAGGGGATGATGTGACCAAGGGCTGACTTACGCCCGGACAGTGATAGTGTAGAAGTGAATTACTAGTAATATAATAGTTGTATTTCACGTGGAAATGTCTCGGAGAGTAAGTTTATCGACCGAACACGAGTGTTGGAAGCTGGCCATGTTTCACAATACTGCGTGCCCGCTTTCATTGATAGGATAATCGCTCGGTGCGTCGCGATCTCCTTCGAGGAATATCTGCTCCAATGCAAAAGAGACTTTTGAGCTTTGTTATGTTAAAACAAAAGAACATCTTGCCCCAGAATGAAGAATACTCCCACGCCAAGTGGCGGTCTAGTCTGAAAACTGCTCACTAATGGAGCTGAAGATTATTATATTGCTCGCATTTTTAGCGGTCGTACATTGCGACCAGCATGAAGTCGAAGCAGAAAATAAAACGAAGAAGACCGTGGCGGCGGAAAAAGACCAAAAGTCCCGCTCAGCGAACCCCGACAGGGGCTCGTTTCAGAAACTAAGCAATCTGATGAACAATAAGACCGAGAGTCGTCGACATAAGCCGCGCGACAGGTCGAAAAACATCAACAAGATTTTCCAACTGAACGCTGAACATAAAAGCAAGCACGATGACATGATGAATGACAACGAAGGAGGTTTCGCGATCAACCAACGCACGCAACCTGACAACGACACCAACACTTTGAAAGACAAAATGAACATCCTCCGGAAAGAAGGACCAGATTATAACTTCGTAGAGAAATACAACCACGTCTCACAATCAACAGGGGTTTTCTGTAATTTCGAAAATATTGGGAACGACCAAGGGTTGGACAGCTGTCGTTGGAGCTGGAACTCCACGGTGTCAAGTCACGGCCTCGGGTTCAATGTGGTGACGGCAGATGATCTGAAGCGCATGAACGAGTCTACGAGTGGACTCATTTTTGTCGGCCCGGAAGCTGATGCCGACAATAACAAATCTGGTGAGACTTAGCTGCATGTGCGAGTGTATTCCTCAAAAACCGATAGTTTTAATTAAATAATATGTTTTTGGTTTATGAAATCCAGGGGGTGGGCAGCAGCGCCCCCTGTGTACTAGCGACCACCTGCTACTGCGATCACCCAGCCGTCGCCAAGCGCAATAAAAATGATTATGGCATTATCCCCCCAAGACACTCCCCACATGACAAGCACAAAAAGAGCAAGGTCCCTAGTCCCCGGCAGCTCCGCTATTCCCCCCTGGTTACGGTAGCGACCGCGGTAACGGCGGAGCAGGGGGTGCTAAGAATCTCCGGCAGAGATCGGGCTACCACCCCCACCGACTAGACCTGGTGACGTATAACACAAGAACACTGAGGCTCGACGAGAAGCTGGAAGAGCTGGTAGAAGCTATCAGCAACTTGCGTTGGAGTATCACGGGATTATCAGAAGTCCGAGGGCTAGGACACGATAATTCTCAAATCCGGCAAATTGCTGGTACTACCGGGAGGGCGAAAAACAGTCCCAAGGTGGTGTCGGGTTTCTCGTCCACAAGTCCCTCGTAAACAACATAGTGGAGATCGAGAATGTGTCAAATAGGGTGGCATACCTGATACCCAGAATTTCCGAAAGGTATTCGCTGAACGTCATCCAGGTTTATGCTCGAATCTCAACGAACTCCGAAGACTAGGTGGATGATGGAGGTGGCTATGTATGAGGATATATCACGAGCCATGCATAGCCCCAAAACTCACCTTACCGTTGTTATGGGGGATATCAACGCAAAGATAGGCCAGCGTACCGGCGATGAGATCAGAGTGGGGCAATTCGGGTATGGTGAACGCAATCCAATGGGACAACTCCAATGCCCTGTTTTTCGAAACTACAGGCTACAATTCTACAGGTGAAATTCGATGTACATTGCGTAGCGGGTCAAAAATCCTGGTTTTTTAATGTCCCACCGGCTACGCAATGTCCATGGAATTTCACCTGTAGAAATGTACCCTGTAGTTTTGTTGCATCGGCCACTGGTCGACTTCATGGAGAAGGAAGGTCTCTTCATGAAGAATTCTTTCTTCAAAAAGAGACCGACTAGGGGGTGGACCTGGATTAGCCCGGACGGGAAAACGAAATACGAGATCGACTACATCATGATTACAAAGAAGCACATATTCAATGATGTCTCAGTGATCGTTCCGGTGATAACCGGTAGCAATCACGGTATGGTTAGAGGTTCATTGAATACCAATACTAGGCTAGAAAGAACGCGTCTGGTGTAGTCGACTCTCCATCCAAACCCCTTGCAAATCCAAAACCTGAAAGTCCGTCGTTAAGTACCACCCTGTCTTATTTCACAAATTCAAAATGATAGAATTTAAACGTATTTTAGAGGCGTTTGGCAAATCCCTTAAACTTATCTCCTCACTCAGCAGATAAGCGACTACAGGAAATGACCTATAAAGCTATTTTCAGACGATCGTTTATTTAATAAAATCCATTGGGTCCAAAGTGACTAAGTGATTTGTTCTCAGTGTAGGTTCCCAGTTTGGTCAGGACATAACACTCTTAACCACCTGATTGTCTGTGAGAAAGATGGTTCTGTGCTTCGGAGGACACGTTAAGTCGTGGGCGCTGTCTAGGATTAGATGGCAGTCGTTACACAACCATGTTCTATGCCTGGTACAACTTGTAGAAGGCGGTTGAAAAATTCCGTCACCGGGGTTCATTGGGTAGTTGGACGACTCGGTGTCCACGAAAAGACGGAGACTGAATGACTATTTCACTAACCCTGCTCTGACGTAGCCACAATAGTCCACTGCTGGACATACAGGGTGTAAAAAAAATTGCTGCAAAAATTTTGAGGGGTGAATAAGCCCATGAAACTGAACAACTTTCCCCGAGGAACATAGGTCGAATTATGCAAAAAAAATTTAGACCTGTCATACAGTTGACTTGGTCGGCTGTTACATTTTTACACCCTGTATACACATCTCACCACACTTGGCAGGCGCATTGGCGAATTTAATTATTATCCGTGTGATGCCGGGTTAGAATAGCATCACCCTCTTTCTTTGCCGCAGGTGTCGTAAGAGGCGACTAAGGGACTAGAGGGTTTCATGTGTATTACAACTTTAGATGGCAGGCTGACATTCTGTCACTACAGTGATTCAGACGTGGCGATATCGATCGTATTTTTACGGCCATTAACGCTCTGCCTACCCCGCAAGGGATAAAGGCGTGATATATGTATGGATGTACGCTGCTGATCATTCCCTGGTATCATAAATTGGTCTCCTTTTACGCCACCCCAAAAATGTGGTGATGCGGATCTAAGTCGGCACCACACAAAATTTACTCACACTGCACTCACTTTTTTGTGATGGTCTAATCGTTTTCGGCCCCGGGGCCATCAAAACTACGCCTGTCTGCTTGCTGGGGAGCGCGTGCTCACCCAGAAATAATTGATTGGTTGTTCAAATAACCAGCCCAATCACGCCCTTGGGACGAGACTGGGCTTAGCAGTTGTTCTGGGAAGAACGGATCGGACTAAACAACTCCCGAAGGCCTGGGAAACGTATGGGATGATGACTATTCAAGTGCTATTCTAAGCCGACATCACATAATTCTCCTTGTCTTATCCCGTTCTCTGTCGGGGTCGGCTACCTAACCTAGGGGAGTTGACATGGACCCAAGTTTTAACACAGAGCGACTGCCATCTGACATCTGCAACCCGAAGGCTAACCTGGCCCGAATCCTAGGTTAAGTCACATTCAAATACCATCTGATTTCAAATTTTATTTGAATGTGGGTTTCATCACGATGTTTTTTCTTCACCGTAAGAGCAGTCGGTAAATGTACGTGAGTAAAAACACATTGCCAACATCACATTGAAATTAAGCATTTAGATTTCGAGGAAAGCGAAAACTTAGTCGTGTTCTGCGTTGCTATTTCTGTATTCAACAAAGTTCAACTAACTGCAAGACTAAATTTAGTTCTAATTAACTAAAAGCAAGAAGCCGAATGCGTCCAGTCCACTGATGCGAAGTTATCTACGCACTGGATAAGCAATATGGCACTTTCATGTGGGACACCGAGTCGTCCAACGATCTGATGACCCTTAGTGTCAGAACTTTTCAACCGCCTTCTGCAAGTAGCAGGCTTCTGACATGGTTGTGTAACGATCGCCGTCTAAGAGATCACAGTCAGCAACCGGGACCTACGGCTTAACGTGCCATCCGAAACACGGAACCATCTTTCTTATAGACAATCGGGTAGTTCTCCCCGCAATGTCCTAACCAGACTGAGAAAAATTTCACAAGGTGATAAATACTTTGTGAGTGACCCACCGAGAATCGAACCCGGAACCTTCCGGGTTCAAGGGCAGTAGCATTACCACTGCGCCACATCGGTCGACAATATATCACTTTCTATATAGTAGTAGTAGTATAAAAGTGAATACAGATGGCGCGGCTTAGGAGCTAGATATGAACTGTTTTGCTCATACTGACGCTCCGATCAAAGAGATCACCATTATAGTAATACCCAATATCCCGTTGCACTTGACGTATTCTTCAGGACAAATATATAAATAATTATTAATTATTAAGTCATAATTATTTTGCATAGGTGTACATATTACTAATTAAGTTTATTATTTAATAAAACATTATCTTAACTTATTATCTTAGGTGATCTGTGGCCTTAGAAATTCTCTAATTGAAGCGCCACCTACGAGAGTACCGCCTAATTTTGTATTTGCTTTCTTTGACTGTCAGCGCCACAGTGGCAGCTTCGGAACTTAATAATTTAGTTCCGGGTACTTTCGTATTTGCTTTCCTTGACTACCAGCGCTAAAATGGCAAATTTTCAATGAGTGCCACTGTGCCACCAATATTGTAGCAACCACCTAGTCCATTGAATGAGTACCTCCAAAGGGGGTCTAGAGTGCGTGAGTTAGTAACGTAAGATGTTTCTTCGGAAACATGTCAAGAGTCCCTAGGTAATAAACATACTAAAACCCCGGGACACTAGGAGGAGCCCCGGAGTGGGGGGAGGGGGGGGAAAGGGTCCATTTTTTCACTTTTCGCTTAAATCTCAAAAACGGTACATGTTACAGAAAAACGTTCAAGGAAAAGTTGAAAGGCCATAAAATTATCTACAAGTTATACCTAAATCACTTTTTCCTATATCCTACCATTTCTGAGTTACACGCATTAAAAATGATTTTGGCTCAAACAATTGTCCCATACTACATACCCATGTTTATCACATCAATCGATCAAATAATATTTCTTTCTTCCATAAAACTCAAATGTGCAACTTGTGACCGGTACTGATAGATTGCTCTTGATTAGGTCTATCATTGGTAAAATAAACACATTCCTCCATGGAAGCCAATTTAGGAGGAATTGATTGTCAAAATATTATATTAGGGTAGTTTTAGTGACTGAACTTGAACTATTTATTTTTTTCTTCCAAAAAAACTCAAAAGTGCAACTTGTGACCGGTACCGATAGATTGCTATCTATAGATAGATAGAAGATTAGGTCTAGTCTATCATTGATAAAAATACTAGATTCCACCATGGAGGCGTTTAGTTACTAACTCTCGCACTCTAGAACTTTTTATTCAATGGACTAACCAGTCTATAGCTAATTTCAGCTCAGTGGTCCAGTGCAAGTCCTTTGTAGTCTGTGGGGCTGACATTTAGCTTATTCTTGAAACACACAACGGAGCACTATTTTAGCTGTAATTTTAGCCCATCCGTAAGGCGGATTGCACACATGAAGCACGACGGACCGCAAATATGGCAGCGGTCTGTGAAATCCATACTTGAAATGTCAATCCCCATACTAAAACCACTCAACCGCTGTCGTCGCAGTTTTTAGTACTTATTAGAAATTTCATTACCTCGGCGGATCGCACACTTGACGCACGACAGAATGTAAAAATATCGCAGCGGTCTGTCAGATCCATACTAGAAACGTCACTCGCCATACTAAAACCGCACTCGACGTATGACACTGCGATAGCGCTGCGTCACCGCGGTTTTAGCGCTCCTTCGTGCGTCAAGTGTGCCATGCGCCGACGCATGCGTTACGGATGCAGATGCGAGATTCGCCTTATACTTACTTAGCGGTCTCATTTTCTAATTCTTATCGGCATCGTCATTGGCTTCATGCAGGCAAATAAGTAAAATGAGGATAAATAAAGTAAAATTTCGAGTGGGACACCGAGTCGTCCAACGACCGGTGTCAGAATGCTTCAACCGCCTACTACAAACAGTAGCAGGCTTCTGGGGGCCAATCGCGCTAATGTTGAACGATAATACCAAAACCAAACCGCAGCCAAAAACGCTACGTTACGCACTTTTCGTATCGCGCTAATTGTTTGAGCGGAAACGTTTCGACTTTTCTTTGGAAGTTACGTTGATATAGCGAACGTTCGAACTTTTGATGTGCATCGGTATCGCGCAAATTTTTGACAGCGTATTTAACCACAACCGTTACGTCGGGAACGTCTCAAACGCTGTCAAATGAACGTTTTTGTAAAAGTTCCTCTCGAGCAGCTTTTTCTGACACGTTTGACGATCGTTGGTGGATTTTATTACGGTTTCAACCCAAAAAAGGAAGGAAATCATGAAAATTTGCTGGGGGGCTCTATCTCCACACCCTTGAAAGTGCCCATGAGGTAGATGTGACCAAGGAGAGAGCCTTGACCCGCAGGCAGAATACTGCACTTGGGCACTTTATTTCCGTTCGACCTATAGGTACATGGTGTTAGGGAAAGTACTGACTTTAAAGGATGAACCAGCCCATGAAATTGAACAACTTTTCCCAAGAGACATAGGTAATATGAAAATAAATTTTGGACCTCCCATACAAACTGACTCAGTCGGTTAGTAAGTACATACATTTAAGTATGAGAAATCCAAAAAAATCGATCTGTTCCTAGGGGAAAGTTGTTCAGTTTCATGGGCTGGTTCATACCTTGTAAGGAAGTTAGTACTTTTCCTGACACCTTATATTTTTAGGGTAAACTTGTTTAGTCAATGAGACTGGTTCACACTTTAAAATATTTGCAGATGATTTATTTCATCCGTATTATATGCATGAACTTATAGTAGTAGATCACCTCAAGTGATGAACTATTCCCAATGGTCACGGGGGCGACCATCAGTAACAGTGACCATCCCGGTGGTCGACAAGGGGGGTGACAAGTGGGAATTAAGGCTGTCTAGCTGGGGGTGCGGTGAAATACTTTGTAAATAAAAGAAACATATATTGCATCTACTATGTTTATTTAATTTTTCTTATTAAACTTATAGGCTAAGCTCTCAGGGCTCCATATCAGATGATGATACCTGAAACAAAATAAATAATAGTGTAGGTACCCCAAGTACATATGAGATATTTTCCTGCAGTTAGAAGTCGCCTATTTCTGATCATATTCCATATCTAAGTTTACCATATTATTTTACATATTTGTCAAAGTAAAATTACAAAAACACTAGATTTAGATTACAATAGTAGGTGAGTGAAAAACTCTAACACACTACCGATTGATTCATTGGGGCATTGGACAACCCGGTGTCCCACTAGAAAATAAGAAGAAATACTTACTTTGTGTTCAGCTTGAGTTTGGATTCTTGATGCTGTATGTGAATTCCACTGCCGCTGATGCTGCCTTGTATGATGCGGCATTGAAGTGGTAGCTGGGATAGCAGCGGCTTAGGTGATCGATTTGGCAACATCAGTTAGTGCCAAGCAGTGAGTGACTTGATGGGCCTGGCAAACACAACACAACTGGATGGCTTCATTTGAGCTAAAACAGAAAAATAAATAATCTTGAAACAAAGTCAATGTAAAAGTTTATTTTATTTATATGTATGAACAAACAAGCAGATGGACGGATAGATGCTGTCATCTCTGATGTTGAGTGGTGTGTTGGGATGGGCTACGGCCATGGCCAGGTGTGCAGTGCTGCACTAGTAGTGCAACTGTGATGTTTGGTACAGATTTAATTCTAGGTGGGACATTCACTAAGTTGCTTTTTACTACTCCCACGGGTTGAATGGTAGTGATGTTATTCTAAGCCGGCATAGAATATTATGTACCTGTAAAAACGGATCTTGGGTGATGAATGGAAGGCGCCCAATGTCTGGTTCTATAATATAAATCCAGTGCAGAGGGAGTGACATTTGACACGGGGCCACCTTGCTTTTCTAGACATTCCACATCTGTAAAGTAATATACTAGTCAATGCATGCACATACACTGATATAGTAGGTATAAAATTAAGTCATTTTCCACATGTCCCAGTCTGTCTGTTATGTCTACATCACAACACAACTAAATAATGGCTTATCATGTGTTTTTTTATTAACAGCAGCTAAGTTACGTTTTCATTAGTATGCTAACCTTGATCCACTCTTTGAGCTGCCTAGCTGGGCCCTCACAATTTGAGTCTGTTGGCGCAATTGGCCCATAAGCAGTTCGAAAGAGCCCGCGCCTTGAAAAGTATATTCTGACCCGCCTTTTGAGCGGAGTCTGCCGAGCGCCAGCGCCAGATAAGCAAATAATCGAGCATCTTCAGCTGCTGCACGCTCGTGGTCTTTCTTTGGTCCAAAGTCCCTATTAAAATACAAATCGTAAATAACACAGTTCCAACTATTGAATCATATTGATAGCGTCTAAATGGAAATTAACTTTGGTATTCTATTAGGTACTTACAGAAAAGCCACGTCGACTGGGTGTCCCACGAAATATAACAAAAATAATTGGAAAACACGCAGAAAAATACACACCACGGCGGTTGTATCAACAACAACTTGACATTTTTACTTTTAAAATAGTGCTGCCCACTACGCGACATGCACAATCGAGCATCGATTATAAAAAGATTATCTTGTATTTTAAAATTCTCATTGCAAACTCTAAACGGTTGTGGTTTGGATAAGTTTGGGTAACGGCAACGATTTATACGTTCAGAAAATTTACCGCGATAGCTTTTTTGACATTAACCAAATCCAAACCAAAACTAAATCGAAGCTAAATCGTTAACGTTACGTTGGAATGGTAAAATAGCGCGATTGGCCCCACATGTGGCCTATGCAACGAACAGGCTACAATTCTACAGGTGAAATTTGATGTACATTGCGTAGCCGGTGGGACATTATAAAACCAGAAATGTTGACCCGCTACGCAATGTATTCGAACCTATGTATTAACCTGTAGAATTGCAGCCTGTAGTTTCGAAAAACGAGGCACATGGTCTTCTCTTCTCGTCTGTAGAAGACTATTGGTCAGTGACATTTTCGCATGAAATGAATTATGACGTTTCAGCTTGTTCGTTTTCGAAAAAGTTTTCAAATTACACAACTCCGATGTAATATTGCAATAATAACGTTCGTGTCATCTGTTTCTTAGGCCATTTCCTGTACCTGCCCATGGACCCGACGATGCAGGGTATGGTCATCAAGTCACCACCGTTCCAAGGGCTATGGGAGTTTTGTAAGGTAAGCAAAACAAACTTATAGTAAGGGCTTTTCTCCACTTATCCGGCATCCGTCATTTGCTGGTTCGTCAATTTCCGATCTGGTTTAGAAACCTATTACACGTGCAGCAAAAAAGAGTAGAAGTTAAATAAAATGGAGCTAAAAATTTTGTATGAAAAATTGTTGCCATATTTAAGCGTTATCTGTCAGAATTGCCAGATTGAGAAGACAATGGCGCCATCATTTTCTGTCTACTCTTTTTTGCTGGACTGTATTATACATGCTTTTCCACTCTTTAGGCATCCGGCATTTATCGATCCGGAAATTTACGAACTCAAAATTTGGATTCTGACGATCCGAAGTGACAGACGTACAAAAAGCATGCATATAAAAGGTACTTTGTGAACTCTACCATGACGTCATTCTACTGTCCGTCTTTTACCGGATAGCTGGAAAAGCGTCATCTGGCATTCGAATATTGTCGGAAGTCTACTTCCGACATCCGGCAGCCGGACCGGATAAGTGAAGAAACGCTGGAATTATGTGATGTGAATCACATTAAAAATTACTTACATTGAAAAAAGTGTCCAATATTGGACTAGGTACCTACTTCGTATCCGTAAAAGTAGTACAAGTCAGGTCCGTATTTATAAACCGTATTCAAAACTGAGATCGACCTAAAGGCCCAAGATCGACCCAAGTCAGTCAATACTAACCGCATTTCATAGTCCCAGCCAAGATCGATCTCAGAGTTAGTTGCGGTTTATAAATACAAGCCTAAGCTACTATTACTTAGATAGTGCAATGCTAATCAAAGCATGTACAAATGGACTATAGGCGTACGGTAGCGCCGCGCCAAGTCGAGGTGAGGCCAGCCATTTTCAAAGCAAATCTCTTCACTGGGCATTTGATAAGAGTATCGCACTGAACAATTTTCACTATGGGATCAATGCTGGAAAACGAAAAAAAAGCAGTCCCTGGTACTTTTTTTCTCGTTACATTTATTGGTCCCATAGCGAAAGTTGTTGAGTGCGATGCGATGGTTACAATTACAGCGTGTCCAATTTATATGATTAATGCATTTTCTACGAAACACGTATTTACTCGTGCAACATATGCTTAAATAAATACAGAAAACTTTAACAAAAAGTGAGCAAAGGCCGCCTTATCGCTCGCAGCGATTTCTTTCAGTCGACATCTGCCTTTTTACTTTGCACGTCGTTATCGTCGTTTGAAGACCATCGACGGACCAGTAGCTAAGCATGTAGAACAGTACTTCACGGACCCGGGTCCCCAGGTTCAAGACCCGGCCGCAGCTACAATTTTTTATTTTTTTTCATGTTTGACAATAATACAGGGTGTAAGAGACGGTGTAACGATAACTTTGTAGGCGTGATCAGACCATGACACTGAACTTTTTCTATAGGGGCTATGTTGGGAAACGTGAATTTTTAATTTTTTCTTTTCCTACTATAGGCCCCATAGTACAAGTTGTTCAGTTTAATGGCTTGATCACGCCTGCAAAGTTATCGTTACACCGTCCCTTACACCCTGTACTATTTTCAAACATGAAAAAAAAAGATATTATTAGCTGCGGCCGGGACTTGAACCCGGGAACCCGAAGCACTCTTCTACATGCTAAGCTACTGGTCCGTTGGTCTTGAAGCGACGATAACGACGTGCAAAGTAAAAAGGCAGATGTCGACTGAAAGAAATCGCTGCAAGCGGTAAAGCGGCCTTTGCTTACTTTTTGCTATAGTTTTCTATATTTTTTAGTACACCCCGTATAGCCTGATATTTCCCGTTAGCTGGAGCTGAAGGTCCACGAGAGCCGCATGAACAACGCCACCATCCGGCTGGTCTCCGAAAGCACTATCTCCGGGGTGCAGTGGATACTGCAAGAGTCTAGCGGGGACAACTCGGATTTGTAAGTTCAACCTCTCATTGTCAAACCCTGACCCACGCCTTCATCCCCATTACGCCCTCATCTCCAATATGCCTTCATCCCCGATAAGCCTTCATTCCCTATAAGCCTTCATCCTCTATAAGCCTTCATCCCCTATAAGCCTTCATCCCCATTACGCCCTCATCCCCAATACGCCGTCATTCCCTATAAGCCTTCATTCCCTATAAGCCTTCACCCCCTATAAGCCTTCATCCCATATAAGCCTTCATACCCATTACGCCCTCATCCCCAATACGCCTTCATCCCCTATAAGCCTTCATTCCCTATAAGCCTTCATCCCCATTACGCCCTCATCCCCTATAAGCCTTCATCCCCTATAAGCCTTAATCCCCTAGCGTCTTTAGATAATGCAACGGGATGCCTATTTGTTCCTGTATCGGATATATATAAAAACCCCGGGATAGGCAGAGAGATTGACATTACATTATCTATGGATAGATAGATAAACTCTTTATTGCTTACAAGAAACAGAATATTAAAACACAAAACGAGAGAGAGAGGGAGAGAGAGACTTTCTTTCTTTTCATCTTCCACCTGGTAATAAAATAACTCAATTTTCAGCTGGCATTCGCTCCGCTTCGTGATCGGCAAGCTGACGCAAGAAGTCCGCATCATGATAGAGATCACCAAGCCCAACAACCACATCAGCTTCTCGGAGCCGCTGCCGTACATAGCGCTGGACAATATACGCATGGTTGAATGCCTGCCTGAGAGCCCTGTGCTGCCAAAAGGGCAATGCCAGCAGGGACAGTTCAAGTGTCAGATTATGCAGGTACAGTCAAATGGGGGAACTGTCAGATTGTGCAGGTACAGTCAAATGGGGGAAACTGTTAGATTATGCAGGTACAGTCAAAAGGGGGAAACTGTCAGATTATGCAGGTACAGTCAAAAGGGGGAAACTGTCAGATTATGCAGGTACAGTCAAATGGGGGAAACTGTCAGATTATGCAGGTACAGTCAAATGGGGGAAACTGGCAGATTGTGCAAGTACAGTCAAATGGGGGAAACTATCAGATTATGTAGGTACAGTCAAATGGGGGAAACTGTTAGATTCTGCAGGTACAGTCAAATGGGGGAAACTGTTAGATTATGCAGGTACACTCAAATGGGGGAAACTGTCAGATTATGCAGGTACAGTCAAATGGGGGAAACTGCCAGATTATGCAGGTACAGTCAAATGGGGGAAACTGTCAGATTATGCAGGTATAGTCAAATGGGGGAAACTGCCAGATTATGCAGGTACAGTCAAATGGGGGAAACTGCCAGATTATGCAGGTACAGTCAAATGGGGGAAACTGTCAGGTTATGCAGGTAGAGTTAAATGGAGGAAACTGTCATATTATGTAGGTACAGTCAAATGGGGGAAACTGTCAGGTTATGCAGGTAGAGTTAAATGGAGGAAACTGTCAGATTATGTAGGTACAGTCAAATGGGGGAAACTGTCAGGTTATGCAGGTAGAGTTAAATGGAGGAAACTGTCAGATTATGTAGGTACAGTCAAATGGGGGAAAAACCCGCTAGTCTGGGTAACTTGGGACATGGTCAACACCAACATCTATGAACCAGGTATAAGCATATAATGTTATAACTGGTTGACAAATGTAGAGTCCAAAGTTTTCGACCAATTACAACGTTATAGCTGGTTTATTGATGCTGGTGTCGACCATGTCCCAAGTTACCCGCTAGTCTCATTTTTACCCATTTGACCGTTGTTCTCTTTAGCCCTATCCTATTCAAATCTGAGCGAAACTGGAGTGTTAGTCAGTCGGTTGGTACATTTTATATGTGAGGTCCAAAATTTTTTTTAATGTGCGGCTTTAGTTTCCTTGGGGAAAATTGTTCACTTCCATGAACTGATTCACCCCTTTATAGTATTTGCAGTTAAAATTTTACACCTTGTATGAACTGTTTTCTTACTTTAGGAAGGTAGGTACGCGGTATTCTAATTGGTACAAAAGAGGGACTTTTTAGGGCCACAGATCACTTATTATACATTTGCTCTGGACCCCAAGGCTGCTATTTCTTGTCATTGTAACGCCGTCGAAACTCAACTGTCATTTCATTGCCATTGTGATATTCTAACTTCAAACTGTTAGCAGACTACGAAATGACCGAAATCATCCAACTGAAATCCAATCGACATCCAACTGAAACGATTTTTATTTAGCAGGCTTAGGGCCCTGAAGTACAGGGCCACGTTATTTAAATAAAATATAGGTGGCGCGCTTCAGATTACTGGGTAGTACTAAACTGTTATCTCTTTGATCGAACCGTCGTCAGTAAGCACTAAAAAGTTTATGTAGCTCTTTAACCGCGCCATCAATTACTCTTAAATAGAAAGTGTCATTGTACCTACCCATCAGGATATCTCTTTAGTTCGAATGGGGCTTTATAATAAAATTTCAAGCGAAAGGTCTTATTTCTATTTTCTTTTTCATTTTCTAAGTAAAGGATATGGTGCTTATTCAGAATAGAACTGAAAAAAAGACATTTAAAATGCTTCTGTAAATCAAGCTTTTGTTGATCTTATCTTTAATTTTTTTAATATTCTCTATGTAACCGCACTAACCTCCCGAAAATGAAATGTGTAAAAAATTGCCAAGTCGATTACCTTGTATTTTACGCCTGCCTACCTTGTATTTTACGCCCTAAGTGCACTAATAACTTATAGTAAATTGTGTGTTTGTATATTACTTGCAGCAAGAATCGTGTATCAAGAAGAAGCAGATCTGCGACCTCGTGAGAGATTGCGACGATAGTTCCGACGAACGGCAAAATTGTGGTACGTAACACCAGAAATACTATGTATTGTGATAAACTAAACTAAGTATTATTTATAAAATAAAAAATAAAATTAAATAGCCTTTATTCTACCACAAAATAAATCATTATTACATGCATTTCAATAAATATAACGATTATTTATAATATTCCATTAAAAAATTAAGTATTATCAAGGTATTACATTACATTAAACGATTCAATTTTCAAAAAAAAAGTCGCCTTTAAGGCCTAAGTATTATGTATTTATGTTTTATTCTTTATTGTGCACAATTAAAATTGAGTGTAAACTTAGAAACTAGATTCCAAGGTGAACTTATCTCTTATTCATCGATTATTATTTACAGATAAAATGCCATACGGTTCATACTGCAATTTCGAGCAAGATGCCTGTGGTTTTGAAAACGTTCCTCAGTAAGTATAGATGTAGGAAAACTTTAACATTTTTAATTATTTTAAAGATGTACTGTCAATTTGAGATTGCGTCCATTTGAAACTGTGAACTTATGCCGTGTGATGACGGCTCAGAATAGCATCACCCCATTTCCTACCCGTGGGTGTCGTAAGAGGCGACTGAGGGACTTGAGGGTTTCAGGTGTATTACAACTTTTAGGCGACAGGCTGACAACCTGTCACTATAGTGCTACACATGTTTTCCGAAACAACGTTGGAAACATACCTCAAAAATGTCAGACGTGGCGATAGCGACCGTATTCTTACGGCCGTTAACGCTCTGCCTACCCCGCAACGGATAAAGGCGTGATATATGTATGTATGTGTCCCGTTGGGAATGTGGCTCGATGCAACCAAACCTTTTAAACTACAATAAATGAGTAACTTCAAAACAATAATAAGATAAAATAAAATAGTAATCGAGACAACAGTTTGAAAAAATGAAACTTGTTCAACAGGCCAATCCTCAAATGGTCGCGCCACAGCGGCCCCACGCCTACAGACAAGACAGGGCCGGATTACGACCACACGTGTGGCCCCCCTCTGTACCTGTACCCCCACGACATGCTGCCCCCCCTCGCCCCGGCACATATGAACAACACAGCGAACATCGCTTGCGTGGGCTACTATTTCTTCGTGAACATGAACGTCACTGGGCCTAACAAGGAGAAGGCAGATTTTGCATCGACAGCCGTTATGAAGACAGTCGTCTTCAATCCACCGCCGAAAGTGCACGGAAATATTATGTCTAAATATTATAATTGCTGTATGGTAAGCACTCAATTGTTTATTTTATAAATATGTACACGTTGCCGTGTGATGCCGGCTTAGATTGGCATCACCCCATTTCTTACCGCGGGTGTAGTAAGAGGCAACGGCACATTGTTGTTTCGGATGAGTATTGGCTCTTAGTTGTTTCTTACGACCGATAGAAATGATTATAGCCAACCACTCCAAATTCTGTTAGTGTGACAAATTATTGGTCAGATAAAGTTTGATTCGCCTCGACACGCAAAGAAGAAGAAGTATTTATTAAATTTTATTGCACTTTCGAATAAAAAATTAACTATTTCATTTATTTAAATGTGTCACCCTGTGACAACCTGTCACTATAGTGATACACATGTTTTCTGAAACAACCTTGGAAAACAATCCTCAAAAATGTCAAACGTGGCGATAGTGGCCGTATTTTTACGGCCGTTAACGCTCTGCCTACCCCGCAAGGGATAAAGGCGTGATATAGATATGTATGTATGTAAATGTGACACTAGTGTCATATCTTCTCTTCTCTTCTGGGTACCACAGAATACCGGCGCTGCAATACCTGCTTCTTATTAAAGTATATGCTGAGTGGGATACCTTTTTCAATGTACAATCTGTGCCTTGTATTTAAGTTACTAATTTTGTATTGCTTCATGTACTTTGAAATAAAGATTCCTATTCTATTCTCGCAGATACGATTCTACTACCAGCAAAACGGGCGCAACTACGGGTCCCTGAGTGTGGACCTGGTGGAAATGACGAGTAGGGGGAACAATACTAAGTCGCTCTGGTTCTCCACGAAGGACAAGGGCTCAGATTGGTACAGGGCGGCCATTTTTCTGCCCAACGTCACTTCCAGGTGAGCTTAGAGTTTTTATGGTATGGTATATTTTAGTGAACCGATGAATCCTGTGTTTTTCATAATGAGAGGCCGCGAATTGATATATTCGGTGTTTTTGGATCTACTAATCACTTGATTGTACAATAAATAAATAAAAATTACGTATGTAAAAAGCGGCCAGCTGATCGTGATAACTGATTTTCTATCATCATCATTTTCAAATTGAAATTTGGAGTTTAATTCGGAGAATGTAGTTACTAGTTTTTAACTTTTAATGTTTACTAGGTTTGATAATTTTTATAAGCCCTCTCACCTATTTGCTATATATACCCTACGACCCTACTGTATAAAGAGTTTCATATGCAGGAAAATATGTATGTACCTTTATCACCTTATATAGCATGTGATTCGCAATAAAGAATATGAATATTTTCTTTTGAGAAGTTGTTCAGTTTCATGGTCTGAAATTCTGAATGCACCCTATCAGTATGCGGAGGCCCTTACACCTTGCATTGAACCAAAAAACGCGCAAAGGCGGCCTTACATCTAAGAGCGATGTTCTACAGACAACTATTGGGTAGAGAATGTAAACACAAAAATCAGAAAGTTTCTATTAGCTTTAGGATACCATCAACATGCATCTAAACTGTCGTATAAATTCAGAATGTTTATGAGTCCAGTCTATTTTGGTTACCGCGACCGAAGTCTATTTATACATTAGTACTGTCCTGAGATGAACAATAAATATGTATAAACTTGTCCCTACAGGGGCTATTTTTAATTAACTTACGACAAAAGTGGTTCTGTCGACAACTATCTAACCTGAGCCCTAAGTCTACTAAATGTTAATCGTTTCAGTTGGATGTCGATTGGACCTCAGTTGGATGATTTCGATCATTTCGTAGTCTGCTAACAGTTTAAAGTATAGAAAATCAAAATGGCAATGGAATGACAGTTGAGTTTCAATGGCGTTACAATGACGAAAAAATAGCAGACTTGGGGCCCTGAAGCATTTTGAATTCAATGCGCTGCTTTAGACAAAAACGTGAAATCATATCTTTGCTTTCTGGTGTCTGGTTTAAGAGCTATCCCTAGCGTCGGGTTTTCATACAAACGTATTCCTCTGTTTTCTTTCTGAGTAATGCCTCTAGAGTTATAATTCTTTTTTACTACATTAAGGCCAACTAAGGCCATACCTCTATTACTTTGTTTTTCGAAAAATTCGATATGAAATGGAAAAAGGCATTTTTTTGTTTTGTATGAAAAGTAAATTGCTCATGTTTTCTTCTCGTAATAATTTTTCGAAAAAGAAAATAATAGGGTTTCATGTGTATTACAATTTTTACGCGACAGGCTAACAACCTGTCATAGTGACACATATATATCATAGTGATACACGAATTATTTACAATGGCCCTCCATTTGTCAGACGTGGCGATAACAACCGTATACGTCGACAACGCTCTGCCTACCCCGCAAGGGATAAAGGCGAGATATATGTATTTTATTGTCACAAACGATAGCCACTCAAGGCGTGTACCATTGGTTTCAGATACTACCTCCTCTTCAAAACCAGGATGGGCATGAGGATCTACTCCGATTCGGCCATAGACGACTTCTCTATGGCCCCTGAATGTTTCGGTCTCAATATAGACCCTGACGAATTGGGCGATTATAATTATTACGACCCGATCTTCGAAGAGAAGACCACACCACATGCTGCATTTGCTGATAAAACTTGTAAGTTTTTGATACCGTCAAATGGGGTAAAATGAGACTAGCGGGTAACTTAGGACATGGTCTACACCAGCATCTATGAACCAGCTATAACGTTGTAACTCGTAAAAAACTTTGGACTACGTTTATCAACCAGTTATAACTTTATAGGCTTCTAGCTGGTTCATAGATGCTGGTGTCGACCATGTCCCAAGTTAGGGACCCGCTAGTCTCATTTTACCCCATTTGACTGTATTTTCTTGTAATTTAAAATTATGCTTTCCAAAAAATCATGACTACGAATGAGACTAAAAATTGTATCTTTGAGTAATCGATGAACGAACTATCAATTAAAATACACAAATAAGCCCATTAAAGTTCCTAAGGATTAGAGAACTTCTTAATTTTTTTTTTCCGTGCCTATATAATTTTTTTATGCCAATGTCAAGCTGTTGATTTGGAAAGAAAGAAAAGAAAGAAAAATGTTTATTTGTTACCAAATACAGCGATACATTAGTCGTTAAAAAATAAACAAGACGTTCAGCTAATGCTTTTAAGAATACTTGTACAGCACTCTCAAAGCGCTGGTCTTCCGCGTTAAGAAAAGATAAAGTAATAAAAGAAAAGATTGCTAAAGAGGGTGTAGTTTGAGGCCCGAAGCGCAGCTAAGGGCATCAATACACGCGAGTTTGCATTCGAATGCTTTATACTACACCTGCAAGATTAAAAAAAGAATAATACTAATAGAATAACTGTTCAAGAGTAACTGTGCCGTGTGATGCCGGCTTAGAATAGCATCACCCCATATCCTTCCCGCGGGTGTTCTAAGAGGCGACTAAGGGACTCGAGAGTATTACATTCTTATTGGTGTATTACAATTTTTAGGCGACAGGCTGACAACCTGTCACTATAGTGATACACATGTTTTCTGAAACAACCTTGGAAAACAATCCTCAAAAATGACAGACGTGGCGATAGTGGCCATATTTTTACGGCCGTTAACGCTCTGCCTACCCCACAAGGGATAAAGGCGTGATATATGTATGTATGTATGTATAACTTGTACTGTTCACGTACAAATATTTCTTTGCTTAGTTTGCAACCTAGTTTAGGCGCATCGGCTAGGCGCACCTAATTACATTAGTTGACAATATTACGCTATCGCGATCGGTCACGGATTAGCATCCAAGAACTATATTTTGTAACTTTTATACGTACCTAATAAACATTTGGGATTATAAGTTCGTGATTTGTGTCAACTCATCAACCAACTCAAACTAACTAACTTTACTACAACGACGCCCGGGCCCAAACATTGGTCCTTCGAGCATTTATTTGGAATTTCTTCATTACGTGTCTTCTGGTTACGTATAGGCGAATCGGTGCGGTTGGCCTCCCAGAAGCGGGTCTCACCAATCGTATTGAGAAGGCGCATGACGTGTAACTTGGAGGAACGGGTGCAGAAAACCATCAAGAACTTATAACTAACTAACTTCGAATGTGAAAAAATTCTATATGTGAACGTGTGGTGATAAAACTACTTAACTGAAACTGAATTAAATATTCATGGAACATAACTAAATAACTATGGCGTCGGGCGTCGAAGAACTTATTAGTTATCAAGGAGAAATATTTAATCAACTAAAAACTATATGTACAAACTACGGTAAGGATGGAGAAGGTAGAAAAACACTAACTTACTTGGATAAACACTTGAAACTGATTAATGAAACATGGGAGACTTTTGTAAATAACCATACACTTTTGGTGAAATCAGAACAGACGGAGATTGATTACTTTAAAAAGGATGTGTACGAAAAAACTAAAATTATGTATGAGACGTCGCTTAATGATATGCTGAAACGTAAAGCAAAAATGGTAAAACCACCAGAAGAAGAGCAGAAAGAAACTAAACCAGTAACTGAGAAACGAGCAATGATGTTCGATTTTGAAAACGTCGTATTTAACGCGCCGAGCAAAGGCACCGACACAGAGGCGAAGCAGCAGGAGTTATTACGTCAACAGTATGTAAACATAAGAGCCTTTGAACATACAGTAGAAAAAGCTTACTTGGAAAATGTAACTGAAAAATGGGAGCTAGAAGAAACTTTGAGAAATTTGAAAAATAAATGGGAGCACATTGAAAAAATACATTGGGAGTTAGACTACATTTTGGAAGATGATGAATCAAATTACATACAGAAATATGCAGCGTTGGAGAAAATCTACGATCAACTACGAAAACAGTTAAACGGAAAAGTGTATAACAACACTTATTATCAACAAACAACCCCTAAGATTGTGATTCCCGACTTCTATGGTAATTACAATCAATGGCTTACTTTTAAAGACCTTTTTATAGAGAGTGTGCATAACAACCCTGTCCTCTCTAAGGCACAAAAGATGCAATACCTAAAATCAAAACTTAAAGGAGAAGCGGAAAGAATTGTATCGCACCTTGGAGTGAGCGCTGAAAACTACACTTCCTGTTGGGAGCTACTTACCAACCGATATGACAACCAAAATTTATTATTTAACTCATTCATAAATACCTTAATGAATCAACCAACTATACAACAAGAAAGTGCAGTGAACATAAGAAAATTCCATGACGTCATCAATGAATGCCTGAATGGACTACGCAACATTGGGGTCGACGTAACTTCGTGGGGACCTATGATTGTGTACCTAATGGTCCAAAAACTTGATGCCACTAGCTACAGCGAGTACAGAAGAGAGCGAAAGGATCCAAGAGGTTTACCCGATTTGGAAGAATTCATTCAGTTTCTGGAAACGAAATTTATGTCACTAGAACCAGTGCAAGGCGAAAAAATTCAAAAGACTTTTTCGTCAAACAAGCAGCAACATACATTCAAGCCAATAATGAGCTACGCAAAACAGCCGCATTATATTACCAATAAAAATCATTATTCACCAAGAGGGGCAATGCACTTTAACAACTCTAGAACTACACCGCAAACATACACTACGTTTACAAAAACGTGCCCACTTTGCAAGACGGACGACCACGTTTTAATGCAATGTCAGAGATTTTTAAGTATGGACATTAATACACGTCGAGACACAATTAGAAAATTAAAATTGTGCATCAACTGCTTATTTTCACACGGTGATAAAGCTTGCACGTCAACAAAACGGTGCAAGTACTGTTTTAAAACTCATCACTCGCTGGTCCATGAAACAGGCAATGAACAGCAAAACCGACAAACAAACAATCAGGCATCAACTTCTTATGCGGTGAATAACGTAACTTGCGAAGAAAAGGAGGTATTGTTATCAACTATACAGCTACGAGTTAAAACCATAGATGGAAACTTTATAACTTTGAGAGGTATACTAGACCAATGCTCACAGGTCAGCCTTTTATCTGAGGATGCTGCTCAACGATTGAGACTTAAGAGAAAGAAACACAGCGCCGTCATATCTGGAGCTGGATCCCTGTCGGGGAAAAGTAAGGGGTCAATTGAGTTGGAATGTATGTCAATTCATTCTGATTATACATTCAAAGCAAATGTTTTGGTCATGAATAACCTTACTAATAACCTACCGAATATGTCGTTCTCCAAAGAAGATTGTAAGATAATTGAGAACTTGAAACTTGCTGACCCAGCATTCCACAACAATGGCCCAATTGATTTTTTGATGGCAGCTGATATCCACGCCATGGTGCTACTACACGGCTTGATAAAAAGTAACAGTGGTGCTCTTATAACTCAAAGAACGGAATTGGGATGGATTGTGAGTGGAAAGATTAAAACTTTTAACTGTTTTGTAACTATGAACGAATTAGAAAACATGTCTCGATTTTGGGAGTCGGAAGAAATATCATCAACCTCAAGTGACCTACCCGAAAAGGAGTATTGTGAAAAACTATACACTGAAACTACAACCAGAGGATCGGATGGGAAATATGTGGTACAGATGCCCATGAAACTTAACTATGAAACTAACTTGCCAATAACTAAACCACAGGCACTATCTCAATTTTTGCAACTGGAAAAGAAGATGGAGAAAAACAAAAACTATGAAACTGAATACAAAAAGTTCATGGCCGAATACGTAGTTATGGGGCACATGAAACCTATCACTAAAACTACTAAACAAAAACATATGGTGCACTTGCCGCATCATGGAGTAATACGAGAGGAATCTATCACGACAAAAGTGCGACCAGTTTTCAACGCGTCATATAAACCGAAAAACAAGCCAAGTCTGAATGACCTTATGTACACAGGTCCCAATCTGCAAAAAGATATGCTGAGTTTGCTAATCAACTGGCGAGTTTACAAGTACGTTTTTACAGCTGACGCAGAAAAAATGTACAGACAAATATGGCTAAATGATAATCAACAACATCTACAAGTGATTATCTGGAGATCATCACGAGACCAGCCACTGCAAGAATGGCAACTATGCACAGTCACGTACGGAACAAAAGCTGCGCCTTATCTCGCCATGCGAACGCTGCATCAACTTGCTGATGATGAAAAGCACACTTACCCGAAAGCTGCAATGGTCTTGAAAAATAACTTTTATATGGATGATTTAGTTTACGGCCAAGACACCATCGAGTCATCCAAGCAACTTGTATCCGATCTAATCGAACTATTACGAAGAGGAGGTTTTAACTTGCGAAAATGGAATGCGAACGAGCCAACTATCATAGAAAACTTAACAGATGAACAGCGGTGCAAGAAAACAAGCATAAACTTCAGCCCTGAACAAACAAAAGAAACAAAAACATTGGGAATGCGCTGGAATTCAACTACCGACGCATTCACTTACAACTGGAACTTACCTGCAAAAGAAAACGTAACAAAACGCACTTTCCTGGCAGAAATAAGCAAACTTTATGATCCACTCGGCTGGCTCTCTCCGACTACAATTAAAGCGAAACTATTATTCCAAAAGGTGTGGAGTAGTAAAATTGATTGGGATGAAAACTTACCCGAAAATCTGAAAAAAGAATGGGAATACATAAGAAAAGATCTACCCAACATCAATAAAATTAAAATACCTAGATGGTTAAAATGTAAAGGAAAACAACTAGAGATTCACGCATTTTGCGATTCCAGCAAAAAAGCATACTCCTGTGTTTTGTACTGTCGGGTAAAAACTGAGGACGGCTGTTACGTCACAACACTGATTGCAGCGAAAACAAAAGTTGCTCCGTTAAGCAAAAAAGTGACTCTACCAAAATTGGAACTGTGCGGAGCTCTATTACTAGCCAAGTTAATAGAGAAAGTAAAAACTATTATAGCCGAAAAAGAAATCCAAATCTACTGCTGGACGGACTCAAAAGTGGTCTTAGCGTGGTTACAAGGAAACGTGCAGAGATGGGAACGTTACGTTGCAAACAGAGTGACGCAAATCAACAACATAATTTCGTCAACTCAGTGGCAGTACGTAAAGTCAGAAGAAAACCCAGCAGACTGTGCCACGAGGGGATTACTACCGTCTCAGCTGCTAACTTTTAACTTATGGTGGGAGGGGCCTCAATGGCTGAAAACTGAAAATGAAGACAACTGGAAAATAAAAAGAGGTCAAGAAACTTACACTACAAATAAACATATAAAACCTACATGTTGCGTAACTACAGCTGACAACAAATGTGAAATAATATTCACACTACTCAACAAATACAGCGACTTGAAACGAGCAACCCGAGTACTTGCATGGATATTGCGCGCTCGGCGAATATTCCGTACTAAGAAAGCAATGAATGTAACACAAACATCAACGAACGACGACACTAAACCTACAACTTTATCACCTGAAGAATTAACAGAAGCTACCGAGCTGATAATAAAAAAAGTACAAGAGGAACATTTTGCAGAAGATATTGAGCGGTTAAAGAAGAATACACCAATATCAAACAAAAGCAACTTATTGAAACTAACACCCTTTATCAACGAAAAGGAATTACTTTGTGTAAAAGGACGTCTCGCAAACTCAACTTTGCCAATCGAAACGAAGTATCCAGTAATCATTCCAGCTGTGGGAAGGTTGACGGAGCTGCTTATTCAAGAACCGCACAACAAAACTCTACACGGAGGAGCAAGGCTTACGCTAGCGAACTTACGTCAACAGTATTGGATCATTGGAGGGAACAAAACTGTCAAAAAGCAACTAACAAAATGTGTGAGATGTCATCATTACAAGCCGCACCAAAACTCACAAATCATGGCTAACTTACCACAAGAAAGAGTCACACCAACCAGACCGTTTACAAATACGGGCGTGGATCTGACTGGATTTATTGAACTAAAAATCAATAAAGGGAGAGGAGTACGAACATGCAAAGCATATGTAGCTATTTTCATATGTATGGTTACAAAGGCCGTACATATCGAACTTGTCTCAGACTTATCGACACAAACTTTCCTGGCCGCGTTCGAGAGGATGTACTCACGCAGGGGAACACCGAAAAATATGTTCTCCGACAACGGCACGAACTTTGTGGGGGCAGCAAGAGTGCTGCAAGAAGAATTTGAACGCAACAAAACATTTTCATCTTCAGAATTTTATGATGAGATAAGCAACTTGCAGATACAGTGGCATTTCAACGCACCTTTATGGCCGACAGCAGGAGGACTATGGGAGGCGGCCGTGAAAGGGATGAAATATCATCTACATAGAGTACTCGGCGAACAGAAACTTACGTTTGAACAATTATCAACTTTACTGGCACGAATTGAAGCATGTATGAACTCGCGACCCCTATGTGCACTTTCAGAAGACATTGATGACTTAGAATGTCTTACCCCTGGCCATTTTCTTACTGGTGGGCCTCTAGTATCACTACCGCAAAAAGATGAAGACTTCAATCAGTATGATCTGAGAAATAGATGGAGAATGGTCGAAAAGATGAACCTGCATATTTGGCAGCGGTGGTCCAGCGAATACCTTCACCAACTCCAAGAACGCAGCAAATGGCATCATCCTAAACCGAATTTAGAAGAAGGCAACATAGTACTTATAAAAGAAGAAAACTTACCTCCAGGACACTGGGCCCTTGGCAGAGTGACAGAGCTGCATCCAGGTGCCGACGGCAATGTTCGAGTGGTGACTCTAAAAACGAAGAAAGGGTATTTGAAACGACCCATCACGAAACTTGCGCCACTGCCCACGCAAGACAATTTGAAACCTGACCTTCCAGCACAAAATAATGACAGTCAACAACGTCCTCAAGCAACCCCAAAGAAAACTCGAGGAAACACTATTTACAGTCTATTTACGATACTACTTATGATGTTGGCAGTTAACATAGGAACAGCGACATCAACTCAACTAGCTAACTACAAATTAACACGCATTAAAAAGGATCGACCTATATATTTCGACGAAGCTGGAAAGTTACAACTCATACACGATGAATGGAACCTTTTAATATACTACAACTTAACATCTTATTGGCAAGCAGAAAAAAGACTTGAAGACTATGTAGAACAAATTAATACTATATGCACAAAAATATCCTATATACCATGTGATTCTATAGTGAGTCACTTACGCCACGAACTACGTCATCTTTTTAATTACGACTCATTTTTACAATCCCAACACCTGAAGCGGCAAAAGAGAGGCTATTTTGATGGCATAGGAAAACTTGCCCACACACTTTTTGGTGTATTGGACGAAGAAACTGGTAGAAAATATGAGAACTCTATTGAAACCTTGAGAGATAATGACGACTATTTGTTACAACTAATGAAAAACCAGACTTTGATTATTGAGGCTGAGAACAATATTGTAAAGAAAAGCGAAACTTTCATGGAAGAACAGTTTAACATCATACAAAGTTACATGAACAAAACATATAGCGAGATGCAAAAAATGGAACATCGAGTGCAAACACTGTATGCAATAAATGACGTCAACGCAGCTGCTATTACTTCAACTTTAATTCTGTCCAATATGCAACGTATACAAAAAATGCTATTGGATTCCTTATCAGACATCTACAAAGGCCATTTGGATATGTATTTATTCCCGGCATCTCAGCTGATAGAACAACTTAATATTATATCAGGAAAACTTCCATTAGGACTATCATTACCCGTCAAAGATATACATCAAGATTTGTCAAACATTTATGAACTTATATACGTGAAAGCCAGAGTGACGAACAATTATCTGATGTTTGAACTACATATTCCATTACTGAGCGACGAAGAGTATCAACTGTATAAAATAATACCTATACCATTCTTGAGACAAGGACACTTGAAACGAATAAGACCATCGTCAGAATTCATTGCCATCAACTTTATCAAAAACTCGTACATAACTATGGATGAAACGAAAATGCAGCAATGTACTGCATATGGAACAGAGCAATTTGGTTGCGCCGCTAATCAACCAATTTATAACTTACACGACAAGAATGCGCCATGTGAGGCAAAAGTGTTTAGTCAACAATTAACATTGTCGTGCACTCTTGATGATATCGAATGCAGAGAAACTTGGACGAAATTGCACCGACCAAACTTATGGCTGTTTACATTTTGTAACAAACATATGATTCGAATAATATGTGATGACCAAGTTACTTCCGTAGCGTTAGAAGAGACTGGATTAATAACGTTGAAACCAAAATGTATCTTACAGAAAAATGATGCTACTATTTATACCTACAATCATTTTGGAAGTAAGGTGCAGATGAGCGCTGATGTTGACGTACCAACTATTAATTCGTCAATCAACAATCTTTTTAACTTGAACTGGAACAATGCGCAATTAAACATCACTGAATTCAAAACTGTAGCGTCACTAAACTTCAGTAAGATAGAAGAACAACTACACTATCAGAAAGAACATGAAAAATTACCTGTGACGTCAGACTTGTCTGTGCATGACATCTACATAAACTCGGTCTCTACTTTGTTGTTGGGAGGAATGCTCGCAGGGGTAATCGGTTATGTCTGCATAAAGAGTAGAAAATCGAAAGAAAAGAAATATGCAACTCCTGTAAATCCTATACCAAAACCGACAAGACGAATCGAAACAGATATAGAGATGCAAGAATTTCGTAATTCATCGTCACCAAATCAACTATACAGCGAAGTGAAGCCAAAACACGAACTATTTCAGTTTGATCAATAACTTAATTACATTTTTTGCTTTGTGCTGGATGCTCATCCGTTAATTTTTATTCTTTTTGTTTCAATGTTTCCCTCAGGAGCATGTACGGTTCACGTACAAATATTTCTTTGCTTAGTTTGCAACCTAGTTTAGGCGCATCGGCTAGGCGCACCTAATTACATTAGTTGACAATATTACGCTATCGCGATCGGTCACGGATTAGCATCCAAGAACTATATTTTGTAACTTTTATACGTACCTAATAAACATTTGGGATTATAAGTTCGTGATTTGTGTCAACTCATCAACCAACTCAAACTAACTAACTTTACTACAACGACGCCCGGGCCCAAACATAACTGTTCAATAAACCTAAAAAATACTTATAAACTTCCACAGACTATCGTTTCACCCCATGCGGCGCGACTGGCCGCTTCGGGCCGAACCAGACCATGTGTGATGCCGCCTACAACCAGACCAGTGTCTCGGTCAAGGTTGCAAACAACACCGGCATACAAGTCTGGGAGGTTCCCGCTGAAGGTCTTTACACGTAAGTACAGTCAAATGGGGGCAAATGAGACTAGCGGGTAACTTGGGACTTGGTCGACACCAGCATCTGTGAACCATCTATAAGCCTATAACGTTATAACTGGTTGATAAATGTCCACAGTTTTCAACCAGTTACAACGTTATAGCTGGTTCGTCATTTTACTCCATCTGTGATTTGACGTGTGATGCCGGCTTAGAATAGCATCACCCCATTTTTCCCACGGGCGTTGTAAAAGGCAACTAAGAGGCTCGAGGGTTTCACGTGTATTACAATGTTAGGTGACAGGCTGATAACATGTCACTACAGTGATACATGAATCATCTGAAAGGGCCTTTAATACTTGTCAGACGTGCCGATAACGACCGTAATTTTACGATCGCTGACGCTCTGCCTACCCCAGGGATACCCTACGCCTGATTTGTGTATGTATGTATACCCAATCTGAAGATAGCAGGTTCGGGTCTTGTCACGGTCATAGGAGGAAATCCTAAATTATAAAATTTATTGCACACTATAGGCGCATCCCAAACTTGACGCACAACGGAGCGCTAAAACATCGCATCTGTCGGTCAGATCCATACCAGAAATGACAATTCCCATAATGTCGACGCAGCGCAATCGCAGTGTCATCCGTCGAGTGCGGATTTAGTATGGGGAGTGACGTTTTTAGTATCGATCTGACAGACCGCTGCGATATTTTTGCGCTCCATCGTGCGTCAAGAGTGCGATCCACCGCCGCGTTCTTTATTTGATGAACGGGGCGGTGGCACTACAGACTCTTATTTTGACGTTCCTATGGGTCAATTAAACTTTCGCGGGACTTCTATCGAGGCGCAGCGCAGGCTCGATATGACTTAATTTCAAACTCCTTTTTTCCACAGGATCATAGCGAACGGCGCATCGGGCGGGCTGGGCTCAGCTTACACGGGAGTCTCGCACGGGGCCCAGGTTCGAGCCCTGTTCGAGCTTCACATGAGCGAGAAGATCTACATGCTGATTGGCCAGCAGGGTATAAACGCCTGTAAAAAGGTTGGTATTCGCTAGATCCAAGATTCAATCGTTTATTTTCAAGTAGATTCACAATGAATGCTTTTAGAATGTCAGAGAGTTACATTACAATACTGTCACTGAATAAATGAATTAGTCACTGTAAATTGTTCCTAATAAAATCGCGGCTCGAGTGGGATAAAAAAATAAGGGCACTGCCTCGGGGCTGGCCAGGCTGACCACACAGCATGTAACTTACGTCTCCACCATCAATTTATGAAATCAATTAAATTAAAGACAATATTTTAAAAAAATTGCATGTTACATGCTAATCAGCCGGACCCGCTGAACAGGAAAACCACCCAAAAACCTGCTCAGAAGTGCTTCTAATCTCAATTTACAATTTGTACCTACTATATTGTTGCTAGTTTCCTGGGTCATTAAAAAAATATAACAGTTGTACGCTTAAAACTATTGTCCAAAAATACTACGGACTTCATTCATCATTTTTCAAAATATTCAAAGTTTGAATTAATAAACAGAAAAATAATATAAAAGTAAGTGTTTTGACTTACGGCGTCACGTCATACTTCTAATTCTTCAAACAAAATATTGTTTTAAATCGTTTTAAAAAGTAACTGAAAAATTCTGACACTAGGGTTTATCGGGTCGTTAGACGACTCGGTGTCCCACACGAAACGAGATGACGAACGTGACTGTACACGCTAATGATCTGATGTTTTTTTTCTCTCCAGACCCTGTCGGCGAAGGAGGGCGAGATCTGTCACCAGCTGTCAAACGACACTGCCGTGAGTTTTACAAGCAAAACCCACGAGATACGAAACACTGAGGTGAATGACGGGGGCGGCGGCGGCGGGGGCGCCACTTACGTGTTCCTGGTGAGTAGGGTAATAACGCCATAGTTGGGTTATAACGCCAACGTTGGGTAATAACGCCACAGTCAGCCCCGAGGCAGTGCCTTAGGGGCTAGTTTTAAGTTTTTAGTCATAAAATTGTAGTAAGAAATAGAAAAATGTACTTGTCCTATATTTTTTTCTCTTTTTACAATGACCAATACTTGACCATCAAAATGATAAATGTGAATTTTATTACTTTGAATAAATAACTTGAGTTTGAGTTGAGTAATAACGTCACAGTTAGGTAATAACGCCTCATTTGGGTAATATCGCCACAGTTGGGTAATAACGCCATAGTTGGGTAATAACGCTGCAGTTGGGTAATAACGCTACAGTTGGGTAATAACGCCACAGTTGGGTAATAACGCCACACTTGGGTAATGAGGCCACAGTTGGGTAATAACGCCACAAAAACTATAAGACATAACGGGTTTTAACTAAGGGATATATCGAGCACCCAATATTTATAAACCCGTTATAATGTCTTATAGTTTTAGTGATAATAACCACGGAACCTTAAAATCAAGTGAATAACGCCACAGTAGGGTCATAACGCTACAGTCGGATAGTAAGGCCACAGTTGGGTAATAACGCCACAGTTTGGTACGCCATAGGGTTCCAATAATGCCCTTGTCGCCAAACAATGTAAAATCCCACGAGATACGAGATACGTGAATGACGGCGGCGGTGGGGGCGTCACTTACGTGTTCCTGGTGAGATGGGTAATAACGCCACAGTTGGGTAATAACTCCACAGTTGGGTAATAAAGCCACAGGTGGGTAATGACGCCATAGTTTGGTAATAACGCCATAATGGGTAATAACGCCATAGTTGGGTAATAACGTCACAGTTGGGTAAAAACATCACAGTTGGGTAATAACGCCACAGTTGGGTAATAACGTCACAGTTGGGTAAAAACATCACAGTTGGGTAATAAGGCCACAGTTAGGTAATAACGCCTCAGTTGGGTAATAAGGCCATCGTTGGGTAATAACGCCACAGTTGGGTAACATCGCCAAAGTTGGGGAATAACGCCAAAGTTGGGTAATAACAGAGAGGGGGTGATGCTATTCTAAGTCGGCACCACACAGCAATAGACTGTTTTATATCCCTTTCCAGATGAGCAAAGACAACGTGCCAATCCCGCTTCTTGTCGCGGGGGGCGGGGGAGGAATATCGTTCGGGACGTTCAGAGACGACGGGTCCCAGCATGGCAAACCGACGACCAACGCCACGCCGGTCTCCGGCTGGATGTACGGCGAGCCGGGGCGGACTTCTGGTGAGTAGGACGTTCGTAGACGACGGATTTCATTGAAAAACCATTGCAAATAATTTAGAAGGTGAACCCAACTTTCTCTAACATACGATGATATTTATTTGTACAGATTTTCCTTGGGAAAAGAGCTCTATATACTGGTTGACCCCTTAAAATATATGCAGTTGATTTTTTATACAACTTAGTATTATTGGGGTTATTAGTAATTTTTACTTTTGTTATTGTAGTATTGAGTAAAAATTCGACAACTCATTTATTGAGGTTATAAAAAAAATACAGATTAAATATTAGATTACGTTCTAAGGTATGTAACCTATCAACAACAACCGAGGTTTTTTAACGCCCGAGCGGAGCGAGGTCGGTACCTTTCCGAGGTTGTTATTGATGTTACATCCGTGGTACGTATACTGCTTTACATATCGAATGAAAAGTGAGTAAAATAAAGCGATAAATACAAGAAAACGATCCACAAATAATGATTGTATCGTCTGGTATTGAAATTGCACCACTAAACTTTTTTTCTATGTTTGAAAAATATTGAATTATTATGAAAGAAAAGTATCCTAACGTCAAGTAGAATTTTTTTTTATCGTAGGGATATTAGTAATTTTTACTTTTGTTATTGATATATTGAGTAATAAATTCGACAAACTCATTTATTGAGGTTATAAAAATACAGATTAAAAATATAATTCCTGCGTTCAATTCGTAGCGGCTAGTTTGATATTTGAAATCGTATACAACTAATCGGATGCAACTTTTATTAAAAATAAGACGAAATTGATTTTAACTTTTAAATTTTCGCGATTCTATTGACTTTATATTTTTCATATTACTTACAGGCTTAGTTTCAAAACCTCGCCAGTAAGTTGAATTTACAGGTCGGGTTTTTTTGTCTGTAATGACCTACTTTCAGAGCATGAGATATGTAAAGCATATTTTACTTACTTACTTGTTAACCGACTTTAATATAAGTGGAGGTTCTCAGTTTGACCCTGTATGTATGTAAGCATGTATGTTTGTCCGCTATTATCTCGCATTTGCGGTTTTCAGAAAAGTATTTGTCAGGCATTTACCGACAAAAGTGGAGATACGCACTTTTTACATCCGTTGAAGTTATTATATCATCCTCAGGTGCTGGCGGTGGCTGGAAGCCCCGCTCTGGCCCAATAACGCCGGGGTTTGAGCTGATCCTGGGCGAGTCGCTGCAGGAGGGGGGCGCGGGGGGCATGGCGTGCGTGGGCAATGCCCATGGGGGCTTCGGGGGGGGCGGGGGTGGCTGCTTGCGGGGGGGCGGCGGCGGCGGCTACGTCGGTGAGTCACACTAGAAATAGAAAATACGTTTATACATACACAATACACAACAAGTACAAAAATCAACAACAAGGTAATTAACGATAATATGACAATATGATGTAGGAGGGTGCAACCATGTCGCTGGGACCCACTGCGCAATGGTTGTGTGAGACAGAAAAAAGGCGCTGGCTCAGCTTATAACACACAATAACACACGACGACCGATGTGGCGCAGTGGTAGTGCGATTGCCTTAGACGCAGAAGGTTACGGGTTCGATTCTCGGTGGGTCACTCACAAAGTTGATATTTGTCACTTCGTGAATTTGTTCCCAGTTTGGTTAGGATATTGCGAGCTGAACCACTCGATTCCGTCGATGGTTCCCTGTTTCGGATGACACGTTAAGCCGTAGGTCCCGGTTGCTGTCGAGGGTCACTTAGACGGCGGTCATTACACAATCATGTCAGAAGCCTGCTACTTGTAGAAGGCGGTTGAAATATTCGGACTCTAGGGTTCATCAGCTCGATGGAATACTCGATGTCCCGAAAAGAGTGAGAACTAGGCATAAAAATGTATAGAATCAATAAAATATTGTGCTTTAGTTATTTACCCCAATACTGCTAACAATGGCCACTTTTAGCATTATTGGGATTGGGAAAGAACAACGTTTTAACAAGGTTTTATTGATTCAAAAAAATCTTTGTGGCTTATGATTGTCGCCAATCTATAATTTAGTTTCCCAATCTATTTCGTATTGGTTACGCTAGTTACTATTTAGTTATTATTCTGTGGTATTGGTAGTAAATTTTTTTCACTGAGCGGCGCTAGTGTCGCTGAAATGTTGCCATCTGCCCGAAAAATCCTCATTTGGTTACTAAATTTATTTATTTTAGGGGGTAATACGAACGACGGGGAGGGCAACCACGGCATGGGGGGGTGGTCGTACATAGACGGATCCAGGGCCGTGCGGGACCACAGTGACGTCACCATCGCGCCTCGCACCGGCCCTGGGGAGGTGCTCATCATACCTGCTATACACGTAAGTTTCTAAGAATAATTTTATTTATTTATTTATTTTACCATTTATTGTACACAATAAATTTTACAAGAAAACATAAATAAAAAGGACAACAGGCACTGCTTATCTCTAAAAAAGAAATTTCTTAAAGCAGACCTAGAGGAGGGAAATCTTTGTGTAGGTATTAGTGATGTAACGAATATTCGCATTCGCATTCGCATTCGCGAATATTCGCATGTTTTTGAACATTCGCATTCGCATTCGTATTCGCAAAATTCTTGCGAATATTTTGCGAATGTAAAAGGTCCATAAAATCGGGTTCGTAGATGTTTGTTTACTACCTAAGCGTAATAATCGATATTTTTTTTCCTAAAACGGGTTCACAAGTGTTCGGTTTATATCATTTTGGCAATTTTCGAAATTAAATGCGATTGCGTAGTGACAAACAACCACATCCAGCTCGCGCGGCCAATCAGCGACCACATTTTAGCCATCGATATACGGCCCTGTTTACATTCGTATTCGCGTTCGCATTCGCGAATATCGGCCTCCAATATTCGCATTCGCATTCGCGAATGCTTAAAATGGAACATTCGTTACATCACTAGTAGGTATGCTATAATATAAGGTGTAAAAATATTAGCTGCAAATATTTTAAGGGGTGAATTAGCCCATGAAACTGAACAACTTTCCCGAAGGAACATAGGCCGAAATATGAAAAAAAAATTTGGACCTCCCATACAGTTGACTCGCTCGGCTGCTACATTTTGTATGGAAGGTCCAAAAATTTCTTTCATATTTCGACCTATGTTACTTGGGGAAAGTTGTTCAGTTTCATGGGCTGATTCACCCCTTAAAGTATTTGCAGCTAATACAGCCTGTATTTCATTCCCGTGGGTGTCGTAAGAGGCGACTAAGGGACTCGAGGGTATAATGTGTATTACAACGTTAGACGATAGGCTGACAACCTGTCACTACAGTGATACACGAATAATCAGAAAAGGCCCGCAGTACTTGTCTTGCGTTAACAAACGTAAAATTATAATAATAATTGTAATACACTTGAAACCCTCGAGTCCCTTAGTTGCCTTTCACCCGCGGGAAGAAATTGGGATGATGCTATTCTAAGCCGGCATCAGACGGCAGAGCCGGAATCACATATTTGTATGTGTATTTGTCAAGTTCTGATTATTGAGGTCAGATGGCAGTCGCTCTGTGTGAAAACTTGGTTCCCCGTCAAATCCCCTAGGTTAGGTAGCCAACCCCGACAGAGAACGGGATAAGGCGACGAGAATGATATGTCAGGTTCTGATTATTATCTCGTAAAATTCTCAATACGAAAATGAATGTGTTTGGTTGGTAGGATTGCGGCTGCGACTACCGGTGCGTGGCGACCAACGAGTACCGCAGCGAGGTGTTGTGCTACTGCCCCGCCTCCTGGGCCACCGACCTACACGACGCTACCAAATGCATACGTAAGTGCCTTTACATACATTACTGGCCAAAAACCCGCTCTTACAGAGAGTAAGTTCAACTTACAGGTCCGAGTTTGAGACTAAGACTGTAAGTAATTTTAAATATAGAATTAGAAATAGAACCAATCAAGAACGAGTACCGCAGTGAAGTCACGTGCTACTGCCCCGCCTCCTGGGCCACCGACATACACGACGCCACCAAATATTTCTCTACATACTCGTAGGTATCTTATGCTCTGAAAGTAGGTCATTACTGACAAAAAATCTGACCTGTAAGTTCAACTTACAGGTCAGATTTTGAGACTAAGGGTGCGTCTCCACTGAAGCGGGGCTGCGCTAAGCTGAGCTGAGCGGGGCATGAATTGACCAATCAGGGTTCGGTGCGTCTTCACTGAAGCGGGGCGGGGATTCGGGGATTTTGAGGCTCGTGATTGGTCAATTCATGCCGCTTTTAGCTTAGCTTAGCGCAGCCCCGCTTCAACGGAGACGCACCCTAAGCCTATAAGTAGGTAATTTTGAATATGGAACTGTCACTAAACCAATCATAGCATAGCAAATATCGAAGAAGGAGGATTTATATTATATTCCTTTAATTTATTTATCTACACTCGTTTCTATAACAGATTTGAAACCAGTTGTATAGAGATATATCTTAAAATCAATATAATTTTGTCCTCTAACTTGTTGTATTGTATATTGACCTTGGATTTTGAGTCCCATTGTTTTTGAAACGTTGGGATATCCGTTTTTTGTTTTTATATCGTTTCAAAAGTGGCTCATTTTGTTATATAGGCTTGTTTCCTGACAGGTCAAATGAGGTACTTTTTAAAACGATCTGAAAAATTTGTTTGAAGAACTAGAAGTATGACGTCACGCCGTAAGTATTTGGATGGCGTCAAAGCACTTACTTTTATGTTATTTTTCTGTTTATAAATTCAAACTTTGTATATTTCAACAAATGATGAATGAAGTCCGTAGTATTTTTGGACAATAGTTTTACGCGTACAACTGTTATATTTTTTTAATGGCAACTAGGGAAACTAGGCAACTAGGGAAATGTTGCTGACCCTGGATTTAGTACTCGTTTCTTTCTTTGGTTTGCCGTGTGATGCCGGCTTAGAATAGCATCACCGTATCGGCCGTAAGAGGCGACTAAGGGATTCGAGAGTATTAGTGTATTACAATTTTTAGGCGACAAGCTGACAACCTGTCACTATAGTGATACACATGTCTACCCCGCAAGGGATAAAGGCGTGATATGTGTATGTATGTGTTTTAAAAAGTGGCTCATATTGTTGTATTGTACGCTGACCCTGGGTTTTGAACTGGTTTCTGTCTCTGGTTGCAGTGGAGGACGAGTGGCCGCGGATATCGTGGGTGCTGGTGATGGTGCTCTCAGCGGCCGTGCTGGTCTTCCTCATCGCGATCCTCTGCGGCTGCCTCTATTTATGTAAGTCTGTATGGCGGGTGACAGGTAGAATCCAGGTGGTGTCGGGGACCGACGGGTCCACCTGGATTGGATAAGAAGTGGTATATATGCATTGCGCGGTGAACACTTCGATACCGCGTTTCAGGCCCATTGTTCTGTCACGTGGCGCCATCTCTCCGATATGTTGAAAACTCCTGTTGCGTCTTGTATGCTTGTGAACCACTTGAGTGAGCATAATGTAGCCACCAGAGGTCGCTACATCTGTAACCCTGTAGGTACCACACGTTGCAGTGGAGGTCTCGTGGGTGCACTCTCTCTCTCTTTTCGTGTGGGACACCGAGTCATCCAACGACCCGATAAACCCTAGTGTCAGAATTTTTCAACCGCCTTCTACATGTAGCAGGCTTTTGACATTGTTGAGTAACGACCGCCGTTTAAGTGATTATAGACAGCAACCGGGACCTACGGCTTAACGTGCCATCCGAAACAGGGAACCACCTACATACGGACAATCGGGTGGTTCAGCCCGCAATGTCCTAACCAGACTGGGAACAAATTCACAAAGTGATAAATATCAACTTTGAGAGAGACTCTATTTGTGTGAGTCTTTAACCATTTATACCTAGGTACCCATGAGAGCGTCGGTGGCCCAGTGGTTAGGACACCGGTCTTACAATCGGGAGACCCGAGTTCGATCCCCGCTATCTACCAATGTGTTTTTACTCACGTACATTTACCAACTGCTCTTACGGTGAAGGAAAACATCGTGATGAAACCCACATTCAAATAAAATTCAGGTGACATTTGAATGTGACTTAACCTAGGATTCGGGCCAGGTTAGCCTTCGGGTTGCAGAGGTCAGATGGCAGTCGCTCTGTGTAAAAACTTGGTTCCACGTCAAATCCCCTAGGTTAGGTAGCCGACCCCGACAGAGAACGGGATAAGGCGAGGAGAATGATGATGACCTAGGTACCCATGAAATAATACACGGTGTAAGAGACGGTGTAACGAAAACTTTGCAGGCGTGATCAGACCATGAAACTGAACAACTTTTTATATGGGTGCTATGTTGGGAAACGCAAAAATTTCTTCGAGTTCCCATACAAAATCAGTCAGGTGATCGGGAACTTTGTCTAGAAGGTCGAAAGTTTCTTTACGTTTACCAACATAGCCATAGGAAAAGTTGTTCACACGCCTGCAAAGTTTTCGTTACACCGTCTCTTACACCCTGTATAAGTTACCTGCATTTACGGAAGGCAAGTGAAGGCAAAGCACCGCACAAGTTTTCTCCGAAAAAGGAGTCATCATGATCATTCTCCTTGCCTTATCCCGTACTCTGTCGGGGTTGGCTACCTAACCTAGGGGATTTGACGTGGTAATAAAATTATAATTGCTCCACCGACAAGAGTATATAGATCTTAGGTAAATATAATGAAATGATTGAAAACGTACATTTAATTAAATATTTTAGGGTGTGTTTTACTCATAAAACTGAACAACTTTCTTCTGACACAATTTGGAACAAAAAAAGCTGGGTCCTTACAAAAGGCTGGTACCTACATATTGTATGGTGCGAGTTGTCTTTACATAAATACAGGATGTAAAAATATTAGATACAAATATTTTAAGGGCTGAATCTTCAATTGGTCGGCTGGTAATTTTGTATGGGAGGTCAAATTTTTTTTTCATATTTCGACCTATGTTGCTTGGGGAGTCGTTCAGTTTCATGGGCTGGTTCATCCTCGATATTTCGAAACAAAAATCTAAAATATCGAGGTAAAAACAAACATAATCGTGGTGATAATCCCGTTAATACTAGTAATTTAAAACCGAACATCTCTTATTCCAGACAACAACTACCAACGCAAGAGGGAGTCAGAGCTGCGTCAAAAACGACTCCTGGAGCAGGAGATGCAGCTTCACCGGCTGAGGAACGCTCCTGGCAACAGCGAGAACCCGCTCAGCATGGCCTTCAACCCTCACTACGGCAGCGAGGGCATCCTGCCGCAGGGCATCGACGTTAGAGGCCTGCCACAGGTCTCCAGGGAGAGCTTGAAGCTTGTCAAGTAAGTAGGACAGCTTGAAGTAAGTGAGGCAATGAGTAAGTACACAAATCGCGCCTTTTTCCCTTGCGGGGTAGGCAGAGCGTTAACGATCGTAAAATTACGGTCGTTGTCGCCACGTCTGACAACTATTGATTGAATTATTTAAACCTAACTCAAATAAATATTATGATCATGAATAAAGCTTGAAGCTTGTCAAGTAAGTGACACAATGAGCTTGAAGCTTGTCAAGTAAGTGACACAATGAGCTTGAAGCTTGTCAAGTAAGTGAGGCAATGAGCCTGATCTAAAATACGATATTTATTGCCACGTCCGACAAATGTTTGACGGTAGTTTCAGAATTCAAATAAGCCGTGTAAAATAAAAATAAAATACCAGGACAGGTTGTCAGCCTGTCGCCTAAAATTGCAATACACATGAAACCCTCGTGTCCCTTAGTCGGCTTCTACGACACCCACGGGAAAATGGTGATGCTATTCTAAGCCGGCATCACACGGTTAAGGGTGCGTCTCCACTGAAGCGGGGCTGCGCTGAGCTGAGCTGAGCGGGGCATGAATTGACCAATCCAGTATCTCCACTGAAGCGGGGCGGGGATTTTGAGGGTCATGATTGGTCAATTCCTGCCGCTTAACACAGCCCCGCTTCAATGGAGACGCACCCTTAAACTTACATACATACATAAATCACGCCTTTATCCCATGTGGGGCAGGCAGAGCGTTAACGATCGTAAATTTACGGCAGTTATCGCCACGTCTGACAAGTATTTAGGGTGATGATTCATGTATCACTATAGTGACAGGTTGTCAGCCTGTCGCCTAAAATTGCAATACACATGATACCCTCGAGTCCTTTAGTTGCCTTTTACAACACCCGCGGGAAGAAATAGGGTGATGCTATTCTAAGCCGGCATCACACGGCAACCCTACGGGGATCAATGCTGTCCGCGTCCGTAGGCCAAGCCCTTCATGGTGCTTAGACTCTAGATACCCTACACGTGATCCCTGGGTAGTGCGAAATGGACAGCACTCTCCGGTGGTAGGCTTCGGCCGTGGCTGGTCACCACCCTCTTAACTAAGCCATGTCGCCAAGCGGTCCCACCGTGTTCCGACATGAAGTTAGGAGTAGCCATCTTGGAGGTTGGGTCTGTACAGTAGTACCTTGCAGCTGTAGCAGTTTTTGTGGAGGCTGATTGTTGCGACACCGAGTGGTTGGCTCTGGAGGGTAGCGGGATCCGAAGCACGGTGCACCGCTGGCTGACCGTAGGAAGTTGGGGGCCCAAGTAGCGGGAAAGCCACCCGTGAAAGGCTGCCCCGCCACCTGACGAAAAATCCCGGGCGGCTCCACCTTGCCGGTTGGCAACCGGATGGGAGGAAAAGGTGGCGACCCCGGGGGGGTTCGGGCGTCCCCGCGGTCTCCAAGTCAACCAACTTTGCGTGTGGTCGTGATCAGCTCTCTTCCCTAGCGTAAAGCATTGCAGTACCTCGTACAACTGCCTTCCTCCTGCCTATTCCCCTACACCAGTTACAATGAAAAGTACGAAACGGAAAAAAGTTAAACAGCGGTTGCACGTCCTCCCACTGAAAGTGCACTTCTCAAATATTCGAGGTCTGCACTCAAATATCAATCCTGTCCACCATCATCTTGAGACCGATAAACCGCATCTGCTGTTCCTCACTGAGACGCAGATCAGATGTCCGACTGACGCGGCATACCTCAGCTATCCTGGCTACACATTAGAACACAAGTTTATGTCCCGGGCTGGAGTCTGCGTGTATGTTCGCGACGACATCTGCGTCAAGCGCCTCAAAAATCTCGAGGCACCTAGTTTTTCCGTTTTGTGGGTACTGGTCGACACTGGAGTAGCCAAAAATATTTACGCATGTGTCTATCGTTCACATAGTGGAGATACGGAGACAACCAAACTTTTTCAACACCTTAGTGAAGCTGCTGATGAGGCTCTGCAAAGATACCCGTCGGCACAGCTAGTCATCCTGGGGGATTTTAATGCCCACCACAAAGAGTGGTTATTCCCATTCCAGGAGACCGATCATGCTGGGCGAGAAGCGCGCAAATTTGCACTTTCTCTAAATCTCTCCCAGCTTGTCAGCTGTGCGACTAGGGTTCCAGATGTGGAGTCACATACAACCAACTGCTTAGACCTTCTGCTGACTACCGATCCAGACCGATGCTCAGTGTCAGTTGTTGCTCCACTAGGCTCATCTGACCACTGTCTGGTGAAATCCGTATCCGTATATTCCCCACCCGATCAGGGCCCTTGTGGTAAGAGACGGGTGTGGCGATACAAGTCAGCAGATTGGGATGAAATGCGCCACTTCTTTGCTTCGTATCCTTGGAAGGCCTGCTTTTCTACAGGAGAATCGTCGAGCTGCGCAGTTGCTATAACGGAAGTTTTGCGTCAAGGTATGGAGTATTTTATACCGTACTCCGACATTCCTACCGGTAGCAAAGCTCGCCCATGGTTCAATGCAGACTGTAACCGCGCAGAGGCGTCTAAACAGACTGCTTTCCTAGCCTGGGCTGATGCTCGACTGCGCAAAGCTCCGAATACTCGAGACCTGAAGAAAGCCTATAACAAGGCCTCTAAATTAAGCAAGAAGGAGTTACGCAGAACACGCTTCAGGCACATCAGTAGCGTAGGCGCTAAGCTTGCCTCATATCCAGCTGGAAGTAAGGCATTCTGGTCTCTTGCAAAGGCAGTTGAGACCAACTTCTGTCAGCCTACTTTACCGCCGCTGCAGAAACCTGACGGTTCACTTGCCCACACTGCAGAGGAAAAAGCGAATCTCTTTGCCTACCTCTTTGCAGAAAACTCGCGTCTTGACGCCGCAGGTACTATTCCACCAACTTTACCTCGAGTAGACTGCTCTATGCCGGCCGTCTGTATTCACCAAAAAGAGGTACTTAAAGTCCTGCGGAATCTAGATGTTAACAAAGCAAGCGGCCCTGACGGTATCCCTGCAATTGTTCTGCGAAACTGTGCGCCTGAGTTGTCTCCGATATTAACACGTCTGTTCCGACTGTCACTAGAGACTGGCGTGGTTCCCGAATCGTGGAAGCTTGCAAACGTGCAACCTGTGCCCAAAAAAGGAAGCCGAGCTGACCCTGCGAATTATAGGCCCATATCGGTCACCTCCATACTCTGCAAGACTATGGAGCGTGTACTAAATAACAGACTCCTGGGCTACCTCGAGGACAACGATCTTCTGAGCGATCACCAATACGGATTTCGTCCTGGGCGATCCACAGGTGATCTCCTCGTGCATGCCACCCACCTATGGAGCGAGGCTATCGAGAGACATGGCGAAGCCCTCGCTGTGTCTCTGGATATCTCAAAGGCATTTGACAGGGTCTGGCACGCAAGCCTTATTAGCAAGCTGCCCGCCTACGGACTACCTGCTGATCTTTGCAACTGGATCTCTGACTTCCTGAGGGGACGGTCGATACGAGTGGTCCTAGAGGGCCGCTCCTCGGACCAACAGGCCATAGATGCTGGAGTCCCTCAAGGATCAGTTCTGTCTGCAACACTATTTCTGCTGCATATCAACGACATGCTGACGCCCGACACCTTTGGGTACGCAGATGATAGCACGGTTGTTGACAGATACCTGTCCAGTGCAAAGGCCAGCAGTGAAACCACCCAGTCTTGTCGAGAGTCCATAGTCCAACATCTGAACTCTTCACTCAAGGCAATATCCGAGTGGGGTGATGCCAATTTAGTGAAGTTTAATGCAACAAAGACACAGGCTTGTCTATTCTCGACTAAACGGAGTCCCTTCACACTTACTCCGACTTTCCGAGATGTATCCATACCGATTTCTGACCACCTTGATCTTCTTGGCATGACTCTTACGTCAGACCTGAACTTTGGACGCTACATAGAATCTTTGGCCAAGACTGCAGCAAAAAAGCTTGGTATCCTCTCAAAGGTTAGGCGCTACTTTGCACCAGAACAGCTTCTACAACTCTATCAAGCTCAAGTTCGATCTTGCATGGAGTATTGCTGCCACCTTTGGGATGGATCTGCCAAATACCAACTGGCCGCCTTAGACTCAATTGAAAAACGCGCCAAGAAGCTCATAGCAGACGAAGCACTGGTTGAGACTAAGTTGCAGAGCCTTGAGCACCGTCGTAAAGTAGCATGCATGTCGGTATTCTATAGGATGCATTTCGGAGAGTGTGCTCAATCACTCCACGACCTGATACCCCCTTCCCCATTCCATCTCCGGGGATCGAGGCGCCGACTGGGGTTCCACCCTTATGTTGTAGATATACCTCTGATCCGCACTAAGCGTTTCGCTTCAACTTTTATCATGCGTACGGCTAAAGAGTGGAATTCCCTGCCGGCGGATCTTTTTCCGGAACAATATAACTTGGGCCTTTTTAAGGCAAGAGTGAATAGGCATTATCTAGGCAAGCATGTACCATCTTCGTCTGCATCTCCACTTACCACCAGGTGAGATGGCAGACAAATGCGGGCCTATTACATATAAAAAAAAAAAAAAAAAAAAAAAAAACCCTTAAACTTACCTTTTCAATATTTCAGGGCCCTAGGGCAGGGCGCATTCGGGGAGGTCTACCAAGGGCTCTACCGGCACCGCACGGGCGACACTGTCGAGATGCCGGTAGCTGTCAAAACGCTGCCCGAGCTGTCAACGGGACAGGCCGAGTCGGACTTCCTGATGGAGGCCGCCATCATGGCCAAGTTCAATCATCCAAATATTGTTCATCTGATCGGGGTCTGCTTCGACAGGCATCCAAGGTAAGAATGAGTTATAAAAGCTTTCAGCCCCGAAAACAATTCCATCCAAAAAAAAGAGTTATAAAGGGTGTTATGAAAAGTACTGAGTTCCTTTCAAGGGATGAAACAGCCCATGAAACTGAGCAACTTTCCCAAAGGAATATAGGTTGAAATATGGAATAAAAATTTGGACCTTACATACAACCTGATTGGTACAGTACTTTTCCTAACAGCCTGTATAAGGTGTTAAAATATTAGCTGCAAATATTGTAAGGCCAGAATCAGCCCTTGAAACTGAACAATTTTCCCCAAGAAACATATGTCGAATTTGGAAAAAAAATTGGACCACCCATACAAATTGACTTGGCTGGTCGGTTGGTAATAATGTATGCGAGGTCCAAAATTTATTTAATAATTGGATCTATGTTCCTTGGGGAAAGTCATTCCATTTCATGGGCTGGTTCACCCCTTAAAATATAAGGTGTAAAAATACGAGCTGCAAATATTTTAAGGGGTGAACCAGTCCATGAAACTGAACAGCTTTCCCCAAAGCACATAGGTCGAAATATGAAAGAAATTTTTGGACTTCCCATAGAAAACGTAGCAGCCGAGCGAGTCAACTCTATAGGGGTCCTAAAAATGTTTTTATTATTCGACATAATGTTCCATGTGGAAAGTTGTTCAGTTTCATGGGCTGTTTCACCCCTTAAAATATTAGCAGCAATTTTTTTTACACCCTGTATTTGCCGCTAAATGTTTTACACCTTATTTTTTAATTGTTAATGTGTATAATCTTTTCCTGTTAATATTTTATAAACTTAGTTTAAGATTCTGCAAATAAAATGGAGTTTCCTATGAAATCATTAACATTATTTTTCAGATTCATAGTGCTTGAGCTGCTAGCGGGCGGGGATCTGAAGAACTTCCTTCGCGAGAGCCGGCCGAAGCCGGAGAGAGCCAGCGCTCTCACGATGAAGGATCTACTTCTCTGTTCGCTTGACGTCTGCAAAGGGTGTCGCTATCTGGAAGCCAAGCGGTTCATACACAGGTAACTATAATACATACACACACACACACACACACACACACAGCGCGCTCACGATGAAGGATCTACTTCCTTGTTCGCCTTACTGCTTTTTTTAAATATGAAAACTGAAATTCGTAAAAAATGCAAGATGTCCGACTTTTTTACCAAAATGTTCAGCCAAACTCAACGGTGAGAGGACCTGGCAACCCTAGCTATGGCCAACCTTTGCACCAGGAAACACCCAGAGCGGGGGTCACCATAGCTCTCCTCTATCTCATAAGCTTTTAGACCTTATGGTTATATTGGTATAATGTGTTTTTCACCCCTTTATTTATTGGCTGTTTTTTTACGTCTTAATATTATATTGGTATAATAAAATAATGTATTATGTATTGCTATGCCCTGTGGTGCCCGCTTAGGATCGAACCGGCATCACCCCATTTCTTTCCTGCGTGTCGTAAGAGGCGACTAAGGGACTCGAGGGTCTCATGTGTAATAAAATTTTAGGCGACAGGCTGACAACCTGTTACTACAGATATACACGAATCGTCTGAAACAGTCCTCAATTTGTCAAACGTGGCGTAGGTGACAGCATTTTTACCCTGCCTACCCCACAAGGGATAAAGGCGTGATTTGTGCGTGTGTGTGTGTGTGTGCGTGTGTGTGTTTGTGTATGTATGTATATGGGTAGCCAGTTTTTGCAAATCTTAAGTTAGTGACATGTAGGTATATTGTATATGTATATTGATGTGTATTAATATAAATAATGTATTTGTCAGGGACATAGCCGCGCGCAACTGCCTGCTCACGTCCCGCGGGCCCGGCCGCGTGGTGAAGATCGCCGACTTCGGGATGGCGCGCGACATCTACCGGGCGGACTACTACAAGAAGGGAGGCAAGGCAATGCTGCCGATCAAGTGGATGCCGCCCGAAGCGTATATCGACGGAGTTTTTACTATCAAGACTGATGTGTGGTAAGTGTTTTTACTACAGGCTACAATTCTACAGGTGAAATTCGATTGTGTAGCCGGTTGGACATAATAAAACCAGGATTTTGGACCCGCTTCGCAATGTACAACGAATTTCGCCTGTAGGATTGTAGCCTGTAGTTTCGTTGCATAGGCCGCAGATTACTACAAAAATGGCGACAAGTGGATGCCGCCCGAAGCGTATATCGACGGAGTGTTCACTATCAAGACTGATGTATGGTAAGTTTAGTTTATCACTTATCACTCAAAACGGCAGTCGTTACACAATAATGTCGGAAGCCTGCTACTTGTAGAAGCCGGTTGAAAAATTCTGACACTAGGGATCATCGGGTCGTTGGACGACGACGAAAAAGAAGAAGAACAAAGTTTATTATTAACTGTGGCCTATGCAACGAAACTACAGGCTACAATTCTATAGGTAATATTCGATGTGCATTGCGTAGCGGGTCAAAAATCCTGGTTTTATAATGTCTCACCGGCTACGCAATGTACATCGAATTTCGCCTGTAGGATTGTAGCCTGTAGTTTCATTGCATAGGAAACAGATTACTACAAGAAGGGAGGTAAGGCAATGCTGCCGATCAAGTGGATGCCGCCCCAAGCGTATCGTATATCGACGGAGTATTCACTATCAACAAGACTGATGTATGGTAAGTTTAGTTTATTATTAACTGTAGCCTATGCAACTAAACTGCAAGTGAAATTCGTTTGCGTAGCCGGTGGGACATTGTAAAACCAGGATTTTTGACCCGCTACGCAATGTACATCAAATTTGTTGCATAGACCACAGACTAGTACAAAAATGGAGGCAAGGCAATGCTGCCGATCAAGTGGATGCCGCCCGAAGCGTATATCGACGGAGTATTCACTATCAAGACTGATGTATGGTAAGTGTAGTTTATTATTACTACAGGCTACAATTCTACAGGTGAAATTCGATTGCGTAGCCGGAAACCAGGATTTTTGACCCGCTACGCAATGTACATCGAATTTCACCTGTAGAATTGTAGCCTGTAGAAATGTAGCCTGTAGGATTGTAGCCGATTGTAGCCTGCAGTTTCGTTGCATAGGCCACAGATTACTACAAAAGTGGCGGCAAGGCAATACTGCCGATCAAGTGGATGCCGCCAGAAGCGTATATCGACGTAGTATTCACTATCAAGACTGATGTATGGTGAGTTTAGTTTATTATACGAGTCATTGGACACGGAAATGGCGCCAATTTTAAAAACCTTGTCAACACTGGAAAACTGCGATAACACAATATTGATAGGTACTTCTTTTATTTGTTTTCTATTCTTTAGTTTGTGTTTGCCTTGCCTAGCGGTATGCATTTATAATGTATACAGGATGTCAAAAAAATAGCTACATATTTTTTAAGGGGTGAATCAGCCCATGAAAGTGAACAACTTTCCCCAACATAGGTCGAAATAGGAAAAAAAATTGGACCTCCCATACAAAATTACCAACCAACCAAGTGAATTTGTATGGGAGATCAAAAAAAAATTCTCATATTTAGACCTATGTTCCTTGGGAAAGTCGTTCAGTTTCATGGGCTGACCCATTACAATATTTGCAACTAATATTTTTACACCGGGATCCCTTTCATTAGCATAATGTTTTTACACTAATATGTTTTAGCATAACATGTTTCGCATAATTCTTTTCCCCTATTATATCTTTGTCATAAACATTTTTTATGCATAATATTTATCTTGGCATAATACAGTTTATTTATGTCTAACAATTTTTTTGCAATTTAAATAGCAGCAAATGTAAGTCAGTTTATTATTTTTATAATTAGGTTAGTTTAATAAATTATGCTTAACGTGTTTGCCTACTATTTTTATGCGTAAGTATAATTAGTTCAATGTACATTGTGCCAACCTATGTTATGCCCATCGAGGTAATATGTACTAGCGTACCGCTCCCGCGTGTCCCGCGCGGGCCCCGCCGCAAGGTCGCGCGCAATGCTTTCATTGGGAATAGCTACTCCAGTACGCTAGTACATATTACCTCGATGGTTATGCCTAATATTTTTATGCAAATAGATAGGGAACCTATAGATAGTAGGGATATTTAGGTCCTATCCTACCTTTTACACCCTGTATATCGGCTAATGTTGTTGGCAGGTCTTTCGGGGTGTTGTTGTGGGAGGTGTTCTCGCTTGGGGTGATGCCGTACACGGGCTGCGCCAACAGGGAGGTCATGGAGATGGTCTCCGGCGGGGGCAGGCTCGAGAAGCCCTACGGTGAGTGGTCACCACGCAACAACAGATGGCGGTAGTGTACTTTTAAAACCACTTACGTGAAATTAGCTGTGGAAGTGGCACAGTGGTAGTGCGACTGCCTTTGACGCAGAAGGTTCCGGGTTCGATTCTCGGTGGGTCACTCACAAAGTTAATTTTTATCACTTTGTGAATTTGTTCCCAGTCTGGTTAGGACATTGCGGGCTGAACCACCCGATTGTCCGTAAGTAAGATGGTTCCGTGTTTCGGATGGCACGTTAAGCCGTAGGTCCCGGTTGCTGTCTATGATCACTTAGACGGCGGTCGTTACACAACCACGTCAGAAGCCTGCTACTTGTAGAAGGCGGTTGAAAAATTCTGACACTAGGGTTCATTGGGTCGTTGGACGACTTGGTGTCCCACACGAAAAAAAAGAAAAAACAGAAAAAAAAACGTACGTAAGAATACGGTTGCTATCGCCACGTCTGACATTTTTGATATTTTGGAAAACATGTTTATCACTATAGTGACAGGATGTCAGCCTGTCGCCTAAAAGTTGTAATACACCTGAAACCCTCAAGTCCCTCAGTCGCCTCTTACGACACCCACGGGTAGGAAATGGGGTGATGCTATTTTAAGCCAGCATCACAAGGCAACCACGCAACAACAGATGGCGGTAGTGAACCACGACTGACCTGAAGTTAGCTGTGGTCTGGTTGTTGCTACAATGATAGATAAATAGATAAACCTCTGCCTACCCCGCAAGGGATAAAGGCGTGATATATGTATGTTAGTATGTGCTTAATATACTATTTATTCCTTGTTCAGGCTGTCCTCAAGAGATCTACCACCTGATGTGCGAGTGTTGGAACCCCACCCCCACCGACCGACCCGCCTTCTCCACCATGTTCGACACGCTACAGCGGTTCCTACAGGTACGGTTTGATAGCAGAGGTAATACGCAGTGGGCTTAAAACTATTTCTCAATGTGTAAGGCGTGTATGTACTGATATAGCGTTTTATAAATAATAAAGTTTTCTATTAATTTCAAGTCACGTATGTCCTTAATTGAAGATTTGCAGTAATTATAACACAGATGCTCGATACAAAATTAAGTTTACGAAACACACGAAATGCAACAGACATTGTCGAATCAGAGACAAGATAGAACGGGAAATAGAATGACTATACTCTATGCTCAGAAATGGTGTTGCCACACTAATAAAAGAGTGAAGAATATACAAATTCAACACGGTTCAACTCATTGTTAGGATGTAGCCTAACATTAAATACCTACTTAGGCAGAATCTCTTATATGTCCTTGTTTAGTTTTTTATTTACTTTTTATACTAATCTATGGTTAGTTGTACTCAAATGGTCTTCGCAATGAAACATGCGTATTGAGGAGCTTCTGGTTAAATTTTTGTAGTTTTTGGACATATTTCGACAACAGCGGCTGTACAATTCACCCTACAGTCCACCGTTCTCCAGCTGGCATCGAAACACTCATCAATCTGAACAACTTTTTTTCGAGCCAAAAAAACATCACGTGACTAATAGACGGCCCCTAAGGTGTAAGGTGACAGCCCCTGAAACTAAACAAGTTTCTCCAAGGACCAATTGAATTTGTATGGGAAGTCCAAAAACCCCATATTTCGACCTATGTTTCTTGACTTCAGTTTCATGGGCTAATTCACTCCTTACAATATTTGCAGCTTATATTTTTACACGTTAAACAGGGTGTAAGAAGAGGTGTAACGAAAACTTTGCAGACGTGATCAGACCATGAAACTGAACATTTTTTGCTATGTTGGGAAACGTGAAATTTTTTTCGACCTCCTATACAAAATTCCCGATTAACTGACTGACTTTGTGTGGTAAATCGAAAAAAAAATTTCGTTTCCCACCACAGCCCCCATAGAAAAAGTTGTTCAGTTTCATGGTGTGATCACGCCTGCAAAGTTTTAGTTACACCGTCTCTTACACCCTGTATGTAATGTAATGTTGTTGGCAGGACCCGGAGATAGTGGGCGCTCCGCTGCCGGTGGTGCGGTCGCTGCTGCCGCCCAGCACCGAGGTGCAGGTCAACGCCCGCGGAGCACAGGTACGCCCCACGCCCCTCGACTTGCGGTCAAGTCCCACGCCCCATGCTCACGTTCTACGCTACACTTCCCTTGCCCTACGTCCCACGCCCTAACCCCCTGCCCCAAGCCGTGTCCACGCCCCACGCACCGGCCCCACGCTCCACGCTCCGCGCCCCACGCCCCGGCCCCACGTTCCACGCTCCACGCTCCACGCTCCACGCTCCACGCTCCACGCTCCACGCTCCACGCTCCACGCTCCACGCTCCACGCTCCACGCTCCACGCCCCACGCCCCACGCTCCACGTCCCACGTCACACGTCCCACGCCCCACGCCACACACATTCTAAGCCCCGTATTAATAAACCTCACTCAACCCTGAGATCCATCTAAAGTGCGAGTTTGAAATTTAATTTGACAATATAGCTCTTGAGATCAACCTCTAAATTGAGTGCGGTTTATGAAAAAAAATAATTAATTAAATGTCATTGAACATTCATTTCAAAATCATAAATAATATCAATTAATATTTCATTATTTTAAAAACAATGTATAGAACAACGTCTCTTAGTTTATTTTGTGATAAAAAAAATACGAAAAACTATTGCCTAGTACCAAACATTATCATTTGGAGTCCCTAGAATTAATTCCATTATAAGGCCGTGCGCCCACTATACTCAAAACAGTCTCAAGACAGATAGATACAGATGTGCCACTGTCCGAAAAAAAGCCCGAATGGGAAAATTCCCAAAAGAAATTCCTGTTTTTCGGGAACACATCAAATTGCTGGAAAGGATTTGGGAAATCAACAATATGTATATATTTTTTTGGAAAGATTATGTCTTTATTAAATTGCACATACGTATGAATTACGGTACGGTATATTTCTTACAAAAAACAAAATTTTAACTAAAATAGCAGTTTTATGCTGTTTTCCCGAAACATTTCCAGCAAGTTGTAATGTCCCCGGACGATGAAAATTTATTTGGAAATATTTCCACTTGGAACTTACTTTGGACGACGACACATCTCTATCTGTCTGGAGACTGCTTTGACTATAGTGTGCGTAGGCTCTAAATATTTCAGTATTTAGTCACCCCTACACTGATTTATAATATAAAAATAATTAAAAGATTACTTAACAGATTCTTTTCTCTTTTCAAATGTTTTCGCTCTGGCTACTAGAAGCAAGTAACTGGATTTATTTTCTATTTTCCATACATTTTTAACTCGATGTTAGAGGTCCATGGAACCAAAGCTTGCGAGTGGCGCATGATCCCCTACCATATTTTTATTTTTCAAATTGGACTTTTTCTAACTCTACCCCTCTACCCCATCCTGAATGAAATCGCGTAGTGTTTAGACCCTGTAGTTAGAAGAGATTCGTTGGAATGTGGAAAAGAAAAATCACTATATTACTTACGTTTTTTTACTTTTTTTATTTTGTGAAGAATGATCGGCAAATATATTTTCAACGCTTTTACTTCATCGACAGCATGGCTTCACATTTTAAATGTCTCTAATCAGTTAACATGAATGTACATCAATAACAGGTATTTTTCATCACATTTCATTTAAAAAAAAACGAAAAACATTTCAAAGAATCTCTTTTTTACCGAGAAAGTTGGGAAACTTGCGTGTACTTGCCTAGTAGCTATAGCGGGAATCTATACCTATATATAATCTTTCTATATTTTACCTTTCGCCCCTAACACTGGGTTTTCTAAAAATGCAACATATACGAACAAGATATGGATTAACTTGATGAATATGCAATAAAATATTTAAAATTAACGTTCATTTAGTGATTCCGAAGTTGTAAAAAAGTAGTAGTAATTGTTTTAATATCTATTATTCCGACATTGAATTGGAACAGTTCTGCAATGAACACAAGCCAAAGTATATATATATAAACAAACAGGTTTTACAAACAAACAAATTTTTACAAAACCCAGTGATATTGCACGCGTAGATTTACAGTGAAAGATCCAGGGAGATATAAAGTAAATTATTTTTAAATTTCTAAAAATATCTAAAAGTTCCATTGTCTAAAAAATATAGCAAAACATATCAATGAGTCGTTGGACGACTCGGTGTCCCATACGAAAAGAGAGAGAGCAAAACATACAAGTAGTATTATAGTTTAGTCAATTTATCAATACCTAACTGACCATGAAAAATAACTTTGCAAAATATTTTGTTTTGAATAGAGTGTTAGGAAAAGTACTGACTTCCTTCCCAGGGGTGAACCAGCCCATGAAAACGAACAAGTTTCCCCAAGAAACATAAGTGTCGAAATATGAAAAAAATATGGAAAAAAAAATTTGGACCTCACATAGAACCCGACTCAGCCGGCTAGTACATTTTGTACGGGAGGTCCAAAGCTTTTTTATCTTTTTTCGACCTATGTTCCTTGGGGAAAGTTGTTCAGTTTTATGGGCTGATTCACTGCTGGAAATGAAGTCAGTACTTTTTGTAACACCTTGTATAGTGACATTGAAAATCATTCATTGTTTTGAATTATTCCAATTGATAGTTGTCGTTAAAAACAAGTATTGACGTAGTAGGTTTTATGGATTGCATGTGTTAGGTTAAGGTACATGATTTAAATAAATAAATATTTCAATTTTGTTAAAAATAATAAATACCATTTTCATAAGATCATAAAATCAAATTGGAAAACGGCTTTTACTTTTTCCAAAGTAAAGGGGCAGTTGTTAGATGGCGCTAATATACAGACAATGGAACTTAGAGCGCGAAAGAAGTCCCGCGAAAAACGTTTCAAAGACGTTTTTTCGCGGGACTTCTTCGCGGCGCGGGCTCTAGTTTGAATGAAGCAATGTTGCCAACACGACCGACCTCCCTGCATCTGTGTGCGTGTTACTGAGCGTGGCATGTTGGCAGCGGGCGCCGGCGTGCGACTACCTCGTCCCGATGTCGCCGCAGGACGCGCCACCGACCACTTCTAGGTAACCACGCCCCAAAACCGGGCCCAAAGTCTGCTATTTTTTGTCATTGTAACACCATCAGCTGACATTCAACTGTCATTGTGAATTTTCTATTCTTCAAACTGCAGACTACGAAATTACTGTAATCATCCAACTGAGATCAATCGACATCCAACTGAAACGATTTTCATTTAGCAGACTTAGGGCCCAGTGTTGCCGAACTGTCGATAGCACAACCATCGATAGTCTTTGAAAAACACTTTACAGTCGATAGATTGATAGTATCGATCGATAATATCGCCTAAAATGTAGCAATACTTGCAATGTTATAGAAAGTATCGTAGCTCATGATTTAAAAGCATCGATACTGTCGATTGTTTTGTAGTGAGTCGATACCTAAGTTTTCAAATAATGAGAAGCGGTATAATCGGTTAATGCTTTTGCTACATTTTGAACAATAACAATCGATAGTGAAACGATTGCCTGAACTATCGATTAACTATCGACAGACAATCGATAGTCCACTATCGAGCGGCAACACTACCCCAGACGCCCAAGGGAGACTGACAGACCTCGCCATTTACCAACATTGTGGTTACAGTAATAACTAGCAACTATGTTATTTGTTTAAGACATAGTAAATTGACATTTTGGGTTGTCATATTTTTTGCAAATCTTAAATAGCGATGTGCCAGAAACTGTATGTTTATCTGTATCTTTTAGTTCGTAGTAGATGACGGTCGTGCGAATGATGTAAAAGCTCAGCAGTGATTTTCTATACGTCGGCGTAATAGTTATTTTTCATTATGCACTGAACTTGACAGATGATTGGTACATCACTATTTAACATTTGCAAATAAAATGGCAACCCAAAATGTTTTATTCAATATCTCTAAAAAAACACAAGTTATTTAATACAAATTATGGTCAACTATTAGAATTTAAAACTATAAATAAAGTCAAATTATGATCAACTACTAGAATTCAAAGCTATAAGTAAAGTTAAATTATAATCTGCTATTAGAATTTCTGCTCCGAAGGAAAGTTGAATAGTTATAAAAGCTCTTCTAAAGAGTTATGTAGTTCTTCTAGTCAATAAAACACTTTTTACACTTGTTCCACTATTTTAACAATTAAATTGTTATCAAGGCGACCGGTTTCGTTACTTCATCGTCAGGTATGGAGTACCATCAAGAAATCACAACACCAAATGTAAACCAATGTAGGTAGTTTTTCTTTGAAAAGTATTAATTATAATTTAAAACGCGGTCTGACAGTCTCTTAACTAAAATCATGATAATTAACTGTAACTAAATTCCTAACTATTAATATAAATGTGCACAACTTTTCATTCTATGTCGTCATAGTAACAAATCATTACAGGTATTTGGTCGAAAGTATTTTTAGTTTGAGACAATAATTAAAAACCTTACTTATACAGGGTGGTCTATGAAGTGACGTTTAAAGCCAAAATTCAAATTCCTTGTAATGACCACCCCCATGTAAGTATGTTTTGAATTTAACTTTTAAAGTTGTAGTGGAAAAAATCAACATCCCGGAATTTTTATTTCTTCTGCAATAAGGTTTTTGAAGCAATTCGTTTTGTAGAATAATTCTTCATGCTTTGTGCATCTAATTGCGCAAAAAAAAAACCCAAATGCCGACCACGTATTTTTTTTTAATACAACTTTAAAAGTCGCATAACTTGGAAACTACAAAAAATCGCGGTAATACATGGGGGTGATTCAGAAACCTCGCACTACAAGGCATTCGAATTTAGCCTATGGACGTCACTCCTTTGGTGGCCCAAAGATGTTACAGGGTGTTAGGAAAAGTACTGAGTTCCTTTCAAGGGATGAATCAACCCAAGAAACTGAACAACTTTCCCTAAGGAAATGTTTAAAAAATAGGTCGAAATTTAAAAAAAAATAGACTTCACATACAAAATGTACCAGTCGACCGAGTCAGTTTGTATGTAATTTTTTTCCATATTTTAACATTATGGTCCTTAGGGACAGTTGTTCAGTTTAATGGGCTGATTCATCCCTTGAAAAGAACTCCTGTATACACACAAATTATTTAGCATTGACCAAACTTTTGGACCAAATTAAAAATACTTTTGCCAATAAAAATACCAATAAAAATGAATGCAACTGCTCAAAAACAGAGTAGTGAGAATCAGCATGTAATAGTAAAAAGTCCAAATTCTTCCCCTTCCTGTGAACTATGTAGTTAAAAAAGGCTTTTAAACTATAGGAACATATTTATTTCTTCTCGAGCTTAGTTTTTTACTGTCTTTAGTCAAATGCGGACTTGTGAGAATTAAAAAAATCGATATGGTATCTGTTTGCACCCAACATGGGCATTGAACTTTGTCATTTCAATAATAACTGGAACTAGCTGTATAAAAACTCGTAAGTAAACTTACATAAACATATCACGCCTTTATAGGTAAAAAGTATTGTTTGAATGAAAAGAATTAAATGAAAATTCAGTACAGTTTGAAGCAAAAAATAAACCAATGATGTATGGCACTATAATAGCAGGCAAATGTTTTTCTATTTGATAATGTCTGTTTCAAAAAGAACCGTTAGGAAAAGTGCCAACATCCTTTCAAGGGATGAACCAGCCCATGAAACTGAACAACTTTCCCCGACTTTCCAAACATAGGGCGAAAAAATTAAAAACATTTGGACCTCCCATACAAAATGTACCAGCCGAATGAGTCAGGTTGTGTGTGAGGTGCAGATTTCATCCTAGGGTTCATCGGGTCGCTGGGTAAAAAAATCCCTTGAAAGGAAGTTTTCCTAACACTGTATATTTTGTTTATTTAAACAATATTGAAATTACAATATTCTCTGCCTCTGCATCAGCACAGCACTAAATGTGTCAATGTTGACGTATCGTAAAATGCGGATTTTTAACCGGTGTGCGATTTTAGCTCAACGGATCAGCTGGTGCCTCATAGCAAATCGCAAACGGCGGGCCCGGACCCGCCAGGCACGGAGGATTCACCATATCCACCTCTACAGAAAGGTAAATTTATCTAGATTCAAGATTCAAGAATCACTCGTTTATTTCCAAATAGATTCACCATTAATGCTTTTCGAATGTTAGAGAGTTACATTACATTACTGTCACTGAATAAATGTGATAATCAAAAAATCTTACCTTGAAGTAATGAGGGGCCAACTATAGATGGCCCCACTTAATTTGAACGCATGGGTAGGTTGGTGGGTTAGCGTAGCATTTGTCTACGGCTGTGTGGGTGCTGCCGTAGAGATATGCTACGCGTCGAAGTTACACAAAATTTTGTCTACTGGACGAAAAAACAATGTATGGCGCGCAACAGGGGCGAATACTTTATAGAGCTAAATTATCCTTGAAACTAAACAACTTTCTCTCTGAAAGCTAGGTAGAAATATATAAGGTGTAAAAATATTAGCTGCAAATATTTTAAGGGGTGAATCAGCCCATGAAACTGAAACATAAAAAGCATGTCGAAATATATGAAAAAAAAAATCGGGCCTCCCATACAAAATTACTGACCGACCAAGTCAATTTGTATGGGAGGTCCACTTTTTTTTCATATTTCGACATATATTTCTTGAGGAAGTTGTTCAGTTTCATGGGCTAGTTCACCCCTTAATGTATTTGGAGTTAATATTTTTACCTTATACATACATACATATATCACGCCTTTTTCCCTTGGGGGGTAGGCAGAGCGTTAACGGCCGTAAGAATACGGTCGCTATCGCCTCGTCTAACATTATTGAGGACTGTTGTTTGCGAAGGTTGTTTCAGAAAACATGTGTATCACTATAGTGGCAGAGTCTCCCCCCGCCTTTGCACGAGTTGGTTCACTGTCACTGTGTCCGTACTAGTATTTAATTTTCAACGTTAATAATGTCTAAATCAACATTGGACGCGTTAGAAAAAGTGCTAGTGAAACTACTGGAGCCACTGGAGAAGAAAATCTCGACAATTAATGATCGACTGGACGCAATACAAGCAGAAATCCGGAATCAAGCCACACAACATTGTAAGTCTGAAGGTACTACAAAATCAAAATCGCAGCCCCAACAACTTAATGCGAAGGTAACCCAGACCACGAAGCGAATGTCTAATGTAAGATCGGCATCTAAGACAGAGACGGATGACAAGTTGAATACGCGAGAGAGCGCGAAAAACATCGCTGTGAAGAACATTATCAGCACTACTGTGGAGCTGCCCCCCCGCAACCCTCCGAAATCGCACAGTGGTAAGCCCGAGCAACTGAGCAACAGCAAAACAGGCGAGAAATCCCCACTCACTGATAAGACTCAACAGGATACTGCCACCGTTGTGGCCACGAAATTTGACGATGACGAAGTACCAAACAATGATAGGTATCAATGGAGGACTGTCCAAGGACAAAGAAAACACAAAAGGAAATCGCATAGAGTGGTAACAATTGGAGAGGGGCAAGAGGACGAGGTACTAAAGACTGTTGACAAACTGAAATACATTCAGACTTGGTCTTTTCATCCTAACACGTCGGAGGAAAATTTACAGCAGTATTTAAATAAAATACACCCGTCGGACGACTATGTAGTGGAGAAGCGAAAAATTAACACGGATAGGCATGCGGCATTTATAATCGGTGTTCCTGAGAAGTTATACGAGCGTTTTAACTCGCCCACTGCATGGCCACAAGGCGTACGGTTCTCAGACTGGTTTTTTCGACGTCACCGCGCGGAGTGGGGAACCGAACGCGCGAGCCACAGGTCGGCCCCTGCAACGGCAACACAGTAGTGACGTGCCGGCTGCGAGGAAGGACGACTTGTGTATGACGACATCGCCGCCGGGAGTGCTGACCGTTTTATATCAAAATGTGAATTCATTAAATAATAAGACATCACGTCTTGAAGTGCTCTTGCAGAGTGATTTAATCGAATGCGGCGTGCTAGCGTTTAGCGAGCATTGGTTGAGTTCAGAGGAACTTAATTGTGTAACAATAGATGGTTATAAATTACAATCTAGCTACTGCAGGAGCACTACAGAGCACGGGGGGTCTTGTATTTACACAAAAAACAACTTAAAATCTGTCGAAAATACGGAGATAACCTCGTTATCTACAAAACTATACTGTGAGATATCTGCAGTTGATTTAATTGACTACCGTTTAACGGTTATATGTATATATAGGACGAACGTTGGAGTTACCTCTAACGAGTTTTTAGAACATTTAGAGCGTCTGCTCGATCGATTAAGTAACAATAATGACAATACATTTTTGTTGGTTGGAGATATGAACATAAATACTCTAATATACGGTAGTGATAGAAGCAGTTTAAATAATTTGTTGACATCTTATAATTTTACGAATGAGGTTAAATTCCCAACAAGAATAACACCTACCATTCAATCCAGCTTAGATCATCTGTACACAAATGCCCCCCGAGGCTTGGTGTCGGTTAGCCCTTACAATACGAACTACAGCGACCACATCGCACTGTATTGTACCTACACCTGCCCGGCGCCGCCACCGCCGGCACCTTTGACGCGTTTGGCTAGGTCGTTTTCCCGTCAAAACTACGCACTCTTTACAGAGGCTATAGAAAGTGTAGACTGGGATGAGGTATGCAACAGATACGGTGGGCGTGTTCACGATCTTATTATCGCGTTTCTGACCGTAATGCAAAATAAATACGAAATCTGTTTCCCTGTTAAGCGGATAAACAATAGACAGGCTGATAAATGGATAACATCTGAAATAATCAATTTAAGATCACTACTATGTGATATTATTAACGTAGGGCAAATATATCCAAACGACTTGATAATCAATAATTTAATTACAAATTTGAATGATAAATATAATCAAATAATTAAATATGAAAAATCAAATTTTTATATGAACAAAATTAATAATAGTTTAAATATAAACCAGACTATGTGGGATGTTGTGAATAAAATTCGAGGGAAGGGATTGGCTAACTCAGTTGAATTCACAGACATAATAAAAGACCCTAGTGGACAAATATACGAAAACCCGAAGGAAGTAGTTGATGCTATGAATCGTCGGTTTGCGAGCGCGGCCGCTGCGTGCGGCGCTCCCGCTGCGGACTGCGGCGCCGCCGTAGCGCTGATGCGGGCTGCGCGCCCTCCGGCGGACCGCTGCCTCCGGTTAACCATGTTTTCAGCAGATGAAATTTACCGGATAATTAAAATACACGTAGCACAAAAACGAACACGCGACTCGTATGACCTCTCAGTAGTGGTAGTAAATGCTGCGGCGAGTGCGATTGCTCCTGTTTTAGCTAGTATTTTTAATCGGTGTATACGAGAAGGTCTCTTTCCTGGACCACTGAAGGAAAGTAAAATAACCCCTCTTTACAAAGGTAAAGGTAATAGGGATGACATCGACTCGTATAGACCGGTATCCATAATACCGGTGGTAGCAAAGGTTTTCGAAAATGGATTATGCTCACGTCTGACAAAATACCTAGTCGGCATCGATGCCTTGTCGGAACGCCAATTTGCCTACCGAGAGGGTCGATCCACCACCGCGTTAGCGCGGGAAGTTGTGCACCGGGTTGTGACGGCTCGGGAGGAGAAGCAAAAAGTAGCAGTTCTGTGCTGCGACTTATCGAAAGCGTTCGATGTCGCAGACAGAAACGTGCTTGCGGCTAAACTAAAGCATTATGGTGTTTCCGGTACTGCTCACGCCTTGCTTATAGATCTCTTGAGCGGAAGAGTACAGAGAGTAATGGCTCAGGGCGGAAAAACGAAATCGGATCCTATAAGCACTAACATTGGAGTAGCCCAGGGATCGTCGGTCTCAAACATTTTATTTTCAATTTTAATGAACGACCTACCTCAGGCGGTGACCGGTGGCGAAGCGTTCATGTACGCAGATGACGTGGCGGTGGTCGTCGCAGCACCTTCTCAGTGCGACCTTGAAAGGAAGCTAAACCAGACTGCATCCCAATTGTGTCGGTGGTTCGAGATGAATGGACTGGTTTTGAACCTACGTAAAACTCACTTCATCGATTTCGACCTGTCGGGAAAACCCAGGATACCAATCAGTGTCATGATTAACGGTACCCGGATCGAGCATGTGGAGTCTACTTGTTTTCTTGGATTCCATATTGACAGGTGCATGACGTGGGAACCGCACATAGAAAAAGTATGTAGCAGGTTGAGTGGCGCCTGCTTCGCGCTGAGAAGGATATCGCGGGTTGTGTCGCCTGAGGTAGCACGCAAGTGCTATTTCGCTGTCGTGCACTCCGTGCTGCAATATGGCGTGGAGTTATATGGCTGCGCAGCGGAATGGAATAGAGTGTTTGTTGCGCAAAAGCGCGCAGTTCGCGTACTTGCTCGTATACCACAGGATTGCCCTGCACAGCCGTATTTTAGATCACTGAGAATACTAACCCTTCCCTCATTGTTTATTCTAAGCGTGGCAATGTATGTGCGTCAAAACTTCGAACAATACATAAGCTATAAGGAGATGCACGGACGCAACACGCGAAATGCGGGAAATCTTGTGCTCATCAAGTGCAGGCTCGTTAAAGCTGGCAAACTGACTCACGCTTTGGGACCGCGAGTGTACAACAAGTTACCGCAAGATGTCACTGATGCGCCAAGTGAACATATTTTTAAAGTCAGACTTAAGAAATGGTTGATTGAGCAGGCGTTCTACTCGTTTGACGAATTTTTAAAGATGTAGCTAACTGTTAGTAATTTATTGGCCTTAATCTAATATGTAGATTATTTTAATATTTAATTGAAATGTTATTTATACTATTAACGATTAATATTATTCTTAGTGTAGTACTAATTGTACTAATGACATGTAAATATATTTTACCAATAAAAGATGATATGATATGATATGATATGTTGTCAGCCTGTCGCCTAAAAATTGTAATACACCAATACTTTCGAGTCTCTTAGTCGCCTCATACGACACCCGCAGGTAGGATTCTAAGCCGGCATCACACGACATACCTACCTTATATATTTTTTTTAAATTGGACAAACAAACCTACCTAGGTACTCAGTATAGTATCATTTTCTCGTGATTTTAGCATTAAGGCCACCTTGTTGTCCTTTGTTTGTGTTTTCTACATGTTGTTCCAATTTTGTGCAATAAAGAATTTTGTTATGTTACGTTGTTTTGTTATGTTACTATGATTTGTTTTTAATTGATTTGTGTGTGCAGCATCACAAGAATATGGCAACATTCCAATGGGGTGCCGTGGCGGGGGCGGGGGGGCCGCGGGGGGCGCAAGGAGCGCCGACGGCTCAACTGCTTCCACGCACGAGACGAGGCCAGCAAAGTTTCTGCCGTCTAACTCCACTGACAGGTACAGGACCAAAAAAAATAAGGGGTCGTCCATTAGCGGGGGTGAAGCGGGGCTGCGCTAAGCTGAGCTGAGCGGGGCATGAATTGACCAATCAGGGTACGTTTCCATTGAAGCGTGGCGGGGATTCGGAGATTTTGAGGCTCATGATTGGTCAATTCTGCCGCGCTTAGCTTAGCTTAGCGCAGCCCCGCTTCAATGGAGACGCGCCCTTAATCACGTGATGTTAAAAAGGAGGGGTCTACATAAAATCACGAAATATCACAGGGGGGTTGTAGAAATATATCACGTGTATTATTAATTTATTCCTCTTTTTAACGAAGTAAAATGTTTTATAACATTAAATAAAAATAAATATTATAATAAAATTCGTTTCTTTTTTCGCGACACGCCAATATATATTATAGTTGTCACGATATGGTGTCATTACTTTGATTCGCTGACGACAATCTTTTTAAAATTTAAAAGTTATAGGTAACATTTTTCTTTGGTATTAAGTAAAAAATACACGTGATGTAGGAGGGGGGAGAGGGGAATAGTCAAACCTCACCATGCATCACCAAGTCCTCCCACTTGGCTATAAAAATGCAAAAAAAGAAACACGTGATTAATTGACGGCCTCTAACGTACTCGGCAAATGGACGGTAAAGGAGCGTCTCCACTGAAGCGGGGCTGCGCTAAGCTAAGCTAAGCGCAGCATGTATTGACTAATCATGAGCCTCAAAATCCGCGCCCCGCTTCTGTGGAGACACTGGATTGGTCAATCCATGCCCCGCTCAGCTCAGGTTAGCGCAGCCCCGCTTCAATGGAGACGCACCCTTATTCTGGCAGAGGGGTAAGCTCGTTAGGGTATTAAGAGTTTGATTGATTGTCCAGATTGCTAGACGGCGCTTCGACGGACGACGAAGCCCATGAGGAGGCAGACGGCTCGCCCGCAGTCTGGGAGACCTCGTTCTCCAACGAGCGCCCGCCGCCCAAGGAGCTCAAACAGAGCCAGCAGGCCATCAGCGGACCAGCGGTGAGTTCCTACCGCATACAGCAGCGTTTCTCAAACTGGGGCGCCGCAAAACTCTTCGTTTAAACGTCTGGTCAGCATAGGTAACTGAATCCGACATAATACAGGGTGTAGAAATATTTGCTGCAAATTTTTTAAGGGGAGAACTGGCCCATGACACTGAACAACTTTCCCAAGGACCATAGGTCGAAATATGAAAAAAACATTTGGACCTCCCAGTCCTCCCACACAAAATTACCGACCGACCCAAGTCAATTTGTATGGAAGGTTAAAAATAATCTTGTATTTCGACCTATATATATTTGTTGGGGAAAGTTGTTCAGTTTCATGGACTGATTTAAGTACCCCTTAAAATATTTGCAGCTAATATTTTTACATCTTATATTAGGGAATCGTTGGAAAACCCTGCGTCTTATGGGTCTGATGATCTCAACATTGTTTCAAGCCAGAAGTCTATTTTCTATTCTACATGTGTACCTTTGAGTTCTAAAATTGCATTATCACACCTAAAGTTTAAATGACACCGTGATTCCCCAGGTCGACAAACTGATCAGCATCACGCCGACGTCCCCGAAACCGCCCGAGAACGCGTTAACCAAAGCAATAGAGGCGAACGTGATTGACAAAACTAACCACAAGAACACTCTAGTGCCCGAAAGAAGGACCGCTCCCATAGCCTCGCCAGACCCGCCCAGAATCAACGCGTGGGCCCAAGACCCTCCAATCTTACTGCCTAAACCCAAACCACTATGCCTAGACGCGGCCAAACTAGAGCAGAACCTAAACGCCCTCAAGAAGAACAGCGGTTCGGTAAACCTGAACACAATGAATATCCTACCGCCCTATATTAACGTCGTCACGCCTAATAAGCTCTCAGAAACGAAAGTCAAACAGATAGATCCAATGAAAGCGGTCATAGACGACTTGCAGAGCCCCGACGAGAAAGTCGGGAAGTTGAAGCAGTCGAATTCTGCGGCTAGCCTCCTGAACGGGCCGATGTGCGACGTCCCGTACGCCGACAGCGACAACGCGTCCTCCAGCTCGGGAAGCAACGGGAAACACGCCAATAAAACCAACAAGAACAGCAAGGAGGTCGTCGTGAACGCTAAACGGAAAATCGAAGAACAGGGTAGCAATGGCATGGAGTCAGAGATTAGTTGTTAAACGCGTCAGAGGGCGATGTGTCAGAAAGAACCCACCAGCGGAAGAGTGAAGCCAGAAAATCGTGTTACATGAGGCCGATGATGATGTATACCTACCTAATTGTTGGAACAAGACACTCAACATAAATACATTAGTGCATTGAGGACCGTATTTATAAATTGCACTCAACTGTGAGATCGATCTCAAGAGCAGTCTTGGCATTATGTCAATACCAACATCTCAAAGTCGCACTGAAAATCGATCTCAGAATTGAGTGCGGTTTATAAATACGGGCGTTAGTTTCGAGCACTTATGTCAAACCAAATCAGAGTCAGCCGATTTTTTTTGCCTTCACTCAACGAAGGGGAGTTCTTTCTGATTGTTTTTCCTCTGAAATAAACCAGTACCGTCTGAAGTGTCAAGTGGTTGTGTGAACTAAGTGGATAAAAAAATGGTGTCTCCGCCGTTTAAAAACTTTTACAAATATATTATACCGTTACAATATTAATAAACTGTACATATTTAGACAATGTTTTAATATTAATATAATATATTAAGGTCATGGACAGCATTAATCTAAGACTTGGATCTAAGATCATGAATATACCAAAATAGTACTGTGGAATGAATGATAAAATAAGATTTTGTGTATTTTTGTTAAAACGTGTACAAAAATGTTGTTTTTTTATAAGAATATAATAATAGTAGGAATTAATTTATGTATGACAAATAAAAAGCTTGATAGAACGCTTTCATAGCAAATACATTTGTTATTGTTGCTCAATTAGCTCAATATTTTGCTAACTAGCCCTGGGAGTCGATTTCTGCAACGTCGTAATTCGCTTCCGTGCACGGATTTCCGGAACGACTGGTCTAACCACACTGATGACCGATTTAGCGCAGTGTTAGTGCGACTGCCTTTGACGCAGAAGGTTCCGGGTTCGATTCTCGGCGGGTCATTTACAATGTTGATACTTATCACTTTGTGAATTTGTTTCTAGTCTGGTTAGGACATTGTGGGCTGAACCACCCAATTTTCCGTAAGTAAGATGGTTCCGTGTTTCGGATGGCACGTTAAGCCGTAGGTCCCGGTTGCTGTCTATGATCACTCAGACGGCGGTCGTTACACAACCATGTCAGAAGCCTACTACTAGTAGAAGGCGGTTGAAACATTCTGACACTAGGGTTCATCAAGTTGTTGGACGACTCGGTGACCCACAAGAAAAGAGTGACCACACTTTTTCGAATTTATGTTACTCTATGGTTAAGGGTATGTCTAAATTTACTACAGTTTATGGGAATAAGTAAAGTAGAAGGTGAGATACAAGCACAATAAGTAGCAGATTTTTGCATGAAACGTTCGTTTTTGTTTTATGCAGAAGTCTACACACAAATCACGCTTATATCCCCGGTGAGGTAGGCAGAGCGTTAACGACAGTTAAATTACGGTCGTAGCGCAAGTACGTCTGACAAATGTTTGAGGGTCGTTTCAGATAAGTCGTGTATCACTATAGTGACAAGTTGTCAGCCTGTCGCCTAAAATTGCAATACACATGTCATGAAACCCTCAAATTCCTTAGTCGGCTTCTACGAAATCTGCTACTTATGCTTGTATCTCACGTTCGACTTTAGGTATTTACGATTCCCACATACCCTAGTAAATTCTTACATATCCTTGACTATAAAACATCGATCAATATAAAATTGAAAACGTGTGGTTAGATCAGTCGTGGATTTTCGTTCACGTAAACGAATTACGACGTTTCAGAAATAGAGCTCCGGATGTTTAGATTTTCTACATACCTACCTACGTAATCCGAACCTAAAAATATTTATATGTAAAGTATTACATCGCTTTGTAGTTTCTTACTATAATTTGACAGTATTACTATTATTATTACTAAGTTATACCTAATTTACAAAACTTACGCACTAAAAAATAAACATTTTGATGATAGTGTTCGTTCTTAGAGGCGTCAACAACTGTTGTTACGCTCCATGCAAAATCTTTATTACAAACACAACACTCAAATCACGCCCTTATCCCTCGCGGGGTAGGCAGAGCGTTAACGACCGTAAAATTACGGTACGTTTTCGCCACGTCTGACAAATAATTGAGGGTCGTTTCAGGTAAGACGTGTATCACTATACAGGTTGTCAGCCTGTCGCCTGCATCTTTATTAGGCTACAGAAAAACACAGGAAAAGATACACAAAAGGACAAATTGGTACAATCGACGCCTTATTGCTTCCGTAGCAATATCTTCCAACCGGACAGCAAGGAAACAGTACCTAGTAGATGTTTACTATTTTTTATAGAATTTGTCCACAACATAACTAGTAATTTTCTGAACACTTGGTGTTCTAATCCATAAAGATTCGATCTAGCAACTTCCGTACTCTAAACCATAGTACATATATTATATTTTTAGTCAAAGTTTACGGCACAATGACTACAGAACCCTAAAATATGACTACCAGGCATGCTCTTGGCCAATTTTTTTATTGTTTTTATTTAATTGGCTAGTTTCCTGGGTCATTAAAAAATATATAACAGTTGTACGTTTAAAACTATTGTCCAAAAATACTACGGATTTCATTCATATTTTTCAAAATATTCAAAATTTGAATTAATAAACAGAAAAATAATATAAAAGTAAGTTTTTTGACGCCATCCAAATCACGGTAATATTATCTATACAGTATTGTAACTAGTATATTTTGAGTGAAAATTCGCGCGGTTAAAAACCAGCACACCGTCCTTTCGTCACCACGGTACACACGTGACTGATATCATGCCGAGCGCTGTATAGATAATATTACCGTGTCCAAATACTTACGGCGTGACGTCATACTTCTAGTTCTTCAGACAGAATACCGTTTTAGATCGTTTTAAAAAGTAGCTCATTTGATCTGTCAGGAAACAAGCCTTTCCCGTGGGAATGAGTAGTTTTCCCGGCACGTTTTATACACATAAACCTTTCTCTTGTTTTGGACCTACTTAAACAGAACTAAATTCTGTTTATTATAAAATTCATTAAATTATTCTTATTAAATTAACACTTACTTCTGAACCTACCTTTAAATACATATTCTTGGAATCAAACGCACATCGCAATTTATTACAAAGCTCTACTTAGGAATATTTGGTACATGTATAAGGAAAAAAATACGAATTATAAAATAGGCCACATGGATAAAGGTAGCTAGGTCCACTGCTTAAAGAATTTTAGTTGAAATGTATGAAATAGGCCTGATCTTAACTGCTTGTTTTTCTATCTATGAATGTTAAAAAAACCGTTAAGTATTTTATGGGAATGAGTAGGTACCTAAATAGGTAACAATTTGCCGCCCGATTTACTTTTAAATCTGAGATATATACAGGGTGTAAGAGACGGTGTAACGCAAACTTTGCAGGCGTGTTCAGACCATGAAACTGAACAACTTTTTCCAAGGGGGACTATGTAGGGAAAGTTCGAGTTTCCATACTAAGTCAGTCAGCTGAAACTGAGCAACTTTTTCTATTAGAGCTACGCTGGGAAACGTGAATTTTTTTCGACGTTCCATACAAAATTCCCTATCAACTGACTGACTTAGTATGGGAACTCGAAAAAAAAATTTCGTTTCCCAACATAGCCCCCATTAGAAAAAGTTGTTCAGTTTCATGGTCTGATCATGTCTGCAAAGTTTTCGTTATACCGTCTCTTACACCCTGTATATCTTGGCAGCACGGTGGTGCAACGGGCTAAGTTAAATACTTCGTCTGGTAGTGCTTCAAAATGTTTGTAAATAAATTATAAAGTAGTTAATTATTATGTTTTGTTCCGGCCCAAGAACTGTTCGTCGGTATTGTACAGGGTGTAAAAAAAATGCTGCAAATATTTTAAGGTGTGAATCAGCCCATGAAACTAACAACTTTCCCCAAAAAACATACGTCGAAATATGAAAAAATATTTTGGACCTCCCATACAAAATGTAGCCGAGCTAGTCAAAGTCCAAAATTTTTTTGGGGAAAGTTGTTTCGTTTCATGGGCTGATTCACCCCTTAAAATATTTGCAGCTAAAATTTTTACACCTTATATACCTATGTAAAATAATAATTGCGATGAAATATACAAGTTTGAATGTAGTAATAGTGTAACAATACACAAATCACGCCTTTATCCCTTGCGGGGTAGGCAGAGCGCTAATTATCGCAAAATTACGGTCGTTATCGCTACGTCTGACAAGTATTGAGGGCCTTTTCAGATGATTCGTGTATTACTGTAGTGACAGGTTGTCAGCCTGTCGCCTAAAATTGTAATACACATGAAACCCCCGAGTCCCTTAATTGCCTTTTACAACACCCGCGGGAAGAAATGGGGTGATGCTATTCTAAGCCGGCATCACACGGCAGTCTAAGCCGGCATCACACGGCAGTGTAACAATGATGTTAAATATATAATTTTTACTTTGTATGTTTGAAAATTGTCGGATACCAAGAACACTTGTTTTTTTGAATGGCATGCTTTTTTACTCCCAGACATCTAAGGACATATACACACTAGAACACATTAAAAAATAGTTTATATATAATTAATTATCATATATGAATTAAATGATTCACGCGAGTTTAATATATGGTGTAAAAATATTAGCAGCGAATATTATAAGGGGTGAATGAGCCCATGACACTGAACAACTTTCTCCAAAAAATATGTCGATATATGAAAAAAAACTTTGGACCTCCCATACAAATTGACTTGTATATCGGTCAGTAATTTTGTATGGGAGGGCGAAAGAATTTTTTCACATTTCGACCTATGTTCTATCAGAATCAGAATTTTATTTGCTTAAAACATGGTATTTACATAAAATGCAGGTCTTAGGGAAATATGGGGGAAGTTATTCAGTTTCATGGGCTGGTTCTCCCCTTAAAGTATTTGCAGCAATTTTTTTACACCCTGTACAAGCGTGGCAGCTTTAATTAAAGTATAAGATAGACTAAGGAGTAAAATATTACGACCTAATATGACTTTATCGTGCATTTTTACTCGACATCTCGCACTTTGGCTTAAAGTTATCTTAGAAGAAAAAAAGATACAAAAATATCAACAACTAGCTGGTACCCGCGACTTCGTTTCGCTGACTTATTATTTTAGATGATAAAATAACCTTGTTTCCTTCACTAACGTCCTAAATTATACATGCTAATCTGGGCTCCTATTAGTGCTCCTTGTGGACTACGTCAGGAACACCAAACCTGCGAAGTCTATATGCCAGCAGAAACTACCCATCAAGCAGAACAACTTTTGCTTTCGTGCCATATCTTTATCTCGTATAGTTTAGGTGGGCTCCTGGTTGTGCACCTGGTGGTCTACATCAGGTACTCCAAACCTTCAAAGTCTATGTGCCACCAGAAGCTACCCATCAAGTTAAACATTTTTTGCTTGGTGCCATGTCTGTATCTCCTATAGTTTAGGCGGGCTCCTGGTGGTCTACTGAAGGTACTGCAGACCCTCGAGTGGTGAAAAAAAGTAGCCTATGTCCGTTCTCGGTATCTTACTAATCTCTGTGTGAAATTTCATGATGATCGGTTCAGTGGTTTGGCCGTGAAAGCGTAGCAGACAGACAGAGTTACTTTCGAATTTATAATATTAGTATGGATAAACAATAATTTCTTAGTTTTTTCATAACGATTATTTAAATAACCTGTAACTTACACTTACACAAATCACGCCTTTATCCCTTGCGGGGTAGGCAGAGCGTTAACGATCGTTAAATTACGGTCGTAATCGCCACGTCTGGCCCCTTCAGATGATTCGTGTATCACTGTAGTGACAGGTTGTCAGCCTGTCGCCTAAAGTTGTAATACGTGGTAATAACCTGTAACTTCCTATTTATAATTTACTTGTCATCAAATCCGGGACCCCTTGCAAGTTTATGTTTCATACGAATCACACTATTTAAAAAGTGTGTTAATTTTGGAATTAATGTCTGGTTTTGATACCGTGCAATAGTGAGTAAAATGAGATTTATAAATCTTATAAATTTTGAAAATGTCTCAAATTCAAAATAGTTATTATAGGTTTCGTGTTTTATTAAATCATAAAAATGAAAATGTCTACATTTGCTTACATACACTGTCATTGCTTACATACTTATTTTTTTAAATTCATCCATACTTGTAATGGTCTTATTGACTAAAAATGCACGATACTGTATACCTACATATATGTTTTATTTATCTCAGAGTAGTGCCACATCATTTTTGTTCATCTGTGTTAAACATGCATTTAAAATTAAATCCCTCTGTTTGTATACCTATCGAGGCATGAAATGACAGGGTATCATGGTATTTTTATTTACCTAAAGTATATTGTTAATGGGCATTTTTAATATACCTAATATATAAATGTATAAATTAAATATATTAACTATTCACACAAAATGTTATGCTATTTGATTTGTTACATAAAATCAGTTATTTATAATATTTGATACCTACACCTGCGTTACGTGTAGGTGTTATTTGAAAAATAAAATAAGTATGGAAAATGCCCGAAAATTTACGTTAATATTAATTGTTTAGTTAAATAATATTCAAACGGAGCTAGAATAAAATATTTATTTGAATAATGTCAGTTGAAAATAGGAATATCAAATGCTGATAAAAACTGCATAATTGCATTTAAAAAATTGTAGTGCAACCTTTTAACATGCATAACCTACATTGAAGTCGTTTATGAACGACTCAAAAACACTTTTGTCGAATAACGTTTTATTGTCACTTCTAAACGTTGCTCAAATTAGGATTATTGTTTTCAATTTTAGTAAAAAAAAAACGTTCTTAAACGTAATTGAATAAAAAGTAATGTGGTTGTGAAAATATGTATAGTGCGTGCGATGAACACAAGAAAGAGATAAAAGTTCCTTTAAAAAAGATATGAGTGACTCTGAAATGTTATTCTTCATTATTCTTTGTTAGAAACCTCTTTTAAATGTAATATATCGCTACGATAACTGGCTTAGAACAACGAAATATAAAACAAAATTAAAAGAGGACTTTATTTTTAAATTTTATGCATTACAAAAAAATTACCATGTAAACCCTTTTTAAAGATGTACGTACTAAGTAAGTTATTAATAATGCTATTATCTAGAAAGCACATTTATGGTAAATAATATAATGAAAAAGTACTGTAAAATTTATAAAATAACAACAAAAGAAAAAGTGTAATTGATATTCAAAAATAAAATCATTAATAATAAATGTATTATGAAGTTTAATTCCTCCTGTTCTAGTATGTACAGGGCCCTAAGTCTGCTAAATGAAAATCGTTTCAGTTGATGTCGATTGGATCTCAGTTGGATGATTTTAGTAGTTTCGTAGCCTGCTGACAGTTTGAAGTATAGAAAATCACATCACAATGGCAATGGAATGACAGTTGAGTTTCGATGGCATTAGAATGATTTTCCCTATAAGTCTGTAAGTACTTACTGTACTTATCTTTTTGTAAACAAACTTTGTATGAAAGTGACACTTCAGAACTGTCAGTTTAATATAAAGTCTGTTTACAAAAGACTAAGGGACTCGAGAGTATTGGTGTATTACAATTTTTAGGCGACAGGCTGACAACCTGTCACTATAGTGATACACATGCTTTCCGAAACAACCTTAGAAAACAATACTCAAAAATGTCAGACGTGGCGATAGCGACCGTATACTTACGGCTGTTAACGCTCTGCCTACCCCGCAAGGGATAAAGGCGTGATATATGTATGTATGTATGTTTACAAAAGATAAATACCTAAACTTACAGACTATAGTGTTTAGGATAAGATTTCCTGTTAAACTGTATTTGATTAAATAAATAAATAAATGACAAAAAATTTGCAGACTTGGGGCCCAGGTCCGCTCGCCAGTCGCGGTATAGCCAGCCATATAAGGTGTAAAAATATTAGCTGCAAATATTTGAAGGGGAATCAGTCCATAAAACTGAACAACTTTTCCTAAAAAACATAGGTCGAAATATGAAAAAAAATTTGGGCGCGCAGTGGTATCACCATGGGTATCGTGGGTCCGCAGTGATACAAACACTGACTTGGTCGGCCGATAGATTTTGTATAGGAGTTCCAAAAATTTTCTTCATATTTCGACCTATGCTCCTTGGGGGAAAGTTGTTCAGTTTCATGGGCTGGCTCACCCCTTAAAATATTTGCAGCTAATATTTTTACATCCTGTATAAATACTATTACCGTTACATACATACCCAGCGTTATCAGATTTGAACATGCTCAGTATGCCTACTAAGCCCTTTTTAATCATTAGGTGCGTACACACCGGCCGAGCAGCCTCAGATGCTCACCGCCGCGCGCATCATGCAACGCATTGCGCGGTCGGTGTGGACGGTTTTCCGTCTGAGCATGAGAATTTTAAGTCGAAACACGTCCACACCGACCGCGCATGCGCCGCATGCTGCGCGCGGCAGTGAGCATCTGAGGCTGCTCGGCCGGTGTGTACGCACCCATTGCAATTTTCATCTAATGCAGAATGTTAGGAAAAGTACTGGATTCCCTTGGACACGTCATTTTCTATAAGGTAGCGTTTTTTTTACTGGCATTGCAGTACAGAGACTACAGTTGGGCATTTTTGAAAAATTTGATTTTGGTTTATCCCTAGGTATGTTTATGTTATTTCTAATAGATTATTAAAGTAATCATTAAAAAAAATACATTAGTTTTTCGCTGTCCACACCCCAAATTGCATGGTAAAAAAAACTTATATTTTTTTCGGTGCGAATGCATATTTTTTAATCATATTTTAAACTAGCAATACTATTCTTCATTCAGTATACAATTTTGTGACTTAATGTGGAAAGGGTTTAAATTCTATTTTAAAGTTTATTCCTAGATCTCTGCTCACGTCAAAATTATTCAAGAAAAATAAAAACAAATTGTATTCAATACTCTTTTTTTATTCGTTTCATGTTAAATAATAATTATTTTTATGAAATTCTAAACATCAATTATAAATCCTACGGACATTGCATCGCAATATAAGAAATACATATATAACATATAAGCTAGGCTGTTTAACTAACAAGAAATTTGTTCAAAATTGAGAATTTTAAAAAATTATAATAAACAGTACCTAGATTTATAAACGTAAATATTATTTCCTTACTTAGCTGTTGTTTAACGCAATAGATACATTTTTTAAATATAAAGTTACTAAATATGCACATAAAACAAATAGTTTTCTTATTTAATTATTTCTCAAATTTGAACATTTTTATACATTAAAACTGTATTGCTTGGACATAAGAGCTAATTTAGCGTGGCTACAGAAAACAAGACTCCAGCTTGCAGCAAAATAGACTCTTTTCGTGCCTAAATGTATCAAATTTTTTTCCATACACATACACAAATCACGCCTTTTCGCGGGGTAGGCAGAGCGTTAACGACCGTGAAATTACGGTCGTTTTCGCCACGTCCTGACAATAAAAAATTAAAAATGTCTCGGACAATTCACACGGTGCCATCTAGCCCCAAACTAAGCAAAGCTTGTACTATGGGAACTAAATAGCTGATATACTAATATTGTCTGTGACAATATAATAATAATGTCTGTAATATTTTTCCATGAGTAAGATATCCAAATATTTGGTTTAAATTAGAAACAGAAATTATAACTTTATTACGATACAGTATGGGACATTTAAAATATTAAATTAAAAGCTAACAAAACAATTAAGAATAACTCTTAACAACAATAGAATCATATTGCAACAATGACCAAAAAAATTGAGTATTTCGTATGATCAGGGTTGGTCTTAAGAAATACTGTTTTTAATACATATCGTACATACATACGGTCCAACAAGTGAACAATGTGATACATAATAACATTATCGTAGCTTGAAATAAATTCATTTCCTATGAATAAACGAAATAATCGATGTATGCATGATAATATGAGCAAAAAAAATATAAATAGGATATAAGAAAATTATAAATAGGCTTATGCAAACTTGTTTGTGTGCACGAAAAAAATCTCGAACTCGATAAACCCAGATACACCACATTCACAACACTAAATTTCAATTTGATTCAATTACATAAAATAATTTTGTATACAAGGTGTAAGAATATTAGCTGCAAATATTTTAAGGGGTGAATCAGCCCAAGAAATTTAACAACTTTCTCCAAGGAACATAGGTCAAAATATGAAAATAAAATTTGTACTCCTGTATTTGTAGGTCCAAATTTTCTAATCATATTTCGAGCTATGTTCCGTGGGGTAAGTTGTTCAGTTTCATGAACTGGTTCACCTCTTACAATATTTGCAGCTGAAATTTTTACATCTTGTATACTCTTCAATTCATGACGACGAAAAGAGAATAAACAAATAATAGCACATTTAAAAAACTTTTACAAATATATTTAAAAGTGACTTTATGCCAAACTACAAGTAGGCGATTAATCTAAATCACACTCTGATAATGTTAAATAATATCTAACGATTTCTTTTTAATTTAACAAGACGGCTCAATTTATCTCGAATCTCTATCCTTAAAAATATAACAAAAAATATAATTTGTAATCCCATTATAAACTTCGTGTTTCAGGGCCTTGTGTGGACCATAAAAAAAATCACATTCATAAAACTAATTTAAAATTGCATCGGCCCAATCCGTTACCCACAATTTAAATAAAAGTCAAAATTAAAAAAAAATGACTTGCGTGTTGTATATTCTTACGATTAATTAAAAATAAACAGTAAAAACTGCTAATAATGTAAAATAAAAAAATAATTGCACTCTACACAGGCTAAATCCAGGATTTGGCGCGAAAACTATCCGTCACTTTTAATGCAGGAAAAAAACTCAAAAGCTTATTGCAAATGGCGGCAAGCGCGACTGTGCCTACATGGCCTAAACGCACCAATGAGAAGTGACTGAATTTTGACATTGACACATTTTTGACCAATCACAGAAAGGCACAGTCGAGGGTGGCGCCATTAGTTCCTCAGTTTCCTACCTCACTTACCAGGCTTTGCAGACAGATATATTTACAAAAACCAATTTTACAAAAGGTCATTTCTTGTCATACCACCATATCTTATCTCAAACTGGGCCCCAAGTCTGATATTTTTTTGTCATTATAACGCCATCGAAACTCAACTGTCATTCCATTGCCACTGTGATTTTCTATACCTCAAACTGTTAGCAGACTACGAAATGACCGAAATCATCCAACTGAGATCCAATCGACATCCAACTGAAACGATTTTCATTTAGCAGACTTAGGGCCTAGTTATAATTATAATGTTATACGTATAATACATATAATATAAATATAATTGTTACCGCACATACTTAGAACTTAAAATTGTTTTAAAATGAGATCGTTTTGGTCAGATTACGATGCCATATAAAACTGAATAAAGAAATATTTGAAGACAGCTGTCGGCAGTTTTTTACCGTGGATCAAAAAAGTGAGTTAATGTAATAAAAAAAATGTTTATAATCAAAGAATACTGTTGCAATTATAATACTGAAAAAAACTTGCAAATACAAGGTTTATTTATTTTCAAAAACAAAAGCCGTAGTCACATGTCAACTTTTACCAGCATTGTTGCGCAACGATCTCCCGGATGGTGCACAATAAAATGGCGGCGATATTTGTACCATATGCATGTCGCCGTTTTTTTTAATATCAGATACATGTAGCCGAAACAAAAATCGCCGCCATTTTAACGCGAAACTTCGATAGCTTATAAGAACAAAATTAGCGCAACAAAATTTGTTTCTCATCATCATGTCGCGAGACAAATGTTATCAAGTGAATACGCGCCTCAAACGAAACAATATTAATAAATAGAAAGTACGGCAGTGCAACACCAAGTTACTTTTATCTCCAAATATTTTTCTATTTACAAAGTATTAAGTACAGATGGCACTCACACACCAGTGCTGCCAACTGTCGTCAACAAACGCAAGCATATTATCATAAAACAAATGCAAGGTTTTATAGCCTGGATACTGGTCCTTTTGGCATATAAAACAAATTATTTCTTTGTGTTACCAACCGCCTGCGAGGGTTGACAACAGTTAAATCAATGATTACGAACAATTTATAAACAATGTTTCGAAAAACAAAACAAAACTGTTAAATTTGCACCAGTGGTGTGGAAGTACCGACAGTAACAAGTAGACATCACACTTGACATACATTTGAAATCTAATCAACTTACCTACGTTATTTCACGAGCAACCATATTTTTTTACAAATTTCATTTCATTTCGTTTTTTTTACAGTTGATGGGAACCAGCACTTGCACACTATATTTAAAAAGAGCATACGTTTATTTTTGTATTTATATAAGCCACTATAAAAAAAGTAGCGCTTTTAAATAACCTTTTGTAAACTTGTATTTTAAGCCGCCATTTTGAAACAAAAATGGCGACCTCAAACATTCGAAACCCTTTTCGCGCGCATCACATAACACACATTCTAATTACAAAATAATTATCACAGAGCCGACGTTCGTTCAGAAATCGTTGTCGCTGCTACCGTCGCAGGCCTCGTCGATCTGGCGCGGCGCGGGCGGCGGCGCGCAACGCATTGCGCTTGTCACCAGCATCGGCCCGTGGAACGACTGCGAACGGAGCACGCTGCTGGATTCCAAACAACAATATTCATTAGTCTCCTGTTTTACAGCAAGGTGGAACCGCACTGCAGCGAAGCGGCGCGGCAATTCGCTTGTGAGTCATTAATACAATACAGGGTGTAAAAAACATAGCTGCAAATATTTTACGCGGTGAACCAGCCCATGAAACTCAACAACTTTCCCCAAGGAAGATAGGTCGAAATATAAAAAAAATTTTGGACTGCCCATACAATCTTCCCGAAGGACTAAGTCCAAAAAAATTCTCATATTTCGTTAGACCTATGTTTCTTGGGAAAAGTTGTTCAGTTTCATGGGCTGATTCACCCTTTAAAGTATTTGCAGCTAATATTTTTACACCTTATATAAAAGTTGTTCGCTTAAAGTATTATCCAAAAATGCTATGGACTTCATTCATACTTTCATACTTTTCCAAATATTCAAAGTTTGAATTAATAAATAGAAAATATATTATTAAAGCAAGTGTTATGATCTGACGCCATCCAAAATAGCGACGTTTCATACTTTCCTATTTTCATACCAAATATTGTTTTAAAAACCTGCCAGTCCACATACCTATTGCAGAGTGTGTAATATTGTGTGTATACCTCAATCAAATAAAGAAATTATCCCGAATGGCAACATTATTGTTGACATCCCGCTTATTATGTGTTATTTTGATAGAGGCAAACAATAATGTCGTCATTTCGGGATCCTTTCTTTATTCAACCGAGTTATACAGGGTGTAAAAAAAATAGCTGCAAATATTTTAAGTGAATCAGCCCATGAAAATGAACAACTTTCCCCAAGAAACATTGACCGGTCGAAATATGATAAAAATTTTTGGACATCCCATACAAATTGACTTGATCGGTTGCTAATTTTTTATGGGAGGTCCAAAAAATTCTCATATATTTCGACCTATGTTTCTTGGGGAAAGTTGTTTAATTTCATGGGTTGTTTCACCCCTTAAAGTATTGGCAGCTAATATTTTTACACCTTATATTTTGCAGTCTTATTATACTGGCTTAGAAGCTGACGTAATAGTTGTGCAAAAATTTTAGCTGGGGCTCCTTCCGTAAACCTCGACAAGTCGACAATTGGTCGAAATTGAATCCCTAGCATGGGTCCCTAGTTTTACAACAAGTGCTAGTGCACTTAGCCTTTTTAAACTGCACTCAAATCTGAGATCGACCTTGAGCGCGACTTTGAAATGCTATGCTGTTAGTATTGACTGACATTTGTCAAAATCGCTCTTGAGATCGATCTCAGAGTTGAGTGCGATTCACAAATACGGACCTTAGTGATGATCAAACATAAACCACAAAAACAAAAGAAGATTAAAGTGGTCAATAAAAAGTGTTTGAAAATAACGAGAGATTTTTCTTTGATTGGAAGAATAATCTTAAAATGCATTTTTGCACTAGAAGCTTTTAAAAGTGCGTTGTTATTTTACAAAGAAGCTTTTGGCAAATATCACAGAAGAAAATTTTGTTAGACACCATTTTTTTAAATATATTAAATAGTTACAAACACGACTGAAGCATTTTCTTGATTTTTCAATTGACTAACTTTTTGTCACAAAGTTAATACAAACGAAACAAGTGGAAAAAATTCAAGCCACCTATAAGATTTGAAACCATGTCTTCTGACTTGGCGGGTCAGACGTGTTAACCGCTACACCACGGTTGGCTCTATGATAGAGGTTCTATCCGTAATTGTGATCCACTTGTTTCGTCTGACCCGGCAAGTCAGAAGACGTGGGTTCAAATCCCATAGGTGGCATGATATTTTTCCACTTGTTTCATTTGTATTAACTTTGTAACAAAGTTAATATAAATATCTAGTGTTTGATTAAAACACGAAGTATTCGAAATGACTACTTGTGGACATTTCTACAAAATAGTAAACATTTTCACTTTACGTAAAATATAAATTTTTAACATAACAACAAACAAAAACATCCAATGAAAAAAATTATAGAAAAATCAAGACTGTATAATACAAAAGCGTGGTGTGCTGGATTAGAATAGCATCACCCCATATCTACCCGTGGGTGTCGTAAAACCGACTAAGGGATGAATCCAGGGTACGGGCAGCAGCGTTCTCTATAAAAACACTCGTAAATTCTCGCCAATGCGCCTGCCAAGCGTGGTGAGTATGGGAAATACCTCCCCTTGTAGGGCCCATGTCCAGCAGTGGACTGTTGTGTCTGTCACAGTAGTAGTAGTATACAAAAGCGTAAAAACGTGAAAGCGCTTCGAAAAGCTTAAGAACAGGGTGACAGTACACCGAAAGAGTAGCTGCAACTGCAAACGCTTGTAAAAAAGACGTGAAAAGACATAATAAAACGCCACAGCTGTCAGATCTGACATTTGACTAACCTTACACAAATGGCCGCCATTTCTGTTTAGCGAGATTTGCATGCGTTTGACATCTGTCACTGTCACGCTCTAGAATTTACAATAGGAAAAGTTTTATGATCACGTGTTCTTAGATTAGTAATAAAGTAATAATCTGTGAATAATGTAACGAAGCAAAATTGTTACATACATTAAAAGAAAATAAAATGTCAAAGGAGAAAAAATATTAATGAACAAAAAGAATATTTTTATTACAGAGTATTGTCGTTATCGTAAATCAGCCAAATAATCAAATAACTTGTATACTACACCTACATAGAAAATGCCATATAGCTTAATGAAACGTAGAGAGGAACGTGAGCCATTGTTCACGTTTCAAATTAGCGGGAGGTAATAATCCATACAAATCACTTTACTCCCCAGGTGAGAAAAGTTACGTAAAACGGAACGTAAATCTAATATATTTTTAAAGGCAAAATGGAAGATTTGGCTGAATGGACTTATTGCTGTTGCTTTATACGATATTTTCTTTACAAAAAAATATGCGCCAATTCGTATTGGATATTTCATGTAACTTTTTAGGTTTATTGAACAGTTCTTCTGATATTAATTCTCTTTTTTTATTCTTGCAAGTGTAGTATAAAACAATATATATCACTGGGAAGAAAATCCGATTGCAAACTCGTGTATTGATGCCCTCAGCTGCGCTTCGGGCCTCAAACTACACCCTCGTTACACAATCGGTTCTTTTCTTACCGCGTGATCAATGTGCTATTATTAGTGAACGACAACGAGTGACGACCGATGTGGCGCAGTGGTAGTGCGACTGCCTTTGACGCAGAAGGTTCCGGGTTCAATTCTCGGTGGGTCACTCACAAAGTTGATAAGTATTTATCACTTTGTGAACTTGTTCCCAGTCTGGTTAGGGCATTGCGGGCTGAACCGCCCGATTGTCCGTCAGAAAGATGGTTCCGTGTTACGGATGGCACGTTAAGCCGTAGGTCCCGGTTGCTGTCTATGATTGATTACTTAGACGGCGGTCGTTACACGACCATGTCAGAAGCCTGCTACTTGAAGAAGACGGTTAGAAAATCCTGACACTAGGGTTCACTGGTTCGTTGGACGGTTCGGTCTTCTTCTTTTTCGTGTGGGACACCAAATCGGCCAACGACCCGACGAACCCTAGTGTCACAATTTTTCAACCGCCTTCTACATGTATCAGGCTTCTGACATGGTTGTGTAACGACCGCCGTCTAAGTGATCATAGACAGCAAACGGAACCTACGGCTTAACGTGCCATCCGAAACACGGAACCATCTTACTTACGGACAATCGGGTGGTTCAGCCCGCAATGTCCTAACCAGACTGGGCACAAATTCACAAAGCGAGAAATATCAACTTTGTGAGTGACCCACCGAGAATCAAACCCGGAACCTTCTGCGTCAAAGGCAGTCGCACTACCACATTAATGTGCTATTGTTAAGACGCACCTGGCGGTCTTGGCGGGCTGGGGCTTGGCCTTGCCGAGCGCGGCCGCCTTGCGAGGGTCGTACGAGGCTCGTCGTTTCCACTTCTCCAGCTCCTGCTTCTTTTGTTCTGCAAGACACAACGCACAATATCATTAGCTGGGTCTCCATTGAACGAGTAGCCTCAGACGCTCACTGCCGCGCGCAGCATGCGGCGCAATGCGCGGTCGGTGTGGGCGGTTTTTCGCCCGAGCATGAGAATCAAATTGTGTTGCGTATCACTCTTAAGCCTATTATTAAGAGAAAATAACAGGCTTAAGAGCCATACAATTGAGAGAAAACACGATTTAACGCAATAAAAATAAATTTTCCCATGGGAAAAACGCATTTTAATGCGAATTTCATCCATTTGCCTATTAGCCAGCCATAACATATACCTTTAGAGAAAACACGTTTTCCCACGACAAAAATAAATTTAATTGCGAGTTTCATCCGTTTTCTTACTAGCGAGTCATATCTTTTGAAAACAATAAATTTTCCCGCGGGAAAACTAAATGTTCCCATGGGAAAAAACGCATTTTATTGCGAATTTCATACATTTGCCAATAAGCCAGTCATAGCCTCAAAACAAAACACGTTTTCCCACGGGAAAAATATTTTTTCCCATGGGAACTTACCCATTTCTAGTATCTGCGGGTTGGGTTTGCTCTGGCGCGGTTCGCCCAGCGCACCGATGTAGGTTTTACTCGGGTCCTTCCTCAGAAACGTCCTCGGAGACGTCTCACTCTTGTACTTAGAGATGTCCAGGTACCGAGGCTGGATCTCCTTCGGCTTCTTCTGACTGATGGACGTGGTGGACGAGGACATGGAGTAGTCGCCGCTGTATCTGAAATATAAAACAAAATTGAGATCGCTACAAGCGATAAGGCCGCCTTTGCTTGCTTTTAGTTATACACTCGACTTCAAAAAAATCGCACGTCCGTAAAAATAGGCTTCAAGCACTGGTAATCCTTAAGACAAGCAGTTATTCGTAGCAATATTGGTATCATTTGAGAGCCCTATAAAAACTCTTTAAAAAAAAATCCATTTCATTTGAATAAAGAAAAAGCTTGACCTTGACACTTCACGTCACTGTGAATGACAATGGAACTGATTCTCCTCTTCAAATTTTGTTTGTATTGTTTTGTTTTTTGGGTATAAAAGGGTCGATACAGCTTATTGGGGGATAAATTTGCTACCTACAGTCGAAGAAGACACAGAAGAATATCTTTCATCAGAAAAACGTCCTTGAAGATGGACACTACAGCTGCTAAAGCCGCCCAAGTTATCGCACTACTGCAATCAGGACTACGTCAGTGTGATGTTGCTCGGCAATTGCACTTGAGTCGCTTTTCTGTTCGAAGAGTGTACCAGCGGTTCCTGCAGACCGGTGGCTTTGTCCGAAGGCGTGGGTCTGGTAGAAATCGCTGCACTTCTGCGAGAGATGACCGATTCGTCGTATCGAAATCTTTGAGAAATCGGTTCTCTAATGCTGTTGAGTTGCAACAGCAGCTTCAAGCAGTTCGTAGAAGGGCCGTGAGTGTCTCTACAGTTAGAAGAAGACTAAAGGAGAGAAATATTGTGGCTAGAAGACCTGCTACGGGTCCAAAATTAACCGCAGCGCATCGGCGAGCACGCTTGCAATTTGCTCGCGCCCACGTTAATTGGACCCTGGACCAATGGAGAACTGTTCTCTTCTCAGACGAAACGAGAGTGTGCCTTTTCTGCAACGATAGACGCAAAAGAGTATACAGAAGACCATGGGAACGTTTTGCCCAAGCCTGCATCCAAGAAACGGTAGAATACGGGGGCGGTTACTGCATGTTCTGAGGCGGCATATCTGCCGATGGCAAAACTGAACTTTCTTGCGTCTCTCGGACCGGCGGTGCTCGCGGGCAAGGGTCGATGACTGCTCACCGGTACATCACAGAGATCCTGGAAGAACATGTGGTCCCCTATGCTGGATTTATTGGCGACGGGTTCACATTAATGCACGATAACGCTCGCGCGCACACTGCTGGTATTGTGCAAGGCTACCTTCAAGAGGTTGGGATCCCTGTCATGCAGTGGCCAGCGAAAAGTCCAGATCTGAACCCGATAGAGCACCTCTGGGACCAGCTGAAACGCAAGGTTAGATCCCGTGATCTCGCTCCCGCGACTCTTCAGGAGCTCCAAGGCGCCGTTATTGAGGAATGGGACAGTATCCCTCAAGAAGAGGTCCTAAAGTTGGTGCGATCCATGAGGGAGCGCATGGAAGACGTCATTAGGGCTAGAAGGGTAACACTAGGTTTTAGGTTAGTTTTAAGCAACTTTGTTTTGAAAAATTAATCAGATTTCATCAGGGTTTTTAATGATTTTTATTGTTTTGTAAATTTTTCTCAGTTCCAATAAAAAACATTGAATGAATTATTGTTTTTGCATTCTCTGTTTCCTTACCTTTCAAATGATACCGAACATTACCAATATTTCATGATACAAATACGATTGAAAGATGTTTGAAATAGATTTCTTAAAAGGTGCGATTTTTTTGAAGCCGAGTGTAGTATATTGTGCCGTTTTGTGTTTTAATATTGTGTTTGTTGTAAGCAATAAAGAGTTTATCTATCTATCTATCTATCTATATGAGATCAACTCAAGAGTTTGACATTGATACATACATACATACATATATCACGCCTTTATCCCTTAGGCAGAACGTTAACGGCCGTAAAAATACGGATTAATAGATATCAATTGAGGGCCTTTTGAGATAATTTGTGTATCAGTATACTGACAGGTTGTCAGCCTGTCGCCTTATCGCCTTAAGCGATCTCTTCCAGGCAACTAAAGTGGATTGTTTAGGTTAAACCGAAAACAAACCTCTTTTTTGTGTGTTGGACTCTACAATTCTGGCCCCGGGGCCATCAAATCTACACCTGTCGGCTTGGTGGGGAGCTCGAGCTCACCCGGAAATAATTGATTGGTTGTTCAAACAACCAGCCCAATCACGCCCTGGGGGCGAGACTGGGCTTAGGAGTTGTTCTGGGGAGAACGGATTGGACTGAACCAAAAACAAACCCTTTTTGTTTTATTGTACCATAATTTTGAGCAAATAAATTTCTGTATTTTAAACGGAAAACAAACCTCTGTTTGGGATGCGCAGGCGCTCGTTTTCCCGCGGGATTCCTCATGATTACCACGGGAGCGCTCTCTGTGCCGCTCTCTCCCTCCGTGTCACTCGTGCCAGTTGTCAAAGACGTCTTCTCGTGGCTGAAACATAACATAACATAAGATAATTATTTGTTCAATAAATTTAATTGCAAAGAACAAAAACTTTTTAAAAAGAGAAACTACTTGAACGGACGTAAAAAGTGCGAACCTCCATTTTCTTGTCTGTTAATATACGCTTAAAACCTTCTTCTAAGTCCGACAAATACTTTTCTGAAAACTACATCAAAATCGGTTCATCCAAACACGAGATAATCGCGGACAAACATGCATACATACAGTACCGATCTCAGTTAGATCTCCTTTTTTGAAGTCGGTGAATTAAAAAGTAAGATAATAACTGTTCTTCTTCTCCTTTTCATGCGGGACACAGAGTTGCCCAACGACCCGATGAACCCTAGTGTCTGAGTTTCTCAGCTGCCTTCTACAAGTAGCAGGCTTCTGACATGGTTGTGTAACGACCGCCGTCTAAGTGATCATAGACAGCAACCGGGACCTACGGCTTAACGTGCCATCCGAAACACGGAACCATCTTATTTACAGACAATCGGATAGTTCACCCCGCAATGTCCTAACCAGACTGGGGACAAATTCACAAAATGATATATATTAACTGTGTGAGTGACCCGCCGAGAATCGAACCTGGAACCTTCTGCGCCACTAGCACTGCGCCACATCGGTCGTCCCTTACCTAAAAATAGACGAATTCCTCGGACTACTCCCATTCGTGGTGGAATTAGTATCGCTGTCCAATATGAAGGTTTTTCTCTTGTCTATGGCTTCGTCCCTCTTGGTCAAGAAGTCTATGTTGTCTTTGGTCGGTGTTATGTCGTCTACGATGTATGTTTTGCGTTTGTCTGTCTGTCGCTTCGGCTTTTCTGAAGGCTGGTTCACCTGGAAGGTGTAAAAATATTAGCTGCAAATGTTTTTTGGGATAAAATTCCCAAAGAGAAAGGAACGAACCAGGATCATTTGCATCGCAAACAGTTGCACTGCCACTGCGGTATCCCGGTATTGGCTAATACCGGTTGGTCTGTTTTCAATACCGGTATTGAAAATGTAATACCGGGATTACGGTACTGATGATTTCTATATGATTCAAGTAAGATATACAGTTATGCGCTCTTATTTCGTTACTTTTTCGTCCTTGCGTCGCTACGCTGTCAACATTTATTTGATTGATTCAGTAATTTTGAAGTTAATATAATATTTTAATATTATAGTGTGATTGTCGCAAAAAAAAGGCCAAGATCCCGTAGTTAAAAAAAAACAATCCGGTATTCAAAAACCGAATACCGGTACTGGTATTGTAAAAAAGCGGTATTCGAAAGCCCTAACTGCGAATTACAATTACAAACCTGACAATAGGCTCATTTCCTGACAGGTCAAATGAGGTACTTTTTAAAACGGTATTTAGTATAAAAAATTACAAGTATGATATCACGCCGTAAGTATTTGGATGGCGTCAAAACACCTACTTTTATTTTATTTTTCTGTTAATTAATTCAAACTTTGAATATTTCAAAAAATTATGAATTAAGTCCGTAGTCTTTTTGGACAATAGTTTTAACGTAGAACTGTTATATTTTTTTTAATGGCCCAGGAAACTAGCGAATTGTGAGTGGCCTAGGAACGAACCAGGAACCTTTGCATCGCAGACAGTTACACTACCACTGCGCCACTCTAATAATCACAGACCTGGAAATTAGTGACATAGCACTACACCCTGAGTCAGGACCGTCATCAGAAAGTCTCCCATTCTTCTTCTAAGTCGATGCCTCATTCCTGAGGGGCGTGACCATGGGGAGCCTCTGCTCCACCAAATTTCTCCAGGCTCCGCGGTCTTGTGCCGTGTGCACGGACGCCTGCAGTGTGGCCTCGGTTGCCTGATGTACTGTATCGGTCCATCTGACCGGTGCTCTTCCACGACTTCTTTTGCCCCTAACATGGCCGGTGAAAATAACTGACTCCAGACATTCATGTTCACGCCTGGTTAACCCCTTAAGTCTCCCATTACCAACCTGGAAATTGGTGACATAGTCCCTATTGAGCACCACATCGACCTTCCTCCTGTCCTTGGGGCGGACCAGGTCCAGGATGTCGGAGTGCGTGGAAGTCAGCATGGGGTCCGCGGGGACGGGCAGCTCGTCGGTCTCGTCTGAGGAGTAGCCCTGAGCCAGCTCCGCCATGTTGGTGGTGTGGAACGACTGCGAGCGGTGGACCGGGGACGAGTGGCTGCAAGGAAAATATGCCGTCGATAGATGTCAGATTAAGTAGATTCACAACGAAAGCTTTTAAAAAGTCAGGAATTTACAATACAATGCTGTCACTATACAGACATATTGTCATTTCCTGACATATGTTCCTAGGGGAAAGTTGTTCAGTTTCATGGTCTGCTTGCACCCTATCACTATACGAGACGCTGTCCCTAACATACTGTATTGAGAGCCCTTTCAGATGATTCGTGTATATAACTATAGGAACATAAAATTGTTACAAAACAGGAGAAAATTTTGTATGTCAATTTTCCCTTTTTTACAATGTCCAATTTATTTGTATAGTGACAGCATTGTATTGTAAATTCCCGACTTTCTAAAAGAATTCGTTGTGCCGGAAAATGAGTTTGCCGTGTGATGCCGGCTTAGAATTGCATCACCCCAATTCTTCCCGCGGGTGTTGTAAGAGGCAAATAAGGGACTAGAGGGCTTCATGTGTATTACAACTTTAGGCGACAGGCTGACAACCTGTCACTACAATTGATAAACGAATCATCTGAAAAGGCACTCAATACTTGACAGACGTGGCGATATTTTACGATCGTTAGCGCTCTGCCTACCCCGCAAGGGATAAAGGCGTAATTTGTGTGTGTGTAATCCTCACCTAGGCGAACTAAGGTCGTCTTTGTTCTCCTGCCGTCTCGCTAACGCCTGTTTCCTTCTACCCTCTTGCGCTGCCTTCATCGGGTCGTAGGAAGACCGTTTCTTCCAGTTGGAGAACTCTATCTCCTTCTCTTTCGACGCCAGAGCCGATGAGGACCGGTACTGGCTGGGGCGTTTTGGACCTGCAAGCAGATTTGACGAGTGTAATAGTACATTATGGCAGTAGTCAAAAATAGTCGTGTAATATTGGAAGCCGTGTGATGCCGGCTTAGAATAGCATCACCCCATTTCTTCCCGCGGATGTCGTAAGAGGCGACTACGGGATTCGAGAGTATTGGTGTATTACAATTTTTAGGCGACTAGCTGACAACCTGTCACTATAATGATACACAAATTATCTCAAACAGCCCTTTGTATTTGTCAGACGTGGCGATAGCGATCGTATTTTTACGGCCGTTAACGCTCTGCCTACCCCGTAAGGGATAAAGGCGTGATTTATGTATGAATGTATGTATGTATTTATGTAATATAACGAGACAAGCCGAGGCATTCCCAAGAATACATGACCAGAAATTGGCATTTTGGTTGAGGCTAGTATAATGCTTTTCTTCTATTTGCGAGGAAACCCAATAAATCTACATTTTAATCGTGTGATGCTGGCTTAGAATAGCATCACCCCATTTGTTCCCGTGGGTGTTGTAAAAGGCATTTAATGGACTGGAGGGTTTCATGTATATTACAATTTTAGGCTGTTTTTTGTATGATGTTATTTTTTAAACACGCATTTGACTCGCGTCTATTTTGTGGTATGGTGCTAAGTATTTACACATACACATATCACGCCGCCTATCCCTTGCGGGGTAGGCAGAGCAACAGCGACCGTCAAAATACGGTCGCCATTACCACGTCTGACATTTTTGAGGATTGTTTTCCAAGGTTGTTTCAGAAAACATGTGTAACACTATAGTGACAGGTTGTCAGCCTGTCGCCTAAAAATTGTGATACACCAATACTCTCGGATCCCTTAGTCGCCTCTTACGACACCCGCGGGAAGGATGAGGGGTGATGCTATTCTAAGCCGGCATCACACGGCACAAGCACGGCTAAGTATTTAATTTTAATCAATTGTATTTTTGCGCCGTGTGATGCCGGCTTAGAATAGCATCACCCCACATCCTTCCCGTGGGTGTCGTAAGAGGCGACTAAGGGACTCGAGAGTATTGGTGTATTACAATTTTTAGGCGACAGGCTGACAACCTGTCACTATAGTGATACACATGTTTTCCGAAACAACCTTAGAAATCAATACTCAAAAATGTCAGACGTGGCGATAGCGACCGTATTCTTACGGCTGTTAACGCTCTGCCTACCCCGCAAGGGATAGAGGCGTGATATATGTATGTATGTAATTGTATTTTTAAATGATTCAAAATTAATTAATTAGCAAACTTTGTAATAATCTACTCTTCGTTAAGGGCAATTTATAATTCAGACGGTAATTTTCAGTCTAAACATGTGTGTTCTTTTTCTCAAACTCAATTCCGTTCACATACATACATTTTATACTCACTCAACACCGTCAAACAATACAAAATCCTTGAGTTTGTATGTTTGTATGACCGCATTCGAATTCCGCGTACGATTCGTCACGGCTTAGCTTACGAGCACATTCTCATTCTATTCTAATGGTAAAGTCGTGAACAACAGTTGCACAAGATAAGTATCTACGGAACTTAATTCGATAAAGATAATGTTGCTTTAAATTCAGATCAAATACTGTATACCTACGTACATACACATACACAAACCACGCCTTTGTCCCTTGTGGGGTAGGCAGAGCGTCAACGTTCGTAAAATAACGGCAATCGCCACGTCTGACAAGTATTGAGGGCCCTTTCAGATGATTCGTGTATCACTGTAGTGACAGTTTGTCAGCCTGTCCCCTAATGTTGTAATACATATGAAACCCTCGAGTCCCTTAGTTGCCTAACAAACAATATTCTCCGATAATCTAAATTACGGATTAAACGTTTGCTTATTTTTGTACCCTTTCATTTACCCAAGGAATTCAATTTTACAAGAAATTCGCTAGATGTAGATGACCGGGTCATTAATAAAATAAAAAAATAAAACTATTGTCCAAGAATACTACAGACTCTATTCATAGTTTCTCGAAATACATGCTAGGTAAAAAAATAAATTGCTACAAATATTTTAAGGACTGAATCAGCCCATGAAACTGAACAACTTTTGGGCTGATGCACCCCTTAATATTTTTACATCTTATATTCAAAGTTGAATTGAATTGAATTAACAAACAGAAAAATAATATAAAACTAAGTGTTTTGACGCCATCAAACCTAGAGAGACATGAGGTAAGGTCAGGTCTCCATATTTTTATACAAAGTATCGTTTTAGTAGTTAATTTTTTTGCGTGTAGGACACCAAGTCGTCCAACGACCCGATGAACCCTAGTGTCAGAATTTTTCAACGGCCTTCTACATATAGTTCATTTGACCTGCGAGTCATCATGCCCATTGTAAAGCGACTCACCTTTCTCTTGTTTGTTGGGCTGCAGCTCTCTCGTCGAGGACCTGGACTTGGTCAGTCTGTTGAGCACCGCCTGCCGCGTCGGCTCCGATATCCTCCTGCTTTGATGACCAACCGGCGTCGGCTTGTTCCTTTCCTCTCTCCCTATTGGCGGCTCAGACATCCTCGAATTCACAGCCCGCTCCTTATTCGTCACCCTCACCGAATTTCTGACCAATCCTGGCCCGAATTTCCGTTGCATTTCTGGCGTGTTTGGGCATCTTCTGCTAGGAGAATTGGCGGGAGCGACAGATTTCAAATCGGGTGAATCGATTCGACGATGCGTTGGACGGACTTTGTAACGGTCTTTTTCGAAATCGTTTTCCGATTCATCTGACAAGTAATTTTCTTTGTAATCTGAATGTCCGCTAGATCTCCTAGAGATAATCTTTGTCGGTTCATAGTTGTTATTCTTATTGACGGTGTTGAAAGAGCTTGAGCGTTTAATGGAACAGCCGAAGGGCACATTTTTTACATGTTTGTTCCCATCACTATAGACTCGCTGATGAGTCTTGGTGTCTAGGCAACGCGTTTGATCAATCCTCGGATGGTATTTCGCGTCTAACGCGTTATTCTTCAAGACAGTTTTCAGGCAGACTGGTTCGTTCGCGTTGTGGTTGTGATTGTCGACGTAATGATCGGGTTTCGCGTCGAAAGATCTGTGTCGCACGTGCGTTTTTCTGTGCGGTGATAATATCGCTTCAACGTCGTACTGCGGACGATTCGACAGCGTTTTATCATCGGAGCTGTTGCTCAACAAGCCCCTTTCGGAAACTGGACTGTTCATGTTGGAATCTCTGCGCCTTTCTGTGTCTAGAGACCTCGACGCGGCATTCAATAACACCTTCGTGGTTTCCGGGATTTTCGCGGAGCCAGTGATGACGTAATGCCCGGGACTCCTAAGAGGGTTGCTATCTGGATTGTCTCTTCTCCGCAAGCGGTAGTTCAAGGAGTTGGATCGTGACAGTTGTGACACTGGGAGTCGCGAGATGGCGCTCTTTTCGCTGATCAGGCTCGAGGTGAGTAGGTTGGGCTGCGTGCTCAAGTTGTGAGTTCTGGAGGAGTTGAGCTTTGCCTGTAAGTTTGAGATCGCGTTCTGAGTCTTGAGGAGGTATGACTCCGTGTCTTGAGTCGGGATCAGGTCCTGAAACAAAAGATATAGAGTTATTAATTTTCTTTTTTCGTGTGGGACACCGAGTCGTTCAACGACCCGGTAAACCTTAGTGTCAGAATTTTTCAACCGCCTTCTACAAGTAGCAGGCTTCTGACATGGTTGTGTAACGACCGCCGTCTACGTGATCATAGACAGCAACCGGGACCTACGGCTTAACGTGCTATCCGAAACACGGAACCATCTTACTTACGGACAATCGGGTGGTTCAGCCCGCAATGTCCTAACCAGACCGGGAACAAATTCACAAAGTGATAAATATCAACTTTGTGAGTGACCCAGCGAGAATTGAACCCTGGACCGTCTGCGTCAAAGGCACTACCACTGCGCCACATCGGTCGTCATATATAATTTCAATATTGAACTAGACAATTATTGTTTCATACCATATCTATAGTTATGGGTATTTATTGAATAGGTATGATGTAGGTACTTAGTTACAATTGTGATTTGAATTGTATACTTATATAACCAACCTAATATTATTACAATCGCTAACATTTTATGCTAAGAATAGACTTTCAAAAATAAAGAAGCTAGCTATATAAGGAAAAATACTACAAAAAATAATAATTTAGCCCAAATTAAAACACATCATAAGCAAAATATTCCACGTAAAAAGATAACTCATGCATAAAATGTGTTAATTCGCGTCTGAATGAAATCCTGCCGTGTGATGCCGGCTTAGAATAGCATCACCCCACATCCTTCCCGCGCGTGTCGTAAGTAAGCTCTTAGAGTATTAGTGTATTACAATTTTTAGGCGACAGGCTGACAACCTGTCACTATAGTGATACACATGTTTTCTGAAACTACCTTGGAAAACAATCCTCTAAAATGTCAGACGCGGCGATAGCGACCGTATTCTTATGGCCGTTAACGCTCTGCCTACCCCGCAAGGGATAAAGGCGTGATATATGTATGTGTGTATGAAATCATGCAACTACATACTTAGTATATTGAGATGGAATCCGAACCGAATCCCTTAAACGAATATTGGGCCAAACTACTCGTGCCAAAAAAAAACTAGGTTACTGAAGAATAGTTGTCATTGTCACAGTTTGGCTCGGGCCAAATCCAATTATGAACATTGCCTCATCAGGCGTAAACAGTACGAGGAAAGACACTGATTTACTTTAGAAGACGGCCGATGTGGCGCGGTGGTAGTGCGACTGCCTGTGACGCAGAAGGTTCCGGGTTCGATTCTCGGTGGGTCACTCACAAAGTTGATATTTATCACTTTGTGAATTTGTTCCTAGTCACCCGATTGTATACTCAACTGCTAATAAGCGAGAAGGGAGTGCCAAATTGTAAGGATAAAAGTCATCATCCTACTTGCCTTATCCCGTTCTCTGTCGAGGTCGGCTACCTAACCTAGGTGATTTGACGTGGAAACAAGGTTTTACATAGAGCGACTGCCATCTGACCTCTGCAACCCTGAGCTGGCCCGAATCAAAGTATCGATGACAAGGTCTAAAAATATTAGCTGCAAATGTTTTAAGGGGTGAATCAGCCCATGATACTAAACAACTTTCCCCGAGAAACATGTAACATGTTTTGACCTCACATAAAAATTGACTTGGTCGGTCGGTAATTTTGTATGGGAGGTCCAAAAAAATTTCTCCTATTTCGACCTATGTTTCTTGGGGAAAGTTGTTTAATTTCATGGGCCGATTCACCCTTTAAAATAATTTCAATTATTTTCACATTTCAATCGTTTATTTCCGAGTAGATTCACAACGAATGCTTTCAGAAAGTCAAGAATTTACAATACAATACTGTCGCTAAAAATAAATTAGTCATTAAGATTCAAAAAGAGAAAATTGTGTCTGACAATTTTCTCTTTTTTATGACAATTTCATGTTCCTAGTAGAAACGCAGTATTTGCAGCTAATATTTTTACGCCCTGTATGTATCTCTTCGAAAATAAGTTAATAATACCTTGTCCTTGTACCTTCAGCTTATTAATTACTTATATTGAAAGTCACAGCTTTTAAGGGATAAAGGCAAGACGTGTTTTAGATACCTACGTTATGTTCTATGGTCAGAACATTCTTGATTCAATCACGTGTGCCAAAAATAAGCCTATTTATTGACCTCTTTTTGACATTAATAGCAAAACAAAACCATGTCGCTTTCATCTGACCTTGCTTGCCTTAGTATGCTGTTACACATACCTACCTATGCTATGTAACCTGTTATGATAAACCCCACCCACTATAACTGTACAATCCCATACAGGTGGTGCGTAAATAGCCTCGGGCCACTGATCTGGAATCAGCTGTGGACTGGTTGTTGCTACAATGTGGGCATTCATTGAAAATCGCCATTTTGGCGCTGGCAGTCAAGAAAAGCGAATGCGAAAGTACCCGAAACTAAATAATTTAGTTCCGAAGTCGCCACTGTGGCGCTCGAAAGTACGCGGTACTCTCGTAGGTGGCGCTTCAATTAGGGCCGCATAACTAGCTGTCATTCGTATGGGACCACTCATCCAGTATTATTTTAAAATATGATGTAACTGTTTTGTTTCTATATAAATATAAATCAATAGAGGCAGACCCTTAGCAGGCCTCAATGTAATAAAAAATAATTATACATAGATCAAGAGGCATTACTCGGAGAAAAACAGGTGAATACTTTTGTATGAAAATCCTACACTAGGGCATATAGGGCTCTCAAGATTCTTCGTATGAAGGCTGCAAACCCGAAACACTCACGAATTTCCTAAGAGGATTCCCTACGCTAGATGCTGCCTCTATTACACAAAAATAGTGCGTTCCTATCCTACCCGTTTATTACAGCAGAAAAAAATAAATAATGGATTAATTGCTCAAAAACTAACTATTTCAAACTAGCTGGTGCCCGCGAACTTCGTTTCGCCATAATATATCTTCCATCATTTATCAGCTATATATAGGACGACTGTTAAATCGTAAAATTTCAATTTCCACATGTAAGAAAGAGTAAGAAAACGGTGGTTGGTTTATAGTGTTTAGTCTTTTAGAATAGGTTCAGTTTCTTGAAGTCGTCTTTCCCTGCTACGATTTTGTAGCTTTCCAGTTCTCTTCCCTATATCTTCAACTTTCCGCCTCTTATGCCATTTTTAGCAGATTTTTTAAAACCGTGCAATATTTACTTCCAAGAGTATTAATTCCGTGAAGTAGACTGATGCCACATTTCTTGACATGTGATGGAAGACTGAAGACCGAGTTCATGAGTGTGAATAAATAAAAACAAAAGCAAGTAATCATACTACTAATCCTATCCTATCCTACTTCCTACTAATAATATAAATAAAAAAGTTTATATGTTTGTTTGTTACTCCTTCACGCAAAAACTGTTTAACTGATATTCATGAAATTGAACACAGACATAAAGGAGGTAACTTGGATTAACGCATAGGAAAGTTTTCTTCGCGAAAAAATGTTCCTGTGTGATGCCATGGAATGACCGATTTCCACACGGGCGAAGCCGCGGCGGCTAGGGTTACGTTTAATTAAGCACCTAAGGCTATTTAATTAAGGTCGTGTGCAGCCGGCAAAGTAGAATAGCACCTCTCTTCCCGTGGGAGTCGTAAGAATCAACCGAGGGAGAAACCTGACCAAGACCGGCGGCCCTGGAGAAGGACAACAGAATCTACATTTAAACCCGGAACGGAGTCTTTGTTAGACACGTGTGACAGAGGTCTATCCTGCAGTCAATTTGGCTCCGCACGTATCGACTCGCAGTTCCTGTGGTGTCAGTCAGGGAGCCCGAGAGAGTGGCGCAGGTCTTGAGCAACCCTGCGTTTTCCAAAAAACGTTGTCTGTGGAAAATCGGCTTATACCTATAGCCACGAAAAGTCTTATCTCAGATACTGATTTGATCGTCTGGCACAAACGTATAAAATATAACTTTCGTCAGGAAAATTTTACAGAAATATGGAAAAATGTATCTTCTATATAAAATGTACCAGCCGATTGAGTCACTTTGTGTGGGAAGTCCAATTTTTATTAGTATTTCCAAAGAATATTTCAGAAAAAAGTTGTCGCTCCCTGAAAATAATGTAGCTGTATTGTCGGCAAAACCTATAACATACTGCATGTACCAGACAAACATTGGCTTAATAGCCTTAACCAAATTAGCGAGAAAATTTAAAAACAAAAAAGATATTGCAATTTTCCCGCGTAGATTACGCACAAAGAAAATGATTCCTATATGAAGTTTGTATCGTCTGGCCACGCAACTTGCACGTCTTGCACCACGGAACTTTTGTTTTCGAGGGTAATAATTATTGAATTATTAAAAGTGAAAATTATTCCAATATTAAAGAGATATTTTTGTAGTCGTCGACATATTCATAGATTTTAGTTTCCTTGTCGTAATCATGAGCAATAATTCGACAAACTCATTTGTTGAGGTTATAAAAATACAGATTAAAAATATAAATACGGCCTCATGTTTTTTTTTCTTCCTGTGCGCTTATTCAAAGCGACACAATACGTGCTGGCCAGTTTGAAATAATCTCAGGTCCAATTAGCCCATACACATCCTTTTACTACGCGCCACTATGAAATTCTCATGACCTACAAACTTATTTTATGTGTAGCAGCCATCCCCCCTTTTAGGGGTATGTTTTTTTTAGCCTATAACCTGGTCGGTGAATTACTTGACATTTTGGTACAATTTGATTCAAAATCCGTTCGGTCGTTTTCGCGTGATGCTTCCGCATATACACAAACAAACACAAACATCGTACAAAACTCATTCATAGATGTCGCCACACGTCTTTTAAAACGCGCTATCGTTGTGTTTTCTCAAAACTATATAGGGTCAGTGAACACTGACTTGTTACTGTCTTATTATATGTATAGATAGAAGATTATACGTTAACAGTTTCAAAGCAGAACGCAGTAACTGCTTACATTATAACTTTTTTTTGAAGCCGGACTTTAACGGACGTAAAAAATGCGAACCTCCATTTTTTGTCGGTTAATATGCGTAAAACCTTCTCCTAAGTCTGACAAATACTTTTCTGAAAACCGCATCAAAATTGGTTCATCCAAACGCGAGATAATCGCAGACAATCACACATACATACATACAGGTCAAACTGAGAACCTCCTTTTTTTAGTAGTCGGTTAAAAACTATTTCAAATTATACGTCAATCGTTCTAAAGCAGAACGCAGTAACTACTTAAAATTAAATTATTTAAAACCAACTTTGAAGTTTTGTAAACACCATAAAATGCGTAATACTAACTAAGCAGTAATTGTGTAAGTAAACATTGTTAAAAATAAGTCACAGTGTGTAATCGTAGTGTTGCCACAGGCAGTTACACTGACCGAAAATTAGCTGTGGACTGGTTGTTGCTACAATATTGGTGGCACTTATTGAAAATCGCCATTTTGGCGCTGGCAGTCGAGGAAAGCAAATATGAAAGTACGCGTTACTCTCGTAGGTGGCGCTATAATTAGGGCCAATGGCGCTAAAATTAGCTAGCTGTCATTTGTATGGGATAACCTATCCAGTGCATAAATAACTTCATAACCTAACTTAAAACAGTGCTGTCACTGTCCCTCAAATAAGTTTAGAAATGGATAAACAAATTTCGACCTATGTTCCTTAGGGAAAGTTGTTCTGATTCACCCCTTAAAATATTTGCAGTTAATATTTTTACACCTTATACAGGGTGTAAGAGACGGTGTACCGAAAACTTTGCAGGCGTAATCAGACAGATAAATATTTTGAGGGGTGAATCAGACCATGAAACTGAACAACTTTTTCTTTGGGGGCTATGTTGGGAAACCTAAAAAAAATTTCGGCCTTCCATACATAATTCCCGATCAGCTGACACTGACTTCGTGTGGGAGCTCGAAAAAAATTTTTCGTTTACCAACATAGAACACTTGTTCTATATAAATAGTTCTATACTTCATAAAACAACTTGTTCAGTTTCATGGTCTGATCACGCCTCCAAAGTTTTCGTTATACCGTTTCTTACATCCTGTAACTATCGATATTATAAATGTCACTCTAACTTGAATAAGTATATACAACTATTTAAAGAATATAGTTATATCATAACAAACTATTTAAAGAATGAATACAGTTTCTTTGATAGAGTTTTATTGTTGTAAGGCAAAGGGTACAATGAAGGGAAGTGACGTCACAAACAGGTGAAGAGCCACCGACCCTGCGCTTCGTGTGGCATAACGTTAAGCTAATCGCGTTTATTTAAAAAAATAAGAAATCGAAAAATTTACAAGCGTCTACCGGGAAACGAACCCGGGCCGCGCGGGGTACCGGTCCACTGCTCTACCACATACACTATCAACCAAAAATACTACGGACACCATTTGCCAAAATACTCGAACTTTGAATTAATAAACAGAAAAATTACATAAAACTAAGTGTTCTGACGCCATCCAAAAAAGCAATGTATGACAATCCTCATACAATCCTATTTTCGTACAAAATACCGTTTTAAAAAGAAGCTCATTAGACCTGCCATTTCACTAGCCTATTGTCAGGAGATATTAGTACAGGGACCAGTGGTAGGACCTCGTTTAAGAGCCAAGCTCATGTCTCAATCACGAGTCAGCGGAGATAGTTAAAAAAAAACTTCTTCTTCTCGTGTTTTTTACATATATACATACACAAATCACGCATTTATCCCTTGCGGGGTAGGCAGAGCGTTAGCGATCGTAAAATTACGGTCGTTAATGCCATGTCTGACAAGTATTGAGGGCCCCTTCAGATGATTCGTGTATCACTGTAGTGACAAGTTGTCAGGCTGTCCCCTAAACTTTTAATACACATGTAACCCTCGAGTCTCTTAGTTGCCTTTTACAACACCCGCGGAAAGAAATGGGATGATGCTATTCTAAGCCGGCATCACACGGCCAAAAGTATGTTTAAACAGTTCGTTAATCGCTCCCAGTCACAACTTAGCACGCACACGACTGGACAGGACGCACTTGCGCGTGCTCAGTCGAGCGCGCATCCTTGCTGTCTCAACTGCGCTATAGACTATTGCCACCTATTGCTACCGTCTTGCGACGACCGATGTGGCGGTCTATACACACATATCACGCCTTTATCCCTTGCGAGGTAGGCAGAGCATTAACAGCCGTAATAATACGGTCGCTATCGCCAAGCCTGGCATTTTTGAGGATTGTTTTCCAAGGTTGTTTCTGAAGACATGTGTGTGTATCACTATAGTGACAGGTTGTCAGCCTGTCGCCTAAAAATTGTAATACACTAATACTCTCGAGTCCCTTAGTCGCCTCTTACGATACCCACGGGAAGGATGTGGAGTGATGCTATTTTAAGCCGGCATCACACGGCATACGGTCTATACTACATAGAAACTGATATTCTTTGATTTATAATACTTTGAATAAATGATTTGAGTTTGAGTTAGATAGCCGACCCCGACAGAGAACGGGATAAGGAATGGAGGATGATGATTTGAAATAAAAGAAAAATATTTCACTTTACATTGTCGTTGAACTGACTCCCTCAATCAATTCTCAATGACTCTCCTTCGTGGCGCAGACTCTTACGGATGCATGTACCTCGTTTTTCGAAACTAAAGGCTACAATTCTACAGGTGAATTCGATGTACATTGCGTAGCGGGTCAAAGTCCTGGTTTTATAATGTCCCACCGGCTACGTAATGTACATCGAATTTCACCTATAGAATTGCAGCCTGTAGTTTCGTTGCATAGGCACTTGGTCGTGACCCACGTCTGCGAGACAATAGTTGCATTGTACAGCTAATGTATAAAGATAGGAAATTACAAATGCTATGAGCGTTTAATCGTGCTCATTTGCCGTTTGATGCCGACTTAGAATAGCATCAACTCTACCCGTGGGAGTCGTAAAAAGGGACTAAGGCATATTTTTTTAGCGATGGTCTATTCGTTTTTCGCCCCAGGGCCATCAAAACTACGCCTGTCGGCTTGGTAGAGAGCGCGTGCTCACCCGGAAATAATTGACTGGTTGTTCAAACAACCAGCCCAATCACGCTGGGCAAGACTGGGCTTAGGAGTTGTTCTGGGAAGAACGGATCAGACTGAATCTACCTGGTACGTGCCGGTAATTCCCAAAATGAGGCGTAAATGAGGGACACTACGGCATCTACCCATCACCCGTTATGGCGGGCCCATTCCCAGCTGTGAACTGTTGTCGCTGTAGTAGTAAAGTACGGCAATCTATGATAAAACAGACGGGATTTTTAACACGCTTTTATTAGGTCGACCTGTATGTATGTAACTATGTAATGAAATCTAGCAAAACGAATGTAACCATCTTCCAAAGATCATGCGTCATGAAAATTGGCAGTTGTATGTGATTTTGATGACAATACAATAATGTGGTACTGTCGAGCTGATCTAATGATAGAGCCAGAAGATATGAACTGGAACTTCATGATGGATGATCATATCATAGCTATGTTTTGACTTGTTACAAAAGTCTTGTAATGAAGCGCGTTTTAAGTGTTTTTTAAACTATTAATTTATTTTATATCTATTTATATTAGATGCTCGCATATGCTTTTTTTCACCTTGAAAATAATTAAATTACTGCGAAATGCCACGCCCGAAACATTTGCAGGTTTCACGAGTATAATGTTGCCACACCTAAATATTGTATGTAAAACGAACATTAGAGTAAAAACTTATGTTTACTCTATTTTATACAGGGTGTAAAGAACACCCGCTCCTGGGGCCGTGTGATGCCGGCTTATAATAGCATCACCCATTTCTTTCCCGAGGGTGTCGTAAGAAGCGAGAGTTTCATGTGCATTGCAACCTTAGGCGAAAGGCTGACAACCTGTCACTACGGTGATACACAAATTAGCTCAATAAACCCTCAATATTTCACCATAATTATTTTAATGATCTGCACTTTTTGCCAGTAACGGAATGAAAACAATACCTGCTTCCCACGTCCCTGATCTTCGATGGTAAAAGACCATAATTACTTAGGCTGTATGAAGCGCATTGACATTGCATGTTAAAAATATATAAGGTGTAAAAATATTAGCTGTAAATATATTACGGGGTGAATCAGCCCATGAAACTAAACAACTTTCCCCAAGGAACATAGGTCGGAATATGAGAAAAGTTTTTGGACCTCCCAAACAAATTGACTTGGTTGGTTGGTATTATTTTTACACCCTGTACTATATAGTAAATAAAACCAACTTTACAAATAGAAAAGCAGGAAAAAATAGAGAAACACGAGGCAGTATGGTCTTTAGACCTTCGCCTGTCCAGAAGGGAAAAATAAACAAAAACCAAAATAGAGAAGCGAAATTTATGAAAGTTGCGAGTGCGCACATAATGCGTCAAAAAAATCCAACGAATTTTTTTTTTTAAGTAGGTAAATATTTGGCGTCAATTGACGTGTAGACCTCTGACGTCATCAGAGAGCAGCATCAGAAATTCATCTTACCGTGAAAAGGATAGATAGATTGTAAAGTATCATTTATTTTAACAAAAAATATTTGTTGCACATTTTGAGCTCAACATTTTCGTATGAATAATTTTTGACGCGTAATGTGCGCACCCAAAGTTGCGACTCCTATCTTAGAAAAATCCTACATCAATAAAAAGTGGATCATGGAATTTGGCACAGTAGGTATCATTTGAGATATGCAAGGACAAGCATACTGACACGCATGTTTACCGTTATTAAAAAGTTACACATCTGCTCAGTATAAAAAAAATTGTCCAATAATAAATCAGGCCGACGGATAAAGTAAGTAAATAAATTCGGCTGTATAGAGCACATTGACATTGCCCGCAGAAAAAGCGAGAAAACTTTGACACGGATGCTCGGGCGCGCGGGAAAGTTAGGTTTCCCGCGTTCTTCTATAACCTCGATTGGAGCATGGGACCTCATGTTTCTTTTCTAGGCACATATTATTTTAATTTAGCCTCGTCTTCCATCTATACTTTACTTATAACGGTACAGGCCAAGAAACAACGAATTTGTGGTCGAGTAATATTGGAAGACACACTTTGGGTTAGACTAGTAAATATAATATTGGAAGGAAGAGTAAAAAGACCTTCCCAAATGAACGAGCCCAGAAATTGATTTTCGGGCGAGGCAGGCATAATACTTTACTTATAAATACATAATAGATCCATATTTAAATAGTGACATGACAAATCAATACTCGATCTAACTTTCGATGTGGTCTTCAATAAAAAATGCGCGGCAAAAAGACATTCAGCCATCAAAATCAACTTAATTTACATTAGTGCGCAATTAAGGAACCGTTTTTATGGCAATCATACTCTTTGCCTTATCCCGTTCTCGGTCGGGGTCGGCTACCTAACCTAGATGGTTTGACGTGAAACCAAGTTTTTACACAGAGCGATTGCCAACTGAACTCTGCAACCCGAAGGATAAAATGGCCCGAATCATAGGTTAAATCACATTCAAATATCATCTGAATTAAAATTTTATTGAATGTGGGTTTCATCACGATATTTTTCCTTCACCGTAAGGCTGGTTTCAGAGCGGCGCGTCTCAGCAGCGCGTACGCTGTGAAACGACATTCAGACGCGCTCGCTTCGTTGTGGTGTACGGTCGAGTGCAGAGAATCATTATGCCAGCAAACGTAATCACTATATTAGCTATATACCTTATATGGAAAAGAGTGCAACAACGACGTCTTAAAAGATTGCAAGTCGACGCTACTGGCAATCGAAGGAGATCCAAACGCGGCGCGGCCGAGACGCGGCCCAAGACGCGTCACTATGAAACGCTACATACAATCTAGTGTAATGCGAGGCGCGCGCGGCTGGGCAGCGCTGCCGAGACGCGTCGCTCTGAAACCAGCCTAAGAGCAGTCGGTAAATGTACGTGAGTAAAAACACATTGGTACATGGCGGGAATGTAACTCGGGTCTCACTATTGTAAGACCGATGTCCACTTAGCCACCAATGCTCCTAGGACTTAAAATCAATTTTAGTCCGCCTTACCGCATTGTCTTTAATGCACCAAGGGTACAAAACTAGAAAAGTCAGCCTTTAAAATGGAAATGTTTAAGAGCTGGAACGATGTAAATCTTGTAGATAAAATAGCTGCTCTTTGTAGAGCGGAACCGCTTCGGAAAATTAACTGAAAGTGACAGTATTGAAAAGTGGTTGATCTGGACAACAAAATATCCTCATTTTGACTGATGTAGTGTAGTACATACTTAGATACTATAGATAGATACTAATACTATACGATATGTAAGTACCTAAGTATGTACTACACTACACTGATTCTTCTTTCATCGTGTGGGGCTTGTCTATTCTCGACTAAACGGAGTCCCTTCTGACCACCTTGATCTTCTTGGCATGACTCTTACGTCAGACCTGAACTTTGGACGCTACATAGAATCTTTGGCCACGACTGCAGCAAAAAAGCTTGGTATCCTCTCAAAGGTTAGGCGCTACTTTGCACCAGAACAGCTTCTACAACTCTATCAAGCTCAAGTTCGATCTTGCATGGAGTATTGCTGCCACCTTTGGGATGGATCTGCCAAATACCAACTGGCCGCCTTAGACTCCATTGAAAAACGCGCCAAGAAGCTCATAGCAGACGAAGCACTGGTTGAGACTAAGTTGCAGAGCCATGAACACCGTCGTAAAGTAGCATGCATGTCGGTATTCTATAGGATACATTTCGGAGAGTGTGCTCAATCACTCCACGACCTGATACCCCCTTCCCCATTCCATCTCCGAGGATCGAGGCGCCGACTGGGGTTCCACCCTTATGTTGTAGATATACCTCTGATCCGCACTAAGCGTTTCGCTTCAACTTTTATCATGCGTACGGTAAAGAGTGGAATTCCCTGCCGGCGGATCTTTTTCCGGAACAATATAACTTGGGCCTTTTTAAGGCAAGAGTGAATAGGCATTATCTAGGCAAGCATGTACCATCTTCGTCTGCATCTCCACTTACCACCAGGTGAGATGGCAGACAAATGCGGGATTAATAATAATAATAATAATAATAAAAAAAGACTAGGGTTGCCATGGGTCCGGCTTTAGCAGGACAGGATTTTTGGTTGCCTGTCCGGCCAAAATAAGCGGCGTCCGGCCTGCCCGGCTTTTGTTAGGCTTTTTATATATTTTTTAGTCATCTAGTCCGCGGATCGCACACTTGACGCGCGCAAAAATATCGCAGCGGTCTGTCAGATCTATACTAGAAACGTCACTCCCTATACTAAAACCGCACTCGACGGACGACACTGCGTTAGCGCTGCATCGACAGCGGTTGAACGGTTTTAGTATGGAGATTGACATTTCTAGTATGGATCTGGCAGACCGCTGCGATGTTTTAGCTCTCCGTCGTGCGTCAAGTGTGCGATCCGCCTTACTGCGTGTATTTAAAAATCCTCCGAAGTGTAACTGTCCGAGCAGATGGTTCAGATAACCGTATATACGTCAATTATTATGTTAATTACGTTATTTCAACGTTACTGGTATGTAACACAATAGTTACGACCCATTTCAAAATTACAACGGTTGAAAACCTTTTGAACCTTTTTTGATGCCGGCTTTGAATAGCATCACCCCATTTCTCCTCCTGGGTGTTGTAAAATGCAACTAAGGGACTCGAGGGTTTCATGTGTATTACAATTTTAGGCGACAGGCTGACAACCTGTCACTACAGTGATACATGTATTATCGAAAAGGGCTCTTAATACTTGTCAGAAGTGGCGGTAACGGCCGTAATTTTACGATTGTTAACAGTCTGCTTAACTCGGAAGGGATAAATGCGCTATTTGTGTATGTACGTATAAAAACCTTTCATATATACATACACAAATAAATAACCTGTTCTTATATTAAAACTGGCGGCCTGCCTCAACGGCTGCGCCCGCTGCAGCTCATTTTCCCATGGGTATAACAAGTTTTCCCGGTAATTATTATACATAAAAACCTTCCTTTTGAATCACTATATCTATTTAAAAAACCTGCATCAAAATCTGTTGTGTAGTTTTAAACATTTAAGCAAACATAGACGCAAAAAGCGACTTTGCTTTATACTATGTAGTGATTAGATATTTATAAAAAATCGGCTGTATCTACGAGAATTTGACAATGCACAAAACTTGAAAAACCGTAATATTGTTTTAGCCTGTCGTACGAGTTGACTTGGTCGGCTGTGCTGGTACATTTTGTAAGAGGAGGTAATTTTTTTTTCGTATTTCGACCTAGTTATGTTATTTATCACCAGCCCGTCCTGTGTTTACCGAAATGCATAATTTGATGAGTTGGTATGAAATTGAGTAATATGGGCAAAACACTTCCATAGAAAAATACAAAATCTGCATGTGTTATGTATGATACCTACTGGACTGTTTTCGTTTATTGAAAATCTGAAAGGAGTTTCGCAATGAATTTTATTGCAATCGGTTCTGCACTTAAGATACAGATATTTTAAGTGTTTATCCGCTTTATCCGTGTGACGTCGGCTTTAGAATCGCATCACCCCACAGCCTTCCCGCGGGTGTCGTAAGAGGCGACTAAGGGACTCGAGAGTATTGGTGTATAAAAATTTTTAGGCGACAGGCTGACAACCTGTCACTATTGTGATACACATGTTGTCTGAAACAATCTCAGAAAACAATTCTCTAAATGTCATACGTGGCGATAGTGGCCGTATTCTTACGGCTGTTAACGCTCTGCCTACCCCGCAAGGAATAAAGGCGTAAGGGGTAAAGGATATATGTATGTATGTATCAGCTTTAAAGTCGGTTATTTTAAAGCCACACTTTGCTCAAATGAAGCTGCATTTTAGCAAAAAATAATCGACTTGAAATAACCGTTTTTTTACGATTAATGGCTGTATAGAACGAAGCCTGAGTCAGTCTCGCAAAAAACGGGTTCAAGGTCCGAATACCAAACCATGACTCACTTGTCAAAACTTTCACGCGGGACAAAATGGCGCGATGTAAAAAAATATGGCGAGCAAATATAAGGTGTAAAATTTTGCTGCAAATATTGTCACAGGTGAATCAGCCTGAACTGAACAACTTTCCCCAAGTAACATAGGTCGAAATATAAAAAAAAAACGGAAATCCTATAGCCTCCCATACAAAATTAGCAACCGACTTAATGAATTTGTATTTGTATTGGATTGATTTCCCATATTTCGACGTATGTTCCTTTGGGAAAGTTGTTCAATTTCATGGACTGGTTCAAACCTTAAAATATTTGCAGCTAATATTTTTACACCTTATATTTCAAGCGGTGATTAGAATCGCAGAAGTAGAATTAGGATCCATTTCCATAGTCGCCTTCTGCGACACACACAAGGAGTAATGGGGTGATGCTATTTTGAGGCCGGCATCAAATACTTTTGCCGCGTGATGCCGGCTTAGAATAGCATCACCCTATTTCTTACCGTGGGTTTTGTAAAAGGCAACTAAGGGACTCGAGAGTTTCATGTGTATTACAGTTTTAGGCGACAGGCAGACAACCCGTCACTACAGTGATACGTGCATCGTCGAAAAGGACTCTCAATCCTTGTCAGACGTGGCGATAACGACCGTAATTTTACGATTTTTAACACTCTGCCTACCCCGGAAGGGATAAAGGCGTGATTTGTGTATCAAATACTTTCAGTAAATCCGAATCAAAACCGGCTGATCTTAACAAAAGTGAAACTACCTTTCTACATGTTCCACTCCACGTATTAAGTTTAACTTGCATAATTAAGATGCAATTAAGTAAGCAAGTTAGTCGTGAGGAAATTGTTGAAGGGGTCCCAGAGCATGAGTGCTGCCCCCAACACTTAAAATTCATACACACACATACACAAATCCCGCCTTTACCGCCTTTATGGCCACGTCTGACTAGTGTTGAGGGTCCCTTCAGATGATTCGTGTATCACTGTAGTGACAGGTTGTCAGCCTGTCGCCTAAGTTGTAATACGTGGTTGTGCCAAATAAATCACTCGAGTCCCTTAGTCGCCTCTTACAACACCCGCGAGAAGGATGTGGGGTGATGCTATTCTAAGCCGGCATCACTCGGGCCGCTGGTGACTAAAATAGTGTCTTACCGGTGTTCTTCTGCTGAGAAGAGTCCCGACTGGGCTGGGGATCTTAGTCGGAGTACCGTCGTTGGCACTGCGGGCTGCAACAACGGACAAAACGGAGGTTAAAAGGGTGGAAAGGAAAAGAAAAAGTTCAGGAAACCTATATGCGCAGACAAGGCGATAACTACCGTATTGTTACGGCCGTTGATACACACACACACACACACACACAAAAATATAATGTATAAAAATACGGTCGCTATCGCCACGTCTGACAAATATTGAGGGCTCTTAAGGGGCTGAGTAGAGCTAAAAGCTACTTTTATAAGTGATTTCTACCCTAGATAAATTGCAGAAAAACTGACGAAAAAAAAAGGTAATAATCTTAAGGATGTTTGCTGTAGTGTTATTGTTTCCAAAACATGATATTAGTAATTTAGCTTGATAGAAAAATATCGTAAAGTTACCTCTAAAAATCTATTATATCGCAAACTGCATGAACAAAACCCACGCAATAATTAAGTGTTTATTACCAGAATGAGCGCCTAACAATACTCTATCGACATATTGTTTTTGATTTTCAAATAACTTATTTTTGACCGAGTTATCATCGAAAATACGAAAATATCATTGAATCGGTAAGATTCCGTCCCGTTCGCACGCGCGCAGTTTGACATTTGTCAGAAAGGGACCGGTTTTTAGCTCTACTCAGCCCCTTAAACGTGATTCTTGTATCACTATACGACTAAAGATGTAAGACTATACTACATACACATACATATATCACGCCTTTATCCCTCGCGGGGTAGGCAGAGGGTTAATGGCTGTAAGAATGGCTCTCATAATAATATTTTCGAAAACCACAACATCAATTCACAGAAGAACAATACCACGACTATTTTAAAGGCATTCAATCCAATGCGCTGTGTGATGCCGGCTTAATATAGCATCACCCCATTTCTTTCCCCGTAAGAGGCGCCTGACGGACCCGAGGGTTTTAAATGTATTGCAATTTTAGGCGACAGGCTGACAACCTGTCACTATAGTGATACACGACTTATCTGAAACGATCCTCAAATACTGTCAAACGTGGTGATAACGACCGTAATTTTACAAGGGATAGAGGCGTGATTTGTGTATGTATGTCAATCCAATAAACTATAAATACAACCTACATTTACCATAAAAGCACCCACCACCTGTCGACCTAACCAAATCGGAACCAGACATTCGCCATAAGTATATTAAGATAGAAGATTACGTAAGATTAAGATTATTTGCCGTGTGATGCCGGCATAGAATAGCATCATCCCAATCCTTCCCGCGGGTGTTGTAAGAACCAACTGGGGGACTCAAAGGTTTTATGTGTATTAGCACGTATACAACTCTAGGCGACAGGCTGACAACCTGTCACTACAGTGATACACGAATCATCTGAAGGTGCCCTCAATACTTGTCGGACGTGGCGATGGCGACCGTAATCTTGCGACCGTTAACGCTCTGCCTACCCCGCAAGGGATAAAGGCGTGATTTGTGTGTGTGTGTGTGTGTGTGTGATTACGTAAGCTCTCCATAATAAATATGTGATGTGAGCGTCGGTGGCCAAGTGGTTAGGAGACCGGTCTTACGTCGTCGACGACCGTTGTGGCGCAGTGGTAGTGCGACTGCCTTTGACGCAGAAGGTTCCGGGTTCGATTCTCGATGGGTCACTCACAAAGTTTATAATATTTATCACTTTGTGAATTTCTTCCCAGTCTAGTTAGGACATTGCGGGCTGAACCACCCGATTATCCGTAAGATGGTTCCGTGTTTCGGATGGTACGTTAAGCCGTGGGTCCCGGTTGCTGTCTATGATCACTTAGACGGCGGTCGTTACACAACCATGTCAGAAGCCTGCTACTTGTAGAAGGCGGTTGAAAAATTCTGACACTAGGGTTCATCGGGTCGTTGGACGACTCGGTGTCCCACACGAAAAAGAAAGATTTTAGTAGTTGGATCAGGATGATTTTAGTAGTTTCGTACTCTCTGCTAACGGTTTGAAGGATAGAAAATCACAATGGTAATGGAATGACAGTTGAGTTTCGATGGCGTTACAATGAAAAAGGATAGCAGACTTGGGGCGCTGATGGAACCCGCAACCTTAGCGTCGCTGACAGTCGCATTACCATTGCGCCACATCGCACGCTATTGTCTATTACTACTATAAAAGTCACAACAGTCATTTCTTGGAGGTTTTTTTTTTTTTTATATGTAATAGGCCCGCATTTGTCTGCCATCTCACCTGGTGGTAAGTGGAGATGCAGACGAAGATGGTACATTCTTGCCTAGATAATGCCTATTCACTCTTGCCTTAAAAAGGCCCAAGTTATATTGTTCCGGAAAAAGATCCGCCGGCAGGGAATTCCACTCTTTAGCCGTACGCATGATAAAAGTTGAAGCGAAACGCTTAGTGCGGATCAGAGGTATATCTACAACATAAGGGTGGAACCCCAGTCGGCGCCTCGATCCCCGGAGATGGAATGGGGAAGGGGGTATCAGGTCGTGGAGTGATTGAGCACACTCTCCGAAATGTATCCTATAGAATACCGACATGCATGCTACTTTACGACGGTGTTCAAGGCTCTGCAACTTAGTCTCAACCAGTGCTTCGTCTGCTATGAGCTTCTTGGCGCGTTTTTCAATGGAGTCTAAGGCGGCCAGTTGGTATTTGGTAGATCCATCCCAAAGGTTTATGCCATACTACCCCACGCTTGGCAGACGGATTGGCGAGCGCAGTGCAAGGTCTTATATTCCCAGGGAAAGCTGCTGCCTGGATTCATCTCTTAGTTACCATACACGGGTAGGAATGGGGTGATTCTATTCTAAGCCAGCACCGACACGGCTCTCTTCTCTTTTCGTATGGGACACCGAGTCGTCCAACGACCCGATGAACCCTAGTGTCAGAATTTTTCAACCACCTTCTATAAGTAGCAGGCTTCTGACATGGTTGTGAAACGACCGCCGTCTAAGTGACCATAGACAGCAACCGGGACCTACGGCTTAACATGCCATCCGAAGCACGGGACCATCTTACTTACGGACAATCGGGTGGTTCATCCCGCAATGTCCTAACCAGACTGGGAACAAATTCACAAAGTGACAAATATCAACTTTGTGAGTGACCCACCGAGAATCGAACCCGGAACCTTCTGCGTCGAAGGCAGTTCCACTACCACTGCGGCACATCGGTCGTCAAACCACACGGCTACATTGCAATATATCGTGGGTCTATCGCCTTATTTGTAGGCCAAGTGAACCGGTTGAGGCCATTTCTATGTTTACGCGTCGATAAACAGATTGTTTCGCTTCGGGGTTGGAGTTCTGTGTCGCCGAGCCGATTCACTTTCATACCTAGTCAGTTACATGCTGTGTGGTTAACCTGGCCACTCCCGAGGCAGTGCCTTTGCCTAGTCAGATACATGCTGTGTGGTTAGCCTGGCCAGTCCCGAGGCAGTGCCTTTGCCTAGTCAGATAAATGCTGTGTGGTTTGCCTAGCCAGTTCTGAGGCAGTGCCTTTGCCTAGTCAGATAAATGCTGTGTGGTTTGCCTAGCCAGTCCCGAGGGCAGTGCCTTTGCCTAGTCAGATACATGCTGTGTGGTTTGCCTGGCCAGTCCCGAGGCAGTGCCTTTGCCTAGTCAGATACATGCTGTATGGTTAGCCTGGCCAGTCCCGAGGGAGTGCGTTTGTCTAGTCGGTTACATGCTGTGTGGTTAGCCTAGCCAGTCCTGAGGCAGTGCCTTTGCCTCGTCAAATACATGCTGTGTGGTTTGCCTAGCCAGACCCGAGGCAGTGCCTTTGCCTAGTCAGTTTCATGCTGTGTGGTTAGCCTAGTCAGTCTCGAGGCAGGGCCTTTTTTTATATTTTAACCTACCCGCGCCACATGTATACTAGGAACGTATATCATAATAAAATTGTTATAAAATAGAAAAAATAAGGCCCTAGAACTCTAGAATTTAGTCTCATGTTTTCTTAGTCTCTAGTTAACCTTTTATTTCTTTTCGTGTGGCACACCGAGTCGTCCAACGACCCGACGAACCCTGCTGTCAGAGTTTGGTTTACTATAAAACAAATTTGGTCTCATATCCTTGATTGTGACGCACTACCATAACCGTGATACAGTTATGGCATAAAAAGAAAGTATTAATTTGCAAGTTGTACCGCTATAACTTGCCGTGTGATGCCGGCTTAGAATAGCATCACCCCACATCCTTCCCGCGGGTGTCGTAAGAGGCGACTACGGGACTCGGGAGTATTGGTGTATTACAATTTTTAGGCGACAGGCTGACAACCTGTCACTATAGTGATTTACATCTTTTCTGAAACAACCTTGGAAAACAATACTCAAAAATGTCAGACGTGGCGATAGTGACCGTATTCTTACGGCTATTAACGCTCTGCCTACCCCGCAAGGGATAAAGGCGTGATATATGTATGTATGTACCGCTATAACGACAGAATAAATGTACACAGATTAAATAGGCATGTGGACTGTAGGTCAAATAAGATCAGATATATATTCTTTATTGCACACACAAAAAACATCACAACAGAAAACATATAACATGAAATAGTACAATTTAGGCGGCCTTATTGCTACAGTAGCAATTTCTACCAGGCAACCGTGGTCAAAGGAGTAAAGATAAAGTAAAACGGGATAGGATGCAACTGTCAAAGTTACGTAAAACAGAAAGTAAATCTTAAATATTTTTGCAGGCTAAATGGAAGACTTGGCTAAGTGAACTTTTGCTTTTGCTTTGTACGATATTATTAAAAAAAAACAATACCGCGCGAATTCGTTTACGATTTATCATGTAATTTTTCAGGTTTATTGAACTGTTCTTCTATAAGTATTTCTCTTTTTTTATTCTCGAAAGTGTAGTATAAACCACTATGTATCACTCGGAAGAAAATCCGATTGAAAACTCGTGTGTATTGATGCCCTTAGCTGCGCTTCGGGGCTCAAACTACACCTTTAGAAATCTTTTCTTTTCGCGTGGATAAAGCCAACTTTTTAAATATGATAATACAAAGCTTGTTTCCTGACAAGTCAAATGAGCTACTTTTTAAAACGATCTAAAACGGTATTATGTTTGAAGAATTACAAGTATGACGTCACGCCGTAAGTATTTGGATGGCGTCAAAACACTTACTTTTATATTATTTTTCTGTTTATTAATTCAAACTTTGAATATTTCGAAAAATTATGAATGAATCCTTAGTATCTTTGGACAATAGTTCTAAATCGGTTGTTTTCTTACCGCGTGTCCAATTACTATTGTAATCGAATACGAAACCCTAAAACCTGTAAATAACAATAAGTATTGAGTAATCGTGAAGATCAAGATTTAAGCAGTATAACCGTAATTAGAATTAGTTACTTACAGAGATTCACCGGACCCCACAAAAGGTGATTACACCTTAGTGACCCTGAAACGTGGTCGTGACTCATTGCGAAACGGTCAAGCGTGGGTCGGACAGGCAAACAATACCCGTTTTGGTGTACGTTATACGTATGTATTTGGAATGTTTCATCATTGCCGTGTGATGCCGGCTTAGAAAAGCATCACCCCAATTCTTCCCGCGGGTGTTGTAGGCAACTAAGGGACTCGAGGGTTTCATGTGTATTACCATGAATTACAACCTCAGGTGACAGGCTGGCAACCTGTCACTACAGTGATACACGAATCATCTGAAGGGGCCCTCAATACTTGTCAGACGTGGCCGTAACGACCGTAATTTTACGATTGTCAACGCTCTGCCTACCCCACCAGGGATATAGGCGTGATTTGTGTGCGTGTGTGTTTCATCGTTATGTCCTGGATTACATTGCATTGTGAATTTACTATTTTTAGCGACTTCAATTCGACTTTATTTCGGTCGTTAACGCTCTGCCTACCCCGCATGGGATAAAGGCGTGAAATATGTATGTATGTGTATGTAGCCGACTTCAAAAATAGTCCAACAACTATGGTCCAAATAAACTTGCATTTCTAATAGTTTATTGTTTTCATGATGACACTTTTATAAGGCCGAAACCGAATATTCGGTATTGAACATAACACAACACACAAATCACGCCTATATCCCTGGCGGGGCAAGCAGAGCGTTAACGACCGTAAAATTACGGCCTTTATCGCCACGTCTGACAATATTTGAGGGTCGTTTCAGATTAGTCATGTATCACTATAGTGACAGGTTGACTCATAAAACCCTCGAGTCCCTTAGTCGGCTTCTACGTCACCCACGGGAAAGAAATGGGGTGATGCTATTCGAAGCCGGCATCACACGGCATCACGTAAACCTATTTTAAGTTAATGTTCAGCCTATTTTTAGTTTTTACAACCTACCTAATAATATGCAGCAAAAAATCTACGCTTCGACATAAAAACCTGGTCAAGTGTGATGAAGATGAGATGATGCATGATGATCTAATGTCTAACATGCGAGTCACCATTATAGCTCTTATGACACCCACAAACTCAAGTCATTGATTCAATTACCTATAGTAACAAACAATACATATAAAATGTAAAAATATTAGCTGCAAATACTTTAAGGGGTGAATCAGCCCATGAAACTGAACAACTTTCCCCAAGGAACATCAGTTTCATGGGCTGGTTCACCCCGTTAAATATTTTCAGCAATTTTTTTTATACATTGTTTAATATCATTGCCCATAATATATGTTATTTTTATTTGAAGAAGTATTATGTTTTACGAGAGTATGTACTCGTAATAAATATAAGTACTCAAAATATCGTAACTTTTGAATATGAAATGTAATCATGATATTTTTTACAACAAAATTACAAAAAAAAAAGTATGTAAAAAAAAAGTATTTATGTATGTGGATAGGTAAATAAACCCTTTTTTACGGAATTCAAGCCAAATTAGGACCAGAACCTAGTTAAACAGCAACTTTGTGCGACAGGCTGACAAGCTCTGACAGCTTTGGTAATACAAAACGTTTTGAAGCTATTGTCGGACGTGGTAATTAATGGTCTTCTTTCCGGCAACTTACGCTCTGCCTACCCCGAAAGCCGTGATATAACAAGTATGTAGGTATGTCACCAGAGGCATGGGGTCTCATTCCCTACTAAAAGAAATTAGTCCAAAAATAAATCAATAGATGGCGATACGGGTCGCGAATGTAACTTAAGAGACTGGAATAAAAGCAAATTTACAAAAACAAAGTATTGGAAAATTATAAATACATTATTTAAGATGTTTTGTGACGTAAAACACGCGAATTATTCACATTTTTGCAATATTTTTCAAACTAATGTCGTCAATACGAAGTATCCAATAAATAAGCTAGATGTCGCTAGCAACGCACGCGCTGAGTCGACATATCAAATAGCCCGCCAATAGCCGTCCTAGGGCAATCGAACTCCCTCTATGACGTTAGGTATCTGTACTACTTTAGTAGTATTATATTATCTGTGCCAGAGGCCACTCTTCATCATCCTCCACGCCTTATCCCGTTCTCTGTCGGGGTCGGCTACCTAACCTAGGGAATTTGACGTGGAACCAAGTTTTTACACAGAGCGATCTAACCTCTCCGACCCGAAAGCTAACCTGGCCCGAATTCTAGGTTAAGTCACATTCAAATATCATGGATTCTTATTTGAACGTGGGTTTCATCACGATGTTTTTCCTTCACCGTAAGAGCAGTTCGGTAAATGTACGTGAGTAAAAACACATTGGTACATGGCGGGGTCGAACTCGGGTTTCACGATTGTAAGAACGGTGTCATAACCACTTGGCCACCGACAGAGGCCACTCCTCATCTTCGCATAATTGACAATAGGGGCTCAGATTTGTTTTATGATATTTTTATTAAATTACACTTGTTTTATTACCTACTTAAGGGGCGTCTCAGCCGGCTCTCTAATAAAATCTCTGGCCCTTCATACGACTCGTTTAAGTATTGACGTTATTAAAAGTGGCAGGGAAACTATATTATCATACCTAAACTAAAGATAGATGGTGTCTTGACTAAATTACCACACACACACACACATATTACGCCTTTATCCCTTGCGGGGTAGGCAGAGCAATAACGACCGTTAAAATACGGTCGATATTGCCACGTCTGACATTTTTGAGGATTGTTTTCCAAGATTGTTTCAGAAAACATGTGTATTACTATAGTGACAGGTTGTGAGCCGGTCGCCTAAAAATTGTAATACACCAATACTCTTCGAGTCCCTTGGTCGCCTCTTAAGACCCCCGCGGGAAGGAGGTGGGGTGATGCTATTCTAAGCCGGCATCACACAGCAGACTAAAATTACCATTATCTTAAGAGACAAAAATTAAATTAAATCAGATCTTTTGGGCTAATAGCAACTCTAGTCTGAACTAGGTGACGGTGTTAAAACTTTTGCAGATTGAGGGATTATCTGTCAAGGACAGTGACTTTGATCTATGGGAAATCACTGCTGGCTGGCTGGGTCAGAGGTTTTGTTCGCAGCCAGCGCCAGCGCCACCTACTAGGAACTAAAGGAACAGATTGAAAATTATTATTTATATGGTGACACTTTATTATAATTTAAATCTTTAAATTTACACGTCATCTGTTACAGTCGGTTACCGCCACACCGCGTTACTCGCAGGTGATAGCTGAAAATCAGCGATTTGCCCTCAAGGCAAATATTGACGCTGAGCTACGGCCTTTTGCATTGCTGCGGCACACATGCGTGCCCTGGTCAGGGCCCTGTCGTATATGGTAGTTTGTGTGGATTGTTTTAATTATTGTTTTGTAAATTTTTTTTTTGGTCTTCATTTAAATGTTTATGTGTGTGTGTGACTGTGGCAAGAAATAAACTTTTTATCTATCTATCTAAAATTTTACATCTATACATACATACACATATATCACGCCTTTATCCCTTGCGGGGTAGGCAGAGCGATAGTTGCCGTAAGAATACAGCCACTATCGCCACGTCTGACACTTTTGAGGATTGCTTTCCAAGGTTGTTTCAGAAAACATGTGTATTACTATAGTGACAGGTTGTCAGCCTGTCGCCTAAAAATTGTAATACACCAATTCTCTCGAGTCCCTTACATCTATAATGTCCGATTTTACATCTATAATTTTTTATATGCATGTGTAGTCAGTATCACTCCCGTTGCTAAGACATATCTAACGACACCCCATATTTCAACATCCGCTAAGTTGTTTGGGCTGTATCCCATGCAAAAATGTACTTGTCCTCATACATAGGTAAGGTACTCTCGAAAAACATAACCCTCGTACAGAGGCAGTCGGGTAAAAAGTATGACTGACCCCCTGCAGGGTCAACGCACTTTGTGAACCTCAAACTCAAATTTATTTATTCAAAGTAGTAAATTTTACATTTATCTTTTTGATAGTCAAGTATTAGTCAAATAAAATGTAGGATAAGTACATTTTTCTATTTCTTACAACAATTTTATGAACCTAGTGTAAACGCGGCTCAGGTGGACTAAAAACTTAAAATTAGCCCCTAACTTAAAACTAACCTCTCGTGAACCTCGGACTTGGTTCAATATTTAATGGAGTAACCACTTTTATTGGTGGTTTTGAGGCAACAATGTATTTTCGGCAATCGTATCTCCTACCTCCGGCCAGATGCAACAGCTGCTTACAGACTGGCATCACACGGCAAAAAATATATACATACATACATACCTACATATATCACGCCTTTATCCCTTGAGGGGCAGAGCGTTAACGGCCATAAGAATAAGGTCGCTATCGCCGCGTATGACATTTTTGAGGATGGTCTTTCACTATAGTGACAGGTTGTAAGCCTGTCGACTAAAAAATGTAATACACCAATGCTGTCGAGTCCTTTAGTCGCCTCTTACGACGACAAGGATGTGGGTTGATGCTATTCTAAGAAAAATAGGTCGAACGAAATATTTAAAAAAACGTTATAACACTTGTTCCGTATGAGATCTAGTCTTCTTTCTTTTCTTTTTCGTGTGGGACACCGAGGCGTCCAACGACCCGATCAAGCCTAGTGTCAGAATTTTTTAACCGCCTTCTGCAAGTAGCAGGCTTCTGACATGCTTGTGTAACGACCGCCGCCGTCTAAGTAATCATAGATAGCAACCGGGACTTACGTGCCATCCGAAACACGGAACCATCTTACTGACAGACAATCGGGTGGTTCAGCCCGCAATGTCCTAACTAGACTGGAAATAAATTCACAAAGTGATAAATAACAACTTTGTGAGTGAACCACCGAGAATCGAACCCGGAACCTTCTGCATGGCAGGCAGTCGCACTACCACTGCGCCACATGAGATCTAGTAAGTATGTACGTATGTTTATATCTTGCCAATAGCAAGTAGCTATAGTTATATTGTGTGCCAATGGTGATTGAGTTTATTTCTGGAGCCAATATATAGCTATAGAAGGAATTCCTAGCTAGTATTACTGTCGACACAGGCTAGTTAGATGTCCTATCGGGAGAAAGTTTAGCGAAGATAAAATACATACATACAGCAGTGGATAATCTGAATTCAAATTTTATTTGAATGTGGGTTTCATCACGATGTTTTTCCTTCACCGTAAGAGATGTATCTAGACTCAGCGGGAACACAACTATCTTTTGAAATAGTTCTATCCTAAAATATGTGTATATATATGCCGTGTGATACCGGTATAGAATAGCATCACCCCAATTCTTCCCGTGGGTGTTGTAAGAACCAACTAAGGGACTCGAGGGTTTTATGTGTGTTAGCAACTCTAGGCGACAGGCTGACAACCTGTCACTACAGTGATACACGAATCATCTGAAGGTGCCCTCAATACTTGTCAGACGTGGCGATAACGACCGTAATTTTACGATCGTTAACGCTCTGCCTACCCCGCAAGGGATAAAGGCGTGATTTGTGTTTTTTTTTTTGTGTTATATTAGGGCTATCGAAGAATGACTAGACGATTCTTTTCAACAGCCCATAATTCTCTATAGTGGACAGTACAAATTCCATTTCCACTATGATTCGATAGCCCTAATATATACACATAGTTTAGGACAGCAGTATTTCAAAAGATCATGGTATTCCCGCTGAGTATAGACACATCCGTAAGAACAGTCGGTAAATGTACATGAATAGGTTAAAACACATTGGTACATGGCGGGGATCGAACTCGGGTCTCACGAATTGTAAGACCGGTGTCCTAACCACTAGGCCACCGACGCTCATTCCATTACAAACCTACTGTTTACGTCTTAGCGGGTACATTACGACGTGAGAACGCAAGGTTACGTCTGTTATGTAGAAATAGAAACATTTTGAATGGATTCAATCGGTTTACGAGTTTAACCTCTGAAATCAGGGTTACCAGCGCCGAGATAGATTCGTTTGTCTTACTAACTTAGGCGCTCTCTTTCTCTTTTCGTGTGGTCGTCGATTGACCCGATAAACCCTGGTGTCAGACTTTTTCAACCGCCTACTACTAGTGCCGTGTGATGCCGGCTTATACTAGCATCACCCCACATCCTTCCCGTGGGTGTCTTAAGAGGCGACTAAGGGACTCGAGAGTATTGGTGTATTACAATTTTTAGGCGACAGGTTGAAAACCTGTCACTATAGTGATACACATGTCTTCTGAAACAACCTTAGAACACAATCCTCGCTTTTTCGTTGCCATTCCATAATGGCGGTTGTGAATTGGTTATAATTTGATTTTTCTTGTTTATTTGAGTGTTTGGTGCATAAATCTGATAGTGTTTTAAGCAACAAATGATTCTTAAAGTGATCATTAAATAGAAAATTATAATTAATTCATATATTCCACATTGTGTAATAGTGACGAGCTGTCCACCACGTGGTGCAGAAAATTTTACTATCAAGTTTCTGTTGCTACGTAATTCTGCGCATCACAGCCCCTAGTCGTCAGACTAGGATCTCTGTGTTGTGGACTCTCCCTCGGCTTAATGCCACTTTTACTTATTTTCACTACGACACTGGCGAAATCTTAAATGGAAACGCCATACACAAGAAATAGAATACAACACAATCCTCAAAAATGTCACACGTGGCGATAGCGACCGTATTCCTACGGCTGTTAACGCTCTTCGTACCCCGCAAGGGATAAAGGCGTGATATATGTATATATGTTGCGCCCGCCCCCCCTGTATCTGCCGCTGGTGGATACTGTTTATAATATTTTAGTGTTTCCAAAGCTGAATGATGACGTCTTGTTAAAGGTCCATTGTTCTGAAAACGTTCTTTATTTACATAATCATCTTATGTCAAGTACCTGCTTATTATTAACTCGTTTTTTTATTTTCACACACACAAATCACGCCTTTATCCCTGGCGGGGTAGGCAGAGCGTCAAGAACCGGAAAATTACGGTCGTTATTGCCACGTCTGACAAATGTTTGAGGGTCGTTTCAGATTGTCGTCGATTTTCAATATTATCGAAAAATCAAATATTTTTTTAGCTCTATGTTATCTATACCCTTCGTTTGGCCGGTAGAAATTGCTGCGTGGCATTAGGCCAGCTGGCCATTTAAGCAATAAAGTTTATAATAAAGTAAAAAGTAATAAGCTATGTTTTACGTTTAGTACACTTATGTAATTATAGTACGCATATAATTTTGGAGAGTAAAAGTGAAACGGCTGTCAGTTTTTCAAAACCGTGTACTACTAAAGAGAGTACTATTTATTATGTGCTAGTAGGCAGTAGTGCTACTAGTAGCAGGCCTCTGACATGGCTGAATAAAGACCGCCGTCTAAGTTATCTTAAACAGCAACCGGGACCTACTGCTTAACATGCCCTCGAAAACACGGAACCATCTTTCACACAGGACAATCAGGTGGTTCAGCCTGCAGTGTCTTAACCAGATAGATAGTATGTCATATAATTTCTTTATCTCCGCGAGTTATACATACTTACTTATAGTAGAAATTCCTATATCGGATTCTAGCGGCCTGCCCCAGCGGCTGCGCCCGCTGCAACTCATTTTCCCGTGGAAATAAGGATTTTTCCCGGCAAGTATTATACATAAAAACCTTCCTCTTGAATCACTCTATTTATTTAAAAAACCTGCATTAAAATCCGTTGGCTAGTTTTAAAGATTTAAGCATACATACAGACAGACGCGAAAAGCGACTTTGCTGTATACTATGTAGTGAAGATGATATTAATTCCATCAATTCCTACTTACGAGTATTACAAGAATACAGTTTTTGAACTAGTTTCTAAATTGCTTTTCTACATGAAATGGAAATGCACCACATACTATAAACTCCAATCTCTATCAAAAAGTACTAATAGAGATAATGGCCTCGATTTTGCCGACCATTTCTTGAACTAATTTGTTAGTTACTCGTGCGTAGGGTTGCTAGGTCCTCTCACCTGAAGGCCGGACAGACATGCGAGTTCGGCCGAACATTTTGGTAAAAAAGCCGGACATCTTGCATTTTTTACGAATTTCAGTTTTCATATTAAAAAACTGTAAGGCCAAGTTTTGTTTGGTCGGACATTTGGGTAGAAAAGCCGGACACCTTACATTTTTGAGGTTAATGTTAAAACATGTAAAACCAAGCCTGGCGACGAGTTCTGGAGCGAAAAACTTTAGCTGAGGAAGCAATCGCCAGAATCGCGTCGGATGACCACAGCCACATATTATCACGAACGAGGCTCCATTGTGTACGTGTATTTGCGAACGGTAAACAGTTCGTTTTCAATTTCATCCAGTTAATGGATACTGGACGGCCATTTTGTTTTTCATGGCTTCTTTAAATTACGTCACATAAATACATTTTACGATATCAATTTTTTTATTTAGTTTCGGTGGGCACGATAAATCATCGGTCCCGGTTGCTGTCTATAACTTAGACGGCGACGGTTGTTACTCAATCATGTCAGAGGCTCGCTACGCTACTAGGTAGGAGGTAGGCGGTTGAAAAACTGTGACACCAGGGTACATCGGGTTTTTCGACGATTCGGTGTCCCACACGAAAACAGAATACTAGCTATCTAGTTCCCATGGTACAAGCTTTTCTTAGTTTGGCGGTAGATGGCGCTGTGTAAATGATCCAGGATATTTATTTCATAAGACATGATCTCGGCATTTTTGCCAACCAGACAAAATTAACTAGTTTCCTGGGTCATTAAAAAATATAACAGTTGTACGCTTAAAACTATTGTCCAAAAATACTAAGGACTTCATTCATCATTTTTCGAAATATTCAAAGTTTGAATTTATTAAACAGAAAAATATATAAAAGTAAGTGTTTCGACGCCATCCAAATACTTACGGCGTGACGTCATCCTTCTAGTTTTTCAAATAAAATACCGTTTTAGATCGTTTTAAAAAGTGGCTCATTTGTCCTGTCAGGAAACAAGCCTATTAGCCGTGTCTTCATTATTAGTATTATTTTGTCATTGATTCATATATAATTTTTTTACCCGTGTGGTGATAGTATTTTTATGATCGTTAACATTCTGTCTACCCCGGATAAAGGCGTGATATGTGTATGTATGTATGTATATGTATATTTTTGAATGTTCATATTATAGACAAAGACGCAAGTGATATGATGCATTGCGTATCTAATCACGATCAGTAACTAATTTAGTGATTACAATCCGAAGATACATCATTAATTTGTTTACTAGCTACTTGCTATCATAGGGCGTTACAGACTTTTTAACTCACGAGTGCGCTTTTGCCATACTTGTGTGTGTTATCCCTCTCTCTCTCTCTCTCTCTCTCTCTCTCTCTCTCTCTCTCTCTCTCTATTGGTTTTAGACACCGAGTCGTCCAACGAAAGACTGTATACCACAGAACGGACAGTGCACTATTTATACATACATACACATACATATATCACGCCTTTATCCCTTGCGGGGTAGGCAGAGCGTTAACGACCGCAAAAATACGGTCGCTATCGCCACGTCTGACCAATATTGAGGGCCGGTTGAGGTAATTTGAGTATCACTATAGTGACAGGTTGTCAGCCGGTCGCCTAAAAGTTGTAATACACGTGAAACCCTTGAGTCCCTTAGTCGCCTCTTACGACACCCACGGGGAAGAAATGGGGTGATGCTATTCGAAGCCGGCATCACACGGAACTCACTGTTTATCGTTTAGATATAAAAGATAAATACAGGCATGATTGGCGTGAAATTGAATGATAGCATACGGAATAGTGTAATAAGAGAACGTTGTGGCGTAAAAGAAGATATAGTGACAGGGATTGAAAAGGGAATGCTAAAGTGGTTTGGTTATGTTCAGAGAATGAATGAAAGGAGATTAACGAAAGAGATATATAAGGCGAGTGTTAGAGGAAATGTTGGAAGGGGAAGGCCGCGAAGAACCTACCTGGATCAAATCGGGGACGTTTTAAAGAAAGGTCAGGTCAGAAGTACCCTAAACCGACGAGCTGACTGATGAATGTAGAAGAAGCGAAAGAAGTAGGTATGCCAAGATCGTAGCAAGTGGAAGGATAGAGTCTCTGCTTACCCCAGCGGGAAAGAGGCGTAATTTATGTATGTATGTATGTAAAAAAAATAAAAAATCAACTGTAAATATGAACCAATGAACCAGTCCATGAAACTGAAAAACTTTCCCTAAGGAACATAGTATACGCTAGTTTTAAGATGAAGATTTGTTATGTAAAATACATGCCGATAAAAGGACATCTTCCCGTAGAAAAACACAAGCCGCGAGTTATACATATTTTCAAGAAATATTTTACAATACAATGCTACTTTCGATGGCCACGCATGTTGCGTGATTTGGGATAACTGCTAAAACATCTTGCCAATGTTAGCTTCATTTCTTTTTACTGTAATTGCAACATATTTTACCTAACTCTTATTAGCTAAGTAATAGGCAAGAATCCGTTTTGTCTGAGAAGTTTGGAAAGTTTAAATAAAGTGAATGCCTAAATGCATATAGCACTGTTAATGCATTAAATCCTTATAAATTAAAATAAATGTTCTTATATGATTGCAATTTCCATTAAAAAATACCTACAAGCTGGAATCTTGATTCTAGAACATTATTTTGAAAGTCTTGTGCACTTGTGTGTCTAATACACATGGTTTCTGAAACAACCTTAGAAAACAATCCTTAAAAAATATCTGACGTGGCGATAGTGAGCGTATTCTTACGGCCGTTAACGCTCTGCCTACCCCGCAAGGGTTAAAGGCGTGATATATGAATGTATGTATGTATAATCAAACTTTCGCGTCTACCGCGGCGTGTCCTGCTTGGTGCCGTAGCTGACACCAACAGAGGTGTTGCAAGACCCAATAGACCCATGTTGCATTTCAAAGATTGCGCCAAGCGGATATGGCTGGTTTGAAATCAACCATCAAAGCTGGGAGAAGCTTGCTGAGGATAGGGACGAATGGCTAAGGCGTGTATTTGATGACCTAGTTCTCTGGTCTCGCCAACAAAAGGCAAAAACGAAACCTACGCATGCACGTTCCTCAAAAGCCTCAAAAGTCTTGCCTCAGACACTGATTAAGTCATCTGTCACAAATGTATGAGGCCAATGATGAATCAATGTGTATGTAGAAACCTACATACATACATATATATTATTATTATTATTATATTTTATCAGGCAGGCAGTTGTAGCAACTGATAGTGCCTGTATCCCACTGTTCATAGTTCACTTAGTCTTTTCCATTTTTTTTTTTATGTTTGTCAAGTTTGTTTTTAAATATATCACGCCTTTATCCCTTGCGGGGTCAGCAGAGCGTTAACGGCCGAAAGAATACGGTCGCTATCGCCACGTCTGACATTTTCGAGGATTGTTTTCCAAGGTTGTTCCAGAAAACATGTGTATCACTATAGTGGCAGGTTGTCAGCCTGTCGCCTAAAAATTGTAATACACTAATACCCTCGGGCCCCGTAGTCGCCTCTTACGAAACCCACGGGAAGGATGTGGGGTGATGCTATTCTAAGCCGGCATCGCACATCGCTAACATGTAGAAACCTCATCTACTAATTTTACATACTTCTAAGTTTTACAAAAAGTTTTACTTACGTTTAGTGACATGCCTTGGGCTTAGTGGTGGCCTATCTTCTACCAATAACGTTGGACTTGACTCCGATGCCATCAATTCTTTGTTGTTATATTTCTTGACGCTGTCCGCCCAGTCCTGAATCCAAGTCTTGTCACCTTTACATCTGTTCAGGCTCAAGTATGACAGCTTTCCTACTACTTGTTCTGGTGAAATGTCAGCGGATACGCTGCTGTCATCTCTTAAGGCTTTTTGTGCCGCTTTCAAAGCTGAACTTTCGAATTTTGCGTCGTCAAATGGTAGAACAGCTTGGCTCGGCAGGTTGACAGGTACTGATGATTCTCTAGACAGCCTGTGAATGTAATCCGTTTGGTCGATTTCAGATTTGGCGAGACTGCATCGTCTGTGAGACAGGAAGTCCATTTTTGGAGGATTCTTTGAGCTCAATACTCCTGATGTTGTAACTGATGTAAAGTTTCCAAAATCTAAGTCCTGTTTTGGAGGAGATTTAGAAAATGTTTTTTCCGTGATTGTTCTAACTCTATTCTTTATCTTTTCTAAGTAGCTTCGTGTAGATTTGATTTGTTTTGATGTTTGTGCTGCTAAGTCATTTTCAGTTGGAGATTCATAACAGCATGAAATCTCTAGCACATTTTTGTCTTGAGAGATCTTTGCTGGAATTTCAAATGCTGTATTAGAAGACACTGGACTTCTCAGAGCTAAATCTCTTCTTGGTTCTTTCGTTATGACTTTACTTGGACCATCAAAAATCAGTTCAGGGTCATGGCTTAGTGCTCGATTGTTTAATGACTCCTGTATTGCTCCATCCAGCAAATCTGCACCAAAAGTCCTTTCCCTGTCAATACTCATCCTAGCTTTCTGTTCCTCTGTATAATCAGCTTCTATAGTGTATGTTCCGGTCGAAGAACAATTCGACTGTCTATCAACATCATCATCTACATACAAAGTTTCAACTTTAGTAGTACATTTTTGGAACAGCAAATCAGGGGTTGCCGACTGAGCCCTAGTTTTACGAAGAGGACTAATCACATGTTCTGGAGATGATAAGCCGTTATCAGGCGTCAAAACATCTAATTCAGGGCTAGATATATCTGTTAACATCATTCCTTCAGGACTTTGGTCTATGATGTGTTCCATTTGTTTTCGGCTTGTTAGATTACCGTAACTGGGTGTTCTATGGACGTCTCTCAAATAGGAACTATTAGGGCTTTTCAACGGCAAATTCAAGCCTTGTCTATTAGTAAAGTTGTCACTCCTTGACATAATGCTATCGACTATAGGACTCTTGGACGTGCGTTTTGTTTGGAAGGCGTCAGGTGACTTGATATGTCTATTTGAGACGGGACTGGTCATGCTGGTGGACATAGGACTGTTTTTGACTTTGACAGAGCCTGATAAGCCGCTATCCTCTTGGTCTGAAGAGAAGTAGCCTTCAGAGTTGTACCCCTGAGCTTTGCGGGGTAGCTTAGCGCTCATGGGAGGCTTCTGGGCGGTAGGACTGGGTCTCGTCAGGCTGGCAGACATAGATTGGACTCTTTGATGTCGAGCCTGCGATTTCTTCGCCAACTCCTCAAGTCTGCGGTTGTCAAACTTCTTGGCCTCGCCGAAGTCCACCGTGAACGCCATGGGGTGCAGTTTTGGCGACTCTGGCTCGGGGTTCCCGACCTTGTGACTCTTTTCCGGACTTTCGCGCGAGTCTGCATTCTTGTCCAAGCTCACGGTTTCCGAGGACGATTTCGATGTTGTCTGATCCAACGTCGTGTCCTGGCCCTCGGAGAGCGGGCTGGCTTCCTCCACACTAACACTCATGTTTTCAAGGATGGTAAATCATAAATATGACATCATAATCACAACACTACCTTTGTTTCACCACCACACACACAACGGCACACCGAACGGACCAACGCGGAAATTGCGAAAATATGTGATTACGAAAAGTGGAACGAGAGCATAATTATCGTAAAAACTTAAAAAATATCGCTAATCCGCCTACATTCGCAAGAAATCACGGAGCGGATAAAATTGTCATGACAGCTGTGTGTCTGACAGGAATGACGTCCCGAATCAGACTGGGAAATATTTACTTTCGTTGCTGGTAACACCAAATCTTGAAGGGGGGGTAATCTTGGGGGACGTATTTTTGAAGCAGCGATTTCCTATTCACAGGTCTATCTGCGACGAATGGTCTCTTCACATTATCGGCGGATTACGGTTAGCCAACCAACTCGTAAACATGTGGAGCACATGGTGGAACCTAACCTGTAGAAAATAAAAGCCAACTTTGGGTACAAGATTAAATATATTTTAAAGGACTGGAAAATTTTACACTCGCATGAACATTTGGTGACTTGATACTTCTTCTTCTTTTTCGTGTGGGACACCGAGTCGTCCAATAACGACCCGATGAGCCCTTGACACCGAAGACTTTGGTAAATAACTATTTTTATAAAAAGTTACATACATACATACATACATATATCACGCCTTTATCCCTTGCGGGGTAGGCAGAGCGTTAACGGCCGTAAGAATACGGTCGCTATCGCCACGTCTGACATTTGTGAGGATTGTTTTCCAAGGTTGTTTCAGAAAACATGTGTATCACTATAGTGACAGGTTGTCAGCCTGTCGCCTAAAAATTGTAATAGACCAATACCCTCGAGTCCCTTAGTCGCCTCTTACGACACCCGCGGGTAGGATATGGGGTGATGCTATTCTAAGCCGGCATCACACGGCACAAAAAAGTTTGCGTCCACTATTGAATCTTCATTATATAGAACCTACAGTTTCAATGATACGGTATCGGATCGGTACTGGGAGACAAAAGAATGGGGAATTCAGTTATAGTTCTAGCAACACTAAAAAAAGAAACGTCAAAACCAATTCTTTCTACGCAGTTCTTAGGTAAAATACATTATAAAGATTTCAATTTATGATTTATGTTATTGTAGCTTTTGGCAAGTTTTTGATGTTCTCAACCTATTTTACTTTGTTTCAGTTCTGATTATCAGTGCTTAGCCAAATATTTTTATAAAGTTCCATGAACTACTTTAACCTAATTCTGAAGCATGGTACAGAATGTTTACTACGTCAAACAGACCGCAGTTGTCAGGTGCTGCTCAAAAATGGCAGAGACGGCGTTTTCCGCGGATGGAAAATATTTTTCCGCTATCAGCCAGGATGGAAGACTCAGGATATGGGACACTGAGACCAATGTCCTTAAACAGGAGTACACTCCTGACTTGCATTTAACCTCCCCGCCGTCTTGTTTACAATGGATTTCAGTGAGACAGTCCGTGGTAAGCATAAACACGTGGTTTTATACGATATTATTCCGCTTGTGGCGATTGGGAAACTAATTTCTGTGCATCATAGACGATTTTTACTCTAAGTTAACATGTTATACATAAATTAAAACGTTAGGTACAATGTTAAGTTCACAATCCTAACACTAAAGACATAACCTATCAGTTCATCGAATACTTGAAATGTTTATCTATTTCTCAAGGTTGACCAATAATGGCCTTCAGCAACTTCAGCCACAGTCGTGTTTCGGGATAGGACAATAGCAGTGTTGGGCAAAATGTAACTGAAGTACAGATTACAAATTCCAAATACAAAACGCAATCATTACTTTCATGTAATCAGTACTTTAAATACTTGCAAAAGGAATTTAAAATTAGATTACTTTACGTAATGAGGAAAGCATTTTTCAAATACACAAATTACTTTTTTTTAATTACTTTGACAACTAAAAGTTACCATGAAAAAAGCCTCATGAAAACATTATGTAGTTTATAAGTTTTTAGTTGTGTAAGTAATTTAAGGGGCTGAGTAGAGCTAAAAGCTACTTTTATAAGTGATTTCTACCCTAGATAAATTGCAGATAAACTGACAAAAAAAAAAGGTAATAATCTTCAGGATATTTGCTGTAGTGTTATTGTTTCCAAAACATGATATTAGTAATTTAGCTTGATAGAAAAACATTGTAAAGTTACCTCTAAAAATCTATTATATCGCAAACTGCATGAACAAAACCCACGCAATAATTAAGTGTTTATTATCAGAATGAGCACCTTATCGACATATTGTTTTCGATTTTTAAATAACTTATTTTTGACCGAGTTATCATCGAAAATACGAAAATATCATTGAATCGGCAAGATTCCGTCCCGTTCGCACGCGCACAGTTTGACATTTGTCAGAAAGGGACCGGTTTTTAGCCCTACTCAGCCCCTTAAGTAGCAGGCAATAAGGTGTCTGTATCTATCAATACATATTCGAACTAACATATTTCTGTACTTAGACAAAAAAATGTAGAAAAAAAAACAAAATGTGTTACCATCTACCAATACAAATTCAAATAAACTTAAATATGTTGAAACATATTTATTAGATGCCAATCAGTCTTTACTTTTAGGAATATTTTTTCACTAACATTTATAGGATAATGTACACATTGTTATATTATAGATAAAGTGACGCAAAAATAATAATTAAATAAGTCATTATAATTTTAAGTTTTTTTTATTATTTTAAAATTCCTAAAACTAAGTGCTATTCCAACTTTCAAAATCTTATATCTTTGTACTATGTATTATACTTAATAGTTTGTCGATGACTAACTATTAGTAAAAATAGAATATCTAGGTATTAAAGTAATTAATACCTTGAAAATACTAATTACGGCATTTGTAATTACCGATTACATGGGGTAATCGAAGTACTTATAATCTAAATACATATACTTTAAAAGTACTTGTAATTTAAGTACCTGTATTTAAAGTAGTATTTAAAATAAATGTGTAATTGATTACGCCCAACACTGGACAATAGCTTATGCGATAAACCATGTATATAAACTTTGTTTTTTATTTTTTCAGCCTTCCCAGAAGAGTGCACGACGGAAATCCGTGTCAGAAGACCAAGAGACGCAATGTATAGCACTAGGCACGACCAGCGGCAAAATCCTCATATACTCCGTAGCCCAAGCAAAAGTTGAAACAGTTCTGGAGGAACGAAATAACGAAATTAGCCGAAGTAGCATTACTGCGGTAGATTGGCACCAGAAATATGGCCTATACAGTGTAAATAAGGAGAATGTAGTTATTGAGTGGGACCTGCAGAGTTCCAACGTTAGGAATAAGTACAATGTTAATGTTGATAAGAAACAAGCTAATAGTATAAGTGCCATCAAGATCATACCACATAATCAGGTAAACTATTTTTCACTTATATATTTTTTCACTGTTTATACAAGGTCTAAAATATTAGCTGCAAATATTTTTCGGGCTGAACCAGCCCATGAAACTGAACTTTCCTCAAAGAATATATGTCGAAACATGAAAAAAAATTTGGACCTGCCATAAAGAACTACTGACCGGCCAACCCAATTTGTATGGGAGGTCCAAAAAATTTCCATGTTCCTTGAAGAAGGTTGTTTGTTAAGTTTCATGGGCTGATTTGCCCCTTAAAGTATTTGCAGCTAATTTTTTATACCTTATGTACACAAATCATCTGAAACACCCTCTCAATATTTGTCAGAAATGGAGATAGTAATAATATTTCTAAAATAATGATCATCTTCTTGGCTTACTACTACTACCTACTGTGGATTGGATTTTATTACTAGTGGCAGTCCTCTGACATGGTTGTGTATGACCACCATCGTAACGTAACAGATAGTTTCGATTCATTAGGTGTTTATACCAGATGAGCAGCCTCAGATGCTCACAAGCTGCGGCCGGTGTAGACGTGTTTCGCCAGAGCATGAGTTAATTGAGCATGCGCTACGTCACGCAAAACACGTCCACACCAACTACGGTGGTGAGCATCTGAGGCTGCTCGGCTGGTGGAGACGCACCTTTTGATGTATATAGAATTATTATTCAACTGTATCCCATGTTACAGAAAACAGCAGCAAAGTATTTGGTGACAGCGTCCACTCAGATACGCGTGTGGCGTTTGCATGCGGACGCAGAGCTGATCAAATGCCTCGGTCACAACGCCTCACCGAAAGCGTTGTTGTCCGTAGCCAGTCTGAACAACACTTGTTGGCTGGTAGAAGGCTCACAGTAAGTTTCTAAATTCTCTACATACCACTAGCGGGTCCCTGCGGCTCCGCCCGCGTGGGAGTAGGTTTAAAAATCATCCCATGGTATCCCACAGGAAGAGAAAAATACCTCAATATCCATACTATAAAACACTCGTATATCAGGGCCCTTTTTACCATTGGGGTACCAATGAACAACAAATAAACACTCCTATTGAGAAATTGTCAGCAAAAAGCATTATTATTATTATATATTAATACACTAGCAGCTCTTTCGAGCTGATGCATGTATATCACTGCACTTGTGTCTTAATGTTTTGAAAGTTTATTTTTAAAATGTTGATGTAGTCTGTTTTTAAAACTGTATGTACTTGCATGTACTTGTTATTATTAGAATTCTAAACAAAATTGGAGTTTTTGGCTAAATTTTCTTACATCTGCATTTTCTCGTTTTCAAACTAGAAAAAATACACTAGTTCACTTATTTAGAGGTCTTTGACTGCAAAATGTACAAACATTTTAAATTAAACCTTACTTTATCTGGAACATTTTTCCCCAGAAACGAGCGCCTTCTATCATTCTGGGATGTAACAATAACCTCAGAGTTTGTACCACAAATGAACGGTGAAGAATCGACCCCAAATCGCAAGAAACGCAAGAAATCCCTCACCAGTCCGGTGACAGTGGCCACACCGACGTACAACTTTGTGTTGGAAGATGCTCCAAAGCAGATTGACGTAGATGTGAGGACGGAGGAGAACGGAACCAAATTGAGTCTGGCAGCTGTCACAAGAAGTGGGGTTCTACATTATTACGGACACATGTTAAATGGGTAAGCAAGCATGGTTTTGAAAAATATGTAAGGTGTAAAAATATTAGCTGCAAATATTTTAAGGTGTATCAGCTCATGAAACTGAACAACTTTCCCCAAGGAACATAGGTCGAAATATGAAAAAAAGACTTAGACCACCGATACAAAATTACAAACCGATCAAGTCAAATTGTATGGAAAGTCCAAAAAAATTTTCTCATATTTCGACCTATGTTCCTTCGGGAAAGTTTTTCAGTTTCATGGGCTGGTTCACCCCTTAAAATATTTGCAGCTGATATTTACACCTTATACGAGTATAGAGGTAGAGGTTTTGTAGAGGTATGTTTACCTAGTAATTATTCCGCGCGTAGACCCGATTTAAGCAGTATATCGTCGATACCGATACTGATACCGATACCCTTATGCAATTTAAGTAAAATAAATGTAAGTAGACATGTTGATTGGTTTGATGTGTTATAACTTTTAGATTTGATGCCACGGGACACGTTTTCTTTACAATACAAACATATTGCTTTGGAATTATCAGATGTCGAATTTTTGTGTTTTGAAGTTGACATGATTGTACTGTTTGTACACTTATTGAACAATTATGTAATTCTTCTTTAAATTATAAAATTCTACCCACGAAAGCATTCAAATTAGATAACATGTGTGTGTGTGTCTTGCGAAAGTTAGAGATGACTGACCGCTAGTTTTATTATATTCTCTTTGATGACTGAATAAAGCGCGAGATGGCGGGACTTCCCCAAGCACATGCGTGGGATTTCCCCGCGCATAGTCCATGCCTCGTTTGCAACGAAACTGAAAAACAAAAAAGCGCGTTTACATTACTTTTTTAAAACGTGTAATTGGAACAGTAGTGTTGTATCGGCCAGAACAATATCGCCGATACCGATATATCGGAAAACCTGTCGTATGGCCGATATGTCGGTATCGGTATCGGTATCGGATGCATCCCTATTCATAAGCAATAAACAGATCCGAGCCGTGTGATGCCGGCTTAGAATAGCATCACCCCATATCTTTGGGTGTCGCAGGAGCCGACTAAGGGAGGGTTTCATGTGTATTGCAATTTTAGGCGACAGGCTGACAACCTGTCACTATAGTGATACACGACTTATCTGAAACGATTCTCAAAAAATTTACAGACGTGGCGATATCGGCCGTAATTTTGCGGTCGTTGTTGCTCTGCCTACCCCGCCATGGATACAGGCTTGATTTGTGTATATGTTATAAACAGATTTTTTATTTTATCTTATTTATTTATTTTGATTATATGTTGTAGTGCGTCAACGAAGCCGCTGAAGCCGTCGGTGACGCTGCAGGTGACGACGGCGGGCGCGGCGCCGCTGCCGCTGCAGTGCTGCCGCTGTCTGCGGGACCAGCTGCTGGTCGGCTACCAGCACCACGCCGCCACACTTTTCGAGACCATTGTGAGCAAAACAAATCAATCAATCAGATATTTATTCAAAGTAAGGTCAATGCGGCGAAGTCCGGCATACTTCATTAAATGTTAGACTTGAAATAATAATATCTATTGAATTTTTCAACCTCTAGTAAACTTTATATTTCCATTAAAAAATATATTTAAATAATTACAAGTAAGTGCAAATGACATCGCTATTACATTACTTTTGGATAATAAATTTTACTCTTTTTAAAAATTCGGCATGTAGACGGACTTGCCCTAGTATTGAGGGCAAGTCCATCTGGTGTTATTTGACAAGAGATCTAATGGTATATCTGTATAATGTGTAATGTGTGTAATAGGCTAATTTTTTTCTTCCAATTTTGTGTTACTAGTATTTAAATAAGGTTCAAATTGGCGTGTATTATTTATTTTCTTTTTTACAGGGTAAGACCGGCATACCGTCACAATAGGGATAGTGAACATTTTTTCTCATAATATTATTAAAAAAAAACGTGTAGAAATCAAAACAAATAAACATTTATTTAACAATAGCATTTATTAGTAATAAAATAAGGTCTCAGTTTTATTTTATACTTATAATTATTTAAAGAGATCAATTTGAACAGCTCGTACTGCTTCTTGCAACTTTTCTTTGGAATAGGATCCTTTGTCTGTTTTTCTCTTGTAGTTGCTGAACATTATTAAGAGCGGATATAACTGAAAAGAATGTATTTTTTAATAATTGAATTTAAACCCTTTAAACTTGAAAAAAAATGAAGTAAAAGTTTTAGACCTGAGACTATAAAACTAGCTTTGATTTTTTTTATATATTGTAGATATAATACAGAAAATATAAGCGATCAAAGTTTTGGTTTAAGTACAATCTCATTGTTATCTACACTACTTTGCTTTAATTATGACTTTAATTTACTACTTTATCACATATCGTATCAATCAAAACGTACAGACCATTTTTATAGACTTAAGATTCTGTGTGCCAAAAATTTATTAAAATGCGTTGGGTCGCATTTTGTATGGGGATTCTTAATTTCACACTACTTTTAAAAGGTTGTCAACATCTGCTTCAGGGCAAGATCGGCATATGACGGACTTCCCTAAAGTACGATAGACGGACTTCCCAATCATGTCATTTTTAAGTTAGAAATATACAATGCCGAATTATTACAGAATCTTGGGCTTTCATAACAATCCAATTCATGGAAAATGTACAAAAGCAATTGAACTTCTTACCTCAGTAGACTTTATGTCAAAACTCCTTCAAGAACACCACTTTTTCATTTAAATTTGACGACGCTCATCACGCGGTTCTCTGTTCCAAAACGCGAAAAAAATGGCTGACAATTTTCTAGCCTCATAAGCCTACTAGCGCCATCTATAAAACTAGGTTTGAACTATCACCACATAAGTGTTTTATCGACCACAAAGTAATCCGCGCCAATATTTAAATGCTGCAGTAATAGTCGTTAGACGGAGTTGCCCTGTAGACGGACTTCCCTACATTGACCTTAGTAAATTTTACATGTATCTTTTTAAATGTCAAGTATTAGTATAAATGTACGATACATTTTTCTATTTCTTATAACAATTTTATGAACCTAGTGTAAACACGGCTCAGGTGGACTAAAAACTTAAAACTATCCCCTAACGCACTGCCTCGGGGCTGGCCAAGCTAACCAAACAACATGTAACGTTAGGTTAACAATCAAACTCGTCCATAATATATCAGGTTCAAAAATATTAGCTGCAAATGTTTTACGGGGTGAACCAGTCCTTGAAACTGAACAACTTTGGCTAAGGAACATAGGTAAGGTTTTTACAGACAAATTTTTACAACCGTTAACGCTCTGCCTACCCCGCACGAGGTAAAGGCGTGATACATACATACACATATCTCGCCTTTACTCCTTGCGGGGTAGGCAGAGCAATAACGACTATAAGTAAAAGCGTGTTAAAAAAAGGTCGCTATCGCCACGTCTAACAAATTTTGAGGGCCGTTTGAGATAATTCGTGTATCACTATAGTGACAGGTTGTCAGCCTGTCGCCTAAAAGTTGTCATACACCTGCAACCCTCAAGTCCCTCAGTCGCCTCTTACGACACCCTCGGTTAAGAAATGGGGTGATGCTATTCTAAGCCGACATCACACGGCGTGATATGTATGTATTTTTATAACATTTATTTCTTTTTTCAGATTCCAGACCTAAAATCAAAAACTCAGGTCCTGATCCGCGGCGACGGCAAAGACGGCAAGAAACAGAAACTGGCAAAAAAACAAAACGAGACGAACAAAGTCAGGGGCGATGCTAGTTCAAATGACGTCACGTACGTCGAGCCAATGGGGGGCGTCACTAGGAAGCGACCGACGCCGGGGGGCACCGTATGTATACATTTATTTGCTCACGATTTACTTACAAGTATTATACAAATCCTATTGAATCACCCTAAAATCACATATAATAAAAAATCTGCATCAAAATCCGTTGTGTAAAAGATTTAAGCAAACATACATACATACAGATGCGAAAAGCGACTGCTTTATACTATGTAGTGATAATTCGATAAAATGTAACACTATTCAGGGTGTAAAAAAATGTTGCAAATATTTTAAGGGAGAATCAGCCCATGAAACTGAACAACTTTCCCCAAGGAACATAGGTCGGAATATGGAAAAAAAACTTAGTCCTCCCATACAGTTTGACTAGCTCAGCTGCTACATTTAGTATGGGAGGTCTAAAAATTTCGTTCATATTTCGTCCTATGTTTCTTGGGAAAGCTGTTCAGTTTCATGGGCTGGTTCACCCCTTAAAATATCTGCAGTTAATATATTTACACCTTATAACTACGGTGACGTATTTTTAGTTGGAAGTGCCAATGGAGGAGCGTCTGGCGAATTTGACAGTGGACCTAAAGAAGCGCGGCGCGACAGCTGTCAATCAAAACCTCACCAAGCTCCTCATGCAAGGACTGCACTCGAAGGATGACAAGTAAGTCCACTGCTTATCTCTTCTCTGTCTTCGTGTGGGACATCGAGTCGTCCAACGACCCGATGAACCCTAGTGTCAGAATTTTTCAACCGCCTTCTACAAGTAGCAGGCTTCTGACATGACGGCTGATGTAGCGCAGTGGTAGTGCGACTGCCTTTGACGCAGAAAGTTCCGGGTTCGATTCTCGGTGGGTCACTCACAAAGTTGATATTTACCACTTTGTGAATTTGTTCCCAGTCTGGTTAGGACATTGCGGGCTGAACCACCAGATTGTCCGTAAGTAAGATGGTGCCGTGTTTCGGATGGCACGTTAAGCCGTAGGTCCCGGTTGCTGTCTATGATCACTTAGACAGAGGTCGTTACACAACCATGTCAGAAGCCTGTGCTAATGAAAATAACATACAGGGTGTAAAGACGGTGTAACGAAAACTTTGCAGGCGTAATCAGACCATGACCAAAAATTTTCGACCTTCCATACAAAATTCCCGATCAGCTGAGTGACTTTGTATGGAAACTCAAAAAAAGTTTTCGTTTCCCAACATAGCCCCCATGGAAAAAGTTGTTCAGTTTCATGGTCTGAACACGCCTGCAAAGTTTTCGTTACACCGTCTCTTACACCCTGTATATTTTTGAAAAGGTAATGTAACGCGCTTTCTTGTTAAGTAATAATATAAACTTAATGTGTCTCATAATTGAGTAAGGGTGTGTCTCCATTGAAGCGGGGCTGCGCTAAGCTAAGCTAAGCTAGATATTCACACAAACATGAAGCGCTCGGCCGCCATCTTTGTGACGTCATAGTTATGCCTCCCGCAACGAAAACTGGCAGTTTCGAGATCTGTATAACACAAGGAATCCATCCATACCGGTTTTAGGTACATAGAGGAGAGGTCAACAGAAAATCTCAAATTGCTCGATCGCTTTTTCGATCGCTCGAAAGAAATTTAACTTTCTTTTGCTTCTGCAGCTACTTGCAAAATTGTTAAGCTGTCTCTGTAACGGTAGAGGTTGCCTGAAAGAGATCGCGCGATTCATGCAAACGCGCTGATCGCGCACTAAATTGTAACTATGCATTACTATATTCATTGTGCAATTTACTTCAGTGTGCACATTAAACGCTCTACGGATCGGACGCATTTCTTTATTGTGACTTCCTTCCGTACAACAACTAACAAACAACATAAATTAACATCAACATAACATTAAATGAAGGAAACGCTCCTCCATTTCTGCGTTTGCTTTTAAGTTTTTTTTTGTGATTGTTCCAATTGTTCAATGTGAAGTTGTAAAAGGCAATAAATTTATTTTTTGACGTGTTTGTATTTGTTGTATTTGGCGGTTGCGCAGAACAAGCCTTCAGTTGCGCTGCAAACTGTTTTTCTTTTTCGCCTTAAGGTTGCCTGGAAGAGAGTGCTACTTAAGCATTAAGGCCGCCTCATTGGACCATAAAATTTCTCTGTCATTGTTGTTTTGTTTTTGTGTGCAATAAATAATATTATTATTACATACATACATACATACATACGGGGTAGGCAAAGCTTCAACGGCCGTAAAAATACAATCGCTATCGCCACGTTTGACAAATATAGAGGGCCGTTTGAGATAATTTGTGTGTGATACACAAATTATCTCAACAGGTTAGTGACAGGTTGTCAGCCTATCGCCTAAAAGTTGTAATACACCTGAAACCCTCAAGTCCCTCAGTCGCCTCTTACAACACCCACGGGTAGGAAATGGGGTGATGCAATTCTAAGCCGGCATCACACGGCAAAATATTATTATTATCATTATTTGTTGTCGTGCAGGCTGATAAGGTCGGTGTTATCGCAGAACAAGCCTCTAGTCGCGCTGCACACGGTGGCGGCGCTGCCCGCGGACTGCGTGCCGCGCCTGCTGCAGCGGCTTGCAGACATGGCCAGCAGGAGGAGCGCGCAGTGAGTCCCTCTCTCTCTCTCTCTATTGTATAAGGTCGGTGTTATCGCAGAACAAGCCTCTAGTCGCGCTGCACACGGTGGCGGCGCTGCCCGCGGACTGCGTGCCGCGCCTGCTGCAGCGGCTTGCAGACATGGCCAGCAGGAGGAGCGCGCAGTGAGTCCCTCTCTCTCTCTCTCTATTGTATAAGGTCGGTGTTATCGCAGAACAAGCCTCTAGTCGCGCTGCACACGGTGGCGGCGCTGCCCGCGGACTGCGTGCCGCGCCTGCTGCAGCGGCTTGCAGACATGGCCAGCAGGAGGAGCGCGCAGTGAGTCCCTCTCTCTCTCTCTCTATTGTATAAGGTCGGTGTTATCGCAGAACAAGCCTCTAGTCGCGCTGCACACGGTGGCGGCGCTGCCCGCGGACTGCGTGCCGCGCCTGCTGCAGCGGCTTGCAGACATGGCCAGCAGGAGGAGCGCGCAGTGAGTCCCTCTCTCTCTCTCTCTATTGTATAAGGTCGGTGTTATCGCAGAACAAGCCTCTAGTCGCGCTGCACACGGTGGCGGCGCTGCCCGCGGACTGCGTGCCGCGCCTGCTGCAGCGGCTTGCAGACATGGCCAGCAGGAGGAGCGCGCAGTGAGTCCCTCTCTCTCTCTCTCTATTGTATAAGGTCGGTGTTATCGCAGAACAAGCCTCTAGTCGCGCTGCACACGGTGGCGGCGCTGCCCGCGGACTGCGTGCCGCGCCTGCTGCAGCGGCTTGCAGACATGGCCAGCAGGAGGAGCGCGCAGTGAGTCCCTCTCTCTCTCTCTCTATTGTATAAGGTCGGTGTTATCGCAGAACAAGCCTCTAGTCGCGCTGCACACGGTGGCGGCGCTGCCCGCGGACTGCGTGCCGCGCCTGCTGCAGCGGCTTGCAGACATGGCCAGCAGGAGGAGCGCGCAGTGAGTCCCTCTCTCTCTCTCTCTCTATATTGTATAAGGTCGGTGTTATCGCAGAACAAGCCTCTAGTCGCGCTGCACACGGTGGCGGCGCTGCCCGCGGACTGCGTGCCGCGCCTGCTGCAGCGGCTTGCAGACATGGCCAGCAGGAGGAGCGCGCAGTGAGTCCCTCTCTCTCTCTCTCTATTGTATAAGGTCGGTGTTATCGCAGAACAAGCCTCTAGTCGCGCTGCACACGGTGGCGGCGCTGCCCGCGGACTGCGTGCCGCGCCTGCTGCAGCGGCTTGCAGACATGGCCAGCAGGAGGAGCGCGCAGTGAGTCCCTCTCTCTCTCTCTCTATTGTATAAGGTCGGTGTTATCGCAGAACAAGCCTCTAGTCGCGCTGCACACGGTGGCGGCGCTGCCCGCGGACTGCGTGCCGCGCCTGCTGCAGCGGCTTGCAGACATGGCCAGCAGGAGGAGCGCGCAGTGAGTCCCTCTCTCTCTCTCTCTCTCTCTATTGTATAAGGTCGGTGTTATCGCAGAACAAGCCTCTAGTCGCGCTGCACACGGTGGCGGCGCTGCCCGCGGACTGCGTGCCGCGCCTGCTGCAGCGGCTTGCAGACATGGCCAGCAGGAGGAGCGCGCAGTGAGTCCCTCTCTCTCTCTCTCTATTGTATAAGGTCGGTGTTATCGCAGAACAAGCCTCTAGTCGCGCTGCACACGGTGGCGGCGCTGCCCGCGGACTGCGTGCCGCGCCTGCTGCAGCGGCTTGCAGACATGGCCAGCAGGAGGAGCGCGCAGTGAGTCCCTCTCTCTCTCTCTCTATTGTATAAGGTCGGTGTTATCGCAGAACAAGCCTCTAGTCGCGCTGCACACGGTGGCGGCGCTGCCCGCGGACTGCGTGCCGCGCCTGCTGCAGCGGCTTGCAGACATGGCCAGCAGGAGGAGCGCGCAGTGAGTCCCTCTCTCTCTCTCTCTCTCTCTATTGTATAAGGTCGGTGTTATCGCAGAACAAGCCTCTAGTCGCGCTGCACACGGTGGCGGCGCTGCCCGCGGACTGCGTGCCGCGCCTGCTGCAGCGGCTTGCAGACATGGCCAGCAGGAGGAGCGCGCAGTGAGTCCCTCTCTCTCTCTCTCTCTCTCTATTGTATAAGGTCGCTGTTATCGCAGAACAAGCCTCTAGTCGCGCTGCACACGGTGGCGGCGCTGCCCGCGGACTGCGTGCCGCGCCTGCTGCAGCGGCTTGCAGACATGGCCAGCAGGAGGAGCGCGCAGTGAGTCCCTCTCTCTCTCTCTCTATTGTATAAGGTCGGTGTTATCGCAGAACAAGCCTCTAGTCGCGCTGCACACGGTGGCGGCGCTGCCCGCGGACTGCGTGCCGCGCCTGCTGCAGCGGCTTGCAGACATGGCCAGCAGGAGGAGCGCGCAGTGAGTCCCTCTCTCTCTCTCTCTATTGTATAAGGTCGGTGTTATCGCAGAACAAGCCTCTAGTCGCGCTGCACACGGTGGCGGCGCTGCCCGCGGACTGCGTGCCGCGCCTGCTGCAGCGGCTTGCAGACATGGCCAGCAGGAGGAGCGCGCAGTGAGTCCCTCTCTCTCTCTCTCTCTCTCTATTGTATAAGGTCGGTGTTATCGCAGAACAAGCCTCTAGTCGCGCTGCACACGGTGGCGGCGCTGCCCGCGGACTGCGTGCCGCGCCTGCTGCAGCGGCTTGCAGACATGGCCAGCAGGAGGAGCGCGCAGTGAGTCCCTCTCTCTCTCTCTCTCTCTCTATTGTATAAGGTCGCTGTTATCGCAGAACAAGCCTCTAGTCGCGCTGCACACGGTGGCGGCGCTGCCCGCGGACTGCGTGCCGCGCCTGCTGCAGCGGCTTGCAGACATGGCCAGCAGGAGGAGCGCGCAGTGAGTCCCTCTCTCTCTCTCTCTCTCTCTATTGTATAAGGTCGCTGTTATCGCAGAACAAGCCTCTAGTCGCGCTGCACACGGTGGCGGCGCTGCCCGCGGACTGCGTGCCGCGCCTGCTGCAGCGGCTTGCAGACATGGCCAGCAGGAGGAGCGCGCAGTGAGTCCCTCTCTCTCTCTCTCTCTCTATTGTATAAGGTCGGTGTTATCGCAGAACAAGCCTCTAGTCGCGCTGCACACGGTGGCGGCGCTGCCCGCGGACTGCGTGCCGCGCCTGCTGCAGCGGCTTGCAGACATGGCCAGCAGGAGGAGCGCGCAGTGAGTCAGACATACTTATATATATTATTTATTTATTTGACATAAGAATTAGTCAATGCCTTCGTTAAACCTGGTAAAGGTTTGTCTCCCGCGGGAAGGATGTGGGGTGATGCTATTCGAAGCCGGCATCACACGGCATAACGCACTTCCACAACTTCAATATTATTATTATTGTTATGTAAGGTGTAAGAGACGGTGTAACGAAAACTTTGCAGGCGTTATCAGACCATGAAACTGAACAACTTTTTCTATGGGGGCTATGGTGGGAAAAGAAAAAAAAATTTCGACCTTCCATACAAAATTCCCGATCAGCTGAGTGACTTTATCTGGAAACTCGAAACAATTTTTTCGTTTCCCAACATAGACACCATAGAAAAAGTTGTTCAGTTTCATGGTCTGATCACGCCTGCAATATTTTCGTTCCACCGTCTCTTACACCTTGTATATAAAATAGTAAATTAATTTGGACGTAATCACATAACATAGGAACACATTTGTATGAAGCCCGGCTAAAGTACCCTGTTGGTTGGTAATAGTGATACGTGGTACGTCAGACGTGGCGATAACGACTGTAATTTTGCGATCGTTATCGCTCTGCCTACCCCACAAGGCGTGATATATGGACATTTGTATGAAGATGGCCGGCTAAATTATTTCATTTCAGCTGTGCTTCGGTGTGCACGTGGGTGGGTGCGGTGCTGCGCTGCCACTCCGCGCTGCTGCTGGCAACACTGAGCAACACCAGTGATAACCACCTCGCGCATCTACTCGCTATATTCACACACAGGTAATTGTAGTATACATGGTGTAAGAGACGGTGTAACGAAAACTTTGCAGGCGTGCTAAGACCATGAAACTTAACAACTTTTTATATGGGGGCTATTAAGAAAACATTTTTCGATCCTCCATACAAAATTCCCGATTCTAATATCAGAATTCATCAACCGCCTTCTACAAGTAGCAGGCTTCTGACATGGTTGTGTAACGACCGCCGTCTAAGTGATCGTAGACAGCAACCGGGACCTACGGCTTAACGTGCCATGCGATACACGGAACCATCTCACTTACGGACAATCGGGTGGTTCAGCCCGCAATGTCCTAACCAGACTGGACACAAATTAACAAAGTGATAAATATTAACTTTTGGAGTGATCCATCGAGAATCGAACCCGGAACCTTTTAGGTCAAAGGCAGTCGCATTACCACTGCGCCACATAGGTTGTCAATTATATAAGGCTCCTAATATATTTGCAGCTAATATTTTTACATCCTGTATTTTGCAGGCGGTCGCACCTCTGTCAGCTGTTAAACTTGAAGGGTCGTCTCGAGCTGACGATGTCGCAGCGTGAGGAGAAGGAGGACTCCCTGCAGAAACAGGCCGTGCTCGAGTACAACGGTTAGTTTTAAACACGTCTACTACCTAAATGTCTAGTCAGCAAAATAGCTAATTCGCAAAATGTCCAATTAGCGAAATGTCAAATTCCCAAAATGTCCAGCTCCTTCAACATACATACAAAATATATCACGCCTTTATCCCTTGCGGGTTAGGCAGAGCGTTAACGATCGTAAAATTATGGCCGTTATCGCCACGTCTGACAAATATTGAGGGATTTTTGAGGTAATTCATGCATCACTCTAGTGACAGTCAGCCTGTCGCCTAAAAAATTTAATACACCTGAAAGCCTAAGTCCCTCAGTCGCCTCTTACGACACCCACGGGAAAGATATGGGGCGATGCTACTCTAAGCCGACGGTAATGATGCTATTCTAAGCCGGCATCACACGGTAATTTTTACATATTACATACATATTTTGATATTTTCATTTATTACATTAAAAATAAACTAATTTCAAAAATTCTAGTGAGATATTGATAAAATAGATCAAAATCTTTCAAATATAGCTCTTTGTATGTAAGAGTAGTATAAAAGAAAATATAGATTGTGTCCTTCTTAGTACATACTACAGTAGTATGGGTCCGATCAAAGAGAACGTTAGTAATAATACGCCTCTTTATACAGGGTGACTGGTAAATTGATGCATTCCTTTCAAGGGATGAACCAGCTCATGAAACTGAACAACTTTCCCCAAGGAACATGGGTCGAAAAATGAAAAAAAATTTGGCTCACCCATACAAAATTACCGACTGACTAAGTCAATTTGTATGGGAGGACCAACATGTTTTTTCATATTTCGACCTATGTTCCATGGGGAAAGTTGTTCAGTTTCATGAGCTGGTTCATCCCTTGAAAAGAATGCATCAATCTACCGGTCACCCTGTATATATTTATATTTTGTATACTAGAAATTTTGAGAATTTGACATTTTGCGAATTGGATCAGTTGTTTTTTTTTACATCTTGTATATCTTTTGCTGAGAACTTTTCCCAAAAACAATTTTTGGACCTCCCCTACAAACTGACTTGGTCGGTCGGTAACTTTGTATGGGAGGCGCAGACTTTTTTTCTGTTTTCGACCTATATTCCTTGGGAAAAGTTGAAGTTTAATGGGCTGATTTACCCCTTAAAATATTTGCAACAATTTTTTATAAATTAAATATTGTACATGTTGCGACTGTTGTTAGTATAATTTATTTTATACTATTTAGTATCTAGATATTAAGCAGTGCCCTACAGGGTTTCGTGTGTGTTTCAGCTAAATATACTTACTATAAAATCTGTATTTCTACACGGAAGCTATTTTATATAAGCTATACGAAACATATTCATTACATGAAAGCTAATAAAGTTTCTGATTTACACCCTGTATTTCGGAACACCTTATAATTAATTGGTTTCGCAGACTCGTCATCCGAGGAAGAGATGGAGGTGGAGCGCGAGGGATCCGACTCCGAGCAGTCCTGGAACGACAGCGAGCACAGCGCGCCCGACGCCGACGCGGACGGGGACGACACCGGGGACTCAGATTCACCATAATATATTATATTGATATTTTACAAACTTGTCTTATTTGTCCTTGGAAAATAATCCTCAAATATCAGTCAATACTAACAGCATCTCAAAGTCGCACTCGAGAGATCGCAGTGTTGAGTACGGTTAATAAATTATATACGGGCCTAACAAACAGCATCAGTCGCACTTAAGATCGGTCTCAAGATTTGAGTGCGGTTTATAAATACGGGCCTAGGGCTTATACCCTTTTTCTTCATGGCCAAACTATTTCGCCTTACTGATTTGGCTACGAGGAACTCTATATCCTAATGGCCAAACTTGTGTAACAGTTTGAAAAATAGGTACAGTTAAATACAAACAAAAGAATCAAATTAATATTTTTTTCTAGCTTATCTTTATTTTCCTTATGCTAATACATAGATTGAGCACGAGATGAATCAAACTAAATATTTTAAAGACCTATTTGGTGCCAAAGATAATCTTAAAATTATCTAAGCTACTTCAAAAAAATGTCCAATGGTGATTTCGCGATGTAAAAGTTGTAGTTGGCAATTTAAAACGAAATCATCTCTTTCTTTGTATTCCTTTACCCGTGGTGACGGTACCGTAATATCCTCTTCAATTTCACATATGATATTTACTAACCTCAACAACGTCAAGGGCCGCCTTTTTTTAGTTGCACTATTTAGGAAAGCGTTGTAGCTCTCAACAACATTAGTCCGATGCCGCTCTCCATACACACACCTTTTCGCGATGGAATCATCGGGTTTGAGCCAGGTTTTCTCTACATAATTTTGATATTTCATAATATTCTGAGTTTTGATTCCATACACACACCATAATCTAAAGTCATTGTAAGCAGCCGTTGTCAACAAAGAGAAATTATCATACATAAGTATCCTCTTCGGTGGCGAGTGTACTTTGCTTGTACTTTTAAAAGTTTGGCCATAAGGATATAGAGTTCCTCATAGGCGGCTTTCCCGCTGCACCGCACTCCGTCGCGTAGCGCGGGAGCGCAGATTTTAAAGTTGTATGTAAGTACGTCTGTACGTATCGAAAAACCGCCTAGTACAACACACCGACAAAGCGTCAACGCGCGGTGGCGCGTCGCGTGCGCAGATTCTGCTTATCGGCGCGGGGGCGCGGGGCGCTCCGCGGGGTATAAGGCTGGTTTCAGAGCGACGCGTCTCGGCAGCGCTGCCCAGCCGCGCGCGCCTCGCATTACACTAGATTGTATGTAGCGTTTCATAGTGACGCGTCTTGGGCCGCGTCTCGGCCGCGCCGCGGTCGGATCTCCTTCGATTGCCAGTAGCGTCGACTTGCAATCTTTTAAGACGTCGTTGTTGCACTCTTTTCCATATAACGTATATAGCTAATATAGTGATTACGTTTGCTGGCATAATGATTCTCTGCACTCGACCGTACACCACAAGGAAGCGCGCGCGTCTGAATGTCGTTTCACAGCGAACGCGCTGCCCAGGCGCGCGCCCGCCTGGGCAGCGCTGCCGAGACGCGTCGCTCTGAAACCAGCCTAACACACTAGCTCCGCAGTGCCGCTCGAACCAAGGCGATCGATAGTGGAGTGAAGTCTTTGTTTGGCGCGGGGCCGTCGTAAAAAGCCGCGCGATGAAGCAGATCTGCTCCTCCGTCGCCGCGCGCGGGATCTGCCGCTCCGCGCTACGCGTCGGAGCGCGTTCCCAGTGTGTGAGGCGCCATAGCTAAATCAGTTAGGCGAAATAGTTTTTGGCCATTAGGAAAAAGGGAACTTATGGCATCTAAGTTTAAAATTGCCCTTTGCCGAACTCGTATACAGACACTGACCTTATATGACTATAGTCTCCTCTAGATTCCTTATTTATAAACCGTACTCAACACCGAGATCGATCTTGAGTGCGACTTTGAGATGTTAGTATTTATTGACTGACATTTGTCAATCTGCTGAGATCGATCTCAAAGTTGAATACGATTTATAAATACGGACCTAGAAGACAGTGTATGCAGAACAATAAAACGACATCTGTAGTCAATCGCTCCATTTTATTTCATTCACTTACATCTAACATACATTCGTCTTATAAACTTACAATACAGACCTAGAGGTAGTAAAATATTTCAATTTAATAAAGTCGACGTTTCTACATTTGTTATACATTTTTTTATATTTCTTATTTAACGCATTGTTTTTTTTCACTTATACTATTATTTTGAAGAAAATACTAAATACAGTGTATTTCATTTCTGATTAAAATAAACAATTTTCTCAAGAATACAAATAGAATGTTTATCATTTGAGATAGTTAAATGTAACATAGTTTTCAAATACCCTCAATATTTTCGCGAAATAACTAGTCACAACTACCACGTATGTCCATAATTATTCAACCGTTTGTTGTACACAATAAAATACAAAGGAAACAGCAAACGGAACAATAGACAACAGGTCTGCTTATCTAAAAAGACATCTCTTCCAGCAGACCTAGGCTAGTGAGATGGCATAAAGTAAGGCAGTTGACGTGTACAACATACTCAGATATACCGTAAGAATAGTATCATGTATACAGGTGTAAGGGACAGCGTCCTGAATACTGGTAGGCTACAAGCAGACCATGAAACTGAACAACTTTCTCCTAGGAATATATATCGGGAAACAACAAAAAAAATTTGGTTTCCCATACTAAGTGCAGTCAGCTGATCGCAATTTTGTATGGGAGGCCGAATTTTTTTTGTCGTTTCCTGACATAATATGTTCATAAGGAAAGTTGTTCAGTTTCATGGTCTGCTTGCATCCTATCAGTATTCGGGACGCTGTCCCTTACACCCTGTAATAATAGTTATCATAGTAAAACGTCGATCTTTCAACAATAAAACATATTTTCATCAAGAAAATCTTATGTAACACTTAACCTATAGCTTATATTAGATCATTTAGGTGGAGGTCTGAAGATGCCGACGACGACGGCGTGGTCGCGCTCGTAAGGTTCTAGAGTGAGTTGTTCCTGCGGCTTCAGCTTGTCAGCTTGTAACTTCTTCACTTCCGCCGCGAATACCGCTTCCGGTTGCGCGGTGGAGTCTATGCAGGACGCCTGGAAGATATTGCATTGTTGTAGTGCGGGATAAGGCAGGCGGGATGGTGGATCAGGTGAGTTCGCCTCAGTGAGAGAGTTCAATTCTTTCAACATGAAAGATTTAGCCGTTTTTGTTTCATCATAGGTAAGAAATAAAGTAATGCTATTTTCTTTTCGTGTGGGACACCGAGTCGTCCAACGACCCGATGAACCCTAGTGTCAGAATTTTTCAACCGCCTTCTACAAGTAGCAGGCTTCTGACATGGTTGTGTAACGACCGCCGTCTAAGTGATCATAGACAGCAACCGGGACCTACGGCTTAATGTGCCATCCGAAACACGGAACCATCTTATTATTTGATTAATTAGACGGCTGCGGACGTTACTCAACCATGTTAGAAGTCTGTTACTTGTAGAAGGCGGTATCAAAATTTACATAAAATTGAGTGGTAAATAAAATTGTGTGTAACAATTTTTTTCTTTTTCGCCATGACTAATCCATTCCTGCAGTGAAGATATTGTGATTGACATTCTAAAAGTATTCATACTATTCATTTTTAAATTTTTTAATCTTCTTGTTGATACAAGGTGTAAAAATAAAGCAAATATTTTAAGGGGTGATTCAGCCCATGAAGCTGAACAACTTTCCCTAGGAAACATAGTCCCAAAAATGAGAAAATTTTTTGGTCCTTCCATACAAATTGATTTGTTTGGTCGGTAATTTTGTATGAGGATCAATTTTTTTTCATATTTCGACCTATGTTTCTTGGGGAAAGTTTTTCAGTTTCATGGGCTGAATCACCCCTTAATTTATTTGCAGCAATTTTTTTTACACCTTGTATAACATTTTGATTTGATTTGTTGGAGGACTATAACATGAGAGTTTGTACCTTGATGGAGATGACGAAGTGCCCCCCGTTCTTGAGGAAGTGCTGCGCGTTGAGCGCCACGATGCGCGCCTGGTCGGGCTGCGCCACGTCCGCGAACACGCAGTCCACCATGCCCACCAGCATCCTGCAACCCCCGACACCACCATTCAACATCATTAGGTGGCTGGGTCTCCATTGACCGAGCAGCCTCAGATGCTCTCTGCCGCGCGCAGCATGCGGCGCAATGCGCGGTCGGTGTGGACGGTTTTTCGCCCGAGCAGGAGAATTTGAACATGCCCTGCTCAGGCGAAACACGTCCACACCGACGGCGCATTGCGCCGCATGCTGCGCGCGGCAGTCAGCATCTGAGGCTGCTCGGTCAATGGAGACCCAGCTATTCTCCTTGCCTTATCCCGTCCTCTATCGGGGTCGGCTACCTAGGGGATTTGACGTGGAACCAAGTTTTTACACAGAGCGACTGTCATCTGACCTCTGCAACCCGATGGCTAACCTAGCCCGAATCCTAGGGTATCATACTTAAATATTATCTAAATTTAAATTATATTTTCCACTGTGTATCACAATTACTTAAAACATAATGCTATTTGTTGGATGGATAACAAACTTCTTTCAATATAAGGTGTAAAAATATTAGCTGCAATTATTTTAAGGGGTGAACCAGTCCATAAAACTGAACAACTTTCCGCAAGAAACATAGGTCAAAATATAAAAAAAAAAAAATTTTGGACCTCCCATACAAAGTGTGACAGTCAAGCAAGTCAACCTATATGAGAGGTCCCAAATTTTTTTCATATTTCGACCTATGTTCCTTGGGGAAAGATGTTCAGTTTTATGAGCTGATTCAGTCTTTAAAATATTTGCAGCTATTTTTTTACACCATGTATACTATACCTGTATTTGAGCGGATGTCGCGCGTCCTCAATGATGGGAATGATGTTGGTCCTCTTCTTGGCGACGTTGATGAGGTCCCGCCCCGAGCGGTGCGAGAACTCCACCGCGTACACCAGACCCTCCTAATCACATGGGAAACATGTATCGATACTAATGCAAGTATAGATAGGCATTGGACGAGAGGACTTGGAGAGAATGCCTCAGTGAGAGAGTTCAATTCTTTCAACATGAAAGATTTAGTCGTGTTTGTTTCATCATAGCTACAATTTTATCACATGTTAAAATAATATTCCAACCCTTTAATATTCTTCTCATAAAAAAAAAACGAGACACGTTGCTAGTTGATGTATCGTACGAATCACACTAATTAAAAAGTGTTGATTTTGGAATCATCATTCTCCTTGCCTAATCCCATTCTGTGGGGGTCGGCTACCTAACCTAGGGGATTTGATGTGGAACCACGTTTTTACACAGAGCGACTGCTATCTGGCCTCTGCAACCTGAAGGATGACCTGGCCGGAATCCTAGGTTATTTTGGAACAAATGTCTGATATTGTTTAATAGTGAGTAAAATGAAGTTAGTAAACCTTATCGAAAATGTCCTAAATTCAAATTAGTTAGATTTCGTTTTTAATTAATCATAAAAACGCAAGTGCCTCGATTTCTTTGATGAGAAGTTTAATTTAAGCTTTGAACATTATGCAAAATTGCTAGCTAATTAACTATTTTGACAATATTAACTTTCAGTTATAAGAAACTGCATTCAAAACAGTCCATCCATTCTACTTTTTGGTCGTTGGGTGTTAAAAATCTATTTACTTATAGGTCTTTGTCCAGCAGTGGGAATTGCCCTTCATAGGGTGAGTAAAGGAATATTCGGGACCCTAGGGTCGTGTGTACTCACGGGTCCCACGATGTCCGACACGTGGCTCACGGTGGTGCCGCTGGCCGCGCCCAGGTACAGAACCCGGGACCCCGGGGGCATGTGTATGGCGTCCACTCCGCCCATGATGGCGGCTGCCAGTTTCGATCTACGAATAACGTGTGAAGGTTACATTCTAATAATATTATGTAAAATGTTTTGGGAAAAAAAAGGTTGATCAGAAGTGGGTATGTGGATATGGTCTTCACCGTTAGGTCGAGATTAGAGGGACCACCATCATCATTGAAAAAAGCTAAGAATAAAGGAAAAAAGAATTTGAATCTTCTTTTCGTGCGGGACACAGAGTCGTCCGACGACCCAATGAAACTCTGCTGTCGACCGATTAGGACATTGCGGGCTCAACCACCTGATAGACCATCATGAAACGCATGGTAAGCCGTCGGTCGCAGTTGTTGTTTAGATTAGACATTGGTCGTAACACAACCATGTCAGAGGCCTGCCACTAGTTAGTTAGTTAGTTAGACACCACGGTTCATTGGGTAACCACACAAAAAGAAAGAGGAGATACAATGTTTACTAGTAATTTGAGACTCTCTGGTATATTTGAAATACTACAGGGTTTAAAAATATTAGCTGCAAATATTTTAAGAGGTTAACCAGCCCGTGAAACTGAACAACTTTCCCCAAGGAACACAGGCCAACATATGCAAAAAATTTTGGGCCCCCAATACAAATTGACTTGGTTGGCGAGTACATTTTATATGGGAGGACCAAAATTTTTCTTACAATTTCGACTTGTTTCTTGGGGAAAGTTGTTCAGTTTCATACATACATACATACATAAATCACGCCTTTGTCCCTTACGGGGTAGGCAGAGCGTTAACGATCGTAAAATTACGGTCTTCATCGCCACGTCTGACAAGTATTGAGGGCCTTTTTAGATGATTCATGTATCACTGTAGTGACAGGTTGTCAGCCTGTCGCCTAAAATTGTAACGCACATAAAACCCTCGAGTCCCATAGTTGCCTTTTACAACACCCGCGGGAAGTAAAGGGGTGATGCTATTCTAAGCCGGCATCACACGGCACTTGTTCAGTTTCATGGGCTGATTTTACCCCTTAAAATATTTGCAGCTAATATTTTTACACCTTGTATAAAGTTTTAACTCACCTGAATGGGTTCCATACTCTGTATTCCACCTTTTCTCCGTCGGTCTAAAACAAAAAATGAAATAAGGTTAAAAAAAAGAACTTAAAACGAAGAAATAAAATGATGTAGGGAATAAGTTGTTCAGAAGTGGGTATGTGGATATAGTCTTCACAAGTAGGTCAAGATTAGAGGGACCACCATCATCATAAAAAATAAATATCTATAACTTAATTTCTTATAGAAACAATCCCAGTTATTGTTGACATGTCGCTTATTTTGATAGAGAGACAAACAATAATGTTGCCTGTTGTAGTAAGTAGTACACACACTGACCTCAACTGATATCCTTTTTTCACCGTAAACTTCTGACCCGGGGACTAGATTTTTTGTAACTAACGCATCCTCCTTCCCTCTCGCTATGAACACGCCGGGATGTCTAGAAAGTAAAAAAAATTGTGTTAGAAACTTTAAGGAAATGTAAAATTCTAGAATAGTAAGAGAAAATTGATCAGTAACATGTTTGGCTTCAAGCGTTCGCTTTCAGAAGAACGAAAGTTATGTTTATAAACATCATTTCAAATTTGTTGCTCCGACTGAGTCTGGGGAAGCACTGCAAAATCTTTTAAGAAATTTTGTTTGCTATAATACAGATTGTAAAAGTATTATCGGAATGAACATGCAAATTTTTCAAACAAAGTGTATCAATACAAACCATACCTGTGTGGTTCAATAACAACAGATTTCCCCCCCTTGAACCCGCCGCCCCCGCGCCCCCCGCGCGGAGCGCCGCGCCCTCTGCCTGCACAACAAAACAATGTATCAAATAACAGCCTCAAAAAGAAAATTGTAATTACTTGTGAAAGGTTGTTCAGAAGTGGGTATGTGGACATAGTCTTCACAAGTAGGTCAAGATTAGAGGGACCACCATCATCATTTAATATCACTAAGGTACACAATCTGTGTGATGGCATATCAGAATAGCATCACCCCAGACTTATGGGAGGTGACTAAGAGATAAATCTAAAACTGTGCAGCAATGTTCCCTGCGAAATACAACACTGCACTGAGTTGGACACTTTTTAGCTAGCCAATTTTTAGTAGTCCAATCTAACTTTCATGGGCATCACCGTTTATTTTGATCATCGTTCTTATTTTGACAGGTAAAGCGGTAAAGCTGATAGCCATCTGATGCCGGCTTAGAATAGCATCATCCCATTTCTTTCCTGTGGGTGTCGTAAAAACCGACTAAAGGACTCGAGGGTTTCATGTGTATAGCAATTTTAGGCGACAGCCTAAAAACCTGTTACTGTAGTGATGCATGGCTTTTATGAAACTCAAACATTTGTCAGATGTGGCGATAACGACCGTAATTTTGCGGTCGTTCATGCTCTGCCTACCCCGCCAGGGTTTAGGCGTGATATGTGAAGCTGATAGCGACACAATCTTTATGCCACTTTTCTACACAATCCGCGAGTCCAACTTACACTTGGCCGTAATTTTTTTCTATTTTTCAATATGTGCAAACACAGAGCATCTTACCTCCCCCACCGCGGCCGCCGAAGCCCCGGCCGCCGCCCCCGCGCTTCTCGAAGCTGCCGCCGCCCCTCCCGCCGCCCCCACGACCACCGAACCCGCCCCGACCGCCTCTATCGCCCCCTCTGCAAAAAAATTACATTTAAGGTAAATTGGTGAATAAACTAAAGAATAAACAAAACACAATAGGTGTGACTTGAAGTAAATACTTTAAAGGATGAACCAGTCTATCAAACTAAACTTTCCCAAAGGAACATAGATTTGGAATTGAAAAATATTTGAACCTCCCATACAAACTGATTCAGTCGGCTGGTGTTATATGGTGCCCGATTTTTTTTCACTAAATGAGTTATCGATATTGTGCAGCATGGCTAACATGCGTGCCACAATAAAATTGTCACCACAATATGTCATCTGCAAATCAGTTACCGCTTCTTCCATAGTGACATTGTGCACATATGAAACAACAAAATATATTGTGGCATACATGTTAGCCAGGCTGGTGTTGCATTATTGTTTACTCATCTTACGTCAATTGGCAGGATTGGTATGATAGGTACCGAACATCATGCCCATGCAATTATATAAATTCACAATTTAAATTCACAATTTTCTTCTATTCATGTGGGACACCGAGTGTCAGAATTTTTCTACCGCCTTCTACAAGTAGCAGGCTTCTGGCATGGTTGTGTAAAGACAGCCGTCTAAGTGATCATAGACAGCAACTGGGACCTATGGTTTAATGTGCGGACAACCAGATGGTTCACCTGCAATGTCCTAACCGGACTGGGAACAAATTCACAAAGTGATAAATATTAACTTTGTGAGTGACCCACCGTGAATCTAAACCGGAACCTTCTGAGTCAAAGGCAGTTGCACTACCACAGGGCCACATCGGTCGTCACATTGTACATCTTGATACAGACCTACGTTCCCATAGAAAAACTGATGTTTCAGAGTAAGCATGTTTACCTGCCCCCTCGGAATCCGCCGCCGCCTCGTCCGCCGCGGCCTCCCCCTCGACCGCCTCCGTTGAATTCTGAAAGTTACATTTTCTTTACAAACGGAGTAGCAAGGATGGCGTTTAACAATGAGTAACGGAATGTATCAGCAGTGGGTGTGTGGTTATTGTCATCACGACTAGGTCGAGATTAGAGGGACACAATCATCATTTGAGAACTTAATTATGTATATAGTGCATTTTTACTATTTCTTTAGGTCACCACCCCGAAAAGTATAGGTATAGGTCCTCTGACTGTCTTTTGTATGTTTCTCCCAGTATCTAGTATTCAGCAAAATAAAGATACACCTCATCATGATCCCGACCGATAGCTACAGATTTTAGTACCATGTGAATACATGGAGATTCATGATAGATGTTCTCTCTGTGTGGGGTATGTATGTACGCACATTTATTTAAATAGGTTTGAGCTATTTGTAGTATACTAATATTATTGCTCCAGGCCCAAAATTGATGGGGTTAACTCCTCCGGCAAGCAGTCCACATGGTTGGAAGCATGGTTGCGGGGTACCCTGAACCAAACATAACCTCAAAACGTTCATAGTCAAAATGCTATACACGTGAGTAAATTACACAATGTAAGTAAGGAACAATACGAGGCAGTAATAGTTTTCATTATCATCGGGAGAAACAACAATAAGACTGTATAAATACAGAGAAATTACAAATCAAAATCTGCATGCGGTAAAAACACGTGCGACTAGTATTTTTCAAGTAATTACGAGAAGCACTTACCGGGTTTACCCATTTTTCAATCACAGATAATATTTGGAAGGACTTCAACAAATAAAAACTTATATTTCACTATCTAAAAACGAATATAAACTTAATTTTCTTCATAAACAACGCGAAGACATCGCGCCGTGATCGTGCTGCCTCCACCGGAAATGAAGCCATTTTGTTTCTTTTGACTTTGAAGTTTTGTAGGTGGGGGCAGGGTTGCTGCAAGCATGTAGCTGAAAGAATATTGGTAGAAAAAAATTACATTTATATGTAAACATGAATTTCTTTATTACATTATATCCTAATTATTTTCAAAATCAAACACGTTATTTCATATTTGGCCTGCCCGTTGATCTGACTTACAAAGTTGACTAAAGTTAAAAACTTGGTCAACGCAACCTATTAATAGTTTTTAGACTGCCCGAACGCTAAAAAATTATGTATTTATTTATCCTATGCCTACTCGCACTTACGCCCGACCGAAGTTCGGCTGTACTATTGATATGAAGTTACTTACGCACTGGACCCCAAGTCTGCTATTTCTTGTCATTGTAACGCCATCGAAACTCAACTGTCATTCAATTGTCATTGTGATTTTTCTATCCTTCAAACTATTAGCAGACTAAGAAATGACCGAAATCATCCAACTGAAATCCAATCGACATCCAACTGAAACGATTTTCATATGGCAGACTTAGGGCCCTGAATAAGTTGTTCCGTACAAATGACAGTTGTTACATCTTCGGCATAGTGTGTTTATGCTAGAAATAAAGTAGATATTCGGCATGTATATTTCAAATTTATCGAAATTTTTGGCTGAATATTTAGTTTGGTTCGGCAAACTTTTTATCGAACATTCACCGAATATTCGTATTAGGTGAAACCTATGTCCAGCCTATCTCTAGTTTACACACTAAGGGATGAATTCGGGGAATGGGCAACAGCGTTTTCTGTCAAGTTCTGAGTCGGTACTCACCACGCTTGGCAGGACAACTGACGAGCGCAGTGCAAGTTGTTGCAGATATTGACAGGGAACGCTGTTGCCCATCCCGTGAATTCATAGATAGGTCGGTACCTATGCTATGGGAATATGCCTCAATTGGGGAAGGCCTAAGTCCAGCAGTGGACTGTTTGTGCTGTGGCAGTAAGTTGGATTGCCAGCCAGTATTATAAACATCAAGTTTGTAACATTTGCGACCTCGTCTATCAGATGTAGAAGATATGAGCGATGACTGCACGGCGCGGTGGCGTTAATGAAAATTTTCTACAGCGACGGCAACGTCGGCAGCGTGGGCTAAAAAAATTAACGGTAACCAGTTACTTGGGGATTTTAGAAACATTCAAGAAAGTGGTAAATCTCTGTAAGTATCATCAATCAATGTTGTTTAAATAAAAATGCCTGCTGTATTTGAATAAGCAAAACACATTTTCTAGTAATGCGGAAGCCACAAAACACAAGATAACTTTTCTTTAAAAATAATACACCTTATCTGTAAATGTTTAACCTCTGTATTGACCTTAAGTGGCAGTCGGGGAATAACTGTTGAAGTGGCTAGTCACTTGCCGTATTGATAGATAGTAAACACTCAATAAATAAAACGTACGTTAAGTACGTCTATTACAGTGTGAGATAACGTTCGGCCGCAAAACAAGTATAAATTACGTCGATATTGATTTAAGAAGATTAAATAGATTGTAAGTTTTTCAACAGATACGGTGGACTTGTAAAATGGATTTAAGATTACTAGTTGCACTTGGTTTTCAAGTTATGATGGTGTCTGCTTTTGAAAATATTACTTTATCAAATTTTAAATGGATTAATGAACCACAAAAGTGGACTAAAGCAGCTGATGGTTCTGATTGGCAAATGACAATGATAACAGGAAATAATACTGATTTCTGGCAAGAAACTTATTATAATTTTACTCACAACTCCGGACATATTTTTGGCGTTGAAGTTCAAAATGACTTTACTTTTACGGTAAGTGCCTAACAATATTATTGATTTATTTAGTCATAAATATAAGTGTATCGTACGACTTAGTAGCCCCATCTTCCACTGGTCACGATCCCGTGTCTCCGTATGTCAATCTTTTGATACTTTGGCAATCCCACCTAGTAATTCACCATCTGCCCAGCTCCTGCAACAACATCAGTAGGCTCTATTGGATTCCAGTGGTGGTCTCGGCCCATAATTTGTCATAGATCATAATGGTATTGACATACTTTTGAATGGTCTATCTTACTGCTCTCTATAATATCTCTGAGCTTGATGCTGCACGAGCATTTCTGCCACTTATTGAAAATAAGTGGAACTAACGTAGATGGTGCTTCAAAGTTAACCGCATAGTTAAGTAGCTGTCGTTTGTATGGGACCACCAGTCCAGGGGTGATAGAAAGGTCAGTGGTCAACATGTTTTGTCCACTTGTTTAAAATCTGCCGGAATTTAATCATTTTGCTTTTAAAAGCAACTAAAATATGAAAATAAAAATAACCGCTAAATATGGCACCAATATCCCGCCATTCGCTTTCCCGCGACGTGCTGCAACGGGTACGGTTCTGACAGGTGTACTTTAATCAGAACATCTGTCTTTTTTTAAAAAAGAGCGCCATCTAAAAAGTCCCAATGGTAGATTTTTAACCGGCTTAATCTGGTACCCCAGTTATTATTCTAACACCGAAGCCAGAAAGACTAGTATCCAGGCTAGAAAATCTTACAAATCTATCCAACACCGGAAGTGCTATGGTAATGGCGGCAATTTTAAAAACTACTGCGCTGTTGCGCCTTATCTTAATATTTTTTATTTTATTCCAGGCATGCGTTGAAGCTGACTTTACAACATTGTACGACCAAGCCGGCTTGATGATTTACGTAGATGAGAAACAATGGTTAAAAGCTGGTATTGAATACAACGACGGCCATCCTATGATAGGCAGCGTGCTAACCAATGGAATTTCAGATTGGGGCACAGGTAGCCACATAACGTTATTTTTATTAAATTCATTCTTATATCTATACCTCACTGACTTTTACCTCATTACATACATACTCTTATCAAAAAAGCTCTTATATATTTGTATATATTCTGTTATTTTTACTTAGGTACAACATTTTTCTTTACAGGAATGTTTCCGGGAAATCCGCGCAAGTTCTACCTCCGATTATCCAAAGTGAGGAACGTAGTTTGTGTCAAATACTCGACAGATAATATCACGTGGACACTGCTGAGGTTATCTCCTTTCCCTATAAAGGACAAGTATTTTGTTGGCCCCATGGCCTGCACTCCTACAAGAGATGGATTGTATGTTAAGTTCAGTGAGATGAAAATTACAGAGCCAGCTGAAGACATTTTACATTCAAACTGATAAAAACGAACTACAAACACTAAAAATCTCGCGCCTTTGTGTACCTTACATAGTAATCAGCTACTCGGCAATAGATGGCGCTCAAAGCAAAATATAGTTTTTTTTAGTTACACACACAGGGTTATTTTTAGTCAGCACACAAAATTTGTTGTGTTTTTCTCTGTTTTTCTACTTATATATTTACTATGGGGCCACCTGAGAAAAAGCAAAAAAAAAGTTTGGGTGTTTCATATACTTTTATATCTACCTACTATGCAAAAATGTATGGAACACATTTTTTTGTGATTTTGCAGGTGGCCCCTTAGTAAAAGTTGTTCAGAATCATGAGTAAAAACACCCTACAAGTTTGTATACTGACTTAAAAATAACCCTGTATGAGAATGAATAGGTAGAAACATTTTTATTCAAAGTATTTATTTTTTTATTATCTTCCAAGACAATTTTGTACACTGACATTGTCTTATATATTTTTTTTTTGTTTTGACGACACAATATTATTGGAATGTATATTTTTTATTATCGTAGGTAGGCAACAATCCAAGCTCATGTTTTCATATATTTTAATCTTTCCAAACTGACTAAAGAAAATATAAACTTTTTGTCCGCTAACTTAATAATTACATACTATAAACGCCAAATTACAAAATAAACGTAGTTAACACAATAAAAAACTAAGTACTACCTAATTAAAACATAGGTACAGTCAACAACACAGATAATTAACCTTCCTGTTGAGTAACTTGATTTGAACGCCGCTATAACTTGATTTTTTAAGAAATGATCCAGAAAGGTAACATTATTGTTGACATTGACGTAAAGTGCAGTGGTACAATAGATACTTTAGTAAAAAAAACTACCCGAGAATCCTTTTTCGTGGGCCCTACGTAGGTATAGTTTGAAGAAAAGCTTCATACCTGTGACGTTTGTGACCTTGGAGCAAATGCTATGACATAAGGACCTTATGTCAAAATTCTATGTAGCATTTATTCCAAGGTCACAAGGTACTTATGAACTAGCAGGGTAGGGTAGCAAAGTTATGATGGTTGACTGGACCTTCACAAAATAATCAAATCTAACCTTTAAAAACTTCAATGGCTAAGCATAAAAATAATTATCACAATTTTACTTAAAGAAATGAAGTTTGCATTTTCAATAATCCTACATTAATATGTTTAAATTAAATCTCGTAATGTTCGTTGCATTCTTTGTTACTGTTTCAAATAATGGTGATTTGTTTGGGAGGATGGAAAAAATGTAAATCGCGTGCGAACACCAGAATTTTTGACACTGTGCAGTATTTTTCTTCTTAACAGATTTCTATGGTTTGGAGACCAATTTCTGAAAAGTCGTAATTCAATTCCGTGGACGGAAGTATGCAACGACTAATCTGACCACACGTATTTCAACAATGTACTCGATGTTTTTTCTAACTAAGGCTGTGTGTGAATTTATTGGGGTATCTGGTATATATGAATCGATAAGAAAAGTAAAGAGTTGGATACAAGCACAATTTAATAACAGATTTTTCGATTTTTATTATTTAAAAATCCAAAATAGTCGATTGGAAATTGTATAGAATCACTTTTATGTTCCTTGGGGTCAGTTGTCATTACATTAATGGTCAAATTTCATCTTGTGTATAAATATCAACACAAAGCTTAGGTAAGGCTCTTTTTAACTATATCTCTTATTTAGCTTATTAGTATCTATGTTACAGTGTGCAGGAATGACTAAATTTTAACCAGAACATTCGTCGACTGGCTCTGTTTTGATAGAGACCTGCATACTATGTGGCGTTGAAGTGAAGTTCGACGATTTTGATGGTCCTAAGTTGTACATCTGTAAAGAAAGAAATATAGATTTAGACGAGTTACCTACCCTCCAAATCAACTAACATTAAAGACCTTATCCAAAGGCAAAGGGCATAATATTTACATAGATACTATGGGCAGTCAACATTTTTTAAAACTGTCCTGAAGTATATTCCTAGGGAAAAGTTTTGGTCAGTTTAAATTCAATGTGTATTATTCGGGGTGTTAGAGTTACTTCCCGTTTTATAATAAAGTTTGATTAATAAATCTTTTTTTTTGTCCATTGGACAGGCAAAGGTCTTAAGATCATACAGCCTCGTCTTGAGTAAAATGCCTTCTTCAGTTAAATGAATCTAACCTTCATGAACATGGGTGTGGAGAGCTGCGCGACGCTGGTGGCAGTGCAGATGGAGTCCTCCACGTCGAGGGGCAATTCCCCCGGCACAACGGGCTGCACGCGCATCTTGGGGGCTTTGCTCAGACGCGGACTCCGCTTCGTGGGCTCCGAGTCCGAGTCCGATGGCGGAGGGCGCACCTGTTCAATTATCATATAACTATAAATACAGGGTGTAAAAAGATATGTTTATTAGAATACAAGGAAAAAAACAACGTCACCTATGTTTTAGGCGATAATAATACGACATCAAAACCATCATTTCATACCTTTCTGGGACGCCCTGGGCCTCTTTTCTTTGGCGGCGTTGGCAACGGTGATGGTGACCGCATCTGAAAGGTTAATAAAATCTTTTGTACTGTCAGTGTATTGGGCATTGGGCAGCAACATAGCTTTATGGGATAAACTCGTAGGTACTAAGTCTAGTTTACCCATAATCGTCCCCTAATATGTAATCGTTTGAATAACTGACTGGGTCCCTTAAATAGGTACCTAGCTTGATGTGCTGCTGGTGATACTATGTATAAACGACGATGCGTCTATTCTAATTCTTGGTTAGGAAAGTATAGGTTTTATAGGAAAAAGATTTTTTAGTAAAAGCTTGTTTATGGTACTTATGGGTTTAATTTAATATAGGTGTGTTGAAATTCATGATTTCCTCACCCTGCGTTTCCTGACAGGTCTGCTGCCGTCTGCTGATCTTGTAGTCATTGATAGTCTGCTCTCCACTTTGCTGTCATTCTGGTTAATGGCGCTGGTCTCCAACTCTTCCTTCGCCAGGATCCCGGTGATACGGGTCTTGAAGAAACTGTCTTCGGCGAGCTTCAAAGCCTCAAAGCATTTGTTGCCTTGGAGTGCAAATCTAGAGGTTAACAAAAATAAATAAAAAAACTAAATTGTTAGGCTCCTGCATAATATTTGTGATTTCTTTTTTATATTAACTATAACTAGTTTATATGAATTAACTAGCGGCCTGCCCCAGCAGCCGCACCCGCTGCAACTAACTCGTTTTCCCGAATCGAGAATAAAGATTTTACCGGAAAGTATTATACATAAAAACGTTCCTCTTGAATCACCATATCTATTAAAAAAAACAACATCAAAATAAGTTGTGTAGTTTTAAAGATTTAAGCAAACAAACATACAGACAGACAGACGCGAAAAGCGACTTTGCTTTATACTAAGTCAGGTGCAAAAATTCAAAGAATCATTTTTTTACGTAACCTGTGCGATGTCCCTATTTCTTTTTATTTTTTTCTAGCAATAAAATCAATACATAATTTAAAAAATATACACAGGCGTGATTTAAGGCGGTTTTAAACAAAAATAAAGTACGCCCAAACTACTCTTGTACCCGGTAAAGTTAAAATAGCTACACAGATAAAAATTAAATTGGTACCTGATAATCTTAAGACATTCAATCCTACAAAGCAGTCTGGTATCATCATCCATTTTCTTGAACAGCGGTATCAAAGAGTTCATGAACAACTTGTCATCATCAAAATGATCGTCCGGCAGAATTGAGTTTGCGTCTATTTTGATTTCTAGCTGTGGATTCTTTACAGCGGCTGTTTGTTCTTCTATCGTCGTTTGCTGGCATTGGTCCTGTGTTAGTCTTTCGGGCTCAACGGGTTTGGTTTTCAGGTCTAGCGGTTTGTCTAGGATTTCGTTCTTTATCTTTGGAGTGACGTCGTCAGGGGCGGAGTGCTGTGGCGAGTTGGAGACTTCGGAGAATGACTCGTACTTGTCTTGAGAGTAGCGGGGTTTTCTGCAATTAGAATACTTTTGAAAATTACCAGCAGATGAACCTCTAAGTATAATTAATACCTTTCTGTTTTATTGGCTGGGAATCCAGCTAGTATGCTGGGGATGCTCCCTAAGTGCGGAGCACTGGAAGGTATATTTTATTTGTAAGTAGTATATTGTGTTTTTTATTTTTGTTTTGTTCCTCTGTATCTTGTGTTTTTATAAATAAAAAAAATTAATAGGTGAATGAATAGAGATGAATAGATTTCCTTTACATTCTTTGAGACATCGGATGGGGTTAAAATACGAAAGTCGTATTGTGAAATCTATTGTCCAAAAACACTACTAACGTCATTCAACTTTTTTCAAAATATTGAAAGTTAGGAATTATAAATAGTAAATGAAAATAAAAGTTATGACACCATCCAAAGTAGTGTAATATGACGTCATATTACAATATTTTCATAAAAAATGTCGTCTTAAAAAGTAGCTCATTTAACCTGTGATTCTCGGTATAACTCACTTGTTCTGTAAAGCGCGCAGTAAGAAGAACATCTGTCTGTGGTACTGGTACCGCCGGCTGCCCTGCGGGCATTGCTCTGGCAACACACACTTCCCTTGGCGGTAGGCCTTCGTGTACGAGTCCCTGATGGACCGCCAACGCTTCTGTACTTCTTTACCTGGAAGCAAGGACACTATTTTCAAATGCATATTCATTTAAAAAACCGTATGTATACATTTATTTGTTTACAAATTACTAGTGGAAATACTAGTGGGACGACCGATGTGGCGCAGTGGTAGTGCGACTGCCTTTGACACAGAAGGTACCGGGTTCGATTCCCAGTGGATCACTTATAAAGTTGATATATATATATATATACACTTTGTCAATTTGTCCCCAGTCTGGTTAGGACATTGCGGGCTTGAACCACCCGATTTTCCGTAAATAAGATGGTTCCGTGTTTCGGATGGCACGTTAAGCCGTAGGTCCCGGTTGGTTGATGTCTATAATCAACTTAGACGGCCGTCGTTACACAACCATGTCAAAACCTGATACTTGTAGTAGGCGGTTGAAAAATTCTGACACTAGGGTTAATCGGGTCGTTGGACGACTTGGTGTCCCACTCGAAAAAAGACAGAAGAGAAAGAGAGAAAGATTAAAAAAAAAAAACAAAACTGTATTAATACCTCTGCCGTGTGGTACCATCTTAGAATAGTACATAGGTACCTGCTTGCCTGTATCTGACTTACTTAATGTAGGTACCTACACTGGTGACCTCCCCATGCATTTCGCAGGCAAATAGTGACTCGAGTGTTTCAGGTTGAATTCAATTTTATGCTACATAATAATTAATGTTTTTTTTATACTTTTCTTTATACGAAAAATGCCTATTACAATAATCCCTTTGGTCGGTCCTTTTTATAGTATCAGTGTGCGACACGTTAAACAACAACCTACCTACTTGGCAGGATACGGAGCACGCTATCTATATTTTGTTTTGAATTACGTTGTCCTGACAGTCTCTCGCTCGGGCTATTTTGAAACGACATTGAAAAGAAAAATGAGTCGCGAGAAATTGCCTACTACACTGGCAGAATATATTATTATTAAAAAGTTAATAAGACGATTAGTACGTGTTATAAAATATTGGAATTCCTGTAAAATTGTGTAAAATATGTGGAAGTCGAAGAAGGAATGCTATTAATTTGATTTAGGTTTGACTTGATTTATAATGTACTGATCTGATTTATGATGTAGATTGTGATGCCGGCTTGGAATAGCAACATCCCATTTCTTTCCCGTGGGTGTCGTAGAAGCCAACTAAGAGACAGGCTGACAACCTATCACTATAGTGATACATTACTCATCTAAAACTAATATTGTCAGACGTGGCGATTAAGACCGTAATTTAACTGTCGTTAACGCTCTGCCTACCCCGCGAGGGATATAGGCGTGATTTGTGTGTGGGTGTGTGATTGTAGGTACCTACATGGAGTTATATAAGACCCCATGCCACAACCAGGTGCCCGTTATCACATATCGTGATACATTATCGTATTTGTATGATAAAGTGGAACGCACGTAATGTTTTATTTTACTTCTTATAAATAAATTGCTAGTACTGTGCCGTGTGATGCCGGCTTAGAATTGCATCACCCCATTTCTTTCGTAGGAGGCGACTAAGGGACTCGAGGGTTTCATGTGTATTGCAATTTAAGGCGACAGGCTGACGAACTGTCACTATAGTGATACACGACTTATCTGACCCTCAAATATTTGTCAGACGTGGCGATATTGGCTGAAATTTAAAGAAAGAGAGAAACTCTCTCTAAAATAATATTACATCTGACAGCCGCGCGTCGCCGGACGCCGCCATGCGCCGTCGCGCAGTGGTTGTATATTGGATTAACTCAATCCTCTCTGTTCATTAATTCATTGTATATCGACGTGCATATTTAAAAAACCAAACAAAAAGTATATAAATTAATTTAATTATATTTATTTCACTGAGAGTATATAAATGCCTATTCGTTTTTATCACGTGACTGTAAAAGTATGTCTCTACTTTTAACTTTAAAAATAGTTCTCTAATTCAATTTTATTGTTTTTTTTAATGTTATTTTTAATACCAAGAAATATTTTATGAAATGTGGTAATTCCCAGTAACGAAACAACAAGAAAACAGAACAAAACGATCGAACGCTTGAACGCATATACCTATATTGAAACGTGCTATATTTCCTCAAACATGTGTTTTAAAACTTCACTAAGCCTCGTGGCGACTGGCGACGAATATATTCGAACGCAGTACAAAAGAACCAATGATATTTGTAAGTCACAGGTACAAACATGAATATAAGATAAAATGAGTATGTAGCAATATTATATATAGAAGGTGAGCATAAGTAGTATGGCGGCAAATGGCGGTGCGGTGAGTCGTGGCCGGTGACGCATAATCTCGCCTCATCATGAACGCAAGCGGACGTGCGGGAAAAACGAGCGTATTTTTGTCAAGCTTGCATAGTTACTTAGTTTAAAGCAAAATTTTATTGGTATACATACACAAATCACGCCTTTATCCCTTGCGGGATTGGTAGAGCGTTAACGATCGTAAAATTAAGGTCGCTATCGCTGCGTCTGACAAGTATTGAGGGTCCCTTCAGATGATTCGTGTATCACTGCCACATGAAACCATCGAGATTATTAGTATGACGTAATTTAATTATTACCTATAATGAAACGCAGATTAAGGACTAAATAAAACAGGTATTATCAAAATGAATGACTGTTTTGATATTCTTGTTAAACCGTTGTTAAAAAATAGTAGATATAAGCCATTAAATTAATGATGAAATATATATCTCGTACAAATAAAGAAACGATCCTGAATCGGTCACATTATTGCTTGTCTCTCTATCAGAATATATAACAATATGAGCGGGAAGTCAACAATAATGTTGCCCTTACGGGATCGTTTCTTTAAAAAATCATCATATAGTGTCATGTGTTTTATGTGTTATATGTTTTTATATGTGTGTGTTGTGTGTTATATTATATATTATGACACGTTATGAAATTCAGATATGACTTCTAAAATGCTATGAATATATTTTCTCATTGGCGATATCCTAATCATAAACAAAACGCAATTAACAAACCTTAAACGTCTATGCATAGGTACGCGATATGAAAAATCTGCCTTAATAGTGTATTTGAAATTTTGTAGTATAATAGTGCTCCTTAGCATTTACGTTTGAGACCGAATCGTTAAAACCTGTTCGGTCGCTACATACAGCAGTTACACTGGTAGGTGTAAATCTATGGTAGAAAAAAAAATCTATTTCTCTAAAATATCTAAGTCTGTTTTATCCTTGTTCTGTTGAAAATATAGTAACTGTTTGGGTTCACTTTACTAAGGTGTTTTTACAATCCGTAATGATAGATATAGTTTGCTTAACATTATCGATAATTGCGTTAAACATATTTTCTAAAATATCTAAGTCAGTTTTATCCTGGTTCTGTTGAAAATATAGTAACTGTTTGGATTCAATTAAGTTATTTTTCAATCCGTAGTGATAGACCATACTTTGCTTAACATTATCGATAATTGCGTAAGAGCCCCGCCTACATAAGACCTTGTGAGATGTGATGATGTGTTAGTATTACATACGTAGAACAGTCAGCGTACACTTCGCATGTGAAGTTAGAAAACTAAACTTTATTGGTATGAAAATAATCATCATCAGGCTTCCGTACCTATGTTTTCAATTCAAGTTCTTTATTTAAGGATTACCAGGGAATGTTACATTATACATTTCATTAACAAATTTGCATACAGGTATTATGCTAAATGTACATTCTATTAAATGTTTTGTATAAAACGCTATCCCAATGAGTGTGTACTAAACTCACTTCATAATATAGTAGGTACGTTTGCACAACTGATAGGACCATTAGACGACCATAACTTAATTATGACACTTCTAGGATGATAAAACTAATTTCATAGCTTTCACACGGATAGTATGTTAATTTTCATTGATATTAGCCTCTTATAAATTTATTTTTAATTTCGTAAACAAACCTCTGCAATATCTTCAATAATTGATTTACCTACAATACTAAAAAACCTACCTACGCCTTAAAAAAATATAAGCACAGACCATAAGAAGAAATGGTAAAACAGGTACTGCTTATTTCTAAAGAAATTTATAAATTCTAAAATTTTTCATATTTTTTACCATTAATATTAAGTAAGTTTTATTTATTTAATAGCAGTTTATTTATTTAATTCTGCGTGGGAAATAATCATTACATAAAAAAATTGGTCTCGCTGGCACTAATAATATAACATTAAATATCAAATGATTAAAAAGGGATATCATATTTCCCACTGCCAGTAGTTCTAGACACCCACCCGCCTACTCACGGTAACCAAGCAACGGGACGGCCTGATCGATTGATGCATTTCTATAGTTGTATATTAAACTTATTGGCGCATTTTATCCGTGTGTGTAGGTAGGTTCTCTGTGAAAACAATGATCACTACCTTATTTTCTACTAGCGGCTGCGCCCGATGTACTTCATTTTCCCGTGGGAATAAGATGTTTTCCTGGCAAGTATTATACATAAAACCTTCCCCTTGAATCACTCTATTTATTAAAAAAACTGCATCAAAATCCATTGTGTAGTTTTGAAGATTTAAGCAAACATACATACAGCAAAAAGCGACTTTGCTTTATACTATGGTAGTGATGGTGATACGCCCCACGTTACCAAAGGGTATAACGGACAGACAATGGACGCGCTTCAGGATAATTATAATATAAAAATCTTAACCGAATTAAAATAGTCACCTCATTATGCATTTAATGTATATATTTAAATGCCTAAATAAATATGTAAGTATGTTAACAGATAATTGGTTTGCATTTAATTAGTTTAGAAAAGGATAGATGATTGTATTATAATTTCTAAGTCATGTTATATTCTTATCCATTGATATCATAGTTTCATAAAAATAATGTGGGTAACTTGTAATTTCTAAGATATAAAATAATTATTTTTATAAAATATGGTTAAATTAAATTCCAATCCAAGTTATGCTATGCAGGTCGAAACATACTGACATCAATATTATAATTGACCAATTAAACAACAAGTTATAAAAATTAGGAAATGTATTGTTATGCAATAATTATATTGCGTTTAAGGTAAAATGACAAATCGTTTAGTTATATTTTCATCACGTCAAAACAAAAAAACGAAAGTATCAATAGTCTGTAAAATATAGGATGATCCCTGTGACTTTTGTGACCTTGTAGCAAATGCTATGACATAAGGTTCATTTTCCTACTAAACAAAGGAATATGGACCTTATGTCATATCATTTGCTCCGAGGTCACAATAGTCACAGGAATCATCCTATATTTTATAGACTATATTCATAAAGAGTCTATGTATTTTATTAAAAACAAATATGTGCTGATAAAAATGTAAAATATTGAATTGTTACGTGGTAATGGTACCTTTATCTACTAATTCAAAGTTTTTCTAGGAACGGTCAGGACAAAGGCATAATTTGGTACTATCGTTAAACAAATAGACGCTCGAGTCCACAGATAAGATTCCTGTTTTGTGTTGAACTGAGGCACCCTCACGATTTATCGCATCGCATGCTATTTCAAATTTATTTTTATGCAATTGAATGTTCTTAAATAATGTTACTAAAGGAAATGAAAATATTATATTTACTTTTATCATTAAATTGTCATTTGTCAATGTCGAATAAAAGTGTGAGAAATCTTTTATATTGTGACGTATGCTATTATTTAATTCTGTTATGCCGTCTCGACAAAATATTTACAAAACTTGGTCCGGTGAAGTAGGCAATGGATTCAATCAAAGACAGTAATGAAACGAGGCTCTGATCTTGATCTTTTCTTTACGCCATATTGTTTATCGGACTGGGCCTAAATTGGCAAACATATTGCTTGAGTTCCTATTCATTAATGTACAATATTTATACTATTTGACATATTCACCAATTTATTTATTCTTGAAATTATTTGTTAGAACTGTATTTTCTTTGACATTTTATTATTTTGCCTTTTAATTTGTTATTTGTTTGACTTTTTATTCTACTATTGTAGTGCTTTGACATTGTTATATAATTTTAATTTTATATTATTTGACGATCGCATTATCCTCTGACATTTTTATTTAGTTTTAGTACTGTAACTATGAATTTGATAATGTGAAATAAATGAATCTATCTATCTATTCGTAACTTGACCAGCAATTTCAGATAATTATTATATATCCAGTTTTATTGAGACTTAAAGTTAAGAGTATCATTCACAGACATGGCGCGCGCAAAATGCGTTTTTCAAATTTTATGTGCTGTCTCGCCTCCCGCGCGGCAAGCACCCTAATGTGCGATAGGGACAGGGCTTCCTGAGAAATCGCCTCGAAAACAGAGTAAAATCAAGGTGCGGCGTTAACGTTTCCCTACCCCTAAATTTTAACCAAATTCTATAATTTTGGTCTTGATCGCTTAGGTATATATAAACTAAACTAGGTTTATACGTTTCGTTTTTGACCAAATTTTGTACAGTTTTGTAAGTAACCTCACTCAAACATGAAGATTTTTCAGTATCAAAAAAATGTATTTTTGTGCCTCATTATTTCTGAAACTGTAATATATATCAAAAAAATAAAAACGCATAAACCTAGTTTTTGTGAATTTATATAAAATACCTAAAAATCAAAACATTTGGTTACGGGTAAGTATGATAAAAACGTTAACGCTTTTTGTATGAAAATTTCCAGCTGCACGATCCTCTTAAGAGTGTCCGCTTGGGGCTGACTTCACCTTCAATTCTACTCATCTACTCATATAATTTTCCTGATGTTGTCGTGTCAATCGACGTGATACCATTCACGTACACTGATGATAAGATGATAAAAGTGATAAACGGGAGAAAATAAATCTCCCAACAATTTAATTAATTTACACATTTCGTAAAGTACCTAAATTTTTAGCAAAATTTAATGGTTTAATTCAAAGGGAGATAGGAATCCTATGGATCTCCTAGCTCCATTATTCTGACATTAGCAGACAATTTATGAACTAAGTATAGTCCTAAAATATAGAATGACCTCTGTGACGTTTGCGACCTTGGAACAAATGCTATGACATATGGTCCATTTTCCTAGTAAACAAAAGAAAATGGACCTTTGGAATTTCATATATTTTATAGACTATAGATATATGAGACGAAAAAAGTCACCGAGAGGCGTAATGCGCGTTGCCGACTTGCGTGACTGTGAGCATCGTATCGTCAGCCGTCGCGTCGTCGGTAGGCTGCAAACGGGTTGCGGGCACTGGGGCCATGCAGCAGCGAGCCAGCCACGCAGCGTGGCACGTTCTAATTTCAAATTATTTTAATTTTTTTAAGGGTGTCTGAAGGTTCAGTTTTTTAGATTACTTTCTTTTTATGTAGCCTATTTTTAGATTATCGTAAAATTCCCATTATATAATATGCATTTACCTATTGTTCAATAATGTAATATTTACGTAAAAGATACATAATGTTATTTACATTCTTAGGTTTATCAATCAACATAATAGAAAATTGAGTTTAAAGTAAAAAAAAATCCTGCAAATATAACAGCTTTAGATAACCAGACAAACAATTTTTTTCGACGTTTAGAATATATATTGGAAATGTTATTTAGTTTTCAAATATTAAGAAAATAAAATATTTTTCATATTACTTTCATAGACATATTATGAATTATAAAATCTAATACACTTTATTTATGCGCTAGTAGCACTGCGTCGACAGTGGTTGAGCGGTTTTAGCATGGGGATTGACATTTCTAGTACCTATGGATCTGACAGACCGCTGCGATATTTTAGCGCTCTGTCGTGCGTTGAGTGTGCGATCCGCCTATTGTGGCTGTTAATGTTTAAGATGTGTTGATATAACAATAATATTAACGCACACATATAAACGTAACAAAACTGGCAAGCAACGACTTATTGGGAGACCGGTTCTTAACTAGCAAAGTAATTATAATTAGCTTTTAGGATAGTTAAATTACAACATGGATGTACACTGTACATGTCGACAGTATAACTTGTAGAATTCGCTAGATGACTGGCTCATTAATAAAATACAAAAGTTGTACGCTTAAAACTACATACATACATAAATCACGCCTTTATCCCTTACGGGGTAGGCAGAGCATTAACGGCCGTAAAAATTCAATAACTATCGCCACGTCTGACAAATATAGAGGGTCGTTTGAGATAATTTGTGGATCACTATAGGGACAGGTTGTCAGCCTGTCGCCTAAAATTTGTAATAAACCTGAAACCCTCAAGTCCTTTAGTCGCCCCTTACGACACCCACGGGTAAGACAATGGGGTGATGCACACGGCATAAAACTATTGTCCAAAAATACTACATACTCCATTTATAGTTTTTCGAAATATTCAAAGTTTGAATTAATAAACAGAAAAATAATATAAAAGTAAGTGTTTTGACGCCATCGAAACTAGAGAGATATGACGTCATCTATTCGTATTTTCATACAAAATATCGTTTTAAAAAGTAGCTCATTTGACCTGCCAGCCATCCTGCCCATATGTCAAAAGTACAAGAGTTTGTAATACTCTCACTTAAAAGCATATTTTTTTTCATTATAGCTGATATTGTTTACACTTTATCCACATAAGTAAGCATAAAGTTTCTTCGAACACAAGTTAGCTTACAAATAAATAGTAAGTAGGTACATAATAAAAGGCAGGCGAGACGACGTGAGCAACACCGACCGGGGCGGGTTTCGTACCAAGAATCGATTGTGATAAAATATATTACGACTCTCCCTCGTATAACGGTTTACACTGCTTCTCAACCATTGAGACTATCCGATGAATTCTGCCTTAGAACCGTAATGAATACTATACTAAGCGAGATAGTAAGTTGCAAGTGGATATTTAATTTATTGTCGTTTTTTGTCGAGCGCCGTACGTTGATTTGTGATTCAATATGAATATGAGACTAAAATGATGAAATTGGTCATAAAAATGTAAGTCATTTAGAGTCATGAACATAATTTATAACATGAAAAATAATATCAATAGTTGAAAGCCAAACTACGGGCTACTTTAGTAGTATTATATTCCCTGTGCTTCGGGTACCATTACGTGAGTAATGTAATGAGTATGATGTATGTTTATACGTCATATAAATAACTGAACCTACGAGGAATATGATCTTTTGTTCAGTTTCTCTATTAATTTATGCCGTAAATATAAATCTTTTGTAATTTCATTAATATTTTAATCATATGAGCAAAACTTATTATATTGCGGTCACGAAACGTATATAATACCAGTACGAATACTAGATAACAACGGATCCAAATAGACTCAGACGTTCTTAATTCTATAAAATTGCAAAGCGAAGAAACATTAGACTGCGCGTCAGTGTTGCCAGATGCCAGACGACTTAACTCCTTCAATTAAAAAAAAACTCGTACAATATACTATTTGAAATTTATCCAAAAACGGATAGACAGTTTAAAAAAAACAGCTAAACAGAACAGAACAGTATTTTTTTTTCATTAAAACATATTTTTATTTATTTGTTTTTTGATCATTTTTTGTAACGTTCAACTTCTTATTTATTAGTTAATGTTTTGATAATTTTTCATAACGTTGAACTTGAGGTAGCTAGGATGAACACTGCGTCGTACGTGCGTCTAAACCTTCCGAAGTGAATGTGACGAAAGAAAGTTAATAAATTATGCCGAATTGTATACCTATTTAGCTAGTTACGGCGTACCTAGTCAACATAATTCTCGTACAGAAACTAAAACGTATAATATTTCGCGTATGTCTGGCAACCCTGGCGCGCGCTTGACGCGACGGTCGTCTCGTTGAACGCACAAATAGATATTTTTTACATGGCCTTGAAGTACTTATGAAATTCTTAATTTTAATTCTTAGGTACCTACCTTCTTAAACAAGTAATAATTAATTAAGTATTATAATTTATAATCAATAAATTTATTGACTAAACTAATGTGACATTAATTTACTATAGCCTAAATTATTATTTTTCAATTCAGTTAAATCCAATTTGTAAGTTAATTAATATATAGCTGACGCTGATATTTTCTTTTTTAGTTTATTTATTACTGTTATTGTTGTGACATTAATTTACTATTGCCTAAATTATTATAATATTTATTTAGTAAGTTACTCAAAATATATTTTCTGTTATAAACATTCAAATTTAAAAACAAACAAACTAAAACGCTTCATACGCTTAAATAGGGTATTTAAAGAATGTGTAATAAAGCATAAAAGCCTTTATCTCAAACCCAACATACATATCTCACATGGCTATTTTTTGCGTAACGCGACTGTAATAAAATACGCATTCCAAGTTTTAAGAAGAACCTACATAGATACTTATTATGTGCATTTTATATTTCACTATTTATGTAAAATCATAGAGCAATGAACAGCAAATGATAATGTTAACCTTGAGGTGAACAGTAGATATTTTAAATGATGTTGCTGTCAGGAAAAAGATCTAAGCTATTTTACTATATTTGTAATGTTGGATTGATGAATTGTGTTATGTTATGGACCTTGTCTGAAATAAATGTTCTTTAATTTAATTTATTTTACTGAACATAATAAAAACGAATTAAATTATTAATTATTATTATTACGTAATTAATTATCCACCAAATGTCATGACATGGTGGTTTATGTAATTTTTATAAATTGTTAGATTATAACCACCACGTGCAGGTTAAAATCTGTAACGTTATTTCGAAGTAGAAGTACGTTTGGAAAGCACCCGACCGGCGAACAGCGAACAAAGAGCACGCAAGTTAGACGCGACAATTGTAACCCGGCTGCATTACATAGACGGTCGGTCGACTTGTATAATAGCGGCATAGCGTAGTGTTTTTAAGTTGGTGGGGTAACACATACCAGCGGCAAACTTTTCCGTCAAACTGAGCGCAGTCCAGCCAGGCACGACGCTGCCGCACACTTCCTCCCAGCACCGAGCCTTTTCAGCTCTGTCTCCATAATTTGGATGGTTCGAGTCGAACAGGCAAGGTCGTTTCTGCACTTCCGTTACTATAGAATTACTTTTAATACCACCATCGCCGTCTTTCGTTCGAACCATTTTAAAAATATTTTTTAAAAATTTTTGTGTTCCAAAAAGTTATTTGAAAAAATTCGGCGGTGCGTACGCGTGCGGATGTTTGAATTTGGAACGTGACGCTCGGCACGGTGCGGGTGCGATTGCGGATGGAGCGCTGTCCGCGTCTGAACGCCCGCGTATAACTGGCGGGCTCGGGCAGGCGGGCAGGCGGCGCATCGACACAACATGGCCGCTAGTGCTCTACTCCAGCACCAACGTGGTTTGACCCTCGACTTGCGTGGTGATTTTCTGGGAATACTATAATACAACTTTCAGATAAAAGAGACTATTTATACATTTTTTATTTTCATACGTGTACTATGTTAGAGGCCTGCTACTAGTAATTCTAACATCAGGATTCAACGGATCATAGGATGACTCGATGTCCCACACATATAACAAAGAACGAGTAATATATATAAATTACGTAGGTATAATTGAAGATACCTACAGAAGTTATGCTTAGTAAAGTTCATTATTACTAGTTTATTATCTATTACCCACTTTTGTATAGGTATCTACTACTTGTTACCTATTATATACGTTCACGTGGTTAATTTAATATGATTGGTCAATGTGCCCCATGATGGCGGTGACGCATCGGAACCGATATTTTTTGTCTGACTCCTGACTTTTAGTTTGGTAATATTATTATTGTATTCTGTGTCTGAGGAGAAGAGAAATAACCTGAATACCTACTAAAACACACCATGTAAATTACATAAATCTTATATCTAGACAATTTTTTGGTCGAAGTGCGGAAATAGCGATTTTTAATAAAACTTAAAATGTTTTAGTATCTTTTACTTTAGCTGACACGCTGACAAACTATCACTAGGTACCTACATTGAATCATCTGAAAGATCCCTCAATATTTGTCAGACGCGGCAAATAATAATATACGAATCTTACCTGCTGTTGTTGTTTTCTTACAATACAAGATACATTGGATCAAAAATTACAGGTACATAATCCCTACGTACTCCACTAACTCTATTTTTCTCTTTATTTATAACAAGCGTTTTGAATTTTAAGTCTACACAAAATGACGTACATTTTAGCTAGCTACGTCATTTGTTTGTTATCGTATCAAAAAGACGTGGGTCAACGAGAAGTGGTTTCGTGGTAGACTCGAAACAAATAGGTGCGAGTTGCTATCGCCTTGCGCTAATAAATAAATAACATGCATGTCCTGCGAAAACGAGTCGCTCCCAGAATGTATCAGTATATAAATATAAGATAAACTATAAAAATTTAAGACGCTTGTGTTTTTATTAAAACCATAGATATTTTACCATAAATTTCATTTAACAACTACGCATAAAATATGATCATATTACGTAATGTCAAAGGTTTTAATCATGCTCTAACCTACACGTCATTAAGTATCAAACTCCTAAAATATGTTTGTTTCTGGTGGAATTATAAAATACTTTTGAGTGAACAATACGGTCGTTGAGCCAATCAGGGATTTTAATACGTAAAAATTAATGGCACAAAGTTGATCGTGCTGTTGATTGTACTACTATGGATTGGATGATTGAAGAAATTAAAATTACACATACATATACATATCACGCCTTATCCCTCCGGCAGAGTAATAACAGCCGTCAAAATACAATTTCTATGAAATATGTTTGACTAAATATAGTAGGCACTTCAGATGGTTCATGTATTACTGTAGTGACAGGTTGTCAGCTTGTCGCCTAAAGTTGTAATACTTACAAACCATCGAGTCCCTTAGTCGTCTCTTACGACACCCACGGGACGAAATGGGATGGTGCTATTCTAAGCCGACATCACACGGTTTTCTAAGACGGCATCACACAATTGAAATTAGGGACATATAAATTATTAAATGACAATAAGATGTCGAAAAATTGACAAGCGTCGACCGGGAATCGAACCCGGTGCGTCGATAGCTCAGTGGTAGAGCTGTGGGTCGATGCTTGTCAATTTTTCGATTTCTTTTTTTCATTTATGAGAATAATATAGCACTGTGAGTGCGTTAAATCCCAATAAATTGACATAAATTATTTTCTTTCTTTTAATAAAACAAACCATAAATAGGTAAATTAATACACTTGACATACTTGACTACTTACAGTCCGGCAAAAAAGAGTAGAAATTAAATAAAATGGAACTAAAAATTTTGTATGGAAAATTGTTGCCATATTTAAGCGTTATCTGTCAGATTTGACAGATCGCGAAAAAAGTGGCGCCCTCATTTTTTGTCTACTCTTTTTTGCTGGACTGTAATAAATATTTATTATTATCTTAAATAAATATTAATTATTAAAATTATTAATTAATGAATTATTTTTTATTATAATATAATATTTGTTAATGTATTATACATGTAGAACGCGTTATTTAAGGACCGCAGTACTTTCCCAACACCCTGTGTGTGTATTATTATATCACATTTACATTTTTCTCTGTTTATCAGCTACCAATCGTTTTTTATTATTAAAAATTAGTTGAGTTTAATAAAAAATATAATAAATACTAAAATGATTAATAAAAATTAAATTCAATAATAATTAATTAAATATTTTTATGTCAATATAATAATTAAATAATTAACTAATAAACTTATTAACTTTCTATTATTATTTAGTGCTTATAAGTTATAACAAACGGTTTCTTATTTATAAAAAATAGGTTATAAACATTTTATAATATACCTTAACTATAGGTACCTATTTTAGTAATTAACAAACTAAAATTACAACCTATAGTTAAGTCTTTTTCGAAAAGTTTCATAGATAGGTTTAATTTAATATATTCACATGAAATTAATATTAGGGCTTGCAAAATATCGTATTCTTTCGAATACCTATAATTTATCAATCACAAAGATGCGCCCACCACACCCGTGACAACAGGAAGTATTTTTGTTATTTTATTAACCCCCTGGAAATGTCCCATGTGAGGAAAATAAGTGAAAAAAATATATCTGTGGCTTATTCAATGAAACTACAGGCTACAATTCTACATGTGAAATTCGATGTACATTGCGTAACTGGTAGGACATTATAAAACTAGGATTTATGACCCGCTACGCAATGTACACCGAATTTCACCTATAGAATTGTAGCCTGTAGTTTCTAAAAACGAGGCACTGATGCTCGAATAACGTCGCAGGTGGGCCCCGGGCGCCCCGGCTAAGATGTTTGTAGATGGTAGGTGGTCGGAAGGTTCAAGAGTGGTAAGAAACTAATATCAGTAAAGAAAGTTGATATACCTACCTACTTAATTTGACTGTATCTCCGGGGGGACATAATTTTTTCAAAGATTTTTCAATTTTTTTATGTTTTAATCATACCTTAAAACAGGCAATTCACACAAAACACCAGTAAAAAAAATACCGTGCTAAGTAAAGGGTTAAATTCCCGTTGTCCCAAGTCATTGCCCAATGGGCATCTTGGGCCTTTCACATCGGGCGAGACTACAACGTAGTAGGGACTTATGCTGTGTGGTGACCTTTTTGAATTGCATAGGTATTTACATGTATTTAAATTTAATTTTGTAGTTTTGTAACTTTCAAAAATTGTGACTAAAGTAACTATACCTGTATCTTTCTTATTTTGCACTTGTAGCGACATCTTTTGCTGAGTAGAAATAACTGTTTCATATAGAGCGCTATCTCGTGTCACCATCCAAAATAAGCTCGCTTGTCCATAAGATGGTGAAGATCTGTTTTTTTTTATAATAGTGCAAGGCATGATCAAAACCGATAAATTGGAAAATAAACAGGATAGAATACGTGAGAGAATATACAATGACAAAACGGGAGCAATGTGTACCAAGTTTTGTAGCCTATGTTTATAACAATACTGACAAGAAAATTTCTTTACAGTCTTACTCGAAACCATCGTAAATAGTATCGATTTTTCGACAGTGACAACGTCAGTGATCGGTTTTCATCGTTTAGGCACATCACCTAGGTGTCGTTGGCCAAGCGAAACGAGCGGGGAGATGCACGGGATTTTGTTGAATACAACGTCATCTTCAATTCCAAAGATAAATCTGTAATTTCCTGTAAATTTCGCTTAGACCCTTGACCACTTTAATAACAAAACAGTAAGTAGACCGTACTACCAAGTGGAATCACAGATATGAAGTGCGTTGTTTGGCCCCCAAGTGTTCTATACAAAAATGCATAATATAACCTATCTACGTGCGTTTCGCATAAATCCGTACAGTAGCCTTGTAATTGATGTAGATGCAGTCAATAACGCGGTAATGCGATTACGAGATTGCTAGGAGCGTCATTGCATTGGTGCGGAAGTGTTGGGTCCTACAAATTGAAGTGAGATTTGTACGGTTGCGTGCTGGTGTTTATTTATCGGAATATTGCAGACGCAATGCCGGCGGCTCGAGGCGTAAAGCGGACGGCGTCCAAATCGTCAACCACCACGGCGTCAGCGGCGCCGAAGAACAAGAAAAAACGAACTCGTGAGTTTTATTCGGAAATTCATAATCATCTCTGCTTGTTTTCTTTGCGTATTGCGTCCGAATACGACCTGTCAAAGTAACAATGGCGGGAAATCTTGTACAGCAGAAATTTTACTTTTCATATTGTTAGTTTGCTGTAATTTGTTCTTGCTTTGGTCATTGAAAGGTCAAAGTCATTAGTTTTTGCTACCTACATAGAACGACATCCTAAACACAACTTTTCCATGATCATTTTTGAGGTTATTTTTATCATCTTATCTCATACATACAAAGTACCTAGATCTCAGGGCTGAGGTTTAGGCATGTTTACCACAGTTATCACATTTCAGCATGGTACACAAGAACTTATGTAATTTCATGACCTGCTTCATTATCTTTATTGTTTTTACAAATGATAAAAACATCATTTTGTATCAAGTTATCACACCTTTATTCCTTGCGGGGTAGGCAGAGCGTTAACGCCCGTAAGAATACGGTCGCTTTTGCCACGACTGTCATTTTTCACACCCGCAGGAAGGATGTTAGGTGATGCTATTCTAAGCCGGCATGATGTACTTGTCGCCAAATCAGCTTTTCTTTACTATAAGTGACCGGTAACAGAGGGCAAGCCAGTAAATGTGCCATGTTTTGGGTTGGGGCCCAGCAGTCACGTACAGTGTCTGTGTACCATCAGCCAAGCCCCATTTCACCATATCGGTCAGAGTATATTTTTGGGGTCGGTGAAGGGGAGTTGGAGTTGGAGCTTCGGGGTCCTATGAAATGTTGAAAAACATAAAAAAAAAAAATTTGCCCCTTAGCTTATTAGTGAGAGCATCAACTTAGAATAAATTTTAAAGTTTTTTTTTTTTTTTAATCTAATTAAATTTAATATATTTTTTTATGTTTTGGGGGGCCTAATACAAATACTGTTTGTCCTTGGCAATTTTGGGCTAGGATGCACCTATGCCGTGATATAGGCCCCTGTAGTTTGGTGTAGACTTTTGAGGTCCTAAATCTCGGCCTACGTGCGTCCTAGCCCAAAATTGCCAAGGACAAAAAGTGTTTGTATTAGGCAATAAAATATATGAAAAAAAAATTGGAAAAAAAAAATGAAGACCTGCCGATTGTGGGTTTTTTTTTTTTTTTTTTTTTTGTGTTGGACTTTACGTTTACGGCCCCGGGGCCATCAAAACTACGCCTGTCGGCTTGGTGGGGAGCACGTGCTCACCCGGGCCCCGAAGGGTAACCCCGACTATATATTCTCTGCACTGGCCAACTTGAGTATGCAATTGGTTAAGGGATTTCCATGTTTGTCATGGTAATTTATGTCTCCGTGGCAGTCTCGGATGGTAAATAAACCCGGATGGAGGTAATGGCTTACCCACAACTGTCGCAGTTACCTACAGTACACCCATTGAAAAGAAGAAAAAGGTTTATATAGATTAGGCAGATTGCACACTTAACGCATGACAGAGCGCAAAAATATTGCAGCGGTCTTTCAGATCCATACTAGAAACATCACTCCCCATACTAAAACTGCACTCGACGGACGACACTGCGATAGCACTGCGTCGACAGTGGTGGAGCAGTTTTAGTATGGGGATTGACATTTCTAGTATGGATCTGACAGACTGCTGTGATATTTTTGCGCTCCATTGTACGTCAAGTGTGCGATCCGCCTAAGGGGTAGGGTTGCTTGGTGTTTAGTTAAATTATGACAAAGTCAACTTAGAGCCAATTTGTATGTTCCTTAAAGAACCATTGCTCGAACAGGCCATATTTAACAGCTGTCAAACTTGTACTAAACGACATGTCAACAGAGAAAAATAGACCTTATGTCGATGACCTCTTCCAGCAGCGGTACTTAAGGGAAAGTTGTTTAGTTTCGTAAGCCGATTCAACCATTAAAATATTTATATCTGTATTCACAGTTGTAGAATTGGAGGTGCCCACTCTGCCTAAGAGGCGAGGCCGCGTGTACACTTGCGGACAAGGGGATGTTGGACAATTGGGGCTTGGAGAAGACGTCATTGAAACTACCCGGTGAGAATACCTCTACTTATACTTTTTTTTTACAAAACAGTCCACTAGTGGACAATCTCCTAAGGCCTAGAGCGATATAAGCTAAGTAGTCATATTGGCCCATGGTCCTACCAGTAGGACTTAATATTTTATAGTAGTTCAGATCCAAGCATATTTTAACAATAAGTTAACTTATGGGTTAACTGAAAACAGTCAGGCGGTCAGTTGAAAATCAAGCGGTGGGCACAGGATCGGCAGCAGTGGAAATCTCTTCTTCGAGCCCTATGTCCCTGATGAGGGATAAAAGGACTTCATCATCATCATCATCGGGTTAACTTATGGGTTTAGGCCTCCCCAGACTGGGGAAAATGATAGTAAACTTTGGTATTCTATTTTTGTATTAAAATTGTAATGTAACAAAATTGTATTGCTTGTGTTTTTGAATATCAGAAAGTTATTCCAAAATATACAAAAATTACCAAGACATTCTAAGACTTAATTGGTTCTCCATTTTCCTGCATCGCCATTATAATAATTTATCTATTATTGTCAGGTTCAAGCATGTCACAGCGCTGGGGGAGAGAATCGTGGACGTATGCGCGGGCGGGATGCACACTGTCGCCCTCGACGCAGACGGCAAGGTATGGAGCAGTCCGTTGTCTATTGTTGTCAGGTTGTCATGTCACAGCCCTGACGCAAAGAACAATATCTATCTATCAAGCATTTAAATATAATTTTCCGTCAAATAATACATACTTGAATGTTGTTTTGTGTTATCCCAGGTGTGGACATTCGGCTGCAACGACGAGGGCGCGCTGGGGCGGGCGACGGCGGGGGAGGGCGACGAGGGGGCGGCGGGGGCGGTGCGGCTGCCCGCGCGCGCCGTGGCCATCAGCGCCGGGGACTCCCACTCCGCCGCGCTGCTAGACAACGGAGACGTGTACGCCTGGGGCGCCTTCCGGGTCAGTACATACACAACCCCCCCCAACAGTGGGGGGGCTGGGGGGGCTGCCCGCGCGCGCCGTGGCCATCAGCGCCGGGGACTCCCACTCCGCCGCGCTGCTAGACAACGGAGACGTGTACGCCTGGGGCGCCTTCCGGGTCAGTACATACACAACCCCCCCCAACAGTGGGGGGGCTGGGGGGGCTGCCCGCGCGCGCCGTGGCCATCAGCGCCGGGGACTCCCACTCCGCCGCGCTGCTAGACAACGGAGACGTGTACGCCTGGGGCGCCTTCCGGGTCAGTACATACACAACCCCCCCCAACAGTGGGGGGGCTGGGGGGGCTGCCCGCGCGCGCCGTGGCCATCAGCGCCGGCTACTCCCACTCCGCCGCGCTGCTAGACAACGGAGACGTGTACGCCTGGGGCGCCTTCCGGGTCAGTACATACACAACCCCCCCCAACAGTGGGGGGGCTGGGGGGGCTGCCCGCGCGCGCCGTGACATACATACATCACGCCTTTATCCCTTGCGGGGCAGGCAGAGCGTTTACAGGCGTACAGTCCAGCAAAAAACAGTAGAAACAAAATTAGGGCGCTACTTTCTTCGCAATCTGTCAAATTTTTCATAGATTTTTTTTTTTCCATTTTATTTAATTTCTGCTCTTTTTTGCTGCACTGTAAGAATACGGTCGCTATCGTCACGCCTGATATTTTTGGGAATTGTTTTCCAAGGTTGTTCCAGAAAACATGTGTATCACTATAGGGACAGGTTGTCAGCCTGTCGACCAAAAATTGTAATACACCAATACCCCCTTAGTCGCCTCTTACGACACCCGCGGGAAGGATGTGGGGTGATGCTATTCTAAGCCGCGCTGCTCGACAACGGAGACGTGTACGCCTGGGGCGCCTTTCGGGTCAGTACATACACAACCCCCCCCAACAGTGGGGGGGCTGGGGGGGCTGCCCGCGCGCGCCGTGACATACATACATCACGCCTTTATCCCTTGCGGGGCAGGCAGAGCGTTTACAGGCGTACAGTCCAGCAAAAAACAGTAGAAACAAAATTAGGGCGCTACTTTCTTCGCAATCTGTCAAATTTTTCATAGATTTTTTTTTTTTCCATTTTATTTAATTTCTGCTCTTTTTTGCTGCACTGTAAGAATACGGTCGCTATCGTCACGCCTGATATTTTTGGGAATTGTTTTCCAAGGTTGTTCCAGAAAACATGTGTATCACTATAGGGACAGGTTGTCAGCCTGTCGACCAAAAATTGTAATACACCAATACCCCCTTAGTCGCCTCTTACGACACCCGCGGGAAGGATGTGGGGTGATGCTATTCTAAGCCGCGCTGCTCGACAACGGAGACGTGTACGCCTGGGGCGCCTTTCGGGTCAGTACATAGATTTCAAGATTTCAATCGTTTATTTAAAGTATGTCGTGTGATGCCGGCTTAGAATAGCATCACCCCACATCCTTCCCGCGGGTATCGTAAGAGGCGACTAAGGGACTCGAGAGAATTGGTGAATTACAATTTTTAGGCGACAGGCTGACAACCTGTCACTATAGTAATACACATGTTTTATGAAACAACCCTGGAAAACAATCCTCAAAAATGTCAGACGTGGCGATAGTGGCTGTATTCTTACGGCAACTATCGCTCTGCCTACCCCGCAAGGGATAAAGGCGTGATATATGTATGTATTTAAAGTAGATTCACAGCAATGGATTTCAAGATTTCATTTTTTTATTTTAAATAGATTCACAATGATAGATTTCAATCGTTTATTTCAAGATTCAAGATTCAATCGTTTATTTCCAAGTAGATTCACAATGAATGCTTTTAGAATGTCATAGAGTTAAATTACAATACGGTCACTGAATAAGTGAATTAGTCATAGTAACAATAACAATTTTATGTTCCTAATAGAATCGCGGCACGAGTGGGATAAAAAAAAAAAAAGGCACTGCCTCGGGGCTGGTCAGGCTGACCACACAGCATGTAACTTACGTCACCACCATCAATTTATGGAATCAATTAAATTAAAAGCAATATTTAAAAAAAAAACATGTTACATGCTAATCAGCCGGACCTCCTGAACAGGAAAACCACCCAAAAACCTGCTCAGAAGTGCTTCTAATCTCAATTTACAATTTGTACCTATAGAATAGGCCCTAGGCTACCCTAGCTAAGTTTTATAAGCATATATATTATTAGCCCAAAAAACGGCTACGCTAAATTAAAATAAAATAAAAGTATAACAGTAGATAATTCTAACTGTTTCGTCTTCCTTACTAATTATGCCAATTGTAAATTCCATGCACGTCCTGATTTGGTATTAAAAATGACTGCATGTTTCTTGTGCTGTGCTGGAATTTCAGAGGACCATGCCTCTTTGTCATTAACATAATCATCTAACTTATAATAAGCTTTATAACATAATGTTTTCTTAATAATAGATTTAAATTTACTTTCAGATAAACTTAATATATCTTCCGGTATTTTGTTATAGTATCGTATACTTAAACCTTCAAATGAAGTTCTTACTTTAGCTAGTCTATACGCGGGTTGATCTAATTTATTTTTACTTCTTATATTACGATTATGTCTTTCATGATTTCTTGTGTACGTATGAATATTCTTTCTTACATACATGATATTTTCATAAATATATTGACACGGCACAGTCATAATATTAATTTCCTTAAACAGTTCTCTTAGAGAATCACGACTGCCTAGTTTATAAATTGCTCTAATGGCCCTTTTCTGAAGAATAAATATTGTTTCAATATCAGCGGCGCGGCCCCACAGCAAAATTCCATAGGACATAATGCTGTGAAAATAACTGAAGTAAACAAGTCGTGCAGTTGAAATATCTGTAATTTCTCTAATTTTACGTACTGCATAGGCAGCTGAGCTTAATCTTCCCGATAAAGATGTAATATGAGGGCCCCATTGGAGCTTTGAGTCAAGAATAATCCCTAAGAAAACTGTGCTGGTAGTAAACTCTATTTTTTCATTATTAAGTGCAACATAGTTATTCAATGAATGTACTACATTTGGCAAAGTGAATAATATACATTTAGTTTTTTTCGCATTTAGAACTAAATTGTTTGCAGTAAACCAACTATGAATTTGCCCAAGAGTGTGATTTACTTCGTCATAATTATGCGCTCGTCTATCAACCTTAAATATAAGGGATGTGTCATCAGCAAATAAAACAATTTTGGACAAATTCTCTACCATGTAAGGCAAATCATTAATGTAAATTAAAAATAAAAATGGACCTAATATAGAGCCTTGCGGCACACCAATTTTAACACGAGATCCCTGTGATTTGGTGCCGTTTACTTGTACTTTTTGCGTTCTATTATCTAAATACGAATTCAGAAATTTCAGAGCTGCGCTTCGAATACCGTAGTGTTCTAGTTTTACCAATAAAGTTTCATGATCTACGCAATCAAATGCCTTGGAAAGATCACAAAAAACACCAATGGCGTCCTTTGATTCCTCCCAAGCATTAAATACATGTTTGACAAGAGCAACACCAGCATCTGTGGTACTACGTCCCTTTGTAAAACCGAATTGCTGGTTGTGTAACAAGTTGTTGCTATTAAAATGGGACAGCATTTGATTGAGTATGATCTTTTCAAAGACTTTGCTGAGTACTGGCAGAATAGATACAGGCCTATAGTTACTGGGATCTTGTTTGTCGCCAGTTTTGAACAGCGGAACTACCTTGCTATCTTTCATTAAATCGGGAAAGATGCCATGTTCAATACATTCGTTGAAAATATCTGCCAAGTATGGTGCTAATATATCAATCATTGACTGACAAACTTTAACTGACATTCCCCATAAATCTTCGGTGCTCTTAACTTTAATATCTTTAAAAGTTTTTAAAATATACTGGGGACTCACAGGAGTAAATTTAAATTCTGAATTGCAAGCATCTACATTTTGTTTAAGCAAGAACGATGAAATTGAAGGTGAAGAACCTAATGCCTCAGTCGTTTTTAGTGGTATATTTGTGAAGAATGTTTCAAATTCCTGCGCTACATCGGAATTTGCACTAATCATTCCATTGTCAATATTAAGTGAAAAGTCATTTTCGCGTGGTTTCGTTTTACCTGTTTCGCTATTAATAACTTTCCAGACAGCTTTTATTTTATTGTCTGAAGACTTTATCTTATTTGTAATAAAATTGGCTTTAGCAATTAAGCAAGCTGTCCTAAAGATTTTAGAATATCTTTTTACCAGCTCATTAAAACTATCATAATTTGTGATGTTTCTAAGCTCATAAAGTTCAAAAAGCCTATCTCTGCTAATCCTAAGACCTTTGGTAGCCCAATCACTAAATTTAAATTTCGTACTAATTTCTTTTGTATCTATTTTAAAAATTAATTCAAATTCTTCGCTCACTAAATGAAAGAAGTCTTGATATACATTATTTGGATTTTCAAAGTTATAATTATGGACTGGCAGTTTCTCCATTAAAACGTTTCGGTATTTCTCCAACCTATTACCAGTGATGCGCCTAGTTTCTATCTTAATTGTTTTAATACGATTTTTAAATGGGAATATTACGCATTGACCTCTGTGGTCTGATTGAAGAGAGTTTATAATACATTTTTCTACAGGCTCACAATCACTGAATACATTATCAATACATTTAGCTGAAGTAGGCGTCACACGAGTTGGTTCAAAAAATACATGAGACAAATTGAATGATTTAAAAAGTCCTAAAAATTTATCACTGAGTGCATTTTTTTCTAGAATGTCTACATTAAAGTCTCCAGAAACAATAACATGTTTATTTGTTTTTGTGACTAATTTTAGTACATCTTCTAGTATTTCTAGTAGTGTGGTAAATTTTTTAGCTATAGGTGGTCTGTATACGCATACTATAACATGACTTTCCAGCTCAACACAAGACACTTCAGTACAACTCTCAACCGACAGTCCGACCACATCCTTACGTTCTTTAAATTTAATATTGTTTCTAATTAGTATTAAACAGCCTCCATGGATCGCGGATTTTCGGTTGAAAGAGCTGGCTATACAGTAATTTTCATAATTTAACAAAATATCAGGTTCTTTTTGGAAGTGCTCAGTAAAACAGACTACGTCGTAATTGTGCTTCTCCAAGAACAATTCAATTTCTAATACTTTGCTGGAAAAGCCCTGAATGTTTTGATGTAAAACTTGTAGTTGACTTTGCTTTTCCTTTGTCTGAGGCTGAATGCAAGAAGACCCCGGATTGCCTATGCTATTTACATCAGTCAAAGAGGGGTTTTCCTTTGTCTTACAATCTAGTTTAAATTATTAATACTACCACTACTAACTAATATAGAAGGAGACACATATTTTGTGTCAATTATATTATATGCTAACAAAGTAGCTACTTGTTTCTTATAGTAATCCGACAGGTACATAGTATCCTGAGTCAAAATAAATTTGTGAATAAAATTATTCACATCAAAATAAGAAATAACATCGCTATGATGACATGTCCTGTTGTACAAATGCATGTTCATTTTATGCACACATTTGTTCTGTTGCTCTGATAGATTTGAACAATATGGGAAGTTGCACAAAATGAACCTGCACTCAGTCTGATCGTGTAAATTAAGCAACATCTCAATGCTATTGTCTAATGTCCTACGACTAATGTTGGAATGATTTCCTATCATGATTATAATTGTAGTGTGCTTATCGAATTTCCCTACAGCTATTTTGTTAACAATATTCTCAAAAGAGGTGTCTGGACAACACACATTTGTCACTTGTTGATTAAGGCGATTATTTAATAATTGACCAAAACCTACACCTAGCTTGTCTGAATAAATTAGTGTCTTTTTAAATGGTTTCTCTGCAGTGGAGTCCTTTAGCAACCTAGATACACCGTCACTGTCATGACCTGGTCCATCGTGGGGTCGAGAAGTAGGGCACGGGCATGGGTCGCGTCGCCGCAGCTTCGGGGTCCGGACATTTGGGGCTGGGGTGGTAGACGCCCCAGAAATACGCAGTGCTGTGTCTAGAGTGAGCGGCGCTCCCGCCACCCTCTCGATCCCTATGGTGGGGGCAGCAGTTGATACTGCAGGCTGCACGTCGCTGTCGACTCCCGATGCCACACGTGTCCCCGTGTCCTGCTGCACGGCGGGGCCAGGTGCACGTGAAGCACCTCTGCCACGTCCTCCGCGGCGCCCTCCACGTCGTGTTCGCCTGGTGGGCGCGTCAGCAGTAGGTGGTGCCAACGCGTCAGTCGCGGCAGGTGGTGCGGGCGCGTCAGTCGCGGCAGGTAATTCGGGCGCGTCAGTCGCGGCAGGTGTAGCGGGCGCGTCAGTCGCGGCAGATGGTGCGGGCGCGTCAGTCTCGGCAGGTGGTGCGGGTGCGTCAGTCGCGGCAGGTGTAGCGGGCGCGTCAGTCGCGGCTGATGGTGCGGGCGCGTCAGTCGCGGCTGATGGTGCGGGCGCGTCAGTCGCGGCAGATGGTGCGGGCGCGTCAGTCGCGGCAGGTGGTGCGAGCGCGTCAGCCGCGGCAGGTGGCAAGGGTATGTGTTGCACAGCTGGTGTTCCACCCAGAGCCAGGGTCAACTCATCATCTTCCATCAGCAGGTCCAGCAGCTCAGTGTTTTGTTGCTGCAGTTCAAGTAGTTGTGATGTTAAGGTAGATAGTTGCTCATGCTCTCGACGGCTCACCGCATACTTAGTTGTGATGTGAGCGAGCTGTGTCTGTAGGTTATTAATATACAACTCGCTGCTTGTGTGCAATCTATCTGACACTGTAATTTGCACCATCTGCTTCTTGATTGTAGATTCCGCTTGATGGTAATCTACATGCATGTCTCTAATTTTCAGTTTCAAGTCCTTGTTTTCTTTTAATAAATTAAGTCTTTTAATTCTATTTGGTTGCTGTTTTTGAAATAATCTTAGTAATTTAAGGTTATGCCTAGTTTTTCTTATAAATTTGTTCAGTCTTAAGTATTTCTTTATTTTATTGCCTTTAGTCAAAATTGTGTGGCGAACTGTACTTATGTCCTGTACCTCCAGTTCATGGCGTAGGGAAACACTAAATCTATTCTCTCTATCTTCCCTCTCATTGTGTAGATCCGCTAACTGGTTGTTAGCTTCGTTCAGCTGTTGCTCTAAAAATCTGCACCGATCTTGGGCAGTGTTCAAGCCAGTGGTAATATCAATACGGGCAAGTTCTAGAGATTTTATTACTTCATATTGCTGGTCAATCTCTGCTTGTGATTCTGCACATTGTGTACGCAGGGTAACAACACTCTCGCGCAGCTGGGAGTTTTTGGATTTTGTTTGTTTTATCTCAAACTCAATTTCATCTCGTTCTGATAGAAGTTTTTCATTGATCTGCTCGGCTTCAGTTAGTCTCTGCTGGAGTTGAGCCATTATCTTTTCGGCATGCATCTTACGGGTCATTATTATAGACATGTTTGAAACCGGAGTCCCCGGGTTTTATCCGTTGGTCATTCGAATCAAAATTCGAAACGTTCGTCCGTTATCAGCACTTGTTAAAAATCCTTGTTTTTCGGTTTTATTTCGTTTTTTATAGCACTGGATATTATCACAATCACATAATAAAAACAAATTAGCACGAATTAACTAAAATTATGTACAAAAACTATTAAATAAACATTAAAATCTACTATTTAAAGTAGATTCACAACGAATATCTTTGGAAAGTCAGTAAGTTACACTAGGGTTCATCGAGTCGTTGGACGATTTGGTGTCCCACACGAAAAGAAAGTTACAATACATATACACAAATCACGCCTGGCGGGGTAGGCAGAGCGTTAACGACAATAAAATAACGGTCGTTATCGCCACGTCTGACAAGGTTTTGAAAATGAATTGGTCATTGTAAAAAATACAAAAAATTCACACACAATTTTTTACTAGCCTGCTTGCTTATATTAGCCTCAGCCGAAATGCTAGATTCTGTTCTCGTTCACTTGACTTCATCAAATTCTTCCAATATTACTTTACCAGAAATTGGTACATTTATGGCTACTGCCATAAATCTTACTAATGATATAAATTCGAAAGTTTACGTGTTTGTTTGTTACTCCTTCACGCAAAAACTGTTAAATCGATTTGCATGAAATTTGGCACACATATAGAGGGTAACTTGTGCGATGAGGGCATTCGGAGCGACAGTCAAAGAGACAACCGTTTGTTAAGACGTAGCTTTATTGTCTAAAGAATATAATGGAATTACATGCTATAACTAGATAACTAAGTGTGAGTGAGGTGCGTTGCACACTACACTTAAATTAACACATAGGATAGTTTTTATCCCGAAAAATTTTCCTCTAGGACGCCATGAGATGAAAACGGAGCCTAGGGTACTATTTTTCTATTATAGTTTCATTTTTGTGTATGTGTGTGTTGCAGGATTCTCACGGCAGCATGGGCCTGGCGGTGCGCGGGCGCGAGGCGGCGCCGTGCCGCGAGCCCGCGCGCGTGCTCGTGCCCGAGTGCGCCGCGCAGGTCGCGTCCGGCTCCGACCACCTCGTCATACTCACGGTAACCCTCAGATCCTCTTACCGCTTACAAAATGCCAACTTCTTAAAATGCCGACTTCTTATAATGCCAACTTCTCAAAATGCCAACTTTTCAAAATGTCGACTTCTCATTATGCCAACTTCTCAAAACGTCGACTTCTTATTATGCCAACTTCACAAAACGCCGACTTCTTATAATGCCAACTTCTCAAAACGCCGACTTCTTATTATACCAACTTCTCAAAATGACAACTCCCTATCAATATAGTTTGAATATTATGAATGCGAATGTTGGTAGTTGGCTAGAACTTTGTGGATACAGATTATAGGATTTTCGGATATAGATTTCCAAGGTATATTATTATGACTTACTTTCAGAGCATGAGATATGTAAAAACACATTGTTACGTTGGTTATTTGTTTGTGTTGCAGACGTCGGGCGGCGTGTACACGCTGGGGTGCGGCGAGCAGGGCCAGCTGGGCCGCCTCAGCGCGCGCTCCGCCTCGCGAGACGCGCGACAGGGACTCAGTACGTACCATGTATAGCTCACTTGCAGACGTCGGGCGGCGTGTACACGCCGGGGTGCGGCGAGCAGGGCCAGCTGGGCCGCCTCAGCGCGCGCTCCGCCTCGCGAGACGCGCGACAGGGACTCAGTACGTACCATGTATAGCTCACTTGCAGACGTCGGGCGGCGTGTACACGCCGGGGTGCGGCGAGCAGGGCCAGCTGGGCCGCCTCAGCGCGCGCTCCGCCTCGCGAGACGCGCGACAGGGACTCAGTACGTACCATGTATAGCTCACTTGCAGACGTCGGGCGGCGTGTACACGCTGGGGTGCGGCGAGCAGGGCCAGCTGGGCCGCCTCAGCGCGCGCTCCGCCTCGCGAGACGCGCGACAGGGACTCAGTACGTACCATGTATAGCTCACTTGCAGACGTCGGGCGGCGTGTACACGCTGGGGTGCGGCGAGCAGGGCCAGCTGGGCCGCCTCAGCGCGCGCTCCGCCTCGCGAGACGCGCGACAGGGACTCAGTACGTACCATGTATAGCTCACTTGCAGACGTCGGGCGGCGTGTACACGCTGGGGTGCGGCGAGCAGGGCCAGCTGGGCCGCCTCAGCGCGCGCTCCGCCTCGCGAGACGCGCGACAGGGACTCAGTACGTACCATGTATAGCTCACTTGCAGACGTCGGGCGGCGTGTACACGCTGGGGTGCGGCGAGCAGGGCCAGCTGGGCCGCCTCAGCGCGCGCTCCGCCTCGCGAGACGCGCGACAGGGACTCAGTATGTATCGCTATAGTCCGCTATTGTTTTGTTAAACTATAGGACATTTACTATCCTGTCCCAATAGGCTTGTTTCCTGACAGGTCAAATGAGCTACTTTTTAAAACGATTTAAATTTCCCAATCAACTGACTGACTATATGTGGAAACCCGAAAAAACTTTTTCGTTTTCTAACATAGCCCCCATAGAAAAAGTTGTTCAGTTTCATGATCTGCTCACGCCTGCAAAGTTTTCGTTACACCGTCTCTTACGCCCTGTATAATTACAAAACCTATTAATTACATCATTTAATGACTAAATCCAAATATGAGTAGGTATTTGTTTAACTAGGTAATTAAGTAATAGCGTAATATATATTGATGCCGTGTGACGCCGGATTAGAATAGCATCACCCCAATTCTTCCCGCGGGTGGTGCAAAAGGCAACTAAGGGATTCGAGTATATTACAATTTTAGGCGACAGGCTGACAACCTGCCACTACAGTGATATACGAATCACCTGAAAGTGCCCTCATTACTTGCGATAACGACCGTAATTTTACGATTGTTAACGCTCTGCCTACCCCGGACGGGATAAAGGCGTGATTTATGTATGTATGTATAGATTTATTTATTTAATCAAATACATATACAAGGTGTAACTTTAAATGCGCAAAACCTCAGACACTCTAAAACAGCCCAAGCCACTGAACAGCTTTCCCTAACAAACATAGGTCGAAATGTGAGAAAAATATTTCTATCTCCCATACAAATTGACTTCGATAATTTTGTATCGTAAGCACAATTTTTTTTAAAATTTTTCGGACTATGTTTCTGGGGAGAGTAATTCACTTTCATAGGCTGATTGAGGGTGTCTGAGGTTTTGCGCATTTAAAGTTACACTTTGTATAGGTATAGTTTAACAAAAAATCTTATCCTAAGCAATAAAAAAAATCAAGAAAATCATTGATAAATAAGTGTTTGTGTTACAGGTGCGCTCCTAACACCTGCAAAAGTGAATCTGAAGCAGGGCGCCAGCCGCGTGTGGGCCGGGTATCACGCTACACTAGCGTTGGACGCGCGCGCCGAGACCGTGTACGCCTGGGGGCTCAACAACTACGGACAACTTGGTCAGTATCACACTCTCAACAAGACGGGTATCACGCTACACTAGCGTTGGACGCGCGCGCCGAGACCGTGTACGCCTGGGGGCTCAACAACTACGGACAACTTGGTCAGTATCACACTCTCAACAAGACGGGTATCACGCTACACTAGCGTTGGACGCGCGCGCCGAGACCGTGTACGCCTGGGGGCTCAACAACTACGGACAACTTGGTCAGTATCACACTCTCAACAAGACGGGTATCACGCTACACTAGCGTTGGACGCGCGCGCCGAGACCGTGTACGCCTGGGAGCTCAACAACTACGGACAACTTGGTCAGTATCACACTCTCAACAAGACGGGTATCACGCTACACTAGCGTTGGACGCGCGCGCCGAGACCGTGTACGCCTGGGAGCTCAACAACTACGGACAACTTGGTCAGTATCACACTCTCAACAAGACGGGTATCACGCTACACTAGCGTTGGACGCGCGCGCCGAGACCGTGTACGCCTGGGAGCTCAACAACTACGGACAACTTGGTCAGTATCACACTCTCAACAAGACGGGTATCACGCTACACTAGCGTTGGACGCGCGCGCCGAGACCGTGTACGCCTGGGAGCTCAACAACTACGGACAACTTGGTCAGTATCACACTCTCAACAAGACGGGTATCACGCTACACTAGCGTTGGACGCGCGCGCCGAGACCGTGTACGCCTGGGAGCTCAACAACTACGGACAACTTGGTCAGTATCACACTCTCAACAAGACGGGTATCACGCTACACTAGCGTTGGACGCGCGCGCCGAGACCGTGTACGCCTGGGAGCTCAACAACTACGGACAACTTGGTCAGTATCACACTCTCAACAAGACGGGTATCACGCTACACTAGCGTTGGACGCGCGCGCCGAGACCGTGTACGCCTGGGAGCTCAACAACTACGGACAACTTGGTCAGTATCACACTCTCAACAAGACGGGTATCACGCTACACTAGCGTTGGACGCGCGCGCCGAGACCGTGTACGCCTGGGAGCTCAACAACTACGGACAACTTGGTCAGTATCACACTCTCAACAAGACGGGTATCACGCTACACTAGCGTTGGACGCGCGCGCCGAGACCGTGTACGCCTGGGAGCTCAACAACTACGGACAACTTGGTCAGTATCAGTACAACAAGACCAAGTACTCTCAAGTAGTCCTAGTACAAAGTCATAGGTGGCGCTGATGCTACTCTTAAGTAGTTAAGGAAAGAAAAAATATATGAACGAAACAAGTGGATCACAATTTCGCCGCCTGGGTTAGAGCCGACCGTGGTGTAACGGTTAATATATCTGACCCGGCTAGTCAGTAGATCTTCTTTTCGTGTAGGATACCAAGTCGTTCAACGACCCGATGAACCCTAGTGTCAGAATTTTTCAACCGGCTTCTACAAGTAGCAGGCTTCTGACATGGTTGTGTAACGACCGCCGTCTAAGTGATCATAGACAGCAACCGGGACCTACGGCTTAACGTGCTATCCGAAACACGGAACCATCTTACTTACGGACAATCGGGTGGTTCAGCCCGCAATGTCCTAACCAGACTGGGAACAAGTTCACAAAGTGATAAATATCAACTTTGTGAGTGACTCACCGAGAATCGAACCCGGGACCGTCTGCGTCAAAGGCAGTCGCACTACCACTGCGCCACATCGGTCGTCAGTCAGTAGATGTAAGTTCGAGTCCCATCGGTGGCGTGAAAAAAAAATCCGCTTGTTTCGTTTGTATTAGCTTTCTAACAAAAATTAACTTGGTCAGTATTTTTTATTACCAAATAATTGACGACCGATGTGGCGCAGTGGTAGTGCGACTGCCTTTGACGCAGAAGGTTCCGGGTTGACATTTATCACTTTGAAAATTTGTTCCCAGTCTGGTTAGGACATTGCTGGCTGAACCACCCGATTGTCCGTAAGTAACTAATTTGAAGCGTGAACAATGACTCACGTTCCTCTCTACGTTTTATAAAGCTATAGGGCATTTTCTATGTAGATGTAGTATAACAGTAATATTGGTTGGTAGGTATACCGGGCGAGAAGCGTAAGACGGCGTTGTTCGCGCCGACCGAGGCGGACGCGTTCACGGCTCGCGCGGGTAGCGGGAGCGGGAGCGGGAGCGGGGGCGGGGGCGGGTGGAGCGCCGTGGCGTGCGGGCAGCATCACTCGCTCGCGCTCGCCGCCGGGCAGGTGTACGCGGTCGGCCGCTGCGAGTACGGCAGGTAATCAAAGTCTAAGTCTAATTGTTTATTCAAAGTAGTACATGCATAAATATATCACGCCTTTGCCCCTTGCGGGGTAGGCAGAGCGTTAACGGCCGTAAGAATACGATCGTTGTCGCCACGTCTGACATTTTTGAAGGTTTACATACATATAAGTTGTAAAAATAATCATCATACTCCTTGCCTTATCCCGTTCTCTGTTGGGGTCGGCTACCTAACGTAGGGGATTTGACGTGGAACCAAGTTTTTACACAGAGCGACTGTCATCTGATCTCTGCAACCCGAAGACTAACCCAGCCATAGAAATATCTTCTGAATTTAAATTTTATTTTTGGACCTGCCATTCTCGGAAGTCGGATTTTTTTTCCATATTTCGACGTATGTTTCTTGGGAGAAGTTGTTCAATTTCATGGACTAGTTCACCCCTTAAAAATATTAGCAGCAATTTTTTTATACCCTATATTTTTTTACAGAATATACGTAGTCGGTCCCAAAGTTCTGTCACTGGCATATTATTTTTGAATTTAGAACACGGATTTGGAAAAGTTTTATTGCATTCCGTTTTTGAATGTTTAACAATTATTTTAAAACAATAAATAATCATTTGGTGCGATTTTTCACGATGGAGTGGACTTTGAAAGAAAACCGAATAGCAGTTTTGGCGTTGCGTCGCTGTGGGCACTCGCCGAGTACCATTTTCAAGTTGCTCAAAAAATTGAAAATAACGCTTAGGTTTGGGTATCGTACTATAACTAGGTACACTGAAGTCTCTAGTGTTGAGGACAAGAAAAGAACTGGCCGGCCTCGCTCCGCCAGAACACCAGCAGTGATCAAAGCGATCAAGGAGCGCATACGAAGAAATCCTGTCCGAAAACAGAAACTTATGGCTTTGCAGATGAAGGTTAGTAGAAAAACAGTCAAAAAGGTTTTAAACGAAGACCTTAAGCTGCGAGCATACAAAAAAAAGAGTGGGCACTTACTTAATGCCCGTTTAAAAGAAATTAGACTCAAAAGATCTCGGGTGTTGTTAAAACGGTACGCGAAAAACCGGCACCGCGATATACTTTTTACAGACGAAAAAATTTTTGATATAGAAGAAAAGTATAATAAACAAAACGATAGAGTGTACGCTACCAGCTCTGAAGAAGCAGGAAACAAAGTTCCGCGGGTGCAACATGGGCATCATCCCTCTTCAGTCATGGTCTGGTTAGGAGTCTCCTACTATGGGCCAACTGAGGTTCATTTTTGCGAAAAGGGGGTCAAAACCAGCGCAAAAGTGTACCAAGAGACGGTTTTGGATCGGTACATCAAAGACCTGCCCAACACACTATTTTCAGGACATCACTTTGTATTCCAGCAGGATTCTGCGCCCGCTCACAAAGCCAGGACCACTCAAGCCTGGTTTGAACGTCAAAACATTGAGTTTATAAGACACGAAGATTGGCCTTCCTCCAGTCCGGACCTTAATTCTCTGGACTATAAAATTTGGCAGGTCTTAGAGAGCAAGGTCTGTGCTAAGCCCCATAAAAATTTGGAGAGTCTGAAGTCAGCCATAGTTAAAGCAGTCGCTGAAATCGACATGGATATGGTGCGTGCTGCGATAGACGACTGGCCGCCGCGGTTGAAGGCCGTTGTTAAAAGCAAGGGAGGTCATTTCGAATAGTTTTATGTTATTTTGATTCTTCGATGATTGTATTTTTAATTGATATATAATTTTTTAAAAACGGATTGGTACTTTTTATTTTATCAGTATTTTCATATATGACAGAACTTTGGGACCGACTACGTAAAGTTAGTTATGTCTCCTCTACTGCGAGGATTAAGTTTATGATTTGCTCCAATCTGCACCACATCTAGATGTCTTTGCTGATAAGTGGACAGAAATTAATAAAGAATGTTTATTGTTTTGTGAGAATTTACGAGTTTAACTTGTTGATTTATTGTAATATTATTAGGCTAATAGTGATATTATGATCTCGTTAGTTTTAAGCAAATGATTTTACTTATATAGTGCTTAGGATAAGATTTCCTGTTAAAGTATATAAATGTATTTGATTAAATAAATAAATAATAAATGTTTTCCCACAGACTGGGTCTGGGGTCGCGCGCGGGCGACGCGGAGTCACTAGAGCCGATCCCCGCGCTGCAAGACAAGCGCGTCGTCAGCATCGCCGCGGGGACCTGCAACTCCTTCGCCGTCACACACGCAGGTACCCCCCCAACCCCCCCACACAGCCCACTGCTGGACACGCGCTGCAGGACAAGCGCGTCGTCAGCATCGCCGCGGGGACCTGCAACTCCTTCGCCGTCACACACGCAGGTACCCCCCCAACCCCCCCACACAGCCCACTGCTGGACACGCGCTGCAGGACAAGCGCGTCGTCAGCATCGCCGCGGGGACCTGCAACTCCTTCGCCGTCACACACGCAGGTACCCCCCCAACCCCCCCACACAGCCCACTGCTGGACACGCGCTGCAGGACAAGCGCGTCGTCAGCATCGCCGCGGGGACCTGCAACTCCTTCGCCGTCACACACGCAGGTACCCCCCCAACCCCCCCACACAGCCCACTGCTGGACACGCGCTGCAGGACAAGCGCGTCGTCAGCATCGCCGCGGGGACCTGCAACTCCTTCGCCGTCACACACGCAGGTACCCCCCCAACCCCCCCACACAGCCCACTGCTGGACACGCGCTGCAGGACAAGCGCGTCGTCAGCATCGCCGCGGGGACCTGCAACTCCTTCGCCGTCACACACGCAGGTACCCCCCCAACCCCCCCACACAGCCCACTGCTGGACACGCGCTGCAGGACAAGCGCGTCGTCAGCATCGCCGCGGGGACCTGCAACTCCTTCGCCGTCACACACGCAGGTACCCCCCCAACCCCCCCACACAGCCCACTGCTGGACACGCGCTGCAGGACAAGCGCGTCGTCAGCATCGCCGCGGGGACCTGCAACTCCTTCGCCGTCACACACGCAGGTACCCCCCCAACCCCCCCACACAGCCCACTGCTGGACACGCGCTGCAGGACAAGCGCGTCGTCAGCATCGCCGCGGGGACCTGCAACTCCTTCGCCGTCACACACGCAGGTATATAATAAATATCCTACAAAGCAAAAGCAGTAACTTCATTCAGCCAAGTCTTCTATTTTGTCTGCAAGAATATATTAGATGCACGTTCCGTTTTACGTAACTTTGACTGTTGAATCTTTTCTTTCCTAGGGAGGTACGTAATTTGTATGGAGTTTTGTCTAATTTGAAACATGAATAATGACTCACGTTCCTTTACAGTCCTCCAAACTGTATAACAGTTTGTTGGCAGAAAAAAAGCTCCCCTTAGCATGTAACTGTGTCATTACAATTATTTATTTAACATATACAAACTATAGTGTTCTTTCGTATTTAGTTGTTGTTAGCATTATAAATTGTAAATTAGTGTAATCTCTTTTATTGGCAAACTTCGTGTATTATTTCAATGTGAAAGTAAATTTAAATGCTGTGAGATTTCGTGTAATAAATAAAATATTTCCCGTTTGTTTTTCAGGCGAGGTGTTCTCATGGGGCATGGGCAGCGAGGGCCAGCTGGGCACCGGCAGCAGCGCCGACCAGCCCGCCCCCGCGCGCGCCCCCCTCCCCCCCGCCGCGCCGCCCCACGCGCGCGCGCTGTGCGTCAGCGCCGGCGGACAGCACACCGTGCTGCTCGTGGTATGTGCTCATCACTTGACCAGTGTAGCCCCATCAATTGACCAGTGTAGCCCCATCACTTGACCAGTGTACTCATCACTTGACAAGTGTACTCATCACTTGACCACTGTACCCGACTTAGTGTATTGACCAGCGCGCTGTGCGTCAGCGACGGCGGACAGCACACCGTGCTGCTCGTGGTATACTCCTTATTACTTCACCAGTGTAAGTAAGCCAACGAAGTATCAAACTGCCCACCAGAAGCGACCTCTAAAACCACCAGAAATCCACTAACAAAGATCGCATTTTTTTTTTAAACCCAAAATTTTACATGGTACATTGGTACATGGCGGGGATCGAATTTGGGTCTCACGATTGTAAGACCGGTCCCCTAACCACTTGGCCACCTACTTATCTATGTATGTACATCTAGGAGGACCCTAACGCGGCGAAGGAGGCGTCCCCCGCGCCGCGCGAGCACAGCGACCAGACCGTGGAGCCCGCCGAGCAGGACGAGCCACAGCCCGACCCCGCGCCCGCTCCAGCCAAGGTAACGTTATAACATGCATACATACATAGCTGGCTCTCCATTGACCGAGCAGCCTCAGATGCTCACCGCCGCGCGCAGCATGCGGCGCATTGCGCGGTCGGTGTGGACGTGTTTCGCCCGAGCAGCGCATGTTAAAATTCTCATGCATGTGGCGTTATATAAGGTGTAAAAATATTAGCTGCAAATATTTTAAAGGGTGAATCAGCCCATGATCCTGAACAACTTTCCCTAAGAAATAGGACCTCCCATACAAAGCTAACGACCAACCAACTCAACTTGTGTGGAAGGTCCAAAAATATTTCTCATAAGGGGTGAATCAGCCCATGATCCGGAATTGCCCTACCCGCGTGATATGTGTATGTATGTGATATAATTGGGTTCATTAGTGTCTTTCTACCGACTACAGCAAAGTAAAAAGGAGGGTGACTGTCCCGATGGCGTAGCGGATAGTATGCCTGCCCTCTACGCCAAGGGTCGTGGGTTCGATCCCCACCGAACACAAATATTTGTTAAGTCAATTTTCAAATATTTGTGTTGAGTCTGGGTGTTTTCTATGTATAATATGTATTTATAAAAATAAAAAAAGAAGTATATATGTATTAGTATCAGCTATATAGTTCCCATAGTACAAGCTTTGCTTAGTTTGGGGCTAGATAGCGCTGTGTGAATTGTCCAGGATATTTATTTTATGATTAGTAATTTATGTGACTGTCTAATAGTTTGACACGATAACATTTGTTTTTTTACATATTTCCCTGCAGAATTTTTTAATTTAAAAATGTCCGACGTGGCGATAGTGGCCGTATTCTTACGGCTGTTAACGCTCTGCCTACCCCACAAGGGATAAAGGCGTGATATATGTATGTATGTATATCTGTGCAGAAAGGCAGAGGCCGCGCCACCAAGCGAGGACAGAAGCAAGAGCAGGAAGAGGAGGTGTCATCCACGTCCAGCGCCGCCCCCGCCGCCCCCGTGGCACCCGCCCCTGACACCCCCGCCGCCCCCGCCCCCGGCCCCGCCGCCCCGGCCGGGGAGGCAGCGCCGCAGGTAACCACTGCGTACATCATCATGATCAGCCTTCCCTTATCCCAATTCATTTGTGGTCGGCGCAACATGTTTTCTTCTTCCATTCATTCCATCTCTATCAGTCAAATCCTCATTAACGACTTTTTTGTTCATTTCGTTTTTTATTCAATCCAAATTATTCTCGGCTTTTCTCTCCTTCTGCATCCATCCCTCTACATACGAGGTGTAAAAATATTCGCTGCAAATATTTAAGAGATGAATAAGACCTTGAAACTGAACAACTGTCCCCAAGAATCAAAGGTCGAAATATGAAAAAAAAAAATTTTGGACCCCCTATGCAAAACCAACCGACCGAACCAAATTTGTATGGGAGGTCCAAAAGTTTTTATTGCTAAATGGACATTTAGGCCTGTATTTATAAACCGCACTCAACTCTGAGATCGATCTTGAGTGCGGCTTTGAGATGCTGTTAATATTGACTGTCATTTGTCAAAATCGCTCTTGATTATCTCACAGTTGATTGCGATTTATAAATACGAACATTAACTACTAAACGTATCCTTTTCTTCTTTTTTGTTTTCGTTTATTTTTAAGTTCTAATTTTTTATCACGATCCGCGCAATCCAGGCTAAAAAGAGAAAACGCCAGCCGGCGCCATCCGCTCCACACGCCTCCACGTATACCCCGGCCGCTTCTGCCAGCAAAACTAGCAGAAGTGAAGCTAAAGCTAGCAAAAGTGAAGCTAAAGCTAGTAAAAGTGAAGCCAAAGCTAGCAAAAGTGAAACTAAAGCTAGCAAAAGCGAAGCTAAAGCTAGCAAAAGCGAAACTAAAGCTAGCAAAAGTGAAACAAAAGCTAGCAAAAGTGAAACAGCTGGATCTTCAGGGACTAAGGCACGACGAAATTAGGTTTCAACGTTTGCGAATGATTTATTTAGTAGTTTGGTGTAGGAATTAGTACATTTACTATTTACTACTTACTATAGATATCTACTTTTATTAAAGGACGTAGAATTGCGACTTTAACTACAGGGTGTAAAAAAATTTGCTGCAAATATTTTAAGGGGTGAATTAGCCCATGAAACTGAACAACTTTTCCCAAGGAACATAGGTCGAAATATGAAAAAGTAAATTCCATCTCCCATACAAAATGTACCACCAAGTAAATTTGTATGAGGGGGCCAATATGTTTTTCATATCTAGACCTACGTTCCTTGGGCAAAGTTGTTCAGTTTCATGGGCTGTTGCACCCCTTAAAATATTTGCAGCTGATATTTTTACACCTTATACAAATAAGATATTGAAAAAATGACAATCGTCAACCGAGGTTCGAACCTGGGACACGTGGTGTACCGGACCACAGCTCTGCCATTGAGCTACCGACGCTTCGACCGACACCAGGCAAAATAAAATTATAAAGTAGTGAAAAAAATACCAGGTATTAAGTAGTGAAAAAAATTGTACTAGATGTCGCTATATTACATTTGATACAAGCATAAAGACATTGAAATTTGGCAAGGGTCACCACGTGCCCCGGGTTCGATCCCCGGTTGATGCCTGACATTTTTCAATTTCTTATTTTCATGTATGACAATAATACCGGGTGAACTAAACAACTTTTCCCTAGGAAATATGTCAGGAAACGTCAAAAAATTTTTGGTTTCCCATAGTAAATGCAGTCAGCTAATCGCGATTTTGTATGAGAGGTCGATTTTTTTTTGTCTTTTCTTGACATATGTTTCCAGGGGAAAGTTGTTCAGTTTCATGGTCTGAATGCACCCCAGTACTCAGAGGGCTGTATCCCTTACACCCGGTGTAGCACTGTTAGTGCAATAAATGTGACGTTATATGGTTGGTACTTGGTTTAAGGATTGTTTAATTACTAATTGTTTTCCCGTGGGAATGAGGGCTTTTCCTGCATGTTCTTCACTATTATATATTAAAAAACCTGCATCATAATTCGTTCCGTGGACTTGGAGGGATAATTCCTTGGTGTTCCGCGGTATCCATGCGAATTCTGTTTATGTATGATTGATTATTGGAGGAAATTAGTTGTTTTTTTTCCTTTTTGGGGGCGCCACAAGTCTGACGTTTAACCTTAAGATACGACGACATCACGACAAATCACACCTTTATACCTTGCGGGGTAGGCAGAGCGTTAGCGATCGTAAAATTACGGTCGTTATCGCCACGTCTGAGAAATATTGAGGGCCCCTTCAGATGATAATATACCTTAATATACATCTGCATTAATTCGCAGGTAATGATTGAGCCGCGGTAGATTCGCCACGGTAATAATATCTTATTCCCACGGCATAACGGTTAGCAGCTGGCGAAAACCGCTGGGCTGGTTACTAGTATAAAATATTTAATTAAAAACCTAGAGTATGTATGTATGTACTATAGTTTTTAAAATTATCTTACTGTTACATAGTATAGGTATAAGGTTACGTTTAATTAAGCATAAATATTTTAAGGGTGTGTTCTACTCATAAATCTGGACAACTTTCATGAAACAAAAATTTGGACCTCCCATACTTAGGTCCGTATTTTTAAATTGCACTCAACTCTGAGATCGATCTCAAGAGGCATTTTGACAAATGTCAGTCAATACTAACAGCATCTCAAAGTCGCACTCAAGATCGATTTCAGAGTTGAGTGCGGTTTATAAATACGGGCCTAAGTTAGTGACATTTTGTATGGGAAGCACATTTTTTTTATATTTCACAAATGAAGTTGTTTAGTTTAATGAGTTGAACAAACCCTTAAGTTATTTGTACATAATGAAATGTAACCCTATAAAGGGTGTCAAAAAATTTGCTGCAAATATTTCAAAGGGTGAAGCAGCCCATGAAACTGAACAACTTTCCCCAAGAAACAGGTCGAAATATGAAAAAAAAATTGGACCTCCCATAAAAAAAGTAGCAGTCGACCGAGTCAACTGTCCGGAGATCGAAAATTTTTGTTTCATATTTCGACCTATGTTCCTTGGGGAAAGTTGATCAGTTTCATAGGCTGGTTCACCACTTAAAAAATTTGCAGTTCATTTTTTTACACTCTGTATTTCCTAGTAAGGGTCATTAATATAATGTAGTATGTGTAGTGTTAGTTGTACTGTACTGTGTTGTCATTATTATTAATAAATTACAATACAGGGTGTTAGCAAAAGTACTGCGTTCCTTTAAACCATTTTCGGAAACCATTAAATTATGAAAAAAAGTGCAGTTGTAAAATGTAATATGTTTTCCATACAATGTTTTCTTGTAACATGTATTATTTTGAATGAAAATATACAAAAGTCTTATCTTTACAAAAGTTTTAGCTTTCAGCTAGTCTTCAGGGCATTTGGTTTGTGGTTCTCAAACTTTGACACGACCCGTAATCCTCTCTTGGGCCCGTATTTATAAACCGCACTCAACTCTGAGATCGATCTTGAGTGCCACTTTGAGATGCTGTAGTATTGACTGACATTTGTCAAACATCGCTCTCGATATCGATTTCAGAGTTGAGTGCGATTTATAAATACGGACCTATTACTTTGCTATACCTTCAAAACGCGTGTTTTAAAGGAACCCACTACTTGCTAACTTCTGTCGCCTATGCAACGAAACTACAGGCTACAATTCTACAGGTGGAATTCGATGTACATTGCCTAGCCGGTGGGACATTATAAATCCAGGATTTTTGACCCGCTACGCAATGTACATCGAATTCACCTGTAGAATTGTAGCCTGTAGCTTCGAAAAACGAGGGACTGGTGTGTGGTTTAAAAGGTGTAACGATATGTTTTGTTAGCAGAAGGTGAATGGCGATGAGAAGAAAGAGGCACCCATGGAAGTTGACGAAACTGGTAAGAGTTTATTTTCTACTCTTGCTGATGCGCCCGGAGATGGCTATTGTAGCCAATTTTGGCAGATATGAAGTTATTCCGTGTGATGCCGGCTTAGAATAGCATCACCCCACATCCTTCCCGCGGGTGTCGTAAGAGGCGACTAAGGGACTCGAGGTTATTGATGTATTACAATTTTTAGGCGACAGGCTGACAACCTGTCACTATAGTAATACACATGTTTTCTGAAACAACCTTGGAAAACAATCCTCAAAAATGTCAGACGTGGCAATAGCGACCGTATTCTTACGGCCGTTAGCGCTCTGCCTACCCCGCAAGGGATAAAGGCGTGATATATATATGTATGCGGTTATCTAGGCACTAATCAAATGACAGCTAGTGTTGCGGCCCTAATTAAAGCGCCACCTACGAGAGTACCGCGTACTTTCGTATTTGCTTTCCTTGACTGCCAGCGCCACAGTGGCGACTTCGGAACTAAATTATTTAGTTCCGGGTACTTTCTTATTTGCTTTCCTTGACTGCCAGCGCCAAAATGGCGATTTTCAATGAGTGCCACCGATATTGTAGCAACAACCAGTCCACAGCTAATTTCAGGTCAATGGACACCGAGGCGACCAATGACCCAATGAACTCTGCTGTCAGAGTTTTTAAACCGCCTGCTAGGTCGTTCGCCGCATTTCATAATGGCGGTTGGGTATTATTTATAATTTAATATTTCTTGTTTATTTGAGTGTTTGGTGCATAAATCTGATAGTGTTTTAAGCAATAAACTATTCTGAATGTAATCAGTAAATAGGAAATTGTAATTAATGCATATATTCCACATTGTGTAATAGTGACGAGCGGCCACCACGTGGTGCAGAAAATTATACTATCAAGTTTCTGTTACTACACATTTTTGCGCATCACAGCCCCTAGTCGTAAGACTAGGGTCTCCTGTGTTGTGGACTCTCCCTCGGCGTAATGCCACATTTTCATTACTTCACTTCGAGACTGGCGAAATCATAATGAAAACGCCATAACCAAGAAATAGAATAGAACCGCTGATGGGTTTTGGGCAAAATAAAAGAGGATCTTGCAAGAAAACTGAGATATTATATTTAAATATTAAATAGGCCGTTTCGTACAAGGTATCAGCTGACAAGAAGAGATGTCAAAAAATCAAAATTCGATAGTGACAACTACTACGCGTTTATAGAGCATGTTAATACAAACAACACTTGTGGAAATTGCTTTTCGTTTACGAAGACTTTCCAACACCTGTCCTTAAACCAAAACAATTTCCAAATTGAGACCATACACATGTAAAGAAAAAGATTACACAGTTTAAAACATACACAAGATTAAACAATTTTTCTTAAACATAATTGATCCTGAAACTTTACAAATTTTTCCTTTACTAAAGGTTTTGTGAGAATATCTGCTGGCATTTCATCTGTGGAAAGATATTTAACATTTACAAATTTCTTATCTATCACATCCCTGATAAAATGGTGTCTTATATCTATGTGCTTTGTCCTAGCATGAAACATAGAGTTCTCACATAACTTTTGTGCGGATTGATTATCGTTATACAATGTTAAAACACAATTCAAATGTAAGCAATCATTGTAAAAAGTGCGTATAAATAATGCCTCTTTGCATGCATCCGAAAGTGCCATATATTCAGCTTCTGTGCTACTTAAAGCGACTGTTTTCTGCTTACGACTTTCCCAGGAAACTACTGAGTTACCTATTTTAAAAACAAAACCCGTGTAAGACTTTCGATCGACCTCACAGCTCGCCCAGTCAGCATCCACGAAGCCAGAGACATCCAAACCTGATTTTTCAAAGACCAAACGATAATCAATGGTGCCCTTGAGATATCTTAGTACACGTTTTGCAGCCTTCCAGTGTTCAGCCGAATAGCAGTTATTAAACTGGCTCAAATAACTGACAGCATGGGCGATGTCCGGTCTCGTACAAACTGCAACATGCATAAGACAACCTATTAAATTCCGGTAATCAAAATCTCCTGAAACATCAGCCCTAGTAAGCTTAAGACCAAGTTCCATCGGAGTACCTACTGGTTTACAGTCATCCATAGTAAATCTTTGCAGAACATTTTTTATGTAGTTAGATTGATCAAGAGTTATCATGTTCTTTTCCTTACAAACTCTCATTCCCAAAAACTCATGAACTGTACCCAAGTCCTTTATTTCAAATTCTTTCATCAATTGATCTTTTATAGCCTTTTTATCTACCTGAGACGATGTCATTAACAAAATATCATCTACGTAAAGACTAATGATAGTCAGCTTGCCTTGTTGTGATCTGAAATATACACATGGTTCTACTAAAGACCTGTTGAAAAACATTTTCTTAGTTAGAATAGTATTAATTTTTTCGTACCAACATTTTGCAGATTGCTTCAGACCGTAGATGGATTTATTTAATTTATAGACCTTGTCTTCTTTCCCCTTTACAATAAATCCTTCTGGTTGTTCCATGACTACATCTTCACGCAAATCGCCATTCAAAAATGCAGTTTTCACATCCAATTGATCTATATCCAAACCATATTCTGCTGCTATAGCAAACAACATCCTAATTGTTGAATACCGGACTACTGGTGCAAAAGTTTCCTGATAGTCAATTCCATATTTTTGTGTGAACCCCTTTGCAACTAAACGTGCCTTATATTTTAATATTTCCCCATTAAGCCCACGTTTAATTTTAAAAACCCATTTGCATTTTACTGTTTTCTGTCCTTTCTTTAGTTCTGTTAAAGTCCAACAGTTATTTTTATAAAATGAGTTATACTCATCTTGCATGGCCTCTCGCCATTGTTCAGCATCCCTGCCACTCAGCGCGTCACGTACTGTCAGTGGCTCGTCACTAGTGCAGCTCTGCGTGGACACCATGTTGGCATACTCCTTTGAGTCTTCCGTGCTCTGGAAACTTGTATCCGTGTCCTCGTAACTGCCAGACGATTCTTCTGGAACGTAAGTAGAATCCAACACATTTTCTGTGCTTAAAATCGTAGTATCTCCCATGTCAGCGTCACTCGATGTATAAAACTCCTGTCTCCTCTGATTCGGCATAGTTAATATGTCATCAGATAAATTTACATGAGTAGAAACTTCAGCGAGACTACCATCATTGAGTGATTCCGACATTGTAGATAAATCGGATGGCTGTACGGACTCATTTGTGTCAGTACTGTCAGTACTTGTTGTTATGGGAAAAACAGTAATATCATCATTTGACATATTATTATTAGGTGTAGCTTTAGAAATAAATTTATTTTCAAAGAAAGTTACATCCCTAGCCTTTATGCATGTGGTAGGACATTCCGGGTCTATAAGCCTGTAGCCCTTGCTCTCTTCACAGTAGCCAACAAAAATATATTGTTTACTTTTAGCATCCAATTTCTTCCTGTGTTGTACCAATGCATAAGCTAAACAACCAAAAATTTTTAAATGACTGACGTCTACCTTTTTGCCTGTCCATTTCTCCTCCGGTGTTACACCCATCACAGCTTTAGTAGGTGTTCTGTTTTTGATGTACACCGCCGTCTGGACTGCCTCTGCCCAGAACCTTTGATCCAAACCAGCATCTTGTAGCATGCACCTTGCTTTCTCCATCACTGTACGGTTGACTCGCTCGCTGACTCCATTTTGAGCAGGCGAGTATGGAACCGTGGTCTGATGTACGATGCCATGCTCCCTCAAGTATGCCTGGAATTTATTATTCACATATTCACAACCATTGTCACCTCTTAATATTTTTATCTTCCTGTCCGTCTGATTCTCCACCAAAGCTTTAAAAATTTTAAATTTCTCAAAAACTTCTCCCTTAGACTTCAAAAAATAAATAAAAGTCTTTCTAGAAAAATCATCTGTGAACGTCAAAAAATATTTAGTTCCACCAAAAGAGGCCTGAGCTAATGGACCACACAGATCAGTGTGCACAAGCCCCAGTAACTCATTTGACCTTGTTTGTGAATGTTTTGGGAAAGGAGTTCTAGTTTGTTTCCCCTCAACACAAGCAATACAAGATTTGAAACTATTATCATCATAATCTATGCCTGTACACATACCTTGCTTCATGACATACATGCTCCTGGTGTTGAGATGAGCTAGTCTCCGATGCCATGTTTCTTGTGTCTCCTTACAACCCGATGCCACAGCCCCAGAGTTTGATTCTATCAGATCCACATCATCTGTGCTGGCAGACACTCCGGACCCTTCAGTAGTTTTCTGTGAAAGTGCTACAGAATCCGACACAGAACACAAAGAATATTTGGCACCCTCGGATACCGCACTACCTACAACTCTTTCAAGTGCTTCTATTGTATCTAATTGATATACATTATTCACCAGAGAAGCAGTAGCTATTACCTCATCTCCATCAAATATATAACACCCTCCGCATTTACTAAACAGTACATCAAAACCCTTTTTACACATAGTGCTCACACTCAAAAGGTTTGCTAAAAGTTTAGGTACAAAATATACACCACTGATTGTCCTAATACTGTCTTTCAAGTTGACTTTCACGTTGCCAAACCCTACAGCCGCTACTTTATCACCATTCGCAACGTTCACCTCGATAGGTTTCACCTCGACAAAGTCACTGATGGCACCACGGTTATGACACATATGGTTTGTCGCTCCAGAGTCAATACACCAACAGTCTGTCTTCACCGACACAGAGAGAGCTGTCAATAACGCTTTTTCCCTAGTAAATGACTGCTCCTTTTTGCCACGCTGCTTGTTGAACTTCTGGGGACAGTCTTTCATAATATGCCCTGGACTCTTGCACCGAAAACACTTCAAAATTTTCTTCACTGCTAGAGCTGTTATCGTCTCAGTCTTGTCATCACGTCGCTGGTTTTCCTGTAGTAATTTTGCCTTTACTACCTCACTTGATAAAGTCTTGTTGTTGTTCTCCATTGCCATGATTAAGGGGTCATAGTCTGGTGGTAACCCGCTTAACATTAGCACCGCAACAAAGTCATCCTCCAGTATAGAATCAATATCTGCGAGCTGCTGTACTAGTTCTGTGATTTTGGATAAGTATATTTCCATGCTCTCACACTCACTCAGTTTCATGGCAAACAAAGCTCGAAGAAGACTCAGCCGTCTGCATAATCCTTTATCCTCAAACGCATTTTTCAAGTTATTCCAAGCGTCATAAGCAGTTTCAGCATTTCTAACGTGAGGATATGCTGATGTATGCACTGACAAGCATATTTTTGCTAAAGCTTTCTGGCCATTCTTCTCTTTCGATTTATCTTTGTTTTCCACATAGTCCCACAAGTCCTCATGCACCAAAAGCATTCGCATAGCGAATTTCCAATTGTGGTAGTCGTGAATACCTCGCAATTTCTCCACTGGCATTGAAAAACTTGAATTTCCGTTACCGCCGGCCATTGTAACACGTAGATTGTCGTTTGAATTTGTATTTCACTTTGTTGACTATTTTACGGAAATAAATGGCTGACTGCACAGCTACAACGCGTAGGGCCCGTAACCTGATGGGTTTTGGGCAAAATAAAAGAGGATCTTGCAAGAAAACTGAGATATTATATTTAAATATTAAATAGGCCGTTTCGTACAAGGTATCAGCTGACAAGAAGAGATGTCAAAAAATCAAAATTCGATAGTGACAACTACTACGCGTTTATAGAGCATGTTAATACAAACAACACTTGTGGAAATTGCTTTTCGTTTACGAAGACTTTCCAACAACCGCCTACTATTACTATAGGATTGGTGTATTACAATTTTTAGGCGACAGGCTGACAACCTGTCACTATAGTGATACACATGTTTTCTGGAACAACCGTGGAAAACAATCCTCAAAAATGTCAGACGTGGCGATAGCGACCGTATTCTTGCAGCCGTTAACGCTCTGCCTACCCCGCAAGGGATAAAGGCGTGACATATGTATGTATGTATGTACTATTACTATAACAATATGACATGGTTGTACAAACAAATACCGCAGTCAGAGTAAAAAATTAATAGCAATTGGTGTTGAATGGGTTTATGATAATCATGTGGTTTAGCCCTAAAATGCCCTAACCAAACTGGAAACAAATTTACATCTTCTTCTTTTCGTGTGGGACACCGAGTCGTCCAACGACCCGATGAACCCTAGTGTCCGAATTTTTCAACCGCTTTCTACAAGTAGCAGGCTTCTGACATGGTTGTGTAACGACCGCCGTCTAAGTGATTGATCATAGACAGCAACCGGGACCTACGGCTTAACGTGCCATCTGAAACACGAACTGACTCACTAAACTCTGGTCCCTGAAATATTTGCAATTGTTTTTTTTTTTTACTTAACTTATAAACAAACTCTTGCAGATAGTAAACAAGAAAATAAAGAAGAAACGCAAGATCAGGGCAAACAAACCACCGACAGCGACATGACAACCAAACCGGACAGCGACGCCTCGAGCCAGGACGCCGCCGCCACCGTGCCCTCCGAAACACAAGACGTCGAGATGACACCGCAAGAGAAACGGGAAACAACGGAAGAGAAGAAAGTGGAAATCAACGGAACTCCAGAAGAAAAGAAGGAAATGGAAATTGAAGCGAAATCCGTTGATAGTGTGGAGGAGCCCGCCCCCCCAGCCGCCGCCGCCGCCCCCAGCGTCGCCCCCGTCGCCCCCGTCGCCCCCACCGCGTGAGACCCGCGCCTACTCTAATGTAACTATCTTGATCTATTTACTCATTTTGGGAAACGTGGATGTTAGGAAAAGTACTAACTTACTTCCAAGCATGAACCACCCCATGAAACTGAACTTTCCCCGAAGAACATGAGCCAAATTATGAAAAATGTTTTTTGACCTACACCTATACAAATGTCAGGTCAGATTGTATGTGAGGTCAAAAATTTTTTTTTTCATATTTCGACCTATGTTCCATGAAGAAAGTTGTTCAGTTTCATGAGCTGGTTCATCCCTTGAAAGTAAGTTACCACTCTTCCTAACAACCTGTATTCGTTGACTATTAATGGGATACATCGTGTTTTGGAGGGTATGCATTGGGTATGCAGAGGGTATGCATGCATGCAACGACTTGTTGTCCTGTCCACATAAATAAATAAAAAAACATTTTTTTTACACGTTGTATAACATTAAAAGTCTCGATTCTGGCGAACCTAAATAAATATCTGATTCTACTATCTATTCTTACTTCCAAAAAAACGATTCGAGTATTTTCAGAGTCTAGTTTCACAAACATACATTTTTTAAACGTACTACATTTTCAGTTGAAATGAAAATAAATATTGTGGACTTGGTTTTTCCCGCTCTCAACTCAGAGATCGATCTTGAGTGCGACTTTGAGATGCTGTTAGTATTGACTGGCATATGTCAGAACCGCTCTTAAGATCGATCTCAGAGTTGAGTGCTATTTATGAATACAGACCTTAGTAATTTTAACGTAATACAGTACATCTCTTACGCCAGCGTAACTTGACCTCAATTCTCGATACACGCACGTACGGGCGCGTACTGACAGTTACGCTGGTCGTGATTATGGTTCGTATTAATAAACCTCACTCGACTCTGAGATCGATCTTAAGAGCGATATTGACAAATGTCAGGCAGTACTAATGTAGGTCCGAATTTATATATCGCACTCAACTTTGAGATCGATCTCAACAGCGATTTTGACAAATGTCAGGCAATACTAACAGCATCTCACAGACGCACTCAAGAACGATCTTAGAGTTGAGTGCGGTTTATAAATACGGACTTTAATACACATACATACATACATATATCACGCCTTTATCCCTTGCGGGGTAGGCAGAGCGTTAACGACCATAAGAATACGGTCGCTATCGCCACGTCTGACATTTTTGAGGATTGATTTCCAAGGTTGTTCCAGAAAACATGTGTATCACTATAGTGACAGGTTGTCAGCCTGTCGCCTAAAAATTGTAATAAACCAATACCCTCGAGTCCCTTAGTCGCCTCTTACGACACCCGTGGGAAGGATGTGGGGTGATGCTATTCTAAGCCGGCATCACGGACTTTAATGACATTTAAAATTCGCAGTCAAGATCGATATCAGAGTTGAGTTCGGTTTATAAATACGGGCCCTAGTATATGTCCAACAGAATCGAGGGCAAACTAGTCTAGTTTCGTGGTCGTTGTTGTTTAGATAAATTAAATCTTATCGAACGGTCGGACAGACTAATATATTTTTGTATTAGATATTATTGTAGTTTTTACTACTTTTTAGCATAATAGGCGTAATGTGAAGTATTTAACTGAATTTTCGTGTCTAAAGTCTATAATAATATATTCTTGACCAAAATTAATGTTTTTAATACTTCCGTGTTGTAATTTCATGATGGAACTCCATATTATAGGTAAATTAAAAACTTTTTCCTCTAGTTCCACTAATACTTAATTTAAAATATAATGCGACCAGTTTCGTTACATTGCCTGATGATGATATAACGAAACCGGTCGCATTATATTTTAAATTAATAAATATATTAGTGGAACTTGTGTTAAAAGTTTTTTAATTTACCTAAAATTAATGTTTTTTGAACAAGACGTAAGGAAAATAGTGCAAATCATCTCGTAGTTACTTAGCCCGCGAAACTGAATAACCATCGGCATATTTTTTTAAAGGAAATATGTTATTAATTCAAAATCATTCTATGGAAACCCCACGTCAGGTTTATACTCATCGTGCTTGCGGATTGGCGAGCGCAGTGCAAGATATTGTAGATGTTCACAGGGTACGCCGCTGCCATTCATCCCTTAGTTGCCTTTTACGACGCCGCGGATTTAATTGGGGTGATGCTATTCTAAACCACACGAAATTTTATACCTTATACTTTTTTTTTCTTCCAGCAACGGCCAACCTCTCCATAACTGTACCATACAATTATACACAAGTTCATGCAAATTTATATTCATAGTGGAAATTATTAGTTAATACATTGTAATACAATGTCCATGTCATCTTGAACAACTATGTACAGTCCAGCAAAAAAGAATAGAAATTAAATAAAATTAATCTGAAACTAGTATAAAAATTGTTGCCAGATTTAAGCGTAATCTGTCAGATTTGACAGTATTGCAAAGAAACCTTAATTTTTTGTCCACCTTTTTTTTGCTGGACTGTAATGTGCAATTTTTCTCACTCTGATGTAGTTTTAAGTGCAAACAGACATAATATAGTAAGCAATAGTATGTATTCAATGTTAAAGTAAAAAACAACTTTTTTCATTCCGCTTGTAAACAATAAAAAAATTAACTCTTGTTTTTTTCGAGGGAGTAAATTGACATTTTGTTTTTTAATGAGAGAGTACATTCATATTTTGGATTGCCAATTTTTTTGCAAACATGTGGGACACCAAGTCGTCCAACGACCCGATGAACCCTAGTGTCAGAATTTTTCAACCGCCTTTTACAAGTAGCAGGCTTCTGACATGGTTGTGTAACGACCGCCGTCTAAGTGATCATAGACAGCAACCGGGACCTACGGCTTAACGTGCCATCCGAAACACGGAACCATCTTACTTACGGACAATCGGGTGGTTCAGCCCGCAATGTCCTAACCAGTTTGGGAACAAATTCACAAAGTGATAAATATCAACTTTGTGAGTGACCCACCGAGAATCGAACCCGGGACCTTCTGCGTCAAAGGCAGACGCGCTACCACTGCGCCACATCGGTCGTCATTAAATAGTGATTCGAATCATCTGTTAAGTTCAGTGCATAATTAAAAAAACTACTACCCCCATTTTTTGTAAATGGCTGCTGAGCTTTTACATCATGCGCACTAACGCCATCTACTACGAACTAAAAGATTAACACATTTTGCATATCCGGCATTGTCATATCACTATAAAAAATTTGCAAAAAAAATTACCAACCCTAAAAATTATACTCTCTAAAAAAATACAGAGTTTAATCAGTAATCTATAATAGTGTCCGAATTAAAATAAGCACCCGAAGCAAAAATTAACTTTGCTCTCTTCTTGTACAAAATACTATTTTACCTACAAAATACTATACTACCTGCCCATGAAACTAAAACTTTCCCTAAGGCAAATAGGTCGAAATATGAAAAAAGTTTTGGTGGTCCCATACAAAATTTAGCAACCGACTGAGTAAGTTTCAAATTTTCTGTCCATATTTCGACTTATTTTCCTTGGGGAAAGTTGTTCAAATTCATGAGCTGGTTCATCTCTTCAAAGGAAGTTATGTAGTACTTTTCCTAACACCCTGTATATCAGCATTTAAAATCTGTTCTCTTGTTCGCAGTTTGGTTGACATACGCTACAGTGTCGCAATTATGTATGGGAACTCTAAGTACCTAATTTTCCCAGTAAAGACGTGAAAAATTTAGGTCCGTATTTATAAATTTGTCTTAACTCTGTGATCGATCTTAAGAGCGATTTTGACAAATCTCAGTCAATAATATCAGCATCTCAAAGTCACACTCAAGATCGATCTCAGAGTTGAGTGCGGTTTATAAATACGGACCTTAATACATAATGGAATCAACTTTATTTTCAGTCCGTATGTAAATGTTGATCTAAATGAGAATTACATTTTGATTTTCATATTATAGACTAGAATTTAATATAATGTTTACTTTGTCCTTGATTCTGGCAAGACATTGCAATAGCTTGTGGTTCTCCTTAGCACGGCACATGTATGAAAAATTAAAAAAAAGGCGGTTGAAAATTTCTGACACTTCATCGGGTCGTTGGACGACAAATTCCTGACATGTATTTTACTCAACTTTTCTGCTTTCTGTCTAACTTCACTCAACTTTTCTGCTAAATTATTGTTTGATTCGTTAAAATGTCTGCGGGGAAATTGCTCGGTAAGAAAACAGGGGAATACGTTTGTATGAAAATCCTACACTAGGGCATATAGCTTAGAATCAATCGAGAATGCGTCCAGTCAGAATCAAGGCCTCCATTTCCGCTCGGTGGCGGATGTTAAAAGAATATTTTTTTACGATTTCGATCGTAGTCTTTGACTCGAGGTTGCTAGTGTAATAATTTACTGTTTAATAAATAGTTATGATAATAGTTAAGTATTGTATGTGTGTCGGTACAAAATCCGGAGTAGATACTTTAGAACTTAGATATATTCTATGCGTGGATATCGCTTTTTTGAGTGGACAATCAAATTGTTCCAAAATCAATGCCTTAAGTGGGTTTTCAATAGTGTGACTAATTAATCTACTTTTGACACGACCGCCCAACCTAAAGGAGTTTATAACTTGCTTTGTTAAAGAAACGGTCCCGAAAGGGCAACATAGTTGTTGACATCCCGCTCGTATGTCATATATTTTGATACAGACAAACAATAATGTTGCCATTTCTGTATCCTTTAGGCTGGTTTCAGAGCGACGCGTCTCGGCAGCGCTGCCCAGCCGCGCGCGCCTCGCATTACACTAGATTGTATGTAGCGTTTCATAGTGACGCGTCTTGGGCCGCGTCTCGGCCGCGCTGCGGTCGGATCTCCTTCGATTGCCAGTAGCGTCGACTTGCAATCTTTTAAGACGTCGTTGTTGCACTCTTTTCCATATAACGTATATAGCTAATATAGTGATAACGTTTGCTGGCATAATGATTCTCTGCACTCGACCGTACACCACAAAAAAGCGCGCGCGTCTGAATGTCGTTTCACAGCGAACGCGCTGCCCAGGCGCGCGCCCGAGCCGCGCGCGCCTGGGCAGCGCTGCTGAGACGCGCCGCTCTGAAACCAGCCTTAAAAACTTGGCTGTATGGTCTTAAAACCTTTGTCTTTTAAAATGGACAGACACAAAAAAAAAAACAAAATGAGTTTAAAATATTACAATAGTGAAGTTTCATCACAACATCATTTTGTTTTGTTTTCTGTACCTACTTATTTATGGTAGTTTTTTTAATATCTCAAAGAAGCGACACTCATGTACGTACCGTGGTTTGTTGAATGTTTTTATTATTATTTTATATAGGCATTTTTTCGTGCATGATAGTTATTATATCTAAGTACAAAAGGTACATACATTTTCATTCTACCGGATGCGATGTTCTATTGTTAAAATAAAATGAAGTATAATGTAATGTGTTTTCCTAATAAAAATAGCTTAGCGTATATTGAGTTTCATTTTATGCTACAATGATATAGGCAACTGTATCCCACATAGCTACCTACTTAGTCAGTCACGCAGCGTAAGTTATATGCTGTGTGGGCAGCCTGACCAGCCCCGAGGCAGTGCCTTTATTTTATCCCACTCGCTACAAAGGAGAATGCACATACATGAGCTAACCATGTGTCTTGCGTAACAAATCAAATTAATGCAATATACAGGGTGTAAAAAAATTTGCTGTAAATATTTTAAGGCGTGAATCAGCCCATAAAACTGAACAACTTTCTTCAAGAAACATGTCGAAATATGAAATAAAATTTTGGATCTCCCGTACAAATTTTTGGTCGGTTAGTACCTAATTTTGTATAGGTCCAAAAAAAATCTCATATTTCGACCTGTTTCTACGGGAAAGTTGTTCAGTTTCATGGGCTAGTTCATCCCTTTAAATATGTTTGATTATAGTTTGGACAAGATGGCCATTATAAAATTGCCGCATTGCCGGGAAAAAGGAAAAGTAAAACAACTAGATATACTAATTTTGATATGGCTTTTTATTATTATATAACTAGACATGTTTCCCATACAAATGCTACAGATAAAAGCTGTTTTGAGCGCACATTTAAGAGTCTTCCTTAGACTTGGTTCTAAAATTACAAAATTTATAATATAACATAAGCTGTTTGCATGCAAAACATTTATATTCTAAAAATCAAAACACAACAAAAGTATTGTAATCCAAATAAAATGTACCTTTACGGTAAAAGAAAATATCGATAAATATATAACTAATAGTAAACGTTTTTTAAATAACGGATGGTTTTAATATAATTTTCTTCCATTTGCCGGGTCATATTATGCTTTGAAAAATACATTTTCTTCCGCACAAGTTCTTAAGTTCATTTTGAATTAAAATGTTACGATATTTTAGATACCTAATGTAAAAAAAAACAATAACAACAGAGTAAAGACAAGATCCTTTTTTAATTTTATTTATGTAAAAAAAACAGCTTCCAAGAAACTGGTTATTTTTTTACTTGCAGAACGCGGCGTGCTAGTCATCATCATTCTTCTTGCCTTATCTCTTATCTTGTTCTCTGTCGGGGTTGGCTACCTAACCTAGGGGATTTGACGTGGAACCAAGTTTTTACACAGAGCGAATTTGCCATCTGACCTCTGCAACCCGAAGGCTAACCTGGCCGTCATTTACAGATACATTCTTTTAAAAAAATTGACATGCTTTTATGCGTAGTTTACTTGTTGAATACACTTAAAATAATCAATTTTAATATTACTTGAATTTGGAATGTCTTACACTTGCAGGGTGATGCCAGTATGGAATAGCATCGCTCCATACCCATGGGTGTCGTAAAAGGAGACTAAAGGATGAATCGAGGGCATAGGCAGCAGCGTTCCCTGTATGTACAACACCTTGCACTGCGCTCGCCAATCCGCCTGCCGAGCGTGGGGAGTATTACAAATATGTCCAGCAGTGGACTGTTGTGGTGGTAGCCTCACATTTGTCGTCAAACGTGCGCTGGCCGTATCAAAAGCTAACCATAATTTATTTTTATACTTCGTGTTGTAATTTCTTCCTGAAACTCCATACTACATACATACATGCATACACACATATTAAGCCTATGTCCCTGGCGGGATAGGCAGAGCATCAACAACCGCAAAACTACGATCGTTATCGCCACGTCTGACAAATGTTTGAGGGTTTGAGAACGTTTCAGATAAGGTATGCATTACTATTGTGACAGGTTGTCAGCTTGTCGCCTAAAATTGCAATACACATGAAACCCTCTAGTCCCTTAGTCGGTTTCTACGACACCTACGGGAAAGAAATGGGGTGATGCTATTGTAAGCCGGCATCACACGGCGCGGCACGGCTCCATATTATAGGTAAATTAAAAACTTACACTAGTTCCACTAATATATTATTAATTTAAAATATACTACAGCCTGAAGATGATGTAACAAAACCGATCGTAATATATTTTAATTTTGGTCGGTCGGTAATTTTGAATAGGAGGTCCTTTTTTCATATTTCGACCTATATTCTTTGGGGATAGCTGTTCAATTTCATGGGCTGGTTCACCCCTTACAATATTTGCTGCTAATTTATTTACACCCAGTATATTAGTGGAACTGGTGTAAAAAGGGTTTTATTTACGTCTAACTTTAATTAGTTAAGTAAATGCTTAAATCAAACATTATTCGAGTAAAGCTTTTTTTTTTTCAATGCTCACTTTGTAGTTTGTTTACAAGGCTAACTATAGTCTGTAAGTTTAGGTACTTATCTTTTTGTAAACAAATTGTGTATGAAACTGACAGTTCAGAAGTGTCACTTAAAGTACCTAAACTTACAGACTATAAGCAATTCGCTTGTGGACTCGGTCATTAATTAAATATAAGTTATACGATTAAAAGTATTGTTCAAAAATACTACGGTCTCCATTCATAATTTTTCAAAATATTCAAAGTTTGAATTAATAAACAGAAAAATTACATACAAGTGAGTGTTCCGACGTCATCCAAAATAGCATCCAAAATAGCAACCAATGACGTCAGAAATTGCTATTTTCATACAAAATACCATTGATATGAAGTTATCTACGCACTGGATAGGTTGTCACATACAAATGACAGTATTGCGGCCCTAATTGCAGCGCCACCTATGAGAGTACCGCATACTTTAGTATTTGCTTTCCTTGACTGCCAGCGCCACAGTGGCGACTTCGGAACTAAATTATTTAGTTCCGGGTACTTTCGTATTTGCTTTCCTTGACTGCCAGCGCCAAAATGGCGATTTTCAATTAGTGCCACCAATATTGTAGCGACAACCAAATCACAGCTAATTTCCTGTCAGTGCAAAATACCGTTTTAGATAATTTTAAAAAGTAGCTCATATGACCTGTCAGTCCACAACTCTTTGTTACACTTAAACGTGTTTCCGACCGCAATGTGGTTGGATCGCAGTTAGTATGCGGTCCGTCTGTTGAAACCGAACGTGTAACATGTTTGTGAATCGAAATTATGTTAAACAATAAAAAAATAAACTCTTCGTTTATTCAGCTTCTTTCTCTGAAACAAAAAATAATAATTATGAGGAATTTTTCAAGACCGCAGGCTATACAGGGCGTTTTAGAACTGTCAACGTCAAGCAGAAACGGGGTGACACAATAGATCGCCTTAAACGACACCCGCGGGAAGGATATGGGGTGATGCTATTCTAAGCCGGTATCACATCGCTAGGGATAAAGGCGTGATATATTATTATTATATTTTATCAGGCAGGCAGTTGTGGCAACTGATAGTGCCTGTATCCCACTGTTCATAGTTCACTTAGTCTTAATGTATGTATGAAAAAGATGAAGGTATGGTTACCGTCGTGTAGGCGCTGGTCTCCGTGGTCGAGGCGCAGGTGTCGCATCCTGGCGGCCGCCTCCTCGGGCGCCTCCTCCGCGTCTTCGAACTCCTCGTCGCCATCGCCTGCAGACATACCATCATCGTCCTCATCAGGGTTGATTGGTTTAAATCAAAAATAATCAAAATGATAAATCAATCGCGATTTAAATCAAGTGTTTTTTTATTTTATTTAAATCTTAGATTTAAATCAAATTTGATATTTATTACAAAATAAATATTAGACTTATATAAAATAGTGCAGTTTTTACTATATTTAATTTAATAGAGGGTGTAAGAGACGATGTAACGAAAACTTTGCAGGCGTGCTCAGAACATGAAACTGATCAACTTTTTATATGAAGGCTATGTTGGGAAACGAAAAATTTTTTTCGAGCTCCCAAACAAAGTCACTCAGCAGATCAGAAATTTTGTATGGAAGGTCGAAAAAAATTTTTCGTTTCCCAACTTTTAATGATCCAGTCATCTAGCCTATTACCTTCATGGGGCTGATCCTCCCCATCCATGTAGTGGTCTCCGTCGTCGTCGGTGTTTGCGGGGTCAGCGTGTAGCGCCTGTCCCTGGTACATTTTTGACACATCAGCCTGGTTCTGCTCAGAACCGATGGCCGGTGGAGGGCGCAGGTTCTTGAGTGGAGACCACGCCTTGGCAAGTGGACGTCCTCCGGCCAGATGGACAAATGACTTGTCGAGAGCGGCTGGTAGCGACTGGATGGCGAAAGCGGGAGATCGCTCATTGTGGCGTACCCTGAGGGAGGCCTATGTCTAGCAGCTGCTATAGGCTGATCTGATGAATTACCTTCATGGGGCTGATCCTCCCCGTCCATGTAGTGGTCTCCGTCGTCGTCGGTGTCTGCGGGGTCGGGGTGCAGCGCCTGCCCCTGGCACAGCGCCGCGTACATGCTTGACACGTCGGCCTCGTGAGCTGGGATGAATCTATAGAATACCATCAAAATTGTCATCAAAGTTAATAGTTGGACTCTTGTTATGAACCATTTAATTTACTTTTATACCATGTATCCAAGCAAATAAAATACTTTGACTTTGACTTCGCTTTGAAAGTTTTTTCATGTTGAGAGACTGAGTGAAAGGAGATTAACTAAAGAGATATATATATAAGGCGAGTGTTAGAGGAAATGTCGGAAGGGGAAGGCCGCGAAGAACCTACCTGGATCAAATCGGGGATGTTTTAAAGAAAGCTCAGGTCACCCTAAACCGAAGAGCGTGCATGAAAAGACTGATGAATGTAGAAGAAGCGAAAAAAGTATGCCAGGATCGTAGAAGTGGAAGGAAATAGTCTCTGCCTACCCCAACGGGAAAGAGGCGTGATTTATGTATGTATGTATGTGAAAGTTTTTATGTAATGTCTTATGTGTCTCGATTGGAACGTATTGAGGTATTGAACATACCTGAGCTCGGTGACGGGCACGTCGTCCGGATCGAACTCGTCATCTTCATCCCGGTCGGCGTCCTCAGCGCCACCTTGCGGCAGCTCTGGTAACCTGCAACATTGAAACAAATATTTAACACTAATGAGGATTTTTTGGATGATAGCAACACTTGTCTAACTATAGTCTGTAAGTTTAGGTACTTATCTTTTTGTAAACAATCTTTGTATTAAACTGACAGTTCTGAAGTGTCACTTTCATACAAAGAGTGTTTACAAAAAGATAAGTACCTAAACTTACAGACTATAGGTGGCAGATTAAGGGATTATCTGTCAAGTTCAGTGTCTCTCAGTGTTCTATGCCGTGTGATGCTGGCTTAGAATGGCATCACCCCACATCCTTCCCATGGGTGTCGTAGGAGGCGACTAAGGGACTCGAGTAAAAAAAAGAAAAAAGAAATGAAATACACCAAGTATTACAATTTTTATGCGACAGGCTGACAACCTGTCACTATAGTCACTACTGAAACAACCTTGGAAAACAATCTTCAAAAATGTCAGACGTGGCGATAGCGACCGTATTCTTACGGCCGTTGGCGCTCGGCCTACCCCGCAAGGGATAAAGACGTGATATATGTATGTACACAAGAATCTTACCTCAAATCGAAATTGACGAATACCACCAATGAGCTGCACGGCTCGCGCTGTACGGCATGCATGGAGATCGTCTGGTACAGCATCGTGATGGTGCTCAGTGCAGCCCCTGATGGGGACACCCCTCCGCCCCATACCACGTTGCTGGAATAAAGGAGGAAAGGGCATGACGAGGCAGCTCTCACTCATAAGCTTTAACACGTTGGAACTAGGGTTGCCAGGCGCCCGGCTTTAGCCGGACAGGATCAAGCTTTTTGGTTGTCTATCAGGCCAAAATAAGCGGCGTCCGGCTTGCCCGGCTTTTTTTAGGCTTTTAATATTTCGAAATTCGCGCGGATTGAGACCGAATTGTGAAGGAACAAGCACGTGTTGGACGCGAGCACTGTTTAATATGAATAGTTACAGTAGATTTTTTATTATGAAAGCTGAAGTTCGTAAAAAAATAAAAATATGTCCGGCTTTTTTATCAAAAGGTCTGTCCGGTCTTCAGGAGAGAGGACCTGGCAACCCTTGTTGGAACCAGTAACTAGAACCAGTAAACTCTTAGCGTTTTATAGGAGTCACTACGAGTATACTCGTAGTTGGCAGGCAACGTGTTAAGTAAATACAGGATGTTAGGAAAAGCTGAAAAATTCAGTAACATTTTGTGTAGAAGCATTGTGGGCATTACCACAAATAAGTTTGATGTGCGTTGAACGCGTGTTTAAAAAAACACTTTATTCAACTCAAGTCTAACTTCTTTGTGGTAAGGCCCAGTATATCTACAAATCAGGCCACACTCCATACATGTATTACAGTAACTTCATGTATCAGTATAACCACAGTTATACCCGTGGGTATCGTAAAGGGATAGTCATCCAGACTAAGGGATAGTCATCCAGGAAATGGGCAGCAACGTTCCCTGTAAATGCAACTGTAAATCTTGCTCTGCGCTGGCCAATCCGCCTGCCAAGCGTGGTGAGTATGGCAATACCCCCCGATAGAGGGAAGCTCATGTCCAAGCAGTGACTGATAAGATGGTTCCGTGTTTCGGATGGCACGTTAAACTGTACATCGGAAGGACTGTACAATATAGTCCCACGAATTAAGTGTTTTTAAGAGTGAGGGGGAGCCCCCTTCACACATTCGGGCCCCGGTGGGACTGTGGGAGTTTTTAGGGTGGGAAAAATATACGCTGGAAAACCCCCTTCTAACAAAAGGTCAAAGGTCACTAAAGGTCAAAGGTCACTAAGGGTCAAAGGTCACTAAGGGTCCAAGGCCAAACTTGTCAATGGTCAAGTGGGTAAAACGGGTCCGAAGGTCAAATTGGGGTCGAGTGGTTCAAAGGTCACTTGGGCCAAGTGGTTCAAAGGTCACCAAATCTCAAGTGGTTCAAATGGGTGATCGCTCATGTCGGAGTGCCTTGAAGTCGTTTCTAATTTAGTGGTTAGGAGCCCCCCCTACGACGGAGGGGGGTGCTTGGGGGGGGTCTAAGTGGGCTCGCTACGCTCGCACTTATTCAAAAACATTCGAATTTGGTTCTAATTTAGTGGTCTCTTTGGGTGACAATAAAAATAACTAACACCCTCGTCTCCAGGCTCGCTTTGTTACCTTAGCTTTCGGAACCTAACCTATCCATGTTGGGGTGCCCTAAAGGCGATTCTAATATATTTTTATAATAATTATATATAATTGGACTGCTTGTTTTATTTAATTTGTGATTTTAGAACTATAATTTAAATAAAAAACCCTTTATTTTTCATAAAAACATTTATTTAAATATTATACACATATGCAACAGCAGTCAATAATTCTTCCAACGGATCTTTATGGTTCATCATCATTTTGCACTGACACGAACCAGTCTGCAAAGTTCCCTTTATAATAAGATGTAAAAATGTTAGCTGCAAATACTTTCAAGGCGTGAATCAGGTCATGAAACTGGACAACTTTCCCCAAGGAACATAGGTCGAAATATGAAAAAAAAAATTTGGCCCCCCATACAAATTGACTTGTTTGGTCGGTAATTTTGTATGAGAGGTCCATATTTTTTGTTCATATGCAATATGGCCTATGTTCCAATATGCAATAAGGCCGCCTATATTGTACCGAATTTTCTTTTATTGTATTTTTCTGTGTTAAATGTTTTGTACATATAAAGCATTTGTATTGTATTGTAATATTCCTCGGGGAAAGCTGTTCAGTTTCATGGGCTGGTTCACCACTTAAAAAAAATTGTAGCTAATTTTTTAACACCCTGTATTGGTCCTTGGAGAACATACGTTTTAAATTCCTCCACTGGCTCTCTATGCGCTGGGTGTGTGTCCCATCTAGCACAAACCTATTTTCAAGGTCACTCTGGTTACATTTTGTGAATGTTACCATATTGAGGAAGGCAATCTCAACATGTTTTTGATTAGTGATGTAACAAATGTTCAATTTTAGGCAATGCGAATGCGAATATTTGAGGACCATATTCGCGAATGCGAATACGAATACAATAGTTTTTTAATGTAACGCCGTATATATGTGGCTCAAATGCGGTCGCTGATTCGCCGCGCGGCGAGCTGCACGTTATTGTCTGTTACTATGCAATAGCTGGGTCTCCAATGAACGATTGCGGCGCATTGCGCGGTCGGTGTGGACGTGTTTCGCCTGAGCAGCGCATGTTAAAATTCTCATGCTCGGGCGAAAAACCTTTCACACCGACCGCGCATTGCGCCGCATGCTGCGCGCAGCAGTGAGCATCTGAGGCTGCTCGTCCAATGGAGACCCAGCTATTCACATTTAATTCCGGAAACTGCCGAGATGATATGAACGAACATTTACGAACCCGTTTCAGGAAAAAAATATCGGTTATTTACGCTTACAGGTGGTAAACAAACATCTACGAACCTTATTTTATGGACATTCACATTCGCAAAATATTCACAAGAATTTAGCGAATACAAATGTGAATGTGAATATCAAAAAACATGCAAATATTTGTTACATCACTAGCACTAATACTTCAGGTGATTGTTCGTTATTGGGACACACTTCCAGTCACAGATCCTGACTGCCTTTCTCTATCATTCCAACAACCCAATGTCCTTCGACTCGTCATCCTCTTTTATATTTTCTTTTACCAAATTTGCTTTCATCCAGTTGCACAATTTTTCCTGGTCCACCTATCTTGTCACTGGTTTCCTGGTGCTTGAGTTCATCCACCACTATAGTCTCCCGGCAGTAGGAGAACCAGTCCGCTATTGTTTTCGTTGACAGTACGATTTTCCTCTTTCAAGATGCAGTCTCCAGTTGCACTGAATTGTGGTCAGCTCCCACACTGTGTGCACACACTGACTACTCCTACACAAGTACATAATGTGGAACACTATGTTCATTGGGAGGTGAATGTTTTCAAACCACTCAGTTGTTCCCCTGCAAGGACTTTTGCAGCAGCGGAATGCTCCAAGTTGTCCTCCTGTAGTGGAGATGATAGTCATGGGCCGTCAGTGGTGGCCACAGAGTTTCTCCCGTAGAATCAAACCTCGTTCTTCTGCAAAATGCAGACACTGGCCATGAGTATCGAGTTCACAGAAGGGCCGGCGGTGATTCCACTGAGATCTAAAAAAAAACAAAAGATGATAAGAACCTATTCATACAATTAAACTTACTCAAAAATCTTTTAGTAGCACACAAACCTTATCTCCTCCACATACAAAGCCGTCTTTAACTTATTGGAGGCTCTGGGCATATTACGATAATGGGGCCCCTATGAAAAGTTGCTTACACAAAACAAAACAAGCAAACGAGGATTTGATCAAAGAATACCTCAAGGCACAATCAATAAAAACTACAAACAAAAACAACGTCAAAATACCACAGACAAATACGGGGAATTCCCGATCGTCGAATCGATTTATTTGAGTCGTTTGGTCACGATCAATTTTACGTCGCTATAGGGACCCTGCGAGTAGATCTTAGCGATGTTTGTTGTCGAACTATAGTCTGTAAGTTTAGGTTCTTATCTTTTTGTAAACAAACTATATATGAAAGTGACACTTCTGAACTGTCGGTTACAAAGTTTGTTTACAAAAAGATAAGTACCTAAACTTACAGACCATAGAACCGCAGTCCGTTAACAATAAATAATTCAAAAAATTACTTTAACAAATATTTTTTGTATATCCACAGCTATTAGGCCAGTAGAAACGTTTTTTAGAAATTTACCGCTATCTATTATTTGTAGATAAACAAAAGCGTACATATTTTCTTTCGTTTGTAAAAAAAACCTTTTTTTATATTTTGTTGATTAAATATCTCGAGAACTACTACACATCAGAAATCGAGACATGATGCATATAACTTTTAGAGAATTTTACGTACTTAGTACACCATTGAATTGTATTTTTATATATTTGAATTTACCTAAGCATGCGGAAATCAAAAAGCCAAATTTTTGGGTAGGAGTAGATTAGCTTCGCACATGCAAAAGCTGTAAGCCAATTGGTATTGTAGTCAGTAATTTAGGTTCGTTGTATTCGAATCAAAAAAGTTTTTCGGCAATAAAAATCGGTTATCGTTTAGTGATCTGGCAGGGACGAGGGGGCCCCTGTCGATCACGGGGCCCTGGGCACTTGCCCAGAGTGCCCAGTGGGAAAGAGGGGTCTGTCCACATAATAATAATGTTTCCTCTCCTCGGATCCAGGTTGACTCACTTCACTCGAGGAAGAACTGCTCTCCATCGACATCGGAGAGCCAGGCATTACCCCTGGGGTAATGCTAGCAGTATCCTCCGTCGTAGTGGCTCTGGAACACCCAGTTACTGGATCCACAGGCGGCACGGGGACAAGCGGCTCACTTGAGTCTATCACTTGCACACACAAAGGCGCTGAGAAAGAGCTCGCAACAAGTGGCATTTGAGGTCAACACTTGCACTGCACTCGATTCGGTCAGAGTATACTTTTCGTAGTGGTGAAGGGGAGTTTGAATATACGCTTGGGGGCCCTATAAAACGTCGAGAAAACATGAAAAAAAAAGGTTTAAAAAAAAATATTTTCGAAAAAATAAATGCAATCAAAATTTTTAAGTCCTGCTAAGCTAAGTTTTAAGCCTAGCGCCCCGAACGGGTCCAACCCTCGATTCTTCAGGCGATGAAGGGGCGGAACACGAAACGGGGGGCTACGGAGACAACTTCGGAGGCAATTTGGTGTCCCACACGAAAGGAGGAAGAGGAGTGAACTCAGTGGCTGTTATGGTTATATTATATTAACAGTGACTTACTTCTCTGTGATAAACAATGAGCCGGTGCCCAGTTCGTGGCCATTGACAAGCATCTTCGTGCATGGAGTGTGGCATAGCACCCCTTCCTCCGGCGCGGAAAAGTTTGCCGACACCACTACCATTTTTGACAAGATACACACACGCACGACACACGATACACAAAAAATGTCTGTGAGTCCTCAAAGGTATCCTAGCGATTCTCCCGACTTTTTCTATTGGCTATTACAAGAAATAGCACGTAGTAATTCAATTCCCGGTAATATAAAAGATCGGTATACCATCTATTTTTTTTTTTTTTTTTTCCTTTTGTCCATTCTGGACAGGCAAGGGTCTTAAGACCATACAGCCTCGTCTTCAGTGGTTACTTATTCTTAAGTATTTATAGATTGTACGTCTTCAGTGAGTCCTTTTCTTGTGTATTTTCATCAATAATACGTCTTCAGTATTTTGTCCATTCAGTGTGTTGTTCTTCTTCTGTATTTTCTTATTTTATACGTCTTCAGTTAGTTTATTCTTCTTGAGTGTTTTTATAAATTATACGTCTTCAGTATTTTGTCAATTCCATGTATTTTTATATATCGTACGTCTTCAGTATTTTTGTCCATTCTGGGTATTTTTACAATAAAATCGTCTTTAGTTCAACTTTCGTTAAAGGTTTCATGTCCATATAAAATGTGTTTGTTGTGTTTACATCTTCTTCATATTTTTTAAATTTAATTTTTATATACAATAATTTCACATTAAATTTATATACATTCGCTATACCTAAATTTCCTGTACAGTAGATATTACAAAATTATACAATGGTACGTATGTGGAATTATTTTGTAGTAATGTTTGTACAGATTGCGGGACCAGATGTGGTTCTCCGTAAATACGGATTAACTCGTCCATCAGCAAAAGGCGCTGAATACCGAAAGACGAGCATGAAAAGAACAAATGATCAATGGTTTGATCCTCTTGTGACTGACAATGAACGCAATGCGGATTATTCACAATTTTCATACGAAACAGGTGATGATTAAGACGACAGTGTCCAAACCTCAAACGGCTTATTGTGGAGTAAAACTTCTTACAACGGTATACATTGCCGGTACGGAACCAAGAAACGGATTTCAAATTAACATTCAAAGCAGCATACCAAGAACCTTTGTTTTCTATTTGTACTATGTGATCCCAATGTTCCTTCCACTTATCATACATTCTTTGTTTCAGAACAGCAACTATATCAGTATATGGTAGTAATAAATTCAAATCATTACCAAAATTATGAGAATTTGAAATTGAACGAGCCAAATAGTCTGCTTTTTCGTTACCGGATACTCCTATATGAGATGGAGTCCACATGAATTCAACTGTTATTTGATGATTATCGTGAAGATCAAACCAAAGATCCTTTATATTGTATATGAGATAATTCGTATTTGCATTCATTTTATTATTTTGCAATGCCTTTAAAACACTCATGCTATCACTAACTATGACCCACCTATGAAAACCACAGTTACGATTTAGTATGTGCTTTAGCGCACCAAGTATAGCGACTGCTTCCGCAGTAAATATGCTGGATTTTTTGTCTATTTTATATCCAATACCTATTTTAGTAGCAGGGTCATATATTGCAAAAGACACATTTGACTCGTTTTTTGCGCCATCAGTGTATAAAAATCTGTATCCATTCCAAAGGGATAATCTTTCATAAACTTCCTCCTTCTTAGAAAGATTATTCTCAATTACTATATTCATTGGACTGAATTTACTTTTATAGGGTCCATCATAACATGGTAGATAATTATTGTTTTGAAAGATAGGAATGTTTTGTAAGCATCCATTAAATTCAGAAAAGCCCTGCAAAATGTAACACGGTTTTCGAATTGTAGAAATACTTGAATGAGTTAGCTCAGCTATAAGATTGTTATTTTTTTCAGAGTAGAGTTTGAGAATAAATCTTTCTTTCAGATAAGCGAGACGGATAGCCAGAGGAGGCAGATTACACTCCACTTGCAAAGAAACAATTGGAGTGGTCCTGAAAGCTCCGGTGACTATCCGCATGCATTTGTTTTGTATTTTATTAAGAATATCAACGAGTTTGGAGTCTCCCGCATAGCATAAGAACCCATATTCAAAATGCGACCTTACAATTGATTTGTATAGCATAAGCAGAACTTTTGGGTCCGCTCCCCAACTAGTACCACAAAGTGATTTCAAGACATTGCAAGCCTTATTAGCCTTGACTATCAAGTTATCTGTATACTTTTTCCAGGACAAGTTACGACAAAATACAACACCCAAAAATTTTGTATCCATAGAAACTGGTAAAGCAATATTATTGTAATAAACTGGACTCAAATTGATATTGCTGTGTTTGCCAAAAACAACAACCTTGGATTTTTGTGGATTAACTTCAAGATTTAAATATGAAAGATATTTATGAAGGTTAGTTAAAGCCAAATTAATGTTATTTATAATATCATTTGAATTGTTGCCTGACAAATATACTACAAGATCATCTGCAAACTGTAAATTTTTGATATTGGGTCCTAATATTAAGTTTAATCGACGTATATACAAAATAAATATCAACGGAGATAAGATTCCACCCTGACATACTCCAACAGAAGACAAACGAGGACCAAATAGTCCACCATTATACTTGACATACACTTTCCTGTTAAGCAAAAAAGCTCGAATCCACTGAACAAGTTTCAATGGAATATGTATATACAATAACTCTGTACATAAAATATCTATATTTACATTGTTAAAAGCACCGGCAATATCAAAAAACACACTTATGAGTTTGTTGTTACTGTCAGTGCTTTTTAAAATATCTAAATGTAATAAACTCATACTTTCACGAGCCGAACGGCCTCTACGAAAACCAAACTGATTTACTGGCAACAGTCTATTATGCTCTATGTAATATTCAAGACGTTGCTTAAGAAGCTGCTCAAATATTTTACCTACACAAGAAGTTAAGGTTATAGGACGATATGAGTCAGGATGAAGTTTAGGTTTATCAGGTTTTAGGATAGGTATAATACAATCAATTTTCCATTCCGGCGGAATGTCATTATTAGACCATAACACGTTAAAAATGTCTAAGAACACTAACAAACTATTTTGCGATAGCTTTTTGAACATTAAATATGGAATACAATCTAGCCCACATGAAGTATCACGACGAGAAAAAATAGCGGCTCTTAATTCCTGCATGGTGAAGGGTTCAGTGATAAAACTGTTTTGAGAATTGTTATTTGAGGTAATATCAGAGGATATAAATTTATTTTCCACGAAATCTGGAGTAAATTTGTGAAGAAAACTAAAAATCCAATCTATATTGTCATCTGAACTTTGAGGGACATATGATTTGTTATATTTACGCATGAAGCGCCAAATTATTGATAAGGGAGTACAACGATTAAAAGAAGAACATAACGCGACCCACGAGCTTTTTCTCTCTGTTTTGAGAATAAGTTTTTTCACAGCTTGTAATCTTTTAAATTCTAAATAGTTTTCTAAATTAGGATTGTGTTTAAAACGTGTGTACGCTTCCTTAGAATCCCGTACAGCTATAGAGCATTTATTATTCCACCAAGGGAGAGTAGGCCTGCGTTTACGTCCACCCACTCCCGATCTTGACCGATCGGGATTGCGAGGACTGCCAACAGCATGCCCACTAGTATTCGAAATTGATTGAGATATAGCACAGAACAATACTTTAATAAACAAACAATAAGTTTCTAAAGGTGAAAATGAATCCAACTGGAAATCAGACAGCAAGTGTTCCACTTTTTTGGTGTACATTTGCCAATCCACGTCCCTAAAGTTGGGTTGGATGGGCATATGCACACCACTGTTACTATTATTATTACCAGAACCATTGTTTAAAACTATTTTAGTTAATACAGGAAGATGATAACTTCCAAGAGGATCGTCATGGACAGACCAACTGCAACAGAGAGCCAAAGAAGGAGACACAATAGTTAAATCCAAAGCATTCGGACGCCAAGTTAAAGTACCCACTGTAGTGAGCTGACCATCATTTAATATAACTAAACTATTATCGTCAACAACTTCCAAGACAGCTCTACCACGAGGTGTGACAGAACCACAGCCCCACACAGTATGATGCGCATTAAAATCACCAGCAAGAATAAATGGACCAGGAATAGACTTGACTAAATTATCAAATTTCACTTTATCAAATGCAGGATTGCAGTTCGTTGGACTATAAAAGCTTACAAAAGTAATTTTTTTGCCGTTTATTGTTACTTGTATGCAGATATTCTGTAAAGAGTTATCAAAATAAATGTCTATTTTATTGTAATTTATGCTATTATGAATTAAAATACATACACCATTATGATTGTTACCGCAATCATTTCGCTCTATATTGTAACCTCGAATATTCAGCCTATGATGCGGCTTCAACCAGGTTTCGCATATGATTGCGATATGAATATCATTGTCGTATAAAAATTGTGTAAATTGATGTTTGTTATGTATTAAGCTTTGTGCATTCCATTGCACGACATTGAGACAGTCCATTATTTGGTTGAATGGGCGCCCTCACTGATCGTGTTCTGAAACGCAGCACGTATGGTTTCAGTGTTAATTGGGGTATCATCATTTGTTTTGTTGGAGATCAATTTTACGATAACTTGTGTAATCATGTTCATAAATGTTTGACTTTTGATAATGTTTTGTAAATATTGATTTGAGTTTCTTGCCGCCAAATGCGGAAACGATTTTTCGTCAAAAAGTGCCGAATATGTAGCTGAATGAGACTTAATTTTATTTTGTTCAATTTTGGCCTTTTTTATTGGACACGCCGCCGAAATTGCCACGTGGTCGCCTTTACAATTCACACAAATGGGGGTTTTGCTTTTGTCGGCATTACATTGTTTGAAGTTGTGTGGTCCCGAACAAATTGAACAAACATCATTGTTTTTACAGTAGCTAGCAATATGTTCAAACTGTAAGCATTTTAGACACTGCTTTACAGGTGGAACATATTGTGACACCTCATGTCTCCAGGAATCGAGAAAGACGTGTTCTGGAAGTTGGGTTGATGCAAAAGTTACTGCAACAGTTTGAGTGGGAATATATGTAACCTGACCTCCCTCGACTCGCCTGCGCATAAAACGCCTCACTTGAACGACATTACGTGAGCTTCCAATCAGAGAAAATATTTTTTTGTTCGATAAGTTAACCGGGACTGACTTAACAACGCCGGTTATTTCTGTTCCTGAAGCGGGGATTGACGCATACAATGTCAACTCATCTAAAATTTTGCTGCTTAGAAACATGTTCGCATTGTTCGACAAGTCGAATGTAATGGCTACTTTATACCTATTGACCGGTCTCAAATGTAGCACACCAGACACAGCATGCTTCCTGAGTGCCTGAGACAAGGCGACTTTGTCATTGTCAGAGAACGGCCTTTGGTCGACTTGGTGTTTTAAAAAAACCACAAAGTCCTTACGGTCAGACGTTTCCGGATATTTCCTACTATATTCTTTTACCTTGTAGGGCCGGTACTTATCTGCCTCCTGCTCCATATCGGAGTCCTCCTCAGGATCGGAATTCCCTCCTGGATCAGTCGGATCTTTTTTTCTTTTTTTGGGCTTATCCTTCCGCCCCATCTTCAGTCTTTATGTACACACCTAACTATGTACAAGAAATATTTACAAAAACTCTACAGAAACTATGATAATTTACAATTTTTATACAATTTTCAAAAATATTTTCTTAAAGCGCGCCTTTACGGTTCGAACGTTTCCCGCCGAAAAAACGTATACCATCTAATACACTACAAAATACACAGGAATGCGTTCGTGAGTGTTCTTGATTTGGGAAAGAAATCTTCCCAGTTGACAGTTCATAAACTCCCGTTCGAGAGTGACAATGACAAGTAAAAGTGAACGCACACTTATCCGCTTCGGACAAATGTGCGAGGTTTCATAGGATTGCATGTAAAGAATTCTAAAATTCGGTTCGTTCGAGGGAATTTTCTTTTATTTTAATTATTAATCTAGTCGCTGGATAGATGCCCTGTGTTGTGTATGTTACCGCAAAGAATGGCACATAATATTTAGTTTATGTTTTTTTGAAACTTTGACTCGGACTCATTTGTAACGAAAGTGTCAGACTCAGTGTTGCAATGTTTTTTTTTTTATCTTTTGGCTTTGGAATCTAGTAACATAGTCCGTTCAACGCCGTCTATCGAGTTCCTGGAATACAATTTTTTTAAAATTTTCAAAAAGAAAACCTCCTAGATTTTTTTTTCTATTTTCTACTTTTGACACTCACGAACGGGGGTTTAAGAACTGTCAAATGAGAAGATTTTCCAAATCGAGAACATTCACGAACGCACTCCAGCTTGCAGGGGTGAGGGGGGAGGTCAGTGCCCCATGCAATGAAACTACACAAACTACTGCTGTGTGTTTTTTTTAAGTTGGGTGTGGGGATAGTTCATAAAAAGGGTCGAGTACTGTGAGAAATACTTTTATATTCTATTTATCGACGAATCCAACGATACCAAACATGGGTATAATGATTATCACACTTAGGGTGTCACACGATAGGTACTCAAGATTTGGAGGACTTCTTCGGAATTTGAACTGCACTATTACTGCAATGACAGGTTATCAGCCTGCCGTCTAAAGTAGTATAATACTAATGAAACTCTTGAGTCCCTATAGTCGCCTTAGAAGCCTGCTACTTGTAAAAGGCGAGTTCACTGGGTCGTTGAACGAATCGGTTTCCCACACAAGAGAGAAAGTCACCTCTTACGACACCCGCGGAAAGAAATGGTGTGATGCTATTCTAAGCCAGCATCACACGGCAAAATGTTATGTTATATTAACAAAAATAAAGTCTTTTTTACCGGGATATATTTCTCTTTATTGGTAATACGTTATGTCCAATTGATAACTGTAGGTACAAACTTTTTGGGCGTGTTCTAGACGCAAAACTGAACAACTTATCCTATACATTATAGTCACATTTATTTCAAAATAAATAATAATAGAAAAGGAGAAAGCAGAAATCTGGCGGATACAAAAGACAATTTTCTTCTAAACAAAATTGGTACAAAGTATAGTATTTTTTAATGAAAATGTTGTTTCACGTCTAGAACTCGCTGAACGTGTTTTGTATATTACGCGTCAAAAAATATTCAAAAGAAAATGTGCAGTAAATATTCCGCGTCAAAACAAATGATTGTGCTTGACAATCTGTCCATCCTTGTCACACTTAGGTGAAATTCTTATTTCCATCCTGTGCCCCATGCAATGAAACTACAGGCTACAAGTCTACAGGTGAAATTCGATGTACATTGTGTAGCCAGTTGGACATTCCAAAACCAGAGCCCCATGCAACGAAGCTACAAGCTACAATTCTACAGGTGAAATTCGATGTACATCGCGTAGCCGATGGGACATTCTAAAACCAGGATATTTGACCCGCTACGCAATGTACATCGAATTTCACCTCTAGAATTGTAGCCTGTAGCTTCGTTGCATAGGGCACAGGATTTATGACCCGCTACGCAATGTACATCGAATTTCACCTATAGACTTGTAACCTGTAGTTTCGAAAAACGAGGCACTCCTCTCTGATAACGATGGAGCTCCACACGTTTTGTGTTGCACTTTTTCGTTTAAAGTTTTTTTGACGCGTAATGTACTCGCCATTGTACGCTACATGTACGTGACGTCGGATTATGAATAAGCTACACAAGAGTACTCCAAACTAATTGAAATATACTCTCATCAGAGAAATCGGGACACTTCTGTTTTTATCACTATATAGTATAAAGCAAAGTCGCTTTTCGCGTCTTATGCTCAAATCTTTAAAACTACACAACGAATTTTGATACAGGCTTTTTTAGATAGATGAAGTCATTCAAGAGGAAGGTTTTTATGTATCATACTTGAAGGGAAAAAACCTTATTCCCACGGGAAAATGAGTTGCAGCGGGGGCAGCCGCTGGGGCAGGTGCTAGTGATTTAATAAAACAGGAAACTTATAAAAACTATTTCTAATTTGTGACATTTTAATATGATTTTTATACATCATATTACTCACTTTTACACGATATCAGCGGTTTATTCCAAAATAAACAAACTTGTTAAATAATGTAATTCGTACGAATACGAAACATAAACTTGCAAGGTGTCCCGGATTTTTTGATGAGAAGTGTATTTGTATTTCTAAGTAAAATATTCAAACTTAAAATTTCAAATATTGAAATAAATTCATTAGAATTTATTACTTACGAGAACCGATTTCAATAATTTTTATTTTTTTTCATTTGGATTCATAATATTTAGATTCGTTCGGAGCACCCTTGTGCAGTTTACTCCTTTGCCTATATTCCCATTTGTCCCGACTTAATCTGTCACCGGTGACAAATGGGAAAAATTTGTGGGGGCAAATGGGAACATAGGTTCGTTGGCTGTGTGTACAATAGTTATACCCATATTAACAGTAGTGCCTACATAACCCGGTCATTCAAAGAAAGGGGCCCGAACATTATTGTTTGTTTTTTCTTAATACATGACATATGAGCGGGATGTCAACAATAATGTTGCCATTTCTAGGCCCTTTCTGTAAAAAACGGACATAGCCTGGCCAGAAAGAGTAGAAATTAAATAAAATGGAACTAAAAAAATTGTATGAAAAATTTTGCCATAGTTGAACGTAATCTGTCAGAATCTGACGGATCGCGAAGAAAGTGGCGCCCTCATTTTTTATCTACTCTTCATGGTCTAGCTATAACTTGTATAATTTTTTGTTGTCTTATTTTTGAAGCATTCAGTTAATAATACGCAAACATACTAATTAATTAACGTTACTTATATTGTAGCACAGTAATAATTTAAAATAAAATACTAAACTAACTTAAATTACCTTACAATAAATTTATACTAGTTTTTTAACCTGACTCCGCCCACTCTTATTTACAAAGCCACATTATAGGGCACGCCTACAATACAGGGTTATTTTTAGTCAGTACTCAAACTTTGTAGGGTATTTCTACTCATGATTCTGAACAACTTTTACTATGGGGCCACATGTGAAATTGCAAAAAATTGGGTGTTCCATACATTTTTGCCGAGTAGGTATGAATATTTTCTATTGAACACCTAATTCTTTTACTCCGATTTCGCAGGTGGTCCCGTAGTAAAAGTTGTTCAGAATCATGAATATAAACACCCTTTAAAGTATGCGTACTGACTTAAAAATAACCCTGTATAATATTTATTTATTTTTTCTTTTTTTACTTATTTGCAAACTTTCGAACTACATTAAAGCATGTATGAAAATATAAACAATACGTTTTGTTTCTTTTAATTTACACCCATGTGCCATGTGGTGCCCCCATAACTTAAAAAAATTAGGTATATGTGTTTGACTCGCGGATTTTTGATAAATTAAATTTTTCGTAAAGGGATGAATTTGGAAGTAATGAAGGCACTACTTAGCATACGGGCGCGTTTTAAGAGCGTGCTTGAGTGCACCGGGTTCTATTTTTTATTATAATAGCCTGCTAAAGCCCTATTACTTCCTTATCTTTTCCATACAAAACGAAAAATGTTTTTTTATTTTTATTTCATAATTATTTTTTGGAAAGAAGTAAGGCCTTCAGTAGGCCTTATTATAATAAAAATAATATAGCTCTAGAGACATTATTCGGTAAGAAAACAAGGGGAATACGTTTGTATGAAAAGGTCAGTCTCAAGACAGATTGTGCCATCATCCGAAATAAATCCCCAGTGCGAATGTTCCCAAATAAATTCCCCGTTATTAACTTTTTGTTACAAACGAAACCTATCCCTATACCCTGCGGGGTAGGCAGAGCGCTAACGGCCGTAAAAACAAAACAAGTGTTAAAAATTATGCCACCGATAGGATTTGAACCCACTTGTTTGATTAAAACACCAAGTTTTCAAAAAATTACAATCTTTTGGAAATTTTTTACAATAGAAGGAACATCGTGATAAAACCCACATTTAAATAAAATTTTAATTCAGATGATATTTGAATGTGACTTAACCTAGGATTCGGGCCAGGTTTGCCCTCGGGTTGCAGAGGTCAGATTGCAGTCGCTCTGTGTAGAAACTTGGTTCCACGTCAAATCCCCTAGGTTAGGTAGCCGACCCCGACAGAGAACGGGATAAGGCAAGAAGAATGATGAATAGCAAAACCTTCATAAATTTTCCGCTGTGGCTCTGTTCAGGTGTGCTTCGGGCCTCAAGCTACACCCTCGTTAACAATCGGTTCCTTTCTTAACACGTGATCAAAGTACTTTTTTAAAAGTTTTCCCAATACCTTTTTAACAATTTGGTATGCCCCCGGACATTTCTTTTGGGTCTCGGTTGCTGTCTATGATCACTTAGACGGCGCGGCGGCCGTTACGCAACCATGTCAGAAGCCTACTACTTGTAGAAGGCGGTTGAAAAATTCTAACACTAGGGTTCATCGGGTCGTTGGGACGACTTGGTGTCCCACACGAAAAGAGAGAAGAGATTTCTTTTGGGAATATTCCCACTTGGGCCTTAGTCCCACTGACGGCGCGTCTTGAGACTGCTTTGTCCCCAACGTGCGCAGGCCCTAACTGCAGGTCCTGTTTTGACCCCATTTGGGTAAGGACCCTAGAAACGACCTCTCATGCTGATAACAAGAGAAAAGCTTACAGTTTTAGGCCACAACATGTCACCCTATTGATATTAAACACAGGGTGTAAAAAAAATTGCTGCAAATATATGAAGGGGTGAATCAGCTCATGAAACTGAACAACTTTCTCCAAGAAACATTGGTCGAAATATGGAAAAAGAAAAGTTGGACCTCCCATACAAATTTACCGACCGTCCAAGTGAATTTCTATGGGAGGTCCAAAAATTTTCTCATATTTCGAACAATGTCGAAATATGAGAAAATTTCGTATGGGACGTCCAACTTTTTTTTTCATATTTCGACATATGTTTCTTGGGGAAAGTTCTTCAGTTTCATAGGCCAATTCACCCCTTAAAATATTTGCAGCTAATATTTTTTCACCTTATGTACAAAATGTAAAAAAAAAATGCTGTTTTCCGCAACCAATTAGAGAATAATTTAGGTATCTCACTTTAGTTTATATTAGGTATCGTGTCAAACAATTACTATGTTAAGTAATTTCTATAAATCACATCAAACCAGGAGGTTAATTTTCGAAACACTGTATGTAATCCGAATACGCGTACGGAACGACTATTCTATTCATTTTCTACTTCTTGATCGAACGGCCATTCGATTTTTTTTAACGTCAAGGGTATGTATGAGGTAGAGCGTGCGACACGTACGAGAATAATAAGTAACTGAGTTTTAAAACTTAATCAGGGCCCACCCGCTAATTTTCCCTTGGAAATAAGACTTTTACCGGCCTATTGTACATAAAGGATGTAAAAAAACGACTGCAAATATTTTAAAGGCTGAACCAATCCATGAAGCTGACAACTTTCCCCAAGGAACATAGGTCGAAATGTGATAAAATGTTGACCTCCAAGCTGAATCGCTCGGCTACCGATGGGAGGTCCAATTTCGACCTATGTTCCTTGGGGAAAGTTGTTCAGTTTCACGGACTGGGTCAACATTTAAAATATTTGCAACATTTTTTTTTACACCCTGTATACTATGTAGGTATGTAGTGAACCAAATATTTTTAGACGAAGTTTATCTATACATAATTAATTACATACAAATGAGTGAGTGTTCCGTGTGATGCCGGCTTCGAACAGCATCACCCCAATTCCACCTGTAGGTGTCGTAATATCGACTAAGGCATATACCCCCCAATATGGTCTAAGATCCCGCTATAGAACGACCTTCATCGTTTTTCATTTTTTCTTTTTTTCAAAATGTGTCTATAAATATATAATTGCGTATGGGTTGCCTAAAAAAATGATTTTAGGTCAGATTATGATTTAAAAACATTTTTTCCCCTCCCATACGAAATATACAGTCAATTTGTTTGGGATGTCTTTTTTTTCATATTTCAACCTACGTTTCTTAGGGAAAGTGGTTCAGTTTCATGGGCCGATTCACCCTTTAAAATATTTGATTTAATTAGATTTAAATGAATATTTTTGGGCCTTTCATAAAATATATTTTTTTTATAATACCCATCATCAGAAACATCAACTGCAAATATCTTAAGGTTGAACCAGTTCATGAAACTGAACAACTTTCCCCAAGGATCATAAGTCGAAATACGAAAAAAAAAAATTGGCGCTCCCATAAAAAATATCTTTCATCTGTGAAACAGCTCAGTGAAGGTTGTTCAAGTACTCAAGAATTTATTCATCGTAAACAAAACAATTTGTGTTCGACATTTAAAAATAACATAACAAAATGACAATATTAATTAATTCAAATAATACAATAATTCACAAAATGAAATTAAGCGGGATTTTGTTTTCTAGCGGGATCCTATACGTACTAATAGGGGAAAGCCCATGCCCAGCAGTGGACTGTTGTTTATGGGGGGGTGCTCAAATGAGTCCGTGTCGTTTCTTGTACTCGTCTAAGTTGAGCGACCGCTTGGGGCCGGTCTCCTTCGCCTTGGTGGACACCTGCTTGGGTTGCGGCTGGTTTGACGATTCTGTGGATACAGAAAAAGATTTTTTTTTTATTTATTTTAGGTGTAAATAAATAAAGAATCGCCAACGTTGTAATAATCATGAAGCCTTCTTCGAATCCCTTAGTCGTCTCTTCCGACACCCGCTCTGTACATATAGGCCGGGCTACTAGTGACCGCGCGATACCGAACACTGGACAGGCTGGTGATAATACACAGGGTGCTGCTCGCCAGTTCTTTGCAGCATTAGATAGGCGTAATGTGATTGTTTGTGTTATCGTGGAAGGAAAGACATTTTGCGAAAAGGACATTATGAGTTAGAACGATGTGTGTGTGTGTATTATTTCAATATTTTATAAAAAAACGTTACTTACTATTAGCGGGTAGATCCAACTCTATATTGATGTCGAAGTCGTGCAGGCTGTAGAGGGAGTTGTTGTCGCCCCCCCCGCCCCTCCCCCGGGCCCCCCCTCCGTCGCCCCCCCCGCCCCCCGCGGACCCCAGCATGCTCTCGACTGATTGCTTCTGCAAGGGAACGAGATACAATCGGATTACGTATAAGCTACAAACGTGTAAGGAATTGAAATATAGGGTGTAAAAATTAGCTGCAAATATTTTAAGTGGTGAACCAGCCTATGAAACTGATCAACTTTCCCCAAGGAACATAGGTCGAAATATGAAGAAAAAATTTGAACCTTCCATAAAAAATTATGAACTTACTAAGTCAATTTCTATGGGAGGTCAAAAAAAAATCTTATATTTCGACCTATGTTACTTGGGGAAAGTTGTTTAGTTTTTTTGTGCTAATTCACCCCTTAAAATATTTCCAGCGAATTTTTTTACACCCAGTATAGCTATACTACAACAACTAAGTAATACAACAGCTGCAGTAGGACAGTGTCGGCTGATAATATAATAATGGCTATGAAGGGTCTTGCCTCAGACACTGATTAAATCGTCTGTCACAGACGTATGAGGTCAATGATTGATTGATTGATAAAAAAAATATGATTTTGATGATAATGACATGTGTACTCACATCTCGGTCGTCCCGGCCGTGTGTGAGTTGCAATTGTTTCTGCGCCTCGAGCTCTTGTTTCGCCGCCTCCTGTCAATACAATCGTTTTGCCGGTTAAAAATAGCATCACCTCTTTTCTAAATACATACACATACATGTCACGTCCTTACAGGAGGACGCCTTTGCACGTTAAGTCGTATGATTACTTGGCTAGCGGTCGCTACACAACCATATCAGTAACATGACAACACTTGTAGTAGGCGGTTGTATAATTTTGGCACTACGGTTCATTAAGTCGTTGGACAAATCGGTGTCCCACTCGAAAAGAGAAAAATGGCATTCAATTAGTCGTACCATGTGTTTATCGAACTACAACTAGGGTAAATGCTAAAATTTATTCGAGAAAACAATATAAAAAAAATGTGTATGCAACTGCAATTAAGCATTACAATGCTCGTGTCAAACTATTATCACATTCGCCTCTCGTGCTAAACGCTCACATTCTACATACATACATAAATCACGCCTCTCTCCCGCTGGGGTAGGCAGAGACTACTTCCTTCCACTTGCTACGACCCTGGCATACTTGTTTCGCTTCTTGTACAGTGATCAGTGTTTTCACGCACGCTCGTCGGTTTAGGGTACTTCTGGCCTATCTTTAAAACGTCCCGATTTGATCTAGGTAGGTTCTTAGCGGCATTCTGCTTCCAACATTGTAATGCCCTCTATTATACGACAGTTGCATAAGCTACTACATATTTAGTATTCGCTAGTTTCCTGGATGATTAAAAAATATAGAAGTTGTAGGCTTAAAATTATTGTCCTAAAACACTACGGATTTCATTCATCAGTTTTCGAAATATTCAAAGTTTGAATTAATAAACAGAAAAATAATATAAAACTGTTTTGACGACATCCACATACTTACGGCGTGACGACATACTTCTAGTTCGCCAAACAAAATACCGTTTTAGATAGTTTTAAAACGCAGTTCATTTGACCTGTTTGGAAACAAACCTGTTATCTATGGTTGCAGTAGTTGGTAGTGTGTCGAGCGACTCGGTGTCCCACACGAAAACAAGAAGACCAAAAAATGAGAGAAAACAATCGCTATAGGTTAAGAAGCGGTACGTTACCAGGTTCCTCTCGAACTGCTGGCTGCGCGCGCCGGCCTGGTGCGACTTGAAGTTCATCACGGGCTTGGTGTGCCGCCGCGTGAACGGATCGTCCGCCTTCTTGCCCTTGTTCGCCTTCACCTACAACATTCATAATAAATAAATAAATAAATAGATTTATGGAGAATTCACACAGCGCCATCTAGCCCCAAACTGAGCAAAACTTATTTAACCGTTTATTATGCACAATAGAACACAAACGACATAACATTGAGAACAATACACAACAGGTCAGCTTATTTCTAAAAAGAAATCTCTTCCCGCAAACCTAGGGTAGTGAGATGGAATAAAGTGAGGCAGTTGACGTGTACAATTGAGAGGTTACAAATTGCATAAAGGTTATTGTAATACTAATTGCATAACATTCAATACTGACCTCTTCCATGATGGCCTTCTCAGCGGCCTCCACGTTGAGTTTCCGGTTCCTGTTGTTGATGTACGAGATGCTCTGTATGGAGGAGGTCCTCGTCTTGTCCAGCTGCGAGGCTCTCTCCTCCAGCTCTTGGATCTTGGCGTTCAGCTCCATTGTGGTCTCGTCGTCGCCTCTGACCATGAAAATAAAGAAAGGACATTAATAAAGAACATTAATAGAATAGCATCACCCCTTTCTTTCCCATGGGTGTCGTAAAAACCCACTAAGGGATTCGAGGGTTTTATGTGTATTGCAATTGTAGGCGACAGGCTGACACCTGTCACTATAGAGAAACACGACTCATCTGAAACGAAACACCTCAAACATTTTTCAAACTTGGCGATAATGACTGTAATTTTGCGATCGTCAGCGCTCTGCCTACCTCGCCAGGGATATAGGCGTGATTTGTGTATGTGTACGTATGTGTGTATAAAGGACATGCCGTGTGATGCCGGCTTAGAATAGCATCACCCCACATCCTTCCCGCGGGTGTCGTAAGAGGCGACTAAGGGACTCGTAAGTATTGGTGTATTACAATTTTTAGGCGACAGGCTGACAACCTGTCACTATAGTGTTCCACATGTTTTCTGGTACAACCTTGGAAAACAATCCTCAAAAATGTCAGACGTGGCGATAGCATTCTTACGGCCGTTAACGCTCTGCCTACCCCGCAAAGGCGTACCCCGGATAAAGGCGCGATTTATGTATGTATGTATGTATACGTATGTATGTATGATAATTAAAATGAGCAGTTTAACAAATACTGAGCAGTGGAATTATTGAACTGAGCAGTTCGGTGCGTACAGTTAATTAATCGTAATTGGTTAGTAATAAATTATATTTGAAGCAGTCTTTAAACCATGAGATATGTAAAATGTATTTCAGCATTTAATGTCTGGTATATATAGTCCAGCCCAATCCCATTTAAGGTATGCTGACATATAGCTAGAATGCCAAACACACTATAGGCAAATATTACAAGCACTTGGGTCCCTCCTAACGCGAAACGGGCTCGCGGTCGACCACGGAAACGATGGAGAGACGAACTAGATGCCCACGACAAAAACTGGATGGAGGTGGCTAGAGACAGGGATTAATGGAAGACGGGGAGCGTGCAGTGGGACACTTCAGGCTCATAATAATAATAATATATAGTACCTGAGTTGCGCGACATCTCGCTCCTTCATGAGCTGAGTCTTCTTCATGGCGTAGTTGGTCGGGTGCGACCGGAACCGCTCCTTCTCCTGCACTATCTTTTCCACGTCTTCCTCCTACAACATAACCAAATACGCAATCACACAAGGGCGTAAAGTATACAGCGTTTTCGTTACAAGGTGTTAGGAAATTGGACCCCATAGCCTCCCATGCAAAATTAGCAACCTACCAAATCATTTTGTATGGGAGGTCCAAAAAATTTTCTCATATTTCGACCTATGTTTCTTGGGGAAAGTTGTTCAGTTTCATGGGCTGATTCACCCCTTAAAATATTTGCAGCTAATGTTTTTACACCCTGTGTTATTAGCCGTGTGATGCCACCTTAGAATAGCATCACCCCGTTTCTTTCCCGTGGGTCTCGTAGTCGGCACTAAGGGTCTTGAGGGTTTCATGTGTATTGCAATTTTAGGCGACAGGCTGACAACCTGTCACGATAGTGATACACGGCTTATCTGAAACGACCCTCAAACATATTTTGTCAGACGTGGCAATGATGACCGTATTTTAATGGTATTTTAACGTTAAAGCTCTGCCTACCACGCAAGGGTTATAGGCGTGATTTGATGAAGAAGATGACGTGTACCTTGAACTCGTACATGAGCGCCTCCTTGACCTCCAGGATCTTGGTGCGCACGAACTCCATGGTGGGGGGCTTCTTGTTCGCGTCCTTCTGCCTACCCCGCAAGGGATAATGGCGTGATATATACCTTGAACTCGTACATGAGCGCCTCCTTGACCTCCAGGATCTTGGTGCGCACGAACTCCATGGCGGGGGGCTTCTTGTTCGCGTCCTTCTGCCTACCCCGCAAGGGATAATGGCGTGATATATACCTTGAACTCGTACATGAGCGCCTCCTTGACCTCCAGGATCTTGGTGCGCACGAACTCCATGGCGGGGGGCTTCTTGTTCGCGTCCTTCTGCCTACCCCGCAAGGGATAATGGCGTGATATATACCTTGAACTCGTACATGAGCGCCTCCTTGACCTCCAGGATCTTGGTGCGCACGAACTCCATGGTGGGGGGCTTCTTGTTCGCGTCCTTTATGGCCTTGAACCACTTCGTGAACTCGCCGTCCGTGAACTCCTGCAATCAACATTTATAATCATGATGATGATGTGATACGCCGTGTGATGCCGGCTTAGAACAGCATCACCGAACTCAAACTCAAAACTCAAATCATATATTCAAAGTAGTAAATTTTACATTTATCCAGTGATGCCGGCTTAGAACAGCATCACCAAACTCAAACTCAAAACTCAATTCATATATTCAAAGTAGTAAATTTTACATTTATCCAGTGATGCCGGCTTAGAACAGCATCACCAAATTCAAACTCAAAACATATTCAAAGTAGTAAATTTTACATTTATCCAGTGATGCCGGCTTAGAACAGCATCACCAAACTCAAACTCAAAACTCAAATCATATATTCAAAGTAGTAAATTTTACATTTATCCAGTGATGCCGGCTTAGAACAGCATCACCAAACTCAAACTCAAAACTCAAATCATATATTCAAAGTAGTAAATTTTACATTTATCCAGTGATGCCGGCTTAGAACAGCATCACCAAACTCAAACTCAAAACATATATTCAAAGTAGTAAATTTTACATTTATCCAGTGATGCCGGCTTAGAACAGCATCACCAAACTCAAACTCAAAACTCAAATCATATATTCAAAGTAGTAAATTTTACATTTATCCTTTTGATGGTCAAATGTTAGTCATTGTAAAAAAGAGAAAAATGTAGTATGGTACCTACACTTTTTTATTTCTTACAACAATTTTATGAACCGAGTGTAAACGCGGCTCGGGTGGACTAAAAACTTAAAGGTAGCCCCTAACGCATTGCCACGCACCCCATTTCTTCCCGCGAGTGTTGTAAAAGGCAACTAAGTGACTCGAGGGTTTCATAATTTTAGGCGACATGCTGACAACCTGTCACTACAGTGACACACGAATCATCTGAAAGGGCCCTCAATACTTGTCAGACGTGGCGATAACGGCCGTAATTTTACGGTCGTTGACGCTTTGCCTACCCCGCAAGGGATAAAGGCGTGATTTGTGTATGTATGTATGATGATCTCTCCGACCGATTTCGGCCATGGCGACCACTTCGACTCCTAATCAGATCGGCGCTGATGCGCCCGGAGATGGCTATGTAGCGCAATCTTTTAACATTTATAATAGGGTTAAATTTAATAGGCAATATTCTTTTATTTTGGATGTATGTGCTTGGCATGTAACCGCAAAGAACGGGACGTGTTTTTTTTTCAAAAGAGAGAGCGCTCAAACGTCGTCCAGTGGGGCGCCCCAGGTACCGCTGGAGAGACGTGGTAGAGGCTGACCTGCGCGAGCTGCCAGTCAACGATTAGCAGGAGATCGCGCAGGACAGGGATCAGTGGAGAGAGCTCGTTTCGGAGGCCAAGATCCTCTTTGGGTCGCTGAGTCAGCGGAGTTAGTTAGTAAGTGAAGCGGTGGGCACCTGGTTGCTGACGAACTCTAGTCGGAAGACGCGGTCCTGCGTGCCGTGGCGCAGCTTGAGCCCCTTGTTGGTGCGCGTGTTGCCCAGGTTGTATACTTTCGCCGTCTCGTACACGTCGATTATCTCTGCTACCTGTAATTAAAAATAAAATAAAAATATATTATTTATTGTCTTTTAACATACATACATACATATATCACGCCTTTATCCCTTGCGGGGTAGACAGAGCGTTAACGGTCGTAAAAATACGGTCGCTATCGCCACTTATGACATTTTTGAGGATTTTTTCCAAGGTTGTTTCAGAAAACATGTGTATTACTATAGTCCTAAAAATTGTAATACACCAATACTCTCCGAGGCCCTTAGTCGCCTTTTACGACACCCGCGGGAAGGATGTGGCCGACACCACATGGCATACCATTTACGGCACGGCATTTAGTTCCATTTTATTAAATTTCCGCCTGTAGTTCGGCTCCTTGTTTGCACTAGTGCCTCACAATCGCAGAGGACGTGAAGTGATGTTTCATCAGCACAGAATCTGCAGTATCGGATAGCCCCATTCTGCAGAGATGTTTGTTGTGCTTACAGTGCCCAGTGACGACCGATGTGGCGGAGTGGTAGTGCGACTGCCTTTAACGCAGAAGGCCCGGGTTCGATTCTCGATGGGTGACTCACAAAGTTGATATCTATCACTTTATGAATTTGTTCCCAGTCTGGTTAGGACATCGCGGGCTGAACCACCCGATTGTCCGTAAGATGGTTCCGTGTTTCGGATGGCACGTTATGCCGTAGGTCCCGGTTGCAGTCTATGATCACTTAGACGGCGGTCGTTACACAACCATGTCGGAAGCCTGCTACTTGTAGAAGGCGGTTGAAAAATTCTGACACTAGGGTTCATCGGGTCGTTGGACGACTCGGTGTCCCACTCAAAAACAGAGAGAGTGTCCAGTAAGGGCCCTTGTCAACAGCCTAACGTTATTCCTGTGTGTGAGTGTTACCCTGTAGACGGGGTTACCGTTGTTGTTGCCGATGCTGATGCGCACGAAGCTACAAAGCTACAGTATAGTATATAAACTAACTAGTTGACTGTCCCGATGGCGTAGCGGATAGTACTCCTGCCTTCTACGCCGAGGGTCGTGGGTTCGATCCCCACCGGACGCAAATATTTGTTAAGTAATATTTTCAAATATTTGTGTTAAGTCTAGGTGTTTTCTATGTATAATCTGTATTTATTTTAAAAAAAAAGTAATATTATCTGCTATTTAGTTCCCATAATACAGGCTTTGCTTAGTTTGGGGCTAGATGGCGCTGTGTGAATTATCAAAGATATTTATTTATTTATTATAGTGTTACCCTGTAGACGGGGTTGCCGTTGTTGTTGCCGATGCCGATGCGCACGAAGCAGCCGGTGACGACGCGCGCGAAGAACGGCAGGTGCACCAGCCGCTCCAACTTGAACCTGCATCAACAACACATTATACACACATACATATGGGATCGGGGCACTTAATTAAAGTCTTTGGGTCACTTTTAACGTTTATTTGCACCGTAATTAGAATAAAACGGATTTTTTCACAGGAGAACCGTCTTTCGCTTCGCCTGATCCGCATTGAAAAAGTATCCGATCGCTCGGTCTTTCACACTCGTTCACTCAATAATTCTGCTCTTCCGTTCCAACATCATCGTTCAGAAATTCATCTTACTTCCGCCTTAAGTTCAAAAATAATCACAGTCCATTTTTTTTCATCTTTCATATCATCCTACATACATATATCACGCCTTTAACCCTTTCGGGGTAGGCAGAGCGTTAACGGTCGCTGTCGCCACGTCTGACATTTTTGAGGATTGTTTTCCAAGGTAGGTTTAGAAAGCATGGTGTATCACTGTAGTGACAGGTTGTCAGCCTGTCGCCTAAAAATTCTGGACCAAACAAACAAACATTCTGGACTATTCGCTCATAGCATACAGGAATAATCTTGTAATTAATTAAATAAAGATATAAGTACGAGTATAAATACTTGTTTTTGTTAATTAATATATTAACATGTATGTAATCTTTTCATATCAGATCCCTGCGATACAAGCTTCGCTCAGTGCAAGGTCCGCTGCAATACTTTTGTTAACATTGTTTGTTAGGAAATGCTACAATTCTTATGCTCGGGCGAAAAACGGTCCACACCGACCGCGCACGCTGAGGCTGCTCGGCCGGTGTGTACGCACCTATTGACAATATTCTAAATTCAAATCCAATGTACCTGCTGAGCCTGAGTTTGTTGATCTGGTCCCTGGAGTCGGCGTACTTGACCTCGACCTCCCTGTCCCTGTCTCTGTCCCTATCCCTGTCCCTGTCCCTCCTCTTGTCGTCCTCCTCTCCGCCGGAGGAAGATGAGGTTGTGGAGCTGCGCCGCCCTGGATCAAATAAATAGTTATAGTTAGACATCTGGATGGAAAGAGAAGAGGGAGGCCTTTGCCCAGCAGTAGGATGATGTAGGCCAATTAAAATAAGATAAAATAAGTTTGACATATCGGATTATACAGGGTGTAAAAAAAATTGCTGCAAATATTTGAAGTGGTGAACTAGTCCATGAAACTGAACAACTTTTCCTAGAGAACATGGGTCGAAATATAAAAAAAATTTTGGACCTCCCATACAAATTTAGCAACTGAGCAAATCAATTTGTATGGGAGGTCCAAAAAACTTTCTCATATTTCGACCTATGTTTCTTGGGGATAGTTGTTCAGTTTCATGGACTAGTTCACCACTTCAAATATTCGCAGCAATTTTTTTACACCTGTATGCAATGCAAATGCCTATAAAGGTGAACGCACACTTATCCGCACCGAACGGAACGAATTTTTTAGAATTCTTTATATGAAATCCTATGAAACCTCGCACATTTGCCGGGATCGACCGATTCCGTTAGAAGACGATTGAAAAATTCTGACACTAGGGTTCATCGGGTCGTTAGACGACTTGGTATCCCACACGAAAAAAAATTGGATGTGGGTGTCATAAAAGTCGACTAGGGGATTAAAAATTCAATAAGCATCCAGGGAATGGGCAGCAGCTTTCTCTGTGAATGTTTCATCTTGCACTGCGCTCGCCAGTCCGCCGTGTGTTACCTGGTGACTTCCCGCTGTCGGAGTCGGAGCCGGAGTCGTCGGAGTAGATGTCGGAGGCCTTCAGTTTGACGCTCTGCTTGCACTGCGCTCGCCAGTCCGCCGTGTGTTACCTGGTGACTTCCCGCTGTCGGAGTCGGAGTCGGAGTCGTCGGAGTAGATGTCGGAGGCCTTCAGTTTGACGCTCTGCTTGCACTGCGCTCGCCAGTCCGCCGTGTGTTACCTGGTGACTTCCCGCTATCGGAGTCGGAGCCGGAGTCGTCGGAGTAGATGTCGGAGGCCTTCAGTTTGACGCTCTGCTTGCACTGCGCTCGCCAGGCCGCCGTGTGTTACCTGGCTGGTGACTTCCCGCTGTCGGAGTCGGAGCCGGAGTCGTCGGAGTAGATGTCGGAGGCCTTCAGTTTGACGCTCTGCTTGCACTGCGCTCGCCAGACCGCCGTGTGTTACCTGGTGACTTCCCGCTGTCGGAGTCGGAGCCGGAGTCGTCGGAGTAGATGTCGGAGGCCTTCAGTTTGACGCTCTGCTTGCACTGCGCTCGCCAGGCCGCCGTGTGTTACCTGGTGACTTCCCGCTGTCGGAGTCGGAGCCGGAGTCGTCGGAGTAGATGTCGGAGGCCTTCAGTTTGACGCTCTGCTTGCACTGCGCTCGCCAGGCCGCCGTGTGTTACCTGGTGACTTCCCGCTGTCGGAGTCGGAGTCGGAGTCGTCGGAGTAGATGTCGGAGGCCTTCAGTTTGACGCTCTGCTTGCACTGCGCTCGCCAGGCCGCCGTGTGTTACCTGGTGACTTCCCGCTGTCGGAGTCGGAGCCGGAGTCGTCGGAGTAGATGTCGGAGGCCTTCAGTTTGACGCTCTGCTTGCACTGCGCTCGCCAGGCCGCCGTGTGTTACCTGGTGACTTCCCGCTGTCGGAGTCGGAGCCGGAGTCGTCGGAGTAGATGTCGGAGGCCTTCAGTTTGACGCTCTGCTTGCACTGCGCTCGCCAGGCCGCCGTGTGTTACCTGGTGACTTCCCGCTGTCGGAGTCGGAGCCGGAGTCGTCGGAGTAGATGTCGGAGGCCTTCAGTTTGACGCTCTGCTTGCACTGCGCTCGCCAGGCCGCCGTGTGTTACCTGGCTGGTGACTTCCCGCTGTCGGAGTCGGAGCCGGAGTCGTCGGAGTAGATGTCGGAGGCCTTCAGTTTGACGCTCTGCTTGCACTGCGCTCGCCAGACCGCCGTGTGTTACCTGGTGACTTCCCGCTGTCGGAGTCGGAGCCGGAGTCGTCGGAGTAGATGTCGGAGGCCTTCAGTTTGACGCTCTGCTTGCACTGCGCTCGCCAGGCCGCCGTGTGTTACCTGGTGACTTCCCGCTGTCGGAGTCGGAGCCGGAGTCGTCGGAGTAGATGTCGGAGGCCTTCAGTTTGACGCTCTGCTTGCACTGCGCTCGCCAGGCCGCCGTGTGTTACCTGGTGACTTCCCGCTGTCGGAGTCGGAGCCGGAGTCGTCGGAGTAGATGTCGGAGGCCTTCAGTTTGACGCTCTGCTTGCACTGCGCTCGCCAGGCCGCCGTGTGTTACCTGGTGACTTCCCGCTGTCGGAGTCGGAGCCGGAGTCGTCGGAGTAGATGTCGGAGGCCTTCAGTTTGACGCTCTGCTTGCACTGCGCTCGCCAGGCCGCCGTGTGTTACCTGGTGACTTCCCGCTGTCGGAGTCGGAGCCGGAGTCGTCGGAGTAGATGTCGGAGGCCTTCAGTTTGACGCTCTGCTTGCTCGTGCCGCCAATTATCTCAGCGTCCGCGTCCTGACAAACACATTAGTAATAAATAATAATGGAACATCTTGTGATCTTGTTTCATAGAAAATACATACATATATCACGCCTTTATCCCTTGCGGGGTAGGCAGAGCGTTAACGGCCGTGAGAATACGGTCGCTATCGCCACGTCTGACATTTTAGAGGATTTTTTTCCAAGGTAGTTTCAGAAAACATGTGTATCACTATAGTGACAGGTTGTCAGCCTGTCGCCTGAAAATTGCAATACACCAATACTCTCGAGTCCCTTAGTCGCCTCTTACGCCACCCGCGGGAAGGATGTGGGGTGATGCTATTCTAAGCCGGCATCACACGGCAAAAAACATCATACAAAATATCGTTTTAAACAGTAGCTCATTTGACTTGTAAGTCAATTTTCAATTTCAATTTTAATAGTGTATTCCATAAGTCATAACACACACACACACACAAATCACGCCTTTATCCCTGGCGGGGTAGTCACAGCGTTAACGACCGTAAAATTACGGTCTTTATCGCCACGTCTGACAATATTTGAGGGTCGTTTCATATAAGTCATGTATAATTATAGTGACAGGTTGTCAGCCTGTCACTTAAAATTGCAATACAGATGAAACCCCCGAGTCCCTTGGCTTCTACGACACCCACGGGAAAGGAATGGGGTGATGCTATGCTAAGTCATCATGCCTATGGTATTTATAAATGTGATTAAGCGTAGAAGGCGAAAAAATACATCACACGATTTAGTGTAGGTAAAGACTTTTCTTTACCTACACTAAATCGTGTGATACCCTTTGGGTTTTTTGGTTCAGTAGTTTTAGAGTAAAATGAGTAAAAAACAAACATTCAAACTTTAGCATCGTCATCGTCGGTGGCCAAGTGGTTAGGACATCAGTCTTACAATCGTGACACCCGAGTTCGATCCCCGCCATGTACCATTGTGTTTTTACTCACGTACATTTACCGGCTGTTCTTACGGCGAAGGAAAAACATCGTGATGAAACCCACATTCAAATAAAATTTGAATTCAGATGATATTTGAATGTGACTTAACTTAGGATTCGGGTCAGGTTAGCCTTCGGGTTGCAGAGGTCAGATGGCAGTCGCTCTGTGGAAAAACTTGGTTCCACGTCAGATCCCCTATGTTGGGTAGCCGACCCCGACAGAGAGCGGGATAAGGGAAGAAGGATGTACTTACATCATCATCGTCTTTGTCTTTATTCTTTTCTTCTTCTAATCTCCTCTTCTGCTTGATATGTTCCACTCTTGTAGCTTTCGCCTCCCTAGCAATCAAATAAAATTGTTAATATACAGCTTAGAATATATTCAAGACTCAATCGTATATTTCCAAGTAGATTCACAATGAATGCTTTTAGTATGTCAGATAGTTTCAATACAATACTGTCATTGAATAAATGAATTAGTCATTGTAAATAGACTTATGTATAGACTTACTTTTCTTTTTAATACAAAAGAAACCCTGCTTAGTCGCCTCTTACAACACCCACGGGAAGAAATGGGGTGATGCTATTCTAAGCCGGCATCACACAGCACTAAGAAGCATCACACAGCACTAAGAAGCATCACACAGCACTAAGAAGCATCACACAGCACTAAGAAGCATCACACAGCACTAAGAAGCATCACACAGCACTAAGAAGCATCACACAGCACTAAGAAGCATCACACAGCACTAAGAAGCATCACACAGCACTAAGAAGCATCACACAGCAGTAAGAAGCATCACACAGCACTAAGAAGCATCACACAGCACTAAGAAGCATCACACAGCAGTAAGAAGCATCACACAGCAGTAAGAAGCATCACACAGCAGTAAGAAGCATCACACAGCACTAAGAAGCATCACACAGCACTAAGAAGCATCACACAGCAGTAAGAAGCATCACACAGTACTAAGAAGCATCACACAGCACTAAGAAGCATCACACAGCAGTAAGAAGCATCACACAGCACTAAGAAGCATCACACAACAACTTCATATCAGGAATTAAGAAGAAGAAATAATATACAAGTAAATTAAAATTAAAATATTAATACTAACTTAGGCTATCTTAACTTCATTCACTAACATAACTTATCTTACTATAGTCTGTAAGTTTAGGTACTTATCTTTTTGTAAACAAACTTTGTATGAAAGTGACACTTCTGAACTGTCAGTTTCATACAGAATTTGTTTACAAAAAGATAAGTACCTAAACTATTATGTGTCACAGTTACATGATTAAATAAATAAATTATTATTATTATTATTATATCAACGGGTACAAACGAGAACAAACCTCTGTGCTCTGAGCGCCGCCATGGCGTTCTGTTTCCGGTCGTCGACGTTGCGTTTCCGCTCCGTTTTGGCGCCAAAAAGCGGCGACGCCGATCTTTCTGCCGCATCTGAAAAAAAATTCAAGTTTCGTTTTAACTGAATATCCGGTTACTGCCGAATTTTCGGTTAAAAATGCCCAATATTTGGCCGAAAAAACGTTGAAAATGGTTTATTTATTTAACAAATTATTGTACATAAGAAATAGTACATTGGACTCGCGGTAAGAAAAGAGCCGATTGTATAACGAGGGTGTAGTTTGATGCATCAATACACACGAGTTTGCAATCGGACTTTCTTTCAAGTGATACGTAGTGCTTTATACTACACCTGCAGGAATAAAAAAAGAGAAATACCAATGGAAAAAAGTTCAATAATCCTAAAATATGACATGAAAAATCTTAAACGAATTCGCAAAAGCCAAGTGTTCCATTTAGGCTGCAAACATTTATTAGCCGTGTGATGCCAGCTTAGCATAGCATCACCCCACGTCCTTCCCGCGGATGTCGTAAGAGGCGACTAAGGGACTCGAGAGTATTAGTGTATTACAATTTCTGTCACTATAGTGATACACATGTTTTCTGAAACAACCTTGGAAAACAATCCTCAAAAATGTCAGACGTGGTGATAGCGACCGTATTCTTAAGACTGTTAACGCTCTGCCTACCCCGCAAGGGACAAAGGCGTGATATATGTATGTATGTAAAATTTATTAGATTTATGTTCAGTTTTACGTAACTTTGACAGTTGCATTAAATTACACCCTTGTTAGCAATCGGTTCCTTTCTTACCGCGTGTCCAATGTACTGTAGTATTTTTGGAAAAAAGTTTTCCATATAAAAAATCGTACTTTGTACTGTCATGTCAAGTAGCATTTCCTACCCGTGGGTGTCGTAAGAGGCGACTGAGGGACTTAAGAGCAAGGCTTATTGCCGTGTGATGCCGGCTTAGAATAGCATCACCCCATTTCTTCCCGTGGGTATCGTAAAACGCAACTAAGGGACTCGAGGGTTTCAGGTGTATCACAACTTTTAGGCGACAGGCTGACAACCTGTCACTATAGTGATACACGAATTATCCCAAAAAGCCCTCAATATTTGTCAGACGTGGCGATAGCGACCGCAGTTGCAATCGAAGTCCTGATGCAGTCGGACGTAATCATATTCGTCGGCTGTATCGACGCAACAAATTGCAAATAAGCACTTTTTATTTGTAATTATCGCTATGGCGCTATCTAAGCGTAGTGATACTGTCGTGGTCGACGAGCTGTTGGCGTTCGTGCAGAACAAGCTGGATGTGATGGACGTGGTCAGCCTCGAGCAGATCTGCCTCACCAGCTACTCCGAAGTCGACATCTACAAGGCCATGGTTCACCTGAATGAAACTGCCGCCCCCAAACATGTGCGTCTCACCATGTGCAACAAGGAGGACAGCGGCAAGAAGAACATCCGGGACATTTTTCGAGTGTTCCAGAGTGAAGATCCCGACGACGTCCCGACGTACGTAGCACGAGACCTTAACAAGCTGTCGCCAGTGACTTTTGACCATGTCGACATCACACGTTGCTAAAGGACATCGTGCTACTAAAATCTGACATCAAGGATTTGAAGCAAAAGTGGGATACTGCTGAGCACGTGAGTGCCGAGCTGCGACGCGAGTTAACCTCATTACGTGGCCAAAACGCCACGTCAGCGACTCTGTCCGCCGCGTGCGCAAGCATGCAGCGCGGCGCCGCCGTGCAACATGAAACCGCACCGGTCAGCGATTCCACGCCGCGTCCAACAACTCAACAACAGCCCGACAAACTGCGGGTCAGCGACCCCGCAGCTGACAGGAAGAGCGACAATATCACACTGCCGCCTTCACCGTCCCGCCCCGAGCCTACGCTGCATCCCGATGCTACTCCCTTTGTACCCGGGAAGCAAAAGGAGGTGCCGCCGCAGAAGACTCGCCGCCCTCGCCGCAAGAGACAGCCTGCGCCTCCTGTCGCACAGGGGGGGAAGCAGAAGGCTGGCCAGACGGCTAAAGACAACGTCGTGTCTAAAGCGATTGTAGACGAGGAAGGTTTCACCCTGGCAGAATCCAGGAAGCGTCGACTTCGTCGCAACCGTAATAAACGCGGCACAGTAACTGCAGCCTCAACAACTCTCAAGGCTGCCGAACCCATCGCACAGCTGTATGTGTCCCGCTTGGACTGCAATACGACAGCGGGGGACGTCAAGCAGCACGTGCAACAGATGTGCAATCTTCATCGGGATCTTCTACGGACCCCCGCTGGATTGATGGTGGAAATCCGACAGCTAGACTCTAAAATTTCTACCAATTTTAAGTCTTTTGTTCTGTCGGTTCCCCAGAAACATGTGTGGGGGTTCCTGCGAGAAGATTTCTGGCCACAGGGTGTCGTATTCAGGCGCTGTCGACCCCCCGTGTATCGTGAGTCGCCGTCGCGAAAAGTGCCGATATAGTATTGTAGTCACGTAATTGTAGTCTATTTATGGTATTTGTGTTAGTTTTAAGTCATATTGTGTTGTATTATTTTATTTTATATGGGCCTTGTTGCCTGAAATAAAAGGATTTATTTATTTATTTATTAATATTGCGGCCGTTAACGCTCTGCCTACCCCGCACGGGATAGAGGCGTGATGTGTGTGTTTGTGTGTCAAGTAGCCAATTGGGGTGATGCTGTTCCAAGCCAGCACCCCACGGCAGACTTTTGACTACCGATGTGGCGCAGTGGTAGTGCGACTGCCTTTGACGCAGAAGGTTCCGGGTACGATTCTCGGTGGGTCACTCACAAAGTTGATATTTATCACTTTGTGTATTTGTTCCCAGTTTGGTTAGGACATTGCGGGCTGAACCACCCGATTGTCCGTAAGTAAGATGGTTCCGTGTTTCGAATGGCACGTCAAGCCGTAGGTCCCGGTTGCTGTCTATAATCACTTAGACGGCGGTCGTTACACAACCATGTCAGAAGCCTGCTACTTGTAGAAGGCGGTTGAAAAATTCTGACACTAGGGTTCACCAGGTCGTTGGACGACTCGGTGTCTCACTCGAAAAAGAAGAAAGACAGCAGACCACGTACCATTGTCTTTGCTGTCGTCCACGATCTCCCCCGGACTGGGGGGAGGTTTCTCTTTCTCCACTTCTTTCCTCTCTTCTTTCGCCGCTTCCGCTTCTGTGGGAGTAAAAATGTATAGTCACTACAAAGTATAAAACAATTTGCCGTGTGATGCCGGCTTAGATTAGCATCACACCATTTCTTCCCGCGGGTGTTGTAAAAGGCAAAAAAGGGACTCGAGGGTTTTATGTGCATTGCAATTTTAGGCGACAGGCTGATAACCTCTCACTATAATGATCCACTTATCTGCAACGCCCCTCAAATATTGTCAGACGTGGCGATAACGACCGTAATTTTCCGATCGTTATCGCTCTGCCTACCCCGCAAGGGATAAAGGCGTGATATGTGTATGTAGTATAAAAAAAAGTCGCTTTTCGCATCTGTATGTATGTATTTGCTTGAATCTTTTACAGCGGATATTTATGCAGGTTTTTTAATAAGAGAGAGTCCTCACTCTTACCTCTACTCTCTCTATCCCTCTTTCTTACCTCTCTTCTCCCTCTCTCTCACCTCTCTTCTCTCCCTCACCTCTCTTCTCCCTCTCTCTGTCCCGCTCTCCCTCACCTCTCTTCTCCCTCTCTCTGTCCCGCTCTCTCTCACCTCTCTTCTCTCCCTCACCTCTCTTCTCCCTCTGTCTGTCCCGCTCTCTCTCACCTCTCTTCTCCCTCTCTCTGTCCCGCTCTCTCTCACCTCTCTTCTCCCTCTCTCTGTCCCGCTCTCTCTCACCTCTCTTCTCCCTCTCTCTGTCCCGCTCTCTCTCACCTCTCTTCTCCCTCTCTCTGTCCCGCTCTCTCTCACCTCTCTTCTCCCTCTGTCTGTCCCGCTCTCTCTCACCTCTCTTCTCCCTCTGTCTGTCCCGCTCTCTCTGTCCCGCTCTCTCTCACCTCTCTTCTCCCTCTCTCTGTCCCGCTCTCTCTCACCTCTCTTCTCCCTCTGTCTGTCCCGCTCTCTCTCACCTCTCTTCTCCCTCTCTCTGTCCCGCTCTCTCTCACCTCTCTTCTCCCTCTGTCTGTCCCGCTCTCTCTCACCTCTCTTCTCCCTCTCTCTGTCCCGCTCTCTCTCACCTCTCTTCTCCCTCTCTCTGTCCCGCTCTCTCTCACCTCTCTTCTCCCTCTCTCTGTCCCGCTCTCTCTCACCTCTCTTCTCCCTCTCTCTGTCCCGCTCTCTCTCACCTCTCTTCTCCCTCTCTCTGTCCCGCTTTCTCTCACCTCTCTTCTCCCTCTCTCTGTCCCGCTCTCTCTCACCTCTCTTCTCCCTCTGTCTGTCCCGCTCTCTCTCACCTCTCTTCTCCCTCTCTCTGTCCCGCTCTCTCTCACCTCTCTTCTCCCTCTGCCTGTCCCGCTCTCTCTCACCTCTCTTTTCCCGCTGTCTTTCCCGCTCCCTCTGCCTGTCCCGCTCTCTCTCACCTCTCTTCTCCCTCTCTCTGTCCCGCTCTCTCTCACCTCTCTTCTCCCTCTCTCTGTCCCGCTCTCTCTCACCTCTCTTCTCCCTCTCTCTGTCCCGCTCTCTCTCACCTCTCTTCTCCCTCTCTCTGTCCCGCTCTCTCTCATCTCTCTTCTCCCTCTGTCTGTCCCGCTCTCTCTCACCTCTCTTCTCCCTCTCTCTGTCCCGCTCTCTCTCACCTCTCTTCTCCCTCTGCCTGTCCCGCTCTCTCTCACCTCTCTTTTCCCGCTGTCTTTCCCGCTCCCTCTGTCTGTCTCGCTCTCTCTGCGCGCGGCGTCTCTGTCTCGCCTCCTTGCGTCGCGCTATCTCGCCGGGCGACGCGGAACGTTCCGCCGCGGAACGTCGCGCCAGACGCAACTTGCGTTCTATTTCCCATCTGGAAAAAGCATAATAGAATTATCATTAACGCTCTGCCTACCCCGCACCGGATAAAAGCGTGAACTCCAAAAATAATTTTTCGTTTCACAACATAGCCCCCATATAAAAAGTTGTTCAGTTTCATGGTCTGAGCACGCCTGCAAAGTTTTCGTTACACCGTCCCTTACACCCTGTATAGTTATATCTCGAAAACTATTATCCAAAAATACTACTAAATATCATTCGTGGTTAATCGAAATATTGAAGACTAGCTGGTGCCCGCGAACTTCGTTTCGCCATAATATATCTTCCATCATTTATCAGCTATATATATAGGACGATCACTGCTAAACATAGGCCTCTAAGGCCCGTATTTATAAACTGTACTCAACTCTGAGATCGGTCTTGAGAGCGACTTTGAGTTGCTAATAGTATTGACTGACAGCTGTCAAAACCGCTCTTGAGATCGATCTCAGACTTGAGTTCGATTTATAAATACGGACCTAAGAACCATAAAATAATATTAGCCAATATTAAATTGTTGGTAGGTAGGTACCAGAAAACTTGGTTTCTCAGACTATATTATATGTAAGTAATTTAAAAAACTGTTAAATCGTAAAATTTCAATTTCCACATGCAAGAAAGAGTAAGAAACGGTGGTTGGTTTATAGTGTTCAGTCTTTTAGAATCCCTAAATGTTCAGTTTCTTGAAGTCGTCTTTCCCTGCTACGATTTTTTAGCTTTCCAGTTCTCTTCCCTATATCTTCAACTTTCCGCCTCTTATGTCATTTTTAGCAGATTTTTTAAAACCGTGCAATATTTACTTCCAAGAGTATTAATTCCGTGAAGTAGACTGATGCCACATTTCTTGACATTGTGATGGAAGACTGAAGACCGAGTTCATGCGTGTGAATAAATAAAAACAAAAGCAAGTAATCATACTACTAATCCTATCCTATCCTACTTCCTACTAATAATATAAATACGCTGCTGCCACATGTGGAAATACCTCAACCTGCTCAACCCTCTTGACGACCTGATCAGAACGTCCCTTTCAAAGGTTTTGAATTGCACATTCACTGAAAGAGCATGGGACCAGGCTACTCTCCCAGTGCGATTTGGTGGTCTAGGAGTAAGAAGAACAGCTGCGGTAGCTTTGCCTGCGTTTCTTTCTTCCGGGTTTGCTTGTGAGAAACTTTTTGGTAAAATTGTTTATCCTGCTCTAGGTTCCATAGAAGTATCTCACTTGTCCGAGGCAAAGAACGCATGGCAGCAAGTTTGTTCAGACGAACTCCCGATAGCAGTCTCTGTGCAGAAGAGATGGGATGAACCGCTCTGCAAAAAAGTACAGGAGTCACTTTTGGTTACTTGCCCAAACCAAACAGATCGTGCACGTTTGTTGGCGGTGTCGGAAAGAGAGTCAGGCTATTGGCTACAGGCCCTACCATCTCCCTCCTTAGGTACGCTCCTGGACAACACTTCGCTCTCTTTAGCAGTCTGCCTCCGTTTGGGACTCAAGACCAATCAGCCTCATTTCTGTCACTGTGGCCAATCGGTGAATGAGCTGGGACACCACGGCTTATCATGTCAGAGGAGTGCTGGAAGAATTTCCCGGCATTCCTCCATCAATGACATCATTAAGAGAGCCCTCGGTGCCGTTGGTGTTCCATCAGTCCTGGAACCGAGCGGCATCATAAGATCGGACGGCAAAAGACCAGACGGATTGTCGCTAATCCCCTGGACCCAAGGGAAGTGCCTAGTGTGGGACGCTACATGCGTTGACACACTGGCACCTTCCCACATCCAAACCACCTCAAATTCTCCCGGAGGAGCTGCTGTGTCGGCGGAGTTGGCAAAAAGGCGGAAATATGCGGACCTCGGGGATTGCTACATTTTCCTCCCATTCAGAGTAGAGACGATGGGTACATGGGGTCCTGGGGCACGAAGCTTCTTAAGAAGCATCTCAGTGCGCCTCATCGAGGCAACGTCGGACCAGAGGGCGGGTTCCTTTTTTGCACAGCGCATTAGTCTGGCTGTGCAGAGAGGGAATGCGGCTAGTTTACTGGGGTCGTTGCCTCGATGTGGAGCATTAGAGGATATTTTTTATTTGTAGTTTTTAAGTTTTTATGTTTGTTTATATTTTATACTTTTATTGTTTATATTTGAATAAAATTTTTTACCGCAATACAAAAGTTTATATGTTTGTTTGTTACTCCTTCACGCAAAAACTGTTTAACTGATATTCATGAAATTGAACACAGACATAAAGGAGGTAACTTGGATTAACGCATAGGAAAGTTTTCTTCGCGAAAAAATGTTCCTGTGTGATGCCATGACCGATTTCCACACGGGCGGAGCCGCGGCTAGGGTTGCGTTTAATTAAGTACCTAAGGCTATTTAATTAAGGTCGTGTGCTGCCGGCAAAGTAGAATAGCACCTCTCTTCCCGTGGGAGTCGTAAGAATCAACCGAGGGAGAAACCTGACCAAGACCGGCGGCCCTGGAGAAGGACAACAGAATCTACATTTAAACCCGGAACGGAGTCTTTGTTAGACGCGTGTGACAGAGGTCTATCCTGCAGTCAATTTGGCTCCGCACGTATCGACTCGAAGTTCCTGTGGTGTCAGTCAGGGAGCCCGAGAGAGTGGCGCAGGTCTTGAGCAACCCTGCGTTTTCCAAAATTACACTCCAGACAAAGCACTGTCTGTGGAAAATCGGCTTATACCTATAGCCACGAAAAGTCTTATCTCAGATACTGATTTGATCGTCTGGCACAAACGTATAAAATATAACTTTCGTCAGGAAAATTTTACAGAAATATGGAAAAATGTATCTTCTATATAAAATGTACCAGCCGATTGAGTCACTTTGTGTGGGAAGTCCAATTTTTATTAGTATTTCCAAAGAATATTTCAGAAAAAAGTTGTCGCACCCTGAAAATAATGTAGCTGTATTGTCGGCAAAACCTATAACATACTGCATGTACCAGACAAACATTGGCTAAATAGCCTTAACCAAATTAGCGAGAAAAGTTAAAAACAAAAAGTTATTGCAATTTTCCCGCGTAGATTACGCACAAAGAAAACGATTCCTATATGAAGTTTGTATCGTCTGGCCGGTCTGGCCACGCAACTTGCACGTCTTGCACCACGGAACTTTTGTTTTCGAGGGTAATAATTATTGAATTATTAAAAGTGAAAATTATTCCAATATTAAAGAGATATTGGGGCCAATTCTGGCGCGCACCGTCTAAAGCTAAAGCTAAAACTAATTCCTAAATTTTACGCGGATTTTAATCTTAGCTAAACCATTTGCTATTCCAAAACTCTTATCAAACTAAATTTAGAAAGCGTTTTAACACTCGCTAAGTTGTCTATGGTTGGCTAAGTGCTAAGTTATATATTACGTGTTACCATTTTAAAAATCAGGTTACCGAATAAATAAATGATATCGATTTTAATTTCATAGTTTATTAATTTTTATGATTAAATAATACTTTTTTATGATCTTACTCTCGTTTTTATATTTATTTTATTGTAATTATCAAGTTTCCCTCCATATTTTACATAATTTTCGCGGCATTTGACAATTTACTGCTATCTGTGTTATAATTTTTTTAAAGTGGTCAGGAAATTGCTGTCATGACATGACTTCTTTCGCGGCGTGAACTCCAGTGGCCTATGCAACGAAGCTACCAGCTACAATTCTACAGGTGAAATTCGATGTACATTGCGTAGCTGGTGGGACATTATAAAACCAGGAGTTTTGACCCGCTACGCAATGTACATCGAATTTCACCTGTAGAATTCCAGCCTGTAGTTTCGAAAAACGAGGCACAGCTAGAGTCCACCATAGTTTGTGTATTGTTTTGTTTGTGTGGTAGACAGAAGTCAAAGAAGTAAATTTGCGCCGCAATGGACGTATTTGCACCGCCTCGAAAGAGGTGCAGCAAAGCGCAGCAGGCGATGCTTGCCGAGTATATGCATGCCAACATGGGATTAGCCCGTGGTAAGTATGATTGCGTACTGAAACTATAATTATAGTAGTAATATAATTGAATTTTACCTAATTTGTAACATGGTTATATGTTATACATATAATTCTTCTGTTCTTTCAGGAAACACCGCTAGCCCAGAAGTTGCGGCTTTTTAGGCGGGTGTGGCAAGTAATTTAAATTGTTCAGGGTGTCGAAGGACAGTTGTGGAGTGGCAAAGCGTAAGTTTCTATTATATCAATAATACTTGTTATATACTAGCTGACTGCCCCGCAGATTCACCCAGGTCCCACGGTAAACTAAAGTCATAGTTAGTTTTAAGATCTAAGCATACAACAAGACATTAATAAATTTGTTCATGGTTTTTCATATTTATCTTTTTCAAATTCCAGATTTGGACACAGTGGGTACAAAAAGTGAAGGCGAAGTACAGGAAGTACAGAGACCAGTGCCAAGGAACTGGAGGGGGTCCGGCTACTGTGAAGCCATTAACTGATATAGAGCTAAAAGTGTTGGAGGTGGCCGGCAGAGCAGCAGTTGATGGCTTTGCTAACTTAGAAACCCCTTTGGTAAGCTTACAATCTTGTAGATATTCAATTATCTCATAATGTTTCGGCCTCTGTAGCGCAGGGGCGCAGCAGTTTGTTCAAATTACCGAGGTCACGTTTCCAAATCCCGATGAGACAACATAGTGATGTTTCACTTTGTGAGTGTTTCCCAGTTTGGTTTGGACATTGCAGGCTGAATAGCCTTATTGTACAAAAATAAAGATGGTACCGTGCTTTGGATGGCACATAAGCTGTCAGTCCCGCTTGCCTTCGGGTAGTGGTTAATGAAAAATCACGTCGGAGGCTTTAAGGCAGTTTCGAGATTTAAATATAGGTTACAGAAGGCACAATTGGATGCGAGAAATAACTTATTGAAATCAAAAGAAATTAGAAAAGTTAGTTTCGATAACAAGTTAAATAAAATTAGTTATAAGGAAGGAGATTTAATTTTAATAAAAAATGAAAATTACAATAAGTTAAATGATTTGTATTTAGGTCCATATGTTGTAATAAGAGATTTAGGCGAAAATGTGAAGGTAATTAAGAATAATAAAGATTATTTAGTGCATAAGAATAGAACTAAGAAATTTAATGAGTGAAAATATTTTATCTTTTAGTGTATTAATATTTTAAATTTTTAATTTTTTTTTTTATTTTAAGGAGGCTCGTTTCAGGGGAGGGACGCCTATCCTTTTCAGGGGAGGTGTGATATGCTAAGAAGCATACTAGCACGCCAATGATTAGATGATTAGATAGGCCTCTCTCTCCCAAATAAAGCACGTATTAGTAAGTATCTCTGGATAGTATATAAGGTGATGTATGTGAGTAATAAAGGGATTCAGTGTAATCAACGTACTCCTGTGTATCACTTCAGCAACCCCAGCGTAGTTATCGCACTGTCACCACGACTTGTGAGGTTGACCAACTTTACCGTCCACTCGCTAAGATAAAGATCTCATATTGTATTAAGTCTAATTTTTTTTTGTTAATCAATGCATTTATGTTATAAATATTTTGTATTACAGAAATGATTAAGATATATTTGTTATATTCTAGGTTCCCTCTGCACCTATCACAGAAGATGCAGCTGCAGATGCACTGCCTGTATTGGTCCAGCCTCTATCTGCACCCACGCAGGGCCCAATTCGGCATACACCAGTTCCGGAGCCATAACAACCAGATGTCCAGCTTGCAGATGCTCTTCAATCTTCCAACCCAGGTCCATTCCGAATGTTAGGTACCAGTACTAGACTTAGTACTGATATTCAGCAGTCGAGGTCACATACCCATCATAATCACCTCAAAGAACCAGACAAGACGTCAGCGAATCCGACCAGCTCACTTGTTAGCTTGAGCATTAGACTAATGACCAGTAGAAACAATGAATGGTTCCGGTCCACAATGGCATAAGCTGCTGACGCCTTGGCCGCTGCCATCCGGGATGCAGGTCAAACAATTGCAGTAATACTGACAACAGTACGGGTGAAAATTGAGGAGCATCTGGAGGAGAATTTCGATGATGTTGTTACATTAATTTAAAATGTGTGTCATAACTAATATTTTAGATTATAACCTATTGATTTTTTTATGTCTGAATACTAGATTATCACAGGTTCATAATTTTTTCATGTGATTATTAGATTAAGTATAATGTGATGATTATTATTAGGTAGTGTTCTGTGATTATTAGTTTCTTATGTGTCTTGATTATGCTTAGCATGGCAAAATTGTATTGTTAAAACTTGAAATTATAACTAACAATAGTTTCAGTTCTTATAATTGTTGATTATTTTATTTCTATAGTCTGATTAGATTATAACATGTTGATTTATGTAAGGAATATTGTTACTCCCTACTTTTAAACATAGTTGTAGTCACAGCTTGACGTTGTAACAGGTTGAAAACTTTGGACTCTACGTTTATCAACCAGTCATAACATAATTGGCTTATAGCTGGTGCATAGATGCTGGTGTCAACAATGTCCTAAGTTACTCGCTAGTCTCATTTTCCCCCATTTGACTGTACCTATGAATGTGATATGATTTTATTGTTTTTATTGTCTGATTGCCACATAACATACTAATTAATGTAAGCAATAAACAAATACTTCAAACATGAAACTTCTTCGCTTATTATTCTTAATAATAATAGAACCAAATGACAAGAAAACTGCTATGCTGTCCCAGCTCATTAGATCACATTCTCAAAATGTTATTTGTTACCTCCGACACAAAAAGAGGGGAGTTATAAGTTGATGTGTGTCTGTGGCATCGTAGCTCCTAAATGGATGAACGGATTTCGATTCTGTTTTTTGTTTGTCTGAAGAGTGTTAGCTATGTTTCCAAAATATTGGTCCTGCCGTTTGAAAGATATGAGTGAAACCAGGGATGAAAAATATATTTCTTTGAAATATACCTCTATATACAGAGTGACTGGAAAATTGATGCATTCCTTTCAAGGGATGAACCAGCTCATGAAACTGAACAACTTTCCCCAAGGAACATAGGTCGAAATATGAAAAAAAATTTTGGTCCTCCCATACAAATTGACTTAGTCGTCGTCGGTCGGTAATTTTGTATGGGTGGGGCAATTTTTTTTTTCATTTTTCGACCTATGTTCCATGGGGAAAGTTGTTCAGTTTCATGAGCTGATTCCCTTGAAAGGAATGCATCAATTTTCCAGTCACCCTGTATATATGTTGGGTATCAAATGAAAGGTATAAATAACGTATACATCACGATTACGATCACCATTAAGCAAGTTTTATGAAATGGGTTTAGAAGTTATTAAGTTATTGCACTTCAAACCATTTCAAATTGACGTATTTACATACAGTTTAATTTTAAGCGGCACGTCTGGAGGTCCCGGCTAAAATTAGCCATGACAGTTCTTATTTCATCCTAAAGTGGCCATCCTTCTATAAATATTCAAGAATTAAGTACTCACTAAAGACGAGGCTGTATGGTCTTAAGACCTTTGCCTGTCCAGAATGGACGAAAGAACAAAAAAGTGGCCACCCTATGACTAAAATTAGCGATGACAGTTCTTTTTTCTTCCTAAAATGGCCATCCTAGAATAGCTTTCGAGCCGCTAAGTCTAAATTGAGTTTAAAATTTAAAATTAGAAACGTCATATTCAATTTAATCCTGTCATTTGATTTTGACAGATATTTCAGAATAACAAAGGTGTTTAGGGGCTGTCAACTAAAGCTAATTATATTTAGCGGCCACTCAGAATTAGTCCCATTTTTGTAGTCGTCGACATATTCATAGATTTTAGTTTCCTTGTCGTAATCCTGAGCAATAATTCGACAAACTCATTTGTTGAGGTTATAAAAATACAGATTATAAATATAAATACGGCCTCATGTTTTTTTTTTCTTCCTGTGCGCTTATTCAAAGCGACACAATACGTGCTGGCCAGTTCGAAATTTGAAATCAATCTCAGGTCCAATTAGCCCATACACATCCTTTTACTACGCGCCACTATGAAATTCACATGACCAACAAACTTATTTAATGTGTAGCAGCCAACCCCCCTTTTAGGGGTATGTTTTTTTTTAGCCTATAACCTGGTCGGTGAATTACTTGACATTTTGGTACAATTTGATTCAAAATCCGTTCGGTCGTTTTCGCGTGATGCTTCCGCATTATACACAAACAAACACACAAACATCGTACAAAACTCATTCATAGATGTCGCCACACGTCTTTTAAAACGCGCTATCGTTGTGTTTTTTCAAAACTATATAGGGTCACTGAACACTGACTTGTTACTGTCATATTATATGTATAGATAGATAGGAATTTTAAACTGTAAATTAAAATAAAAGTTAAGTGTTTTAACGCCATCCAAAATAGCGAATTGTGACGTCATATCTGCATGTATATTCATACAAAATGTCGTCTTTGGGCGTCATAAGAAGTATGACCTGTCAGTTTGACCTGTCAGTCAAATAACCAATTACCGTCAATAGGCTAGATTCGTGACAGGTCAAATGAGCTTCTTTATATTACGATCTAAAACGGTATTTTGTACAACTGGCGTCAAAACACTTACTGTTCTATTAATTCAAACTTTAAATATTTCTAAAAACTATGAATGAAGTCCTTAGTATTTTTGGATGGTAATTTTAAACGTACAACGTTTGAAGGAGGCCTACACCAAATCTCTGGCTGATAATGGCTAGAAAGAAGAAGAAGATAGGAGTAATACCTGTTTTCATGAGATCTCTCCTCTCAATCCGCTTGAAGATCTCCTGCGTCCTGCTCCCTCTCCTTCTCCGACATGGCGGCAGGCCTATACCTAATCTCTAGTTGATGATGGCTACAAAGAAGAAGCTAGAAGTAATACCTGGTCTTCATGAGATCTCTCCTCTCAATCCGCTTGAAGATCTCCTGCTCCCTCTCCTTCTCCGACATGGCGGCGAGACGCGCGCGGTCCTCCTCGTCGCCCATGAGGTTTTCATCGTAACTGAAAAATACAGTATCGTTTCAATACAATACAAATGATCATCAAACTTAAGAGCCTTGCTATTGTCGGTGGAGCAATTTCCATTTTCTATTCTATTGATATTTTATGGAAAATGTAATCTTAATGAAATTATACCTAATTCTTATATATAATATGTATTGCATATATAATTTATACGTAAAATAATATGGCACAGTAGAACTTATTTCGATAAAAAGAAAAGAAAACATAAATATTATTTTTCGAATTAGAATATTAGCCAGTCTCTTCTCTTTTCGTGTGGGACACCGAGTCGTCCAACAACCTGATGAACCCTAGTGTCAGAATTTGACAACCGCCTTCTACAAGTAGCCGGCTTCTGACATGGTTGTGTAACGACCGCCGTCTAAGTGATCATAGACAGCAACTCGACAACGACAATCCTTACTCACCCATCATCAAATTCCTCTTCAGAGTCAATGGAGTCGTGGGAGGAGTGCGACGATACCTCCCCCTCTTCTGGCTCGCTATATTCGTCTCTTTTCTTCCCGGAGTCGGCGCTATCTGTGCTCTTTCTTGTCTCTTTCTTCTGCTCCGGTTTCTGGGTAAGAGATGATCATGTCATAAATGAAGAAATAATAGTAAATACATAGAAAACACCCAGATTAGACAGAAATGTTAGAAAATGGACTTAATAAATATTTGTGACCCCCGATGTAGAAGGCAGGAGCACTATTCGCTACGCCATCGGGACTGTCAAATATAAATACCTTAGCGTAGGGTTGCCAAGCGTCCGGCTTTAGCCTTTTGGTTGGCGTGGGGCTTTTTGGTTGCGTGTCCGGCCAAAATAAGCGGCGTCCGGCCTGCCCGGCTTTTGTTAGGCTTTTTGTATTTCGAAATTCGCACGGATCGAGATCGAATCGTGAAGGAACAAGCACGTGCTGGACGCGAGCGCTGTCGCCCCCAAAGCTCGTCGCTAGGGTTGGTTTTTATCATTTTTCAACATTAACCCCGAAAATCCTCAAAACTGTAGTGTCCCGCTTTTCTATCCAAATGTCTGACCAAACAAAGCTTGGCCTTACAGTTTTTTTTATATGAAAACTGAGATTCGTAAAAAAATGCAAAATGTCCGGCTTTTTTACCCAAATGTTCGGTCTAATTCGCAGGTCTGTCCGGCCTTCAGGTGAGAGGACCTGGCAATCCTATCATGGGACAGCTCTTGAATGAGACGCCAGAGATGTATTTATTCACCGAAAGCATGTCAAACTTGAGTAAGAGGTGTCTTAAATTTTGCAAGTAAACCCCATGATATATTGTACGACAAGTATTTTAAGTTGATCTCATTAGTTTTAAGTCATTACCTTGTTAGTTATGTCTTAATTTTGTTTAGAATTTATTATGTTATTGTTTCTTATGACTAAGAGACTCGAGCGCTTCATGTGTTTTACAACTTTAGGCGACAGGCTGACAACCTGTCACTACTACGGTGATACACACATCATCTGAAAGGGCCTTCAATATTTGTCAGACGTGGCGATGGCGGCTGTATTTTGTGGCCGTTGACGCTCTGCCTACCCCGTAAGGGATAGGGGCGTGATATGCGTGTGTTTCTTTAAGGCATAAATTTCATGTTCCTCGTATAGTATTTTTAGGTATAACCTGTAACTATAAATTGTATTTAATAATAAGTAAAATAAAATAAATAAATAACCCTACCTTAGCATCAGGCTTTTTGGTGTCGGAGTCTTTGCTGCTCTTGCGGTGTGGAGGCTCTCTCTTCCTGGGTGTGTCACTTCTGTCTGACTCCGACTCTGAACCGGAGGATGATGAGCTTTTCGCTGCAAACAAACAGACACACCTATTGAGATCTATTACTACGTATAGAGAAGACGGTGTGATGCCGGTTTAGAATAGCATCACCCCACATTCTTTCCGCGGGTGTCGTAAGAAGCGACTAAGGGACTCGAGAGTATTTGTGTATTACAATTTTTAGGCGACAGTCTGACAATCTCTCACTACAGTGATACACATGTTTTCTGAAACAACCTTGGAAAACAATCCTCAAAAATATCAGACGTGGCGATAGCGACCGTATTCTTACGGCCGTTAACGATCTGCCAACCCCGCAAAGGATAAAGGCGTGATATAACTATGTATGTATGTATGTATGTATAGAGAAGACGTTATCTATCACAAAGGTGTTCCATATGTTTGTTGCCACTTGGCTACAATACAATCTCTTTATGACAGTTTCTATCTTTTCTTGTTTTAGTTTCACATAATATGTCATATGGCAATACCCGCCTATAGGGAGAGGCCCATGTCCAGCAGTGGACTGTTGTGGCTGTGGAAGAACCCTAGTGTCAAAGGCACTGCATTTTTAACCGACTTCAAAAAAAAGGAGGTTCTCAGATTGACCTGTATGTATGTTTGTCCGCGATTATCACGCGTTTGGATAAACCGATTTGGATGCAATTTTCAGAAAAGTATTTGTCAGACTTAGGTTTTAGACATATTAAGCGACAAAATAATTAAGTTTCGCACTTTTTACGTCCGTTGAAGTCGGTTCTCTTTTTAAAAAGTTATCATACTTAGACCTATGTTTCTTGGGAAAGTTCTTAAGTTTCATGGGCCCTTAGAAATATTTGCAGCTAATACTTTTACACCTTATGGGCCTAACGCATGGTTAAAAAATATCTTCATACAAAAAATTGCTACACACATATTCAAGCCGCGTCTCGTTTTTTGTGGTAAGACTTAGAATAGCATTACCCCATTTCTTTCCAGTGGGTGTCGTAGAAGCCGACTGAGGGACTCGAGGGTTTGTGTGGTGTCTTGCAATTTTAGGCAACAGGCTGACAACCTATCACTTATCTGAAACGAGCCTCAAACACTTGTCAGACATGGCGATAACGGCCTTAATTTTACAGTCCTTAACGCTCTGCCTACCCCGCCAGGGATATTATAGGCGTGATTTATGTATGTACTACTATGTATAGTTATGAGGACAGGCTTACAGTGATTTTTTTTATCATCATCATCCCAATCGGACTCGCTGTCTGATGATTTTCCAGATGACTTCCCCTTGGTCTTGGGCGGTGGGGAGCCAGCCGTCTTCTTTTTCTTGGCGAGGTTCAGGAATTGCTGCAATGGTTAAAGGTCTATAGTATACAGGGTGTAAGAGACAGTGTAATAAAGACTTTGCAGGTGTGATAAGACTACGGAACTGAACAACTTTTTCTATGGGGGCTATGTTGGGAAATGAACAATTTTTTTAGAGTTCCCATACAAAGTCACTCAGCTGATTGAGAATTTTGTTTGGACATCTCGAAAAAAATTTACATTTCCCGAAATAGCCCCCAGTTTGATGGTCTGATCATGCCTGCCAAGTTTTCGTTACACCGTCTCTTACAACTAGACATGGGGCGGGTAGTGGTTTTGCCGGGTACCCTGCAGGCGGGTACCCGGCACAATTTTTGCCGGGTACCCGGCAGCGCTTACAGGTCGAGTGTCATGCGTCTCGCTTGCCCGCTCGCTCGGGCGCTACCGACTGTTGCCACGCGCTGATCGCGTTGCGTATTCCGCGGGGTGCGGGGGGGATTGTTTTTGTTAATTCTAGCGTTGACCGAGCGTGACGCGAGTATGAAAATTAATAACTTTTTTTTGTTTTTATCAATTTATAGTGAATTCAACTAAATAACTTTCTAGAAACTGATATATACCTAAAACCATGGGCAAAGTATCTCTCCACACCAGCAAGCTCTATATACAATGAGCGGCTGTTTTCGGAAGCAGGCCTAATTTATGAAAAAAAAGAAGCCGCTTAAATGCTGCTCGTGCTGAGAAGTTGGCGTTTTTGCATCATAATTTACCAATATTAAACTACCAGTACTAAAAATATCGTTTTTTCGTAAAAAATTGTCGATTACAGCCTTTCATTACTTATTAATTAGATTACCATTAGTGTTCCAATAAATGATTATAATACTAATTGTCTTTTTTCTGGACTTGTGAAATTACCCGGCAGTGCCGGGTACCCAGCCGCATTACCCGGTATCCGGCCGGATCCTCAAAAAAGTGCCGGATCCGCCGGATACCGGATCCATGCCGGGTACCCGCCCCATGTCTACTTACAACCTGTAAAAGGTGTAAAAATATCAGATGCAAATATTTTAAGGGGTGAATCAGACTATGAAGCTGAAAAACCTTCTCCAAGAAACATAAGTCGAAATATGTGAATTTTTTTTGGACATCCCACACAAATTGACTTTGTCGGTCGGTAGTTTTGTATTGGAGGTAAAAAAAATATCTCATATTTTGCCTTATGTTCCTTTGGGAAAATTGTTAAATTTCTTGGGCTGATTCACCCCTAAAAATATTCGCAGCAAATTTTTTTACACCCTGAATACTTGCAACTATCGAATTGTCAATGCTTAGTGATTCTACATTGTTAGAGCCTCCACTATAGACAAAACAGCCTCAAGACAGATAGAGATGTGCCACTATCCAAACTAAGGCCTGAATGGTAATGTTCCCAAAAGAAATTCTCCTAGTCCAGGAACATACCAAATAGCTGAAAAGTTAAAAAAAAAATATTATAGTAAAAACTATAATTTTTTGTAAAGATTATGCCTCTATTCATAATCAAAATTGTAACGGATCACACAAACATATGATTTACGGTATAGTATAATCCTTGCAAAAAACAATATTTTAACTATAATTGTAGTTTTATGTTGCTTTCCCGAAATATTCTCAGCAAGTCGTAATGTTCCCGTGCACCAGAAAATAAATTTGGGATTTTTCCCACTTGGGACTTATTTCGGATGATGGCACATCTCTATCTGTCTTGAGACTATTTTAAGTTGTATTGTGTTTGATGGAAACACTAGTTTCACAATGTTTTTTTTTTGTGTCCCGACATGTTTTGCTCAAAAACCATATTCATTGGGAAGGAACATACCCTCACAGTATCCATTAGGTAATTACACAATAAAATTAGTTAATTAATTATTAGTCATCAATTAGACAAGAAAATTATGAAATTTCTCAGTAAATAAACCTTTAAGGATTCCATTAAAGTGAGAGCATAAAAACCATAATTTGCTGTGATGGAATCATGGAATAATTATTGAAATGAGATATGAGCACACCCAACTCTGTCAATAGTTTTTTTGCTGAGTAAATGTGAAAGTTAAAATCTGAGTGTAATGGGTATTCTGAGAGTATGAAAATCAACATGATACAACCCTTAGAAAAACAAACTGATTGTAGAGAGGTACCTACATCAAAAATGTATACAAAAGCCACTTTTATGAGTACCAAAGTCAAATGGCCAGACGAAACGAAAGTTCCCATGAAAAATAGGATGAGTCACGCCTCCTGAATGCCAGTTCAAAAGCAATTGGCGATCCAAAACACAGCAAATCAGAAGGAAAAAAGCTTCCCGAGTTTTCGACCATTTTCGACCTCACAACAATGTATTTTCTAGTTTAATACGGACCTAATTACGCATTATGAACCAGTGTATCAGTGAGACATTGATCTTGGCCTGGATACTCGGGCAAAATTGAAAGAATGTGCGTCAAGACAACACGGGCAAGCATGATCTTATAATATAACCTACGTTTCTCTTGAGGAAATTGAGAAATTTTACTTACAGAGTCCAAATCTGAACACTCGCTGCTGGAATCCGAATCTATAAGGGGTTTGTTTTTCCTCTTAGCCATTTTAGATCACAAAAAAGTTATGTAAAACAAATTATAGGTACGAAATAACGCTTGCTTTCTTCCAAGTTTCACAGATCACTAACATATTTTAATTATAATATGTATCTTTTTTTTGTAAGGTTTTCTAGCCTGGATACTAGTCTGTTAGGCCATATATCTCTCTTTTTTTTACTACTCAATTTTTTTAAATATAGCTTATCTATTCTGGTCAGGTAAAGGTCTTACGACCATGCTGCCTCGTCTTTGGTTAGTATATACTATTCTTGAGAAAATGGGCGTCATTCCTGTAGCGCCTGTGTTCCTTTAGCGAATCATTTTAAATACATGTCATGCATGACGCAAAAGCCAAGAAATGTTTGAGGATTGAACTTGGTACACAAACGAAATGACGCTGAAGAATATTAATACTCGAACACCTAAAAGCATAACATAATGTTCTATAGAGTATAATAAATGTTTTGTATTGTGTACCTTTGTCAGTTCAGCGCCATCTACCGAGTTCTTGGAATACAAGTTTTATTACTTCTCACCCAAAAAGAAAAACTCTTATTACAGTGCAGCAAAAAAGAGTAGAAATTAAATAAAATGGAACTAAAAAATTTGTATGAAAAATTGTTGCCATATTTAAGATTTGACAGATTGCGAAGACAGTGGCGCCCTCATTTTTTGTCTACTCTTTTTTGCTGGACTGTACTTCCGTTGCATTTTAATTAACTTCCCTTTATGTGCCTCTTTAAGGGCAGACCCTGGCAGAGAGCACACCGGCCTGCGTAATGCGGCTCGTATGCAACACGTGTACACGGCGTAGCCAGCGCGTACCGGTTGTAATGTAAGGGATTGTACGGGCGGGACACGGCACGCCCACCACTAACGTTGCGTAGTTAGTCGGTATAGTCTGTAAGTTTAGGTAGTTATCTTTTTGTAAACAAACTTTGTACTAAACTGACAGTTCTGAAGTGATAAGTACCTAAACTTACAGACTATAGTCCGTTCCGTTGCGAAGCTGACGCAGGCCGGTGTGCTCTCCGCTTTATGTGTGGGAGATGTTCTGTATAGAACAATTTGTAAAATTAAAAAAAATTTAACACTTTTATTTATATTTTACAAAGTAGTAAATTATACATTTAACTTATTGTAAGTCAATATTAGTCATTGTAAAAAAAGAGATAATTGTAGGACATATTTTTCTACTTCTTATAAAATTTTATGAATCTAGTGTAAACGAGGCGGCATAATCTTTCTTTTTTAATTTTTCTCACGGAGCGGCTAGAAGTTGGAAAATAAAACAACATTTTTAGAATTTAACAACACACATGTTTAAAAAAAGTGCTATTGGCTATACATAATACTTAATTACTTACATACGAATCTTATATTACAAAATTAGTTTTCTACTATGTCTAGTTAAGCTTAATGTAATAAATAATTAATAAGAAAAACTTTAGAGTATTTTGATTATAAAAAGAGTTTCTAGCCATAAAAAATACGGGGTGTAAGAGACGGTGTAACGAGTGCTCAGACCATGAAACTGTTTCATGGTCCAACTTTTTCTATATGTCGAAAAATAATTTTCGAGTTTCCATACAAAGTCAGTCAGCTGGTCGGGAATTTTGTATGGAAGGTCGAATTTTTTTTTGTTTCCCAACATAGCCCCCATGAAAAAAGTTGTTCAGTTTCATGGTCTGATCACGCCTGCAAAGTTTTCGTTACACCGTCTCTTACACCCCGTATATGGGCCAGATTTGGCTAACACGCGTGTCGTCGGGTGGCGTCGGGTGTAGTGTGTTTTCGCCATTACTCACAGACAGGGCTCTAAGTCTGCTATTTTTTGTCATTGTAACGCCATCGAAACTCAACTGTCGTTCCATTGCCATTGTGATTTTCTATACTTCAAACTGTTAGCAGACTACGAAATGACCGAAATCATCCAATTGGTATCCAATCGACTTGCAACTGAAGCGATTTTCATTTAGCAAACTTAGGGCCCTGGACAGAGGTGATGATGGTCTGACAGTGAATTTTCTATTTCTGAAGCTTGTATGTATTTTTTATTCAAAATGTTTTTATTGTTGACTCTCATGATATGTAGGTAGGTAGGTAAGTATGTACCCACGTACAACCACAGTACAGGCCAGCAAAAAAGAGTAGACAAAAAAGGAGGGCGCCACTTTCTTCGCGATCTGTCAAATCTGACAGAAACCGCTTAAATATGGCAACAATATTTCATACAAAAATTTTAGTTCCATTTTATTTAATTTCTACTCTTTTTTGCTGCACTATACCTATAGTAAGAAACATAAAATTGACATAATGGCTAAATCCATTTAGGTAGGGTATCTGCAGGAAGGTATTGTCAAATTACTCAAAACAATTTTTCATAACTGTAATTATTACTTATAATAGCTATACAAATCGTGTAATACAAAAAGCTGTCATACTTACAGGGCTAAGAAAAAATGCCTATAGTTTGTAAATTGTAATATATAGCTTGGTACCTGTGAAGTTTGACGGATCTATTATAAAAGAGAAAAATAAGGAAAATGGACCTTGTGACATAGATTTGTCACAAACTGACAGACGTCAGTTTCAGTTTTTCAGACGTGTTATTTTATCTACATATAGGTGTTATATATATTATTATTATTTTTACCGCGTCTTCGATTTGTACCATAGTTCACCTGCGCACACCATGTCCTCTGGATTTCTCAAAGGTTGACTGGTAGAGATCCCTTAATGGGATAAGTCCGCCTTTGTGCCTACACATTATATTAGTCTATTTAAGTGTTTTTTGTAACTATTTTAATAGACATTTAAATAGACTGGACTTATACAAGTGTTGTAGTGATGAACTTTAAAAAGATATCGGGATACAGGCATCTATCAGTTGTTTCAACTGCCTGCCTGTTACAAATAATAATAATCACACGACCTGACTCACAAAATACACCGACAAGTATGCCACCTAACACTCAAAACTGACAAACAATCACGATAACTGAATACACCAAACACACAGACAATCACACAACCTGACACACAAAACACAGTCATGAGAGCTGACACACTAGATATACACATTTTAAATCCTGATATGCACTTGGCTTAGGCCCGTGCATACCAGTTTACCGGTGAAAACCGAGAAAAACTAAAGTTTACCAAAAATAATAATAATATTTCCTGTTTGGTACAATAAAGTTATTTTATTACATACATACATACGTCACAGGCATCAAGCTACATTTAAGTGTTTAGCACTATAGTAGGTAGCATTAATAATATGGTAGTTATACATACTGATCATAATAAGGGGCGTATCCGCGTATTTTAATAGGTAGGTACTTTGCCGTGTGATGCCGGCTTAGAATAGCATCACCCCACATTCTTCCCGTGGGTGTAGTAAGAGGCGACTAAGGGACTCGAGAGTATTGGTGTATTACAATTTTTTAGGCGACAGGCTGACAACCTGTCACTATAGTGATACACATGTTTTCTGAAACAACCTTGGAAAACAATCCTCAAAAATGTCAGACGTGGCGATAGCGACCGTATCCATACGGCCGTTGGCGCTCTGCCTACCCCGCAAGGGATGAAGGCGTGGTATATGTATGTACGCAGTTATACATACTAATCATAATAAGGGTCGTATCCGCGTATATTAATAGGTAGGTACCTACTATATCTACCTACTCACTGGCACAAAGAACCGGTAGGTAACCAATCTCAGATGATGATTAGAAAACTATAAAATCTAATCGTTTTCCTGTGGCAATAATTCTTCCTATTAAATCACTCTATCAAATAAAAAATACTGATCAGTGGTGCACGGGATAGTGAGTGATGGTGAAAATTTGTTTTTTTTTTTTTGTATTTATAAGAAATATTGCCGTGTGATGCCGGCGTAGAATACCATCACCCCAATTCTGCCCGCGGGTGTTGTAAGAGGCAACTAAGGGACTCGAGGGTTTTATGTGTATTACCACGTGTTACAATTATACGTAAATATAGACCGTAATTTTACGATCGTTACCGCTCTGCCTATTTTATGATCGTTAAGACGTAATTTGTTTGTGTGTGGAAGCCAATATCGAAATCTTATCACTAATGTTAAAAAGGAATTTTAACTTAATTCTAAGTTTCCGGACGCTCATGGTCCTTTGGTATTTTATTTTTACAAGATAACTTACTACCAACATATTTTACAATAGCAAGAAAAGAACACAGAGTTGGGCTGTTTTTGGTTTTATTCTGCAAACGTTTTGATAGGTGAACCAGCCCAGGAAACTGAACAACTTTATTTCGCCAAGACACATAAAAAATAATAAGAGACGATTCGCCGCGTTTTTTCTGATAAGTACCCATATAATACATCATCATAGAGGGAAGGGCATGTTCAGACCATGAAACTGGGAAGCGATTTTTTCTTGTCGAGTTACCATAGAAAGTCAGATAATAAGGTTTTCTATTAGCTGGGTCTTCATTGAACGAGCAGCCGCAGATGCTCACTGCCGCGCGCAGCATGCGGCGTAATGCGCGGTCGGTGTGGACGTGTTTCGCGTAAGCAGCGCATGTTAAAATTCTCATGCTCGGGCTAAAAACCGTCCACACCGACCGCGCATTGCGCCGCATGCTGCGCGCGGCAGTGAGTATCAGAGGATGCTCGTTCAATGGAGACCCAGCTGTTTAGCAGGCCCTGATTGGTAGTTTCCCTGTCACTAGTAAGGTCACGTGTGGTGGTACTGCAGATGAGCCAATGGGTGTTCGTATAGCGGGTAGAGCGGCTGCGGCGCATGCGCGGGGTGCGGCGGGGGCAGCTGCTGCGGCGGCGCGTCGCTGTCGTCGTCCGTTGAAGAGTCTAGCTGCTTGTCGCCGGTGCCGCCACTGAAAACGATGAAATCCATACTTAATATTATAAATTCGAAAGTAACTCTGTCTGTCTGCTACGCTTTCACGGCCAAATCACTGAACCGATCATCATGAAATTTCACACAGAGATTAGTAAGATACCGAGAACGGACATAGGCTACTTTTTTTCACCACTCGAGGGTCTGAAGTACCTTCAGTAGACCACCAGGTACACCACCAGGAGCCCGCCTAAACTATAGGAGATACAGACATGGCACCAAGCAAAAAATGTTTAACTTGATGGGTAGCTTCTGGTGGCATATAGACTTTGAAGGTTTGGAGTACCTGATGTAGACCACCAGGTGCACAACCAGGAGCCCACCTAAACTATACGAGATAAAGATATGGCACGAAAGCAAAAGTTGTTCTGCTTGATGGGTAGTTTCTGCTGGCATATAGACTTTGAAGGTTTGGTGTTCCTGACGTAGTCCACAAGGAGCACTAATAGGGGCCCAGATTAGCATGTATAATTTAGGACGTTAGTGAAGGAAACAAGGTTATTTTATCATCTAAAATACTAAGTCAGCGAAACGAAGTCGCGGGTACCAGCTAGTACTAATATAAAATACACTCTTTCTCTCTTTTCGTGTGGGAAACCGAGTCGTCCAACGACCCGATGTACCCTAGTGTCAGAATTTTTCAACCGCCTTCTACAAGTAGCAGGCTTCTGACATGGTTGTGTAACGACCGCCGTCTAAGTGATCATAGAAAATACACTGAATTCATGGGTGCCGTGTGATGCCGGCTTATAATGGCATTGCACTCCATTTCTTTCCTGTGGTTGTCGTAAAAGTCGACGAAGAGACGCGAGGGTGTGTACTTATTGCAATTTTAGGCGACAGGCTGACATGTCACTATAGTTACACACTACTTGTCTGATACGACCCTCAAACATTTGTCGGACGTGGCGATAATAACCGCAATTTTACGGTCGTTGACGCTCTGCCTACCCCGCCAGGGATATAGGCGTGATTTATGTGTGTGTGTGAGTGTGTGTGTGTGTGTGTGAGTGTGTGTGTGTGTGTGTGTGTGTGTGTGCGTGCGTGCGTGCGTGCGTGTGTGTGTGTGTGTGTGTGTGTGTGTGTGTGTGTGTGTGTGTGTGTGTGTCTGTCTGACTGAACTCATGGGTATTCGATAGTGTCTTAAATTTATACCGGAGGGCGTGGAAGTGCAATTCAACGAATAGTTGCTACGGCGTTATGTTGGCACCCCTGTCTATCAACACCGTCAAAAACTATGATATTTGCTCGTTTTTACGATTTCATTACAAATTATTGTGAAAATCATGCCAAAAGCATTAAGCAGTGGCGAAAGAACAATTGAGTGAAAACTCTAGAGTGCGTTTATTTCAACTAATAGTTTATATGGCGTTATGTTGGCAGTATTGCAAATGAGTGTTGTTATAATCTCTTACAGTTTATTGATAATAATGAATTCAATTATTTTAGTTTGTATGTTTGTTTCTATAGTTTGAAATTAGTGAAATGAATGACTTATTCATTCCTCCGATTGAATGAGAACTGAACGCATCGATATTACTTTAAATATGGCAACATTATTTTACAAACTGGCATTCAGTTGGCTTCATCTAATTAAAACGATTTTAGTTTCAACTACATGATGTATTGATTAAATAGACTGTCTAGAAGAATAGAAATTTCTCGAAATGGTATTCAGTAAAGGCGCAGATACTATACGCACCAGTTCGGCGCACTAATTACTATTAGACAATCAAGCGAGACAATTTTATTCACTTAGAAGTTTTTGTAACATAGTTGGTGTATTTTTTTGCATTTCACGATTGCAACAGAGCGGAGGCTCGGCCAAAAATAGTCAAAAAACAGATTACAGAAAATTACCGAAGTGCACTGAAACGGTCGTTAATATTTCCATTTTCAAAACGTCAATAAGAAGAATAGTCCCGCCCAATCAGGCGCGAGTAAACTGACGTATCCACGGTGACAGCGCCCCTAGTAGGTAACATGATACGGACGGCCGCCATCACGCTTCGAGGGATACAGCCATACAGCCTTATTCTATTTTGAAAGGTTTTTGCCAATGTCTGGAAATTTTGTTTACAATCATTACTGTTAAAAGTTAAGGAAGTATTCGTTAAAATTAAGGCTATTGATCACTATCACTCGAAATTAGAAAATTCAGTACCAGTGCTCCGTTTTTCGAAACTACAGGCTACAAGTCTACAGGTGAAATTCGATGTACTTTGCGTAGCGGGTCAAAAATCCTGGCTTTATAATGTCACATCGGCTACGCAATGTAGATCGAATTTCACCTGTAGAGTTGTAGCCTGTAGTTTCATTGCATGGAGCACAGGATACCGGGATCCCGAAAATCAGCGGGATGTAAAGGTTGCAATGCCTCCAATATCGTAGGTACCGTTTTTTATTCTTTCCAAATATTAAAATTCGCAAGAAAATGCGATGCACATGGCCATAGCATAGCTTTGGAATGGAATATGTTTTCTTTTAGACGCATATACAAATAAGTATGTTTAAGGTGTAAAAATGTTAGCTGCAAATACTTTAAGGGGTGAATCAGCCTATGAAACTGAACAACTTTTCGCAAGAAACATAGGTCGACATATGAAAAAAATTTGGGCTCTCCATTAAAATTACTAACCGACCAACTCAATTGGTATGGGAGGTGCAAAAATTTTTTCTCATATTTCAACCTATGTTTCTTGGAGAAAGTTGTTCAGTTTCATAGGCTGATTCACCCGTTAAAATATGTGCAGCTAATATTTTTACACCCTGTATTACCAACACCTACAGTATAGTAGTAGGTGTTGGTATTACGCCTACATAAAAATAGTCCTATTGTTCTTTTTCGACGCTTCACAATGGTAACGTCTTTTCGGGATAATAATTCCGCTAATCCTATTTGTATTTGGTGAGGTGGAAACAAACGGCAGAATGCGTGCGGGATCTTTGCCTTCAAGAAAAAAAAGATAATTTTTTGTTGGTCATTCGAGTGTTTCGTTCTACAGTGTAAAGGACAGGTTTCTAAATACATCCACGAGCACGAATCTGAACAACTTCTCACAATTTTCTATTATTTATCTATAGTTTATAAAATATTATTATTTCTTTTATTTTAGCTTGATGCCTGTGACGTTTCGCAGATCCATACTAAAATAGAAGTAAAGTAATGAAAGGAAAATCGACCTTATGTCATAGCTTTGCTCGAAACTGACAGACGTCACAGGCATCAAGCAAAATTTTATAAAGTATAGTATAAATAAACTGTAATAAAGGCGTGATTCGTGTGTGTGAAGTGAATATACGCGGATCCGGCGGGAAAAAAAAAATTGGGATCCTTTCTTTATAAAATAGGTTATACAGGGTGTATAGAAAACTTTGCAGGCGGAGTAACGAAAACCATTAAACTGAACTACTTTTTCTATGGCGGCTATGTTGGGAAACGAAAAAAATTTTCTAGTTCCCATACAAAGTCACTCAGCTGATCGGAAATTTTGTATGGAAGGTCGAAAAAATTTTCACGTTTACCAATATAGCGCCCACAGAAAAAAATGTTCAGTTTTATGGTCTGATCACGCTCAAAGTTATCGTTGTTACACCGTCTCTTAATCATATAATTAACATCATAATTATATAACTTTATCGTGTTATACGACCGTTGGTAGGTACTTACTACTTAGTAGATATTGGGGTGATGCCGAATACTTTTACTTCAACTATAAATTCTCTTACAAAATAACAATAGCAAAAATTACGAAACAATAACTAAATAATAATAAAACCCTGAGTGCGGCCCTGTTCGCTTTTAGGAACGCAGATGTAGTGGTGTCAGGTTACATGTCTCTGTCCCTTTCTAACATATAGCTGTATCTCAGTCTGTCATCGCGAATCGTCACTGTTTATTTAGTAGAGTCGCCAGGGACAGTCTAAGTCCTAATTTTCATCTTATTAATTAAATATAGGTCCAGTCTATATATTTTTTTATTGATACAATTTATTGGGTAGGTAGGCAGGCCTGCATATTATAGTGTTGTTACGAAGTGAATCATTCAAAAACTCCTGAGTGAATAAAATTGTTTCGATTATCTATTGAATAATAATTAGTGTGCTAAACTGCCGATATCGGGTACGGGCTTCGAACTTTAGTCGTGCTTTATAGATACATACCTAACATACCAACGAGTTTTCGACGGCTATATTCATATTCCTATAGCATCTACGCCTATACTGAATACCATTGCGAGGAAACTTGTTAAACTGTCCTATTTTTCAATACATCATGTAGTTGAAACTATAGATGTAAGTATAAAACATAGCAATACTTATAGCAATTTTAAAGTTTGAAATTAGTGAAATGAGTGAGTCATTGTGCATTCATATGATTGAACGAGTACTGAACGAATCACTATTACTTTAAATATGGCAACATTATTTTAGAAAGTGACATTAGAAACTACCAGCTAGCTCATGTAATTAAAAATATTACTTTGTTTAGAACTTTAAAACTACACATCGGATTTTGATGCAGTTTTTTTAGCTGATAGAGTGGTTTAAGAGGAAGGTTTATATTTATAACCCGTGCCAGGAAAACATGAGTTGCAGATTACGATTTTACAGCTTCAACATTTTTACTTATCCAATCCACAATTTATCAAAACCCATACACATTTCATATCACAGAAAACAATGAAACGTATTCCAATCTAGCTCTTGTTTCTCTTTCAGTAAGGGCTAAAGTCCCGTGTATTAGGATGGTCTGCAGTCTGGTAGGGTATCATGTTACCGAAGCCATCGTAATGGTTAGGCAAACGCGGCTCCCCTATTATGTGTATGGACGGAGTGTGTGTGTCTGTGCGTATGACAGACATCTGTATTGATACGATTTGAAGTTTTGAAGAGAAGCCAAGGAGTTCTAATTTAACGTTATTGGTAAGACAATGAAAGATAATTCAATTCTTCTTTCTTTTGTGTGAGGAACATCAACTCGTCCAACGGCCAGAAGATGGACGCCCCAAGTCTGCTATTTTTGTCATTGTAACGTCATCGAAACTCAACTGTCATTCCATTGCCATTATGATTTGCTATACTTCAAAACTGTTAGCAGACTACGAAACTACTAAAAAATCTAACTAAGATCCAATCGACAACCAACCTTAGATCCAACTGAAACGATCTGTATTAATCAGACTTAGGGCCTTGGTGTCAAGAGTTTTAACCGCCTACTACTATTAGCACGCCTCTGACATGGTTGTGTAACGACCGCCGTCTAAGTGATCATAGACAGCAACCGGGACCTACGGCTTAACGTGCCCTTCGAAACACGGAACCATCTTTCTTATGGACAATCACTTACTGTAAAATGCACACACTGTTCTGGGTATTATTTCTTTTTTATTAATTCTTTTTTTTTTCTATGTATCAGGAGTTTATTTTTACACTACCCGATTACAAACATTTATTTTCTGCTCGGTTTTGTTTCCCGCTTTAACTCGCGGGCGACGGCTGAAAACCAGTGTTGCCTCCTGGCTAAATACACTGAGCTTTAGCTCTTTCACATCACTGCAGCACACATGTTTGTGTGGGATGAACTAAAATGTATCCCCTCAAAAACATTAATATGTAAAAAATTCCAAGTCTCGCTACTGAGCTGTTCAACCGTAAAAAGGTATGAGATCCATTTGAAACCAAGTCGGCTATCGATTTGTTCATTTGCCACTTAAGAGATCTATCTTAATTAATTACGTAATTAGTTAATAAGCATTATTTTATAGTGACCATATCAATATTTTCAATATATTTTAATGTTTACAATAAATTGAATGACTTAGCCATCGCACTAGAACAGAAGGTTAACGTGTAATACATATTAAAATTAATACATTCAGTGCGATTGCCAAGTCATCAGTCGTCAGTCACTGTTCGCGATGGACATTAAAATAGCGATAGCGTGTTTTAGAAACTAACAGCGACATCTGTGATTATTTTGCTGGACCAAAACAAAGTATTTTAGGAGCGACAGCAAAATATAACTTGGTAAACAGTACATTTCTATGGAATTACAAAGTTATTTATGCTATCGGTTTATCTAGAAAACTACATTGAAATTGCTAGATTATTAAGTTTTTCCTTGATTTATACACTAAACCCAAATTATATTCCAAATTAGAAGTCTCTATGTCTGCTAGAAGTGCCTTAGAATTTTGATGATCGGTCAGTGAGTGAGTCAGTGACAAAATTAAGAACTTTGACTAGCTATAATTCCTAAACCACTGGTTCAAAGTGAACGAAATTTGAAATATACCATATCTACAGGGCTTTTGATTGATTCCTGAAGTTTCAAGTCTTTTGTTTTATCCACAAGAAAGTTATAAGGTGTTGAAAATGGCCTGAACCGCTTCGAGAAAAGGATGGTACGGCTGTGCCGCTTTCTAGCTCGACTTGGCGGGGGCACTGCCGTGCCCCCAGATTTTAATTTTATAATTTTATATTTCCTTGCAAATGTTAAATGTGTGTGATGCAGGAATATGAATAAAGCATTTATCTATCTATCTATCTATCAATCAGACTGGGAATAAACTCAGAGTTTTGGGTTCCTCGCAACACATTTCCAGCATTACTCGCAACACATCCGTCGCAACATCTTACCAGGGGGTCTCATTCCTTCCTTACAAAAGGAAATTAATTAAAAAGAAATCAATAGATGGCGATACGGGTAGCGAATGTAACTTAAGAGCTTTAAATAAAGGCAAATTTACAAAAACAAGATATTGGAAAATTATAAATACATTATTTAAGATGTTATAAGACGGAAAACACGCGAACACACACATTCACTTATTTGCAATATTTTTTAATACAAATTTCGTCAATACGAAGTATCCAATAAATAAGCTAGATGTCGCTAGCAACGCACGCGCTGAGTAGACATATCAAATAGCTTGCCAATTGCCATTTTAGGGCAATCAATTTCCCTCTATGACGTTAGGTTAGGTTAGGTTAGTTTAATATAGGTATTTGTTAGAATGTAATAATGTAGTCTACTAGGTATATTATTTAAATAAGTACGTATTATTCCATATTATATTTGTTTTATAAATTATTGTAGGTATATCATAGTATGTTGTACACGTCAACTGCCGCACTTTATGCCATCTCACTACCCTTGGTCTGCGGGAAGAGATTTTTTTTTAGAAATAAGTTGACCTGTTGTGTATTGTTCTCAATGTTATGTCGTTTGTGTTCTATTGTGTACAATAAACGGTTAAATAAATAAATTAGGTATCTGTACTACTCTAGTAGTATTAAATTATCTGTGACCTTACACATACTCGTGATTCTATTGGTGGACTTTATCCTCGCACACTGCTTAGCCACCTCGCACATCTCTGGTCCTAATAGGGTCCCGTTTTGATCCCTTGAGTACGGAACCCTAAAAAACAGATTGCCCTAAATTGTGTATTTTTTTTATTTGTGGTTCACGGCGGGAGTCGAACCCGGGACTTCTGCGCCACTGAATCGGAACAGATGCGGCTCTGTCCAACACCTACTACTATACTGGGCAGTATAGTAGTAGGTGTTGCTCTGTCCGTGAAGAGATCTACTTTTGTTTTACTGAGATAAAAAAAAAAACAACTTTATAGTATGTCGGATCCCTCTGGGTTTTCGGAGTCAAAACATAGTCAACTAGTAATTATTTTTCGAAAAAAAGAAATTAATAGGGGCATGTCTTTAATTTGTCCTTGTTTATTAATTAACTCAAACCTTGAATATTTTGAAAAATTATGAATTAAGTGGTATTTTTAAGCGGTATGAATCACCCTAATTCTTCCCGCGGGTGTTGTAAAGGCAACTAAGGAACTTGAGGGTATCATGTGTATTACAACTTTAGGCGACAGGCTGACAACCTGTCACTCCAGTGATACACGAATCATCTGAAGGGGCCCTCAATACATGTCAGAAGTGGCGATAACGACCGGAAACGATCGTTAACGCTCTGCCTACCCCGCAAGGGATAAAGGCGTGATTTGTGTATGTGTGAAAAAAGTAGCTCATTTGATCTGCTAAGCAACAGAACCCAATCTGGAACAGCTGTCAAATAAAGCTGAGTTTTTGTTTTGACTGACCTAATGACGAAGAATTTGCAGCGTTAGCTATGTAATCGATACAATATGGCACTTTCTATGTAGGAGTAGTATAAAAGTGAAAATAGATGGCGCGGTTTAGGAGATAGGTAGGTATGAACTTTTTTGTTCATACTGACGCTCCGATCAAAGAGATAAAACATTATAGTAATACCCAGTGTCTCGTTGCGAGTCATCTATATTTTCTGGCACTTGACATATTCTTCAGAACAAATATATAAGTGATCTGTGGCCCTAGAAAGTCCCTAATTCTGTTATTATGATTATGAGTTATGACCGTACGTTTTGCTTACTACTAAGGATTTGTTAAATAATTTACATTTGATGGCTAAGATAAGGAATGAGTATATAAGAGAAAGTTTGAAAGTTTCTCCAGTGACAGATAAGATGAGAGGGAACCGTCTTTCTTGGTATGGGCATGTTAGGAGGGATGAGGAGCATTTGCTAAAGAAAGTAATGAACATGAATGTGGAAGGATGCAGGAAGAGAGGACGGCCCAAAAAGGTTTGGATGGGTTGTGAAAAAGACGACACGAACAATAAGGGCATAAATGAGGATTTGACTGCTGATAGAGATGAATTGAAGAAGAAAACATGATGATGACATACCTGTCTTTGTGTTCAGCTTGTCTATCTCGCTGCCGTCTATTTTTAAACCAATTTGATACCTGAAAGTTAGACACAAAACATTATAATAAAATAAATGAGGATTAAATGAAAATAAGAAATCGAAAAATTTACAAGCGGCGACCGGGATTTGAACCCGGGCCGCGTGGGGAAGCGGCCCACTGCTCTACCACTGAGCTATCGACACAGGTGCATGGAACTTCGTTTACTAGGAAAATGGACTTATGTCATATCATTTGTTCCAAGGTCACAAACGTCACAGCCTCACAGGTATAGAGCCAAATTTTACAAAGTACCTTACTTACTACTCATAGTTCTCAAAACAGCTGATTTTCAAATTCAAAATGACAAGCATTCGACCATAGACTACAATTACTTTTTAAGTCAATGAACTTTGCTATGATTTCGGTAAAAATGGAAATGAAACATTGATAATGAAGTTATCTACGCACTGGATAGGTTGTACCATTGGACTGACAGCTAGTTTTGCGGCCCTAATTGAAAGGCCACCTACGAGAGTACCGCGTACTATTTGTTTTCCTTGACTGCCAGCGCCACAGTGGCGACTTCGGAACTAAATTATTTAGTTCCGGGTACTTTCGTGCTTGCTTCCCTTGACTGCCAGCGCCAAAATAGCGATTTTCAATGAGCGCCACCAATATTTTTGCAACAACCAGTTCACAGCTAATTTCATGTCAGTGGAATGAATGCAGAAGCTATTCGGAAAAAAGGCAAACTGAGAAAGTTGGCAAAGGTGGTGGTATCAATATTTTTGTTAAAGCACGGTCGCCGAGCAGGAAGAATTTCGTACATTGACCTATTTACCTACTGACAGTGGTCACAAACATTTTTTTGTCGTGTACTAGTTAAAAATATAGGATTTTTATATTTACCTACCTTGAATAGCGGAAAAGTGGCAAATAAATATTTTTATTTGAAATAACAGTTTTTGGTAATAGATAATATAATTAGGTATTTTAGATTTGATGTTAATAAATACAATCATTTTAAAAATAAATATTTATTATTTATTAATCAGAATCAGATTCCGTGGTATCAGAGTTGCTGCTTTCCTCAGACGACGTTTCACCTGTTACATTGATGATAAAAGAATCAATAGTTTTGTCGATATTATTGTCTAAACCACCTAATTTTATTTCCTCCTTTTTTACGTGGCTTATACAGTTTTTCCATTTTTCCGGTGTAATGTTTTTCAACGCCTCTTGGAGCAATTTTTTTACGTCTACCATCTTAAATGTGGTATTATTTCTTGCCACGTAGCCCTTCACGTCTGCCCACACCAATTCAATAGGGTTCAACTCACAGTGGTATGGAGGTAATCTTAATACCTCCACACCAACTTCTTTCGCCATTTCATCTATAACGTACGATTGGTACTCTGTTTTTACACCTTTCACCTTTTCCAATAACTGAACTTTGGTTTCTTTTGGTTCATAAGTAATCTTCTTAGATGTGAGCCATTTTTGAATATTTGTTTTATTCCAACTTGTGACGGGGGTTTTCTCCTTTCGCCTTGAGTGGTAGCTCGCATTATCCATCACAACCACCGCGTTCGGCTCAAGTCTTGGCAACATTTCTTCGAACCAATTTTCGAATTTGGCGGCGTTCATTGATTCGTGATAATCGCCTGTACCTAAAAATTAAATACAAATACAAATGTGTTTATTTCCACAAAAAATAACCTACATTAAAGCATAAAATAATACACGTTTACATAAAGGTGTAGGCAAAGCCTATTGCTAACCTTTGCATTCAAAAACCAATTCTGATTCCGGCACGAATCCTTCTTTGCCTCCAATATGCAGAATAATTAAGCGGTTGCCTTTAGACGTAGGATTCTTAGCGCCCGTCGACAGACCCTCTAAAAAGGCTTGTTTGCGTGACTTCACTGTAGTGTCTTCCCACACTTTGCCGACAGTGTGCCCTGAAAATATATTTTTTGTTTTATTATATGTTTAAATTGAATAGAAAAAATAAATACAATTTTAAAAAAATAAGAAATATGTATTATAGTTTTAAAACTAATGAAATCGCGGGTTAAATGTAAATCAAATATATAGTCTTACCTGCATTCACCCAAGTTTCATCCAAGTAATATATTGGTCGTCCTTGCTCTCAAAAAGTTTTCATGTTTTTCAAATATTTTATACGCCACAATGCTATGTCATCTCTATCGATTAACGCATTATTTCTCCTTCGTTTGACATATTTAAATTTCAAATGTTTTAGAACTTTTTTCAGCGATGTCAGGCCCATGCTTGGTAGGGATTCATCGGCATTTACTACCTGTAACACCTTTTTTGCTGTAGGTAACTCTCCTTTTAAATAAAAGCTATGCACAATTTTTCTAATGCACGACTTGTCGAAATCATCTATCTTTTCAATAATTGACATGCGTTTTTTTGGTGCTGCAGCTGGCTTGACAGTTTCCGTTTTAGTGTATTCGTTTAGAATACGGTACACCGCCGATTTCGAAATGCCCAAAATATCGGCCGTTTTATCTTTCATCTCCTGTTTTGAAGGATATTTATCGGCAGGCCAAGATTCTTTTACGTATTTAAAGACGTTGATAATCATCAACTTCTCACTTTCACTAAAGTGCGACATTTTTCGCTTCTTCCGCGGAGAAACAAAGTCTTTGAATGGACGCGAGGTAGACGGCCCCGGTTCCATTTTCAAAAAAACTTAACAATGTAGAACCGACTAACAAGAAAACTAAATAACGATAACTTAACAGTAATTTACCAAGAAAACAAAACAAAACACAAACGTCTGCAGAAACTATTTCACTACGAACAAATTGACCGATCACTAGCGCATCCCGTTATGGAATGTCGTCCGTTAAATTTTGATTTTTGAACAAGCGATAAAGCGTCGAGTGGGCGTTATAGGCTTGAGTCAAGGTCAAAAAAATGCTAGCGTACAAATATAAACCTTACGTAAGCACACAAAAGGTTTGTAACTCCTGATGCCCGCTCCTGACGCTACCGTGTGAGCGGGATGCAACTTATTCACGCGTGAGAGAGGGAGACAGGTAGAACCAGGTCAATGTACGAAATTCTTCCTGCTCGGCGACCGTGCTTTAGTTTGAAGTTATTGTTGCCATTAGAAGAAATTAGTTCCATTCGTTTTCCTCAAAATGGCGAGGTTTTTTATCTTTCTGGTCAAGATATACGGGGTGTAAGGGACAGCGTCCCGAATACTGATAGGGTGCAAGCAGACCATGAAACTGAACAACTTTCCCCTAGGAACATATGTCTGGAAAGGACAAAAAATTTTCGACCTTCCTTACAAAATCGCGATCAGCTGACTGCATTTACTATGAAAAACCAAACATATTTTGTCGTTTCCTGACATATGTTCCTAGGGGAAAGTTGTTCAGTTTCATGCTCTGCTTGCACCCTATCAGTATTCGGGACGCTGTCCCTAACACCCTGTATAAGTATGTCTGTCTCTGTATGTTTGTAATTGAACCCCCCTGAGTTTGAGGAAGCGGCAGTGGTGTAGAGTTACCATCACCGCAGAATAAGATCTGCTCCGACGAACATATTTTTTTTTATACAAGATGTAAAAAAAATTGCTGCAAATATTATAAAGGTTCCCCAAGAAAAATAGACGAAATAATGAAAAAAAAAATTACCTCCCACACAGCTCGGCTGCTACGTTTTGTGTGGGAGGTCCAAAATTTTTTTTCATATTTCTACCTATGCTCTTTTGGGAAAGTTGTTCAGTTTCATGGGCTGACTGCAACGAATATTTTTACACCCTGCATAAGGTGTAAAAAAAATTACTGCAAATATTATAAGGGTGAACCATCATAAGAAACTAACCGACTTTCCCCAAGGAACATAGGTTGAAATATGAAAAAGCAATTTGGACATTTGCAGCTAATAATTTTACACCTAATTCCTGGGCCTGCATCCGATCCCGCGATTCTGACCCTTATTGTGATGATACTAAGGTTTCTATTGCTTTGACATGTTCTGCGACATACGACATATATGCGTGTATGGATATTGACGAAACATAACTATAAACTAACCTACATACTATTTAGAAAGGTACATAAACTAAAAAATAATCGATAAAAATAAAAACATACATTGACTGACGACCGTTGTGGCGCAGTAGTCGTGCGACTGCCTTTGACTCAGAGGGTTCCGGGTTCGATTCTTGGTGGGTCACTCCCAGTTTGGTTAGGACATGGCGGGCTGAACCACCCGATTGTCCATAAGTAAGATGGATCCGTGTTTCGGATGACACGTTAAGCCGTAGGTCCCGGTTGCTGTCTATGATCACTTAGACGGCAGTCGTTACCCAATCATGCCAGAAGCCTGCTACTTGTAGAAGGCGGTTAAAAATTCTGACACTAGGGTTCATCAAGTCGTTGGACGATTCGAAAAGAAGAAAACATAAATTTTTCTCAATCCGAATCTAGGGTTAAAAACGGATAACCAACTTACTTGTACAGTAGTTAACCCGGTGGTTTCGGCTAGTTCTCGTTTCTCTCTCGGTGATGGATATGGATTGTGCAGGTACCAATCTCGAAGCACGGACCGCGATTTTTCCTGTAGGCAAAATATATTTTTCATCCCATCTGTTCAAAAAACTAAGCTTTAGGCGCACACAAAATGCGAACAAATAGGTCATTTTAACTCGAGGGACTAAAAGTGATTTGAATTCGGAACATTAATATCTGCAGTCAATAAAACGCGAATTTGCTATAGTAATTTCGCATTAGCATGGCAATAGCGATCGTTGACATAACTACCACTGTACTCGTACTTTATATAGCGATATATCGTTTTCCTCAGTAAATGTATACGACATGAATACCTCTAGAGTACAGGGATACAAGCCAAGCCTCTGCAGTGAAGTTTGATTGTATCCCTATACTCTAGCGATAATCATATCGTTAACAGTTACTGAGGCAAACGATATATCGCTTTCTAAAACATGAGTACAGTGGTAGTTTGTGTCAACGATCACCAACGCGAATATACAATAGAGATGGAACGCTTTTGACTGAAATACTACCTAGTATCTGCTATTTATCGACTATTTTACACCTAGTATTTACCTTATTCCTACCAAAACTTGAAAATAAAAAGAATTGTGTCAATTTTTATTTTTCTTTTGGCGCTATTTATGGCAATCAATATGGTGACATAGGTTCCTAAAGGAAAGTTGTTCAATTTAATGTTCTGCTCGCACCCTATCAGTATTCGGCTGTCCCTAACACCCTGTATATTATTTACCTTAAAACAATAGCTGGTCTCCTCGCCGTCCCAGATGGTCCGGGGCAGGGGGAACTTGCGCCGGACCCTGTACTTGCCCACAGCGCCCAGCGGCCTCCCTCTTAACCGTTCTGCTTCTAGATAATGCGCTGTGGACAAGGATATCTTCTTTAAAAAGGGAAACGACTTCAAATAACGTGTAAAAGTGCGAAAGTCCATTTTTTGTCGGTTATATGTCTAAAACTTTTTCCCAAATAATTTGCTGAAACCCGCATCAAAATTGGTTAGGCCAAACGCGAGATAATCGCGGACAAATATACATACAGGTCAGGTTTTTTTAGAAGTCGGTTTCAAACGATCATTGTCACTACACAGTATAAAGCAAAGTTGCTTTTCGCGTCTGTAAGTATGTATGTTATGCATGTTTGCTTAAAATCTTAAAAATCACACAACAGATTTTGATGCAGGTTTTTTTAATAGATAGAGTGATTCAAGAGGAAGGTTTTTATGTGTAATACTTGCCGGGAAAATAGAGTTGCAGCGGACGCAGCCGCTGGGCGGGCCGCTAGTGCTAAGATAATTCCACAGTGCAGCTCTTACAGTAAAGAGAATCAAATATACTTATAGATTATTTTTCAGTTTCGTTCAGCCCCATCTAGTTATATACAATCAAAGATTGCCCAAAAAAAGTTTCTACCAATCAAGATACCACTTTACTCATCGGGATATGCGCTCAGATATGAATAGGGTCTTATGATAATAACAAGAACGTGTTACAAGCTAAAATCGGTATGTAGGTACCAAACTATTGAATCTCTCTCTTCTCTCTTTTCGTGTGGGACACCGAGTCGTCCAACGACTCGATGAACCCTAGTGTCATAATTTTTCAACTGCCTACTACATGTAGCAGGCTTCTGACATGGTTGTGTAACGACCGCCGTCTAAGTGATCATAGACAGCAACCGGGACCTACGGCTTAACGTGCCATCCGAAACACGGAACCATCTTACTTCCGGACTATCGGGTGGTTCAGCCCGCAATGTCCTAACCAGACTGGGAACAAATTCACAAAGTGATAAATATCAACTTTGTGAGTGACCCACGGAGAATCCAACCCGGAACCTTCTGCGTCAAAGGCACTCGCACTACCACTGCGCCACATCGGTCGTCATTTATTAATTCAATAAATGGGTAGATTTAGGCCGTGCGCAGACTATAGTCAAAACAGTCTCAAGACAGAAAGAGATGTGCTGCCGTTTCTGCATTGAAATTGCTAGATTTTTAAGTTTTTCCTTGATTTATACACTAAACCCAAATTATATTCTAAATTAGAAGTCTCTATGTCTGCTAGAAGTGCCTTAGAATTTTGATGATCGGTCAGTGAGTGAGTGAGTGAGTCAGTCAGTGACAAAATTAAGAACTTTGACTAGCTATAATTCCCAAACCACTGGTTCAAAATGAACGAAATTTGAAATATACCGTATCTACAGGGCTTTTGATTGATTCCTGAAGTTTCAAGTCTTTTGTTTTATCCACAAGAAAGTTATAAGGTGTTGAAAATGGCCTGAACCGCTTCGAGAAAAGGATGGTACGGCTGTGCCGCTTTCTAGCTCGACTTGGCGGGGGCACTGCCGTGCCCCCAGATTATAGTGATTAGTATATTCTTTGAAAGGATTATGCTTCTAATCATATTAAAACTGTAACGGATCGCACAATACACGTTATGCACATTATCGCACAATATGCCCATTTTTTTGTTATTACCGGAAGAATTCGAGTAGGTAATAGTCGGTAGATGATGGTCGACATCGGTAGTGCTACCGATTATTGGGGTGGCTACGTGAAAACTGCATGCGAATTGCCAATTGTCTTCAAGTTGGCTTAGTAAGAAAGTACAGATGTTTGTAAATAAGCTGAGGTCCGGAAAACGGTATGTACCATGTTGCACTTTATTCAGAACCTCTGCTGTTAGCGCACATGCTAAGATAACTTCAGTTATAAGGTAAATTTTAAATTTGTAAAAATACAAGATGTAAAAAAAATTGCTGCAAATATTTTAAGAACCAGCCCATGAAAATGAAATTTGACAAAGGTAAATAGCTCAGTGGCAGAGATTGCTGATCGACGCATGTCAATTTTTCAATTGCTATTTTCATTTATTTTTCATTTGGGCCTATTCATTGGTTGGTTTTTTATTCATCCAAAAATGTTTGTTTACAGACAAAAAAAACGACCTCATTTTATACTGTGCTAACTTGGTATTGTTAAAAGAAATAATACAGATATTTTTTTATAATTATTATAGAAACTAGCGGCCTGCCCCATCGGCTGCGGCCGCTGCAACTCATTTTCCCGCGGGAATAAGGATTTTTCCACACACATATCACGCCTTTATCCCTTGCGGGGTAGGCAGAGCGTTAACGGCCATAAGAATACGGTCGCTATCGCCACGTCTGACTTTTTTGAGGGTTGTTTTCCAAGGTTGTTTCAGAAAACATGTGTATCACTATAGTGACAGGATTTTTCCCGGCAAGTATAATACATAAAAACCTTCCTCATGAATCACTTTATCCTTTAAAAAACCTGCATCAAAATCAGTTGTGCAGTTTTAAAGATTTAAGCAAACATAACAGACAGACGCAAAAAGCGACTTTGCTTTATACTATGTAGTGATATTAGGAGGAAAATGTGTTTAGGTAATTTTATAATACAAACTAATCCAGTTTGAATGTTTGTTTCAGAAAAATGTTGCCCTATCTTTCTTTCTTCTTTTTAATCTTTATTTCCGCTGCAGCTGCCAACTGCACTTCCAAATTCGACGGTCGCTTATATTCAAGAACCTCCGTTCTAACAATCGATGGACTCCCTACAAACCTCGCCCATAACCCTGTCAACGGAGATATCTTTTTTACATTAATTGACATTAGCTCTTTAGAAAATGTGGAAAATGCCAAAATGGACCAATACGTGCTTCGCGATGGTAAACCAATCAAAATTGATCATGTGAAAGGGCAAACAGCTGCTGTCGATAGCAAAACTGGTAAAGTGTACATAGCTAGTGCAAATGGATTACATGTACTCAATGGTACTAATACAACAAGCTTTTCTACCCTGACAGACGAAGACATCGTACTAATGTTTAAACCTGCAAACGAAAACGTTTTATACATTGTAGATTTTCCAGAAAACGACGTATACAAGTTTGATATGGATAAAAATGAGAAGACGAAGATTGATAATGTACCCTGTGCTTTAATTCTTGCTGTTGATTCAAAGGAGAATATCTATTACGAATGTGACTCACGATATGTTAAAGTATTGTTGAAAGACTTTCATAAACCAATAGCTTTTGTTGGTATTAGTAGCAATAGCGCCAGGGCTTTAGCCGTTGACAACTATGACAGAGTAATATTAGCGGCAAATGATGGCTTATACCACCTGAGACCAGACAATGTGATACCGAAAAAGCTGATGAATATTGATTTTGTGCCTTCGGGCATCACGTTTGGTGACGATAACATATACATCTCAACGAAGAATGTAATTTATGAATACAGTGAAAAAGAATGTTGATATTAAAAGAAAATTAGCGCATTTAAAATAAAGATTGCCGTGTGATGCCGGTTTCGAATAGCTTGACCCCACATCCTTCCCGCGGGTTTCGTAAGAGGCGACTAAGGGACTCGAGAGTATTGGTGTATTACAATTTTTAGGAGACAAGCTGACAACCTGCCACTATAGTGATACACATGTTTTCTGCAACAGGCTTGGAAAACAATCCTCAAAAATGTCAGTCGTTGCGATAGCGACCGTATTCTTACGGCCGTTAGCGCTCTGCCTACCCCGCAAGGGATGAAGGCGTGATATGTATGTATGTAGTAAATAAGCGCATTTAAAATAAATATTTACCGTTACCGTGTTTTTATTTCAACACATACATTGTAAGTAAGTACTTACTACTTAAGGTACCTACTGATAAGGTAGGTACTAGTGATAATGACCCAGTATCAAAAGAAACAATCAAACATTCGCACACATCAACACGAGTAATAATATAGGGTGTAAAAAATTAGCTGCAAATATTTTAAGGGGTAGACTAGTCCATGAAACTGAACAACTTTTCCTAAGGAACATAGGTCGAAATATGAAAAATAAGTTTGGACCTCCCATACTGAATTACCAAGCGACCAAATCAATTTGTATGGGAGGTCAAAATTTTCTTTTTCATATTTCGACCTTTGTTTCTTGGGGAAAGTTGTTCAGTTGTATGGGCTGATTCACCCTTTAATATATTTGCAGCAATTTTTTTTACACCCTGTGTATTGATTTGTTCGTATACGTCAAGTACCACGTTATTTTAAGAAAATATAGATGGCGCGCAACGAAACGAGTTACATGGTAAAGACTGTAGGTATGCTTTGCACGAATCAGGTCAATTTAATGATGATCTCATTTCTTAGTGTGAACTAGATTATCCTGCGTCCTACATCTAAACAGTCTGAAGTAGTGAGTGCTAAATTCAGAAGACGATCCTAAAGGAGAATGCCCACACATGGGCTAACCATGTGTCTTGCGTAACAAAACAAATGAATGCAATATATAATATCGCCAATTTCAATGAAAAATAGCAACGTTAATTGTTGCACAAAACCCGGAAAATTTATAAAAATAAAATTGAAAATCTACGTTTACCTATTTTAACAAATAAAATTACTGAGGCGTAAACCTTTTGTACACTGCTTACCAAAAATAACGTATTTAGAACTAAATACACAAAAGAGCGCCAAACATCAGCACTTTTGTCTCTTTCGATGCCCGACTTTGACACTCAATAACTCCAGAACTAGTATGCAAAAAAAAACCCTATGCAAAACTGATAAGCAATATTTAATCGCCATTATTATATAACTTTGGCTTTGATGCGATTCCTGCAAAAGTGACGCAAGACTGATGAAAAACAGGACGAAAGTCAAAAGTTGTCATGATCCTTTCATAATTCGGTAAAATAATTCAAAAAATAAAAAACCGGTATTCGGTAAAATAAAATAATTCAAAAACCACAGCATTTTTAAGAATGGCTTGGCTAACGAATTGTTCTCTTAGAATCCAAATAGTTTTCATAGGAAGTCTTTTTTTATAATTTTGAACTAATAAATAGTTTGCAAATCGCGAGGACCGAACTATATGAAAACTAGCCGTCTTCCCGGTCGACGAATTTTTTGATTTCTCATTTTCTTTTATGCGAATAATACAGAGTGTGAAAAACGGTGTAACGAAAGCTTTGCAGGCGTGATCAGACCATGAAACTGAACAACTTTTCCTAGGGCGGCAATTTTGGGAAACGAAATGAATTTTTAGAGTACCCATACAAATTCAATAAGCTGATCGGGAATTTGTATGTAACGTCGAAAAAAAATTCACGTTTACCAACATAGCCCCCATAGAAAAAGTTGTTCAGTTTCCTGGTCTGATCACGCCTGTAAAGTTTTCGTTACACCGTCCCTTACACTCTGCATAGCACTGTAAGTGCGAAATCAAAATAAAGTGCCGCGTTGTTACCTTAGATATTTGAATGTGACTTAACCTAGGACTCGGGGCAGGTCAGCCTTCACGTTGCAGAGGTCAGATGGCAGTCGCTGTGTGTAAAAACTTGGTTCCATGTCAACTCCCCTAGGCTAGGTAGCCGACCCCGACAGAGAACGGGATAAGACGAGGAGAATGATGAGTACTGTGGCACTTGCGTGCCGCCACGATGAAATGTAAGAGGTTCTTGGGACACTTCAATATTATATTATCAAGGAAAAGAAACCCTAAAACAATTAAAAGCTAGGTTAGCATGAGTAGGGGATGAAGGTTCATGAGCTAGGACAACACGTGGACTGATAAATACCTCTTTGAGGGTTTCCCTTAGCTTTTTATGATTTCGCTGCCACACACGTTACGAATTATGGTTTTCTTCACACGTACATGCACTTTTAACAAAACGTTATTTATTTCGAGCCTTGCCTTTCCTGTTAGGCGATTTGCTCTCGACTGAGTCAAAAAGTCAGTCTTACCTTTCAACCACAGACTCTGCAGTTTCGCATGGTTATGCGCGCTAAATGTGTGCGATTCCAGTAGTCTATACAACTCCTTGAAGTTCCCCCTGTGGAAGGCCACCATGGCCTTTGCCTTCAGGACCGACTCGTGCGCGTGTAGACGCTCACACGCCGGTAGAGACCAGAGGAATCTGCCCAGCCTCTCTATGTTGCCGGCTTGTTGGAGGACCTGTTAAACAGATAACCGAAAGTGGAACAAGCTTGTAATGTACACATACACACACACAAATCAGGGCTTAAGGGGTAGGCAGAGCGTTAACGACCGTGAAATTACGGTCGTTATCGCCACGTCTGACAAGTATGGAGGGCCCCTTCAGATGATTCGTACCGAATTCGTACAGATGAACCGAAAGTGGAGCAAGCTTGTAAAGTACATACATACACACACACAAATCAGAGCTTTATCCCTTGCGGGGTAGGCAGAACGTAAACGATCGTGAAATTGCGGTCGTTATCGCCATGTCTGACAAAGTATTGAGGGCCCCTTCAGATTATTCGTGTATCACTGTAGTGGCACAGCCTGTCGCCTAAATACGTGTAATACGTGGTAATATGAAACCCTCGAGTCCCTTAGTTGCCTTTTACTATACCAGCTGGAAGAGTTGGGGTGAAGCTATTCTATGCCGGCATCACACGGCATGGTAATGATAATAATAATGATAATAACTGACGACCGATGTGGCGCAGTGGTAGAGCGACTGCCTTTGACGCAGAAGGTCCCGGGATTCTCGGTGGGTCACTCACAAAGTTGATATATATCACTTTGTGAATTTGTTTCCAGCCTCGTTAGGACATTCCGGGCTGAACCACTCGATTTTCCGTAAGAAAGATGGTTCCGTGTTTCTGATGGCACAGTAAGTCGTAGGTCCCGGTTGCTGTCTATGATCATTGATCACTTTTCGACGGCGCGCGGCGGTCGTTACACAACCATGTCAAGCCTGCTACTTCTAAAAGGCGGTTGAAAAATTCTGACACTAGGGTTCATCCGGTCGTGGGACGACTCCCTCGACCTTTATCCTTTATCCCTCGCGGGGTAGGCAGAGCGTTAACGACCGTAAAATAATACGTTACGATTCCGTGATCCCCACATGTCCCGGGGTGGTCACAAATTCACTATTTGTACAGGTCCCTATATGAGGACATCCGGTTCTTATATTTTTTGCCTAACCCTAAATCAATAAGCAAACTACAAGCTGTCACTCGGTTTTCGTTTTTTTTGGTGACCCTACTGTCTGTCTGAGGTCTGAGAAAAGGATTAGTTTGAATCACAGACCAAGGATGTCTTGTGTAGGTATTCAGTAGTAGAGTAGGTAACTTTATTATTTTGACCTCAAAAATGTGGCTGACCACGTGTCTTTAGATGGGTATAAACCACAGCGCAAAAATTACATTTGCGTCGCCCGACCTTTTGTTTGTGGTGTAAACAGAGTAAAACAGAGTTAATCCCGTGACGTTATATTTTTGAAATTTTCACCCGACAATTCAAAAAAGAGGTTCTTAATTTGACCTGTATGTATGTATGTTTGTCCGCGATTATCTCGCGTTTGGATGAACCGATTTTGATGCGGTTTTCAGATTCATACAATGTCGGAATTATTTACCAACCACTCAAAGTGAACAAGGAAAACCAAATTATAACCAACTAGACACCCATACAGCGGCTGCGCTCGCTGCATCTCATTTTCCCGTGGGAATCAGCAAGTATTGCACATCAAAACCTTCCTCTTGAACCACTCTATCTATAAAAAAACCTGCATCAAAATCAGTAGATTACATACATATATACAGATGCGAAAAGTGACGTTGCTGTACTTTCTTTCTCTTTCTTTCTTTTTCGTGTGGGACACCGAGAAGTCCAACGACCCAGGGAACCCTAGTGTCAGAATTTTTCAACCGCCTCCTAAAAGTAGCAGGCTTCTGACATGGTTGTGTAACGACCGCCGCATAAGTAATCATAGACAGCAACCGGGACCTACGGTTTAACGTGCCATCCGTTCAGCCCACAATGTCCTAACCAGACTGGGCATAAATTCACAAAGTGATAAATATCAACTTCGAACCCGGAACATTCTGCGTCAAAGGCAATCAATCGCATTACCACTGCGCCACATCGGTCGTCAAGATTATACTTTTATACTATGAGTGATACACGACCGCCATAATGAAATACCAACGGCTCTACTTTTAGGGTGATGTAATACCTTTAATAGGAACGTCTGCATCATTATACCAACAATGCATTGTTTCCAATGTTACCAATTTTAGAATGCAAATTTTTTGATAGGGTTGCAACCAAGGGTGGATTGTACTGCTTGGTACGGCACTAAAGGAAAAATAGGTATCTTTAGGGAAATATAGATAGAGCGTGGGTGGCCAAGTGGTTAGGACACCGGCCTTACAATCGTGAGACCCGAGTTCGATATACGCCATGTACCAATGCTTTTTACTCAAGTGCCTAGGTATATTACCGACAGACTGCTCTTATCGTGAAGGAAAAACATCGTGAGTAAAAACACATTGGCACAGTACATGGCGGAGATCGAACTTAGGTCTCACGATTGTAAGGCTAGTGTCCTAACCACTTGGCCACCCACGCTATCTATATTATCCTAGCAATGATACCTATTTTTCCTAACCTAATAATAAGTTAATTGCTTGGTAACAAATAATTATTTTCAAAACTATTCTCTTCTCAAATTATTCCGTGATTTGATTATAGGTAACAATAAGATTCACGTCCAATCCATCAAAAGACAGATAAACATTGCCTTCCCTAAAGCACAGGGTAAAAATAATCCCCGGGCGGTGCAAATTGGATTGCAAACCCCTAATGGCAAGTATCGGTTACCGGTGAGGGCGGTTGCAATACTCAGTGAGAAAATTACAGGGTTATTCCTATTTGGACATCGTGTGCTCTGTACTATAATCGTCACAGAATGGTCTCTCTCGTGTGGGACACCGAGTCGTCCAACGACCCAATGAAACTATTTATTCAAAGTAGTAAGTTTTACATTTAGATATTTAATGGCCAAGTATTAGTCATTGAAAAAAGAGACTCTACTTCTTATAACAGTTTCATGAACCTAGTGTAAACGCGGCTCAGGTGGACTAAAAACTTAAAACTAGCCCCTAACGCAAAAAACCTTAGTGTATATATATAGAAATTTTCAACTGTCTTCTACAACTAGCAGGCTTCAGATATGGTTGCCCGACCGCCGTCTAAGTAACGTGCGATCCGAAACACGGCAAACAAGCATCGGCGACCGATGTGGCGCAGTGGTAGTGCGACTGCCTGTGACGCACAAGGTTCCGGGTTACTCTACTACTACTACACTCACAAAGTTGTTATTTATCACTTTGTGAATTTGTTCCCAGTGTGGTTAGGACGGCATTGTAGGCTATCTACCCGACTGCCCGTAAGATTTCGTGAAGAGGTTTTGTGTATCGGAGGCCACGTTAAGCCGTAGATCCCGGTTGTTGTCTATGATTACTTAGACGGCGGTCGTTACACAACCATGTCAGAAGCCTGCTACTTGTAGAAGGTGGTAGAAAAACTCTGACGATCCATTGGTTTGTAGGACGACTTGCTGTCCCAATCAAAAAGAGAGAGAGAATCACACGGCATAAAAAGAGATAATTTCGGGCAAGTCGAAATCTGAATAACCCAAATAATGCTCGAGGGTAGAACTGATATTACGGTTAGCGGCACGTTACTACCAATAATGTTTTCATTATCTATGGCAGTGTTTCTCAAAGTTTTTTGGTGGTGGAACCCTTTGCCGTGTGATGCCGGCTTAGAATAGCATCACCCCACATCCTTCCCGCGGGTGTAGTAAGAGACGACTAAGGGACTCGAGAGTATTGGTGTATTACAATTTTTAGGCGACAGGCTGACAACCTGTCACTATAGTGGTACACATGTTTTCTGAAACAACCTTGGAAAAAATTCCTCGAAAATGTCAGACGTGGCGATAGCGACCGTATTCTTACGGCCGTTTACGCTCTGCCTACCCCGCAAGGGATAAAGGCGTGATATATGTATGTATATATGGAACCCTTTGGAAAAGCCAAATTGTTGACGGCGCCTCACAATGATGGACGACATTAAAATATATGCCAGTTATAAATCAGAGTTGTTTAAACTTTCAGACGTTACTCAACAGTTTTCTAATGACATAACGGGATGTATGAAATTGTTCCTTATTTTCTTTTTCATCAATTGTTCGATAGTACGTTTGATCGAAGAGATTCACAGAGCCCCTATAAAGGCTTTGAACCTAGTGTAAAGGCTGAGCCGCGTTAACACTAGGTTCATAAAATTGTTGTAAGAATTAGAACAATATACTTATTCTACATTTATCTCTTTTTTAAAATGACTAATACTTGACCATCAAAAAGATAAATGTAAAATTTACTACTTTGAATAAATAATTAGAGTTTGAGTTTGCGGAGCCCAAGGGTTCCGCGGAGTACACTTTGAGAAATGCTGATCTATGGTATTGTTAAGGGTTCTTTTGATTACTTATTGGTTGAAAGATGATTACATGTGTAATTTAAACATCAACATTAAGAGCATTCGTGAATGCTCCGGGTTTTCAGCAATAATTAAAGGCAGATAGTTGAATCGTGAGACCCGAGTTGCGAATACGTTCATACTCACGTACATTTACAGACTGCTCTTACGGTGAAGGAAAACATCGTGATGAAACCTACATTCAAATAAAATTTTAATTCAGATGATATTTGAATGTGTGCAGAGGACAGATAGTCGCTCTGTGTAAAACTTGGTTCCACATCAAATCCCCTAGGTTAGGTAACCGACCCCGACAGAGAACGGGATAAGGCAAGGAGAATCACTAAATAGTATAAAGCAAAGTCGCTTTTCGCGTCTATATGTATGCATGTTTGCTTAGATCATTAAAACTACACAGCGGATTTTGATGCAGGTTTTTTAAATAGATGTAGAGATTCAAGAGGAAGGTTTTTATGTATAATACATGCCGGAAAAAGTCCTTATTCCCACGGGAAATTGAGTTGCAGCGGGCGCAGCCGCTGTTGCAAGCCGCTAGTGATAGATAAGATACGTTGATCACTGAAATAGTTTTGAAGATGCTAATAGTAGGACCGGCGCAGATGGCGGGAAAAAGAAGAGGCCTATACTCAGCAGTGGGTAGATGGAGGCTGATATGATGATGAATAGTAGGAAGAAAGATAAGAAAACAAATGGGTTTTGAGTAGGTACTGTCTGCCCTTCACAACAGGCCCTTCGTAACCAGATATCCGGCTAGTTACCGTTGTCAAGGCAGGCTGGTAGGTCTACTTAGTATAACTCAGCTCAATAAGGAAAGGGATCTAAGATTCTCTTCTGAGCAGGATTTTGGGTGGTTTCCTCTTCAGGACGTCCGGCTGATTATTTTTTTAAATCTGTACTTTAATTTGATTGATTTCATACGTTAATTATATGCTGTGTGGTCAGCCTGGCCAGCCCCGAGGCAGTGCCTTTTATTTTTTGTCCCACTCGTGCCATAAAATTGTTATAAAAAAGAGAAAAATACGTGTGACAATTTTCTCTTTTTTACATTGACTAATTTAGTAGGAGTCAAGGAGAAGGCGGGGGACAGAGAAGGCTGGCAGATACTCCACCGACAAGGGCAGTGCCTTTAAATAAATGGTGATGAATTCAGCAGGAACGTGGTCTAGGACGCTACGTGTGTCAGCACGACTGCGGCTTGCCACCTAGTCGTACATCACGAGTGTAGTTTAGATGACCCCGGGGCCGTGAACATATTGACCATCAACAAAAAAATATTTACTTCTCGGTGTTTTTTCTTTGCTGCGGTTTCGGCCGCTTCAACTCATTTTCCCGTGGGAATTAGGATTTTTCCGGCAAGTATTATACATAAAAACCTTCCTTTTAAATCACTCTATCTATTAAAAAAACTGCATCAAAATCCATTGTGTATTTTTGAAGATATAAGCAAACATACAGACAGACGCGAAAAGCGACTTTGCTTTATACTATGTAGTGATTTTGTTTCTTTGTCTTTTACTGTGGATTTTAATTTGTTTTTACACTTGTTTTTTACACTGAATTAAACATATTTGCACTCTTTTATTGTATTGTAACTATCTGACATTCTAAAAGCATTCATTGTTATTCTACTTGGAAATAAACGATTGAATTGCGGGGGGGTGGGTTCAAAGATGGCCGCCACCCAACGTGCTAAAATAGTTTGGTTCTGTTTCTATCTGTCAATAAAATAGGTCTTTATTAGTTCTTGCTCCTTTTTATAGCCAGATTGTGTTCTTTCTTCTTTTTCGTGTGGGACACCGAGTCGTCCAACGACCCCATGAACCCTAAGTGTCAGAATTTTTCAACCGCCTTCTACAAGTAGCAGGCTTCTGACATGGTTGTGTAACGACTGCCGTCTAAGTGATCATAGACAGCAACTGGGACCTTCAGCTTAACGTGCCATCCGAAACACGGAACCATCTTACTTACGGACAATCGGATGGTTCAGCCCGCAATGTCCAAACCAGACTGGGAACAAATTTACAAAGTGATAAATATCAACTTTGTGAGTGACCCACAAAGAATCGAACCCGGAACCTTCTGCGTCTAAGGCAGTCACACTACTATTGCGCCACATCGGTCGTCGCCAGATTGTGTTGCGTTAAGTTGAAAATTTGACGTTTGAATAAAATTGTTACTCAATTAGATGAGTCATATTTCCTTGGAAAGAAACTTTCAGTTTTGTTCAGCGCCATCTACCTATGTACATTTCAAGATTGGCTAGAAAGTACCCGTTGGAGTACTAAAAGATGCGTTTTGTTTTGAATTTGGAACATAATAAATAAAGGAATTTTTTAAATTAGATGAGGTAGCTGATAGTTTCTAATGTCACTTAGTAAAATAATGTTGCCATATTTAAAGTAATAGTGATGCGTTCAGTTGTTGTTCAATCAGATGAATTAACAACGAGTCACTCATTTTAATTTCAAACTATAAAATTGATATATTTTTACGTTTTATACGGTTCCCTATATATTTGCATAAAAATATTAGGCATAACATAGGTTGGCACAATATACATTGAACCAATGATACTTACGCATAAAAATAGTAGGCATAACACGTTAAGCATAATTTAATAACCTAACCTAACCTAACCTAGTCTCTATAAAAATACTCACACACACACACACACACACATATATCACGCCTTTATCCCTTTCGGGGTAGGCAGAGCGTTAACATTCGTAAGAATACGGTCGCTATCGCCACGTCTGACATTTTTGAGAATTGTTTTCCAAGGCTGTTTCAGAAAACATGTGTATCACTATATAGTGACAGGTTGTCAGCCTGTCGCCTAAAAATTGTAATACACTAATACTCTCGAGTCCCTTAGTCGCCTCTTACGACACCCACGGGAAGGATGTGGGGTGATGCTATTCTAAGCCGGCATCACACGGCGGCATATAAAAATACTAACCTAACCTAACCTCTATAAAAAAATGTTAGACCCAAATAAACTGATAATGCCAAGATAAATATTATGCGAAAAAATGTTTATGACAAAGATATAATAGGGGAAAAAGAATTATGCGTAACATGTTATGCCAAAACATATTAGTGGAAAAAACATTATGCTAACGAAAGGGATCCCGTTTTATACATGTATAGTTCCAACTACATGTATGAAAAATAGGACAGTCTAACAAGTTTCCTCGCAATGGTATTCAGTATAGTATAGGCGTAGAGACTATAGGAACTAGTTGGTATGTACAAAGCACCACTAATATTTGAACCCCGTACCCAATTTCGGCAGTTCAGCACACTAATAGCGGCATTAACAGACAATCGAAACAATTTTATTCACTCGGGGGTTTTTGAGTAATTTTTCTTTTTCAAAACACTATTAAATTAATAGACAATCGAAACAATTTTATTCACTCAGGAGTTTTTGAGTCATTCACTTTTTCGGCCCCCGTCTGATGCTGGCTTAAAATAGCATCACCCCATTTCCTCCCCGCGGGTGTCGTAAGAGGCGACTAAGGGAGTCGAGGGTTTCATGTATATTACAATTTTAGGCGACAGGCTGACAATCTGTCACTACAGTGATACACGAATCATCTAAAAGGTCCCTTAATACTTGTGAGACGTGGCGATATCGATCGTATTTTTACGGCCGCTAACGCTCTGCTCATCCCGCAAGGGATAAATATACAGGGTGTAAGAGACGGTGTAACGAAAACTTTGCAGGCGTGCTCAGACCATGAAACTGAACAACTTTTTCGACGGGGAATATGTTGGTAAACGTGAATTTTTTTTCGACCTTTCATACAAAATTCCCGATCAACTGAGTGAATTTATATGAGAACTCAAAAAAATTTTTTCGTTTCCCAACATAGCCCTCATAGTAAAAGTTGTTCAGTTTAATGGTCTGATCACGCCTGCAAAGTTTTCGTTACACCGTCTCTTACACCCTGTATGTATATGTACTTTTTCACACTATTTTTATTTCATCAAAAAGTGGCAACACTGTGTCCCTGACGGCGGTTGCTAGCAGGATATCCGGTTTCGGGGGGCGTGGCGGAGGCTGTGTACACTGGGAGGGTACTTTCCAAACAAATTGACGGGGGTGGGAAAATACACTGGAAAGCAATGAACCAGGCCCCTAAGTCTGCTAAATGAAAATCGTTTTAGTTGGATGTAGATTGGATCTCAGTTGGATGATTTTGGTAGTTTCGTAGTCTGTTAACAGTTTGAAGTATAGAAAAATCACAATGGCAATGGATTGACAGCTGAGTTTCTATGGCGTTACAATGATAAATAATTAGCAGACTTGGGGTCCAAGGTCACTTGAAATATCTCGAAAACTTAGAATGCTGGTTTAGTGACATAACTTTTGGCGACAGGCTGACAACCTGTCACTACAGTGATACACAAATCATCTGAAGGGGCCCTCAATACTTGTCAGACGTGGCGATAACGACCGTAATTTTACGATCGTTAATGCCCTGCCTACCCCGCAAGGGATAAAGGCGTGATATGTGTATGTACGTAGTCGGTCCCAAAGTTCTGTCACTGGCATATTATTTTTGAATTTAGAACACGGATTTGGAAAAGTTTTATTGCATTCCGTTTTTGAATGTTTAACAATTATTTTAAAACAATAAATAATCATTTGGCGCGATTTTTCACGATGGAGTGGACTTTGAAAGAAAACCGAATAGCAGTTTTGGCGTTGCGTCGCTGTGGGCACTCGCTGAGTACCATTTTCAAGTTGCTCAAAAAATTGAAAATAACGCTTAGGTTTGGGTATCGTACTATAACTAGGTACACTGAAGTCTCTAGTATTGAGGACAAGAAAAGAACTGGCCGGCCTCGCTCCGCCAGAACACCAGCAGTGATCAAAGCGATCAAGGAGCGCATACGAAGAAATCCTGTCCGAAAACAGAAACTTATGGCTTTGCAGATGAAGGTTAGTAGAAAAACAGTCAAAAAGGTTTTAAACGAAGACCTTAAGCTGCGAGCATACAAAAAAAAGAGTGGGCACTTACTTAATGCCCGTTAAAAAGAAATTAGACTCAAAAGATCTCGGGTGTTGTTAAAACGGTACGCGAAAAACCGGCACCGCGATATACTTTTTACAGACGAAAAAATTTTTGATATAGAAGAAAAGTATAATAAACAAAACGATAGAGTGTACGCTACCAGCTCTGAAGAAGCAGGAAACAAAGTTCCGCGGGTGCAACATGGGCATCATCCCTCTTCAGTCATGGTCTGGTTAGGAGTCTCCTACTATGGGCCAACTGAGGTTCATTTTTGCGAAAAGGGGGTCAAAACCAGCGCAAAAGTGTACCAAGAGACGGTTTTGGATCGGTACGTCAAAGACCTGCCCAACACACTATTTTCAGGACATCACTTTGTATTCCAGCAGGATTCTGCGCCCGCTCACAAAGCCAGGACCACTCAAGCCTGGTTTGAACGTCAAAACATTGAGTTTATAAGACACGAAGATTGGCCTTCCTCCAGTCCGGACCTTAATCCTCTGGACTATAAAATTTGGCAGGTCTTAGAGAGCAAGGTCTGTGCTAAGCCCCATATAAATTTGGAGAGTCTGAAGTCAGCCATAGTTAAAGCAGTCGCTGAAATCGACATGGATATGGTGCGTGCTGCGATAGACGACTGGCCGCCGCGGTTGAAGGCCGTTGTTAAAAGCAAGGGAGGTCATTTCGAATAGTTTTATGTTATTTTGATTCTTCGATGATTGTATTTTTAATTGATATATAAATTTTTAAAAACGGATTGGTACTTTTTATTTTATCAGTATTTTCATATATGACAGAACTTTGGGACCGACTACGTATATAGGTATGTATGTGACATAACTTGTGTATTTTACTACGTCACTACATAAAAAGGCGCTTTTCGCGATGTTTGCTTAAATTTTTAAAACTACACTAAATATCTTGATGCTGGCTTTTGTTAATAGATAGAGTGATTCAAGAGGAAGGTTTTATGTATACTACTTGCCGGGTAAACATCATATTCCCACGGGAAAATGAGTTGCAGCGGGCGCAGACGCTGGGCGGGCCACTAGTTAATATTTTAGTCCTGCTAATGAAAATAAGGTATTTTTCCGGCAAGTATTATACTTAAAAATCTTCCTCTTGAATCACTCTATCTGTTAAAAAATCAGCATCAAAATCCTTAGTGTATTTTAAAAGTTTTAAGCAAAAATACATACATACAGACACGAAAAGTGGCTTTGCTTTTTACTATGTAGTGATATACGGAGTGTAAGCGACTGCGTCCCGAATACTGATAGGGTGCAAGCAGACCATGAAACTGAAAAACTTTCCCCTAGGAACATTATGTCAGGAAACGACAGAAAATTTTTGGTTTCCCAGAGTAAATACAAGCTGATCGCAATTTTGTATGGGAGGTCATAAAATTTTTGTCGTTTTCTGACATATGTTCCTAGGGGAAAGTTGTTCAGTTTTATGGTCTGCTTGCACCCTATCAGTATTCTGTACGCTGTCCCTAACACTCTGTTTAAAAAAGTAGGTAGGTACCTATAATATTTGTTAAATAAAATAAAAAAAAGTGGAGCGCATGCGCGCCACACTAATTATGTAGAATTGTAGAGTCATCAAAATGCATCAAAATGTTGAGGTGACAAATCGCTTCATAGAAGCTTACGATGCGTTTTATTTACGGAATAAAGTTATACAGGGTGTAAGGGACGGTGTAACGAAAACTTTGCAGGCGTGCTCAGACCATGAAACTGAACAACTTTTTTATGGGGGCTATGTTGGTAACGTGAATATTTTTAAGTGATTCCCGATCTACTGAGTGACTTTGTATGGGAACTCGAAAAAATTTTTTCGTTCCTAACATAGCCGCCTTAGAAAAAGTTGTTCAGTTTCATGGTTTGATCACGCCTGCAAAGTTTTCGTTACACCGTCCCTTACACCCTGTATACACGACTTATCTCAAACGATCCTCAAACATTTATCGGACGTGGCGATTAACGGTCTTTTACGCTCTGCCTACCCCGCCAGGGATATAGCCGTGATTAGCGTGCGTGTGTTTACCACACACGTTCAAAACGACGACAAAAAATATCACTCACCTCGCAAACGCACGCCACTTGCTCCTGCGTAAAGCCGAAGCTCGGTAGGGGGCCGTCCCTGGGGGGGCTAGCCTCCCGTTGCCCCCATTCAGGCGCCCCCAGCATGTCCAACTGCTCGTCCCCAGCCACTTTGACCGCCAAATATCACTTCACAACACTAATTCACTGACCTAATAGTCACTCATAACTAACACTTCTAAAACTGCAAGCGATCTATATTTGACTTTTTATTTCGTTATTTTTCAACACACAAGATGGCCGCAAGAAATTGTCACTTCGAAAAAATAAAAACGAAATGCCTCGAGAACGTAACGTGACTCGTTTACTTTTCAAATTTATCTTGGTAGTCTTTACGGTAAATGCGATCGAATTCTGTTTAATGTTTGACTGTTTTGTTTTTTAAATCGCTTTTTAAAGGCAGCTAAACAAACCGGTAGAGGCAGCAGTCCCAAAAATGTTTAAACAAAAGAAATCACCTCAAACGTCGATTACTTATTTGTGTTGAGTTTTCTGAAAGCACCGACGTTTGTCAAGTAAGTTGTTCTACAGTACACTCCACTTCGGTTTTCTTTACAAATAGTTCGGTGCTTCAAAAATAAACTTTAATTAAATCCAGTCTCTGTCTGGTTATTATGGCCACTTTAAAACGTCACTTTTAAAGGTTTTTATGCGTAATTTAGAATTTTTGATGTTTTTAACACACTTTATTCTTGATTTTCTCTTCTTTTTCATTTTATATACTTCGATCGATACACCTGTAACAAAAAAGAGTATTTTTAATAAGTATTCTTCTTCTTCTTCTTCGTGTCAATGGCCGAACTATATCTTTTCCTGCCAGTACTTGGCGACGGCTATGGCATTATCAGACGCCAAGTTCAGCTCTTCTTTACTACATGTGACAGGTAACAGAGGGCAAGCCAGTACAGTAAATGTGCCATGGTTTGAGATGGTTTGATAAAGTATTGAACCTCATTCTTAAAAATTTCGTCACTATGAGTGTAAGAGAAAAGTCAACCATATATCAGTTTTAACACAATCAAGTACCAAATCTCTGGGCGAAGCCACCACCATCAATTTCCCATATTCTTATCGTACTAAAATATAAAATACCAACACGTAGTTTGAGCCATTACCCAGATCAACAGACAAGACCACAAAAATATATAATTTAAACAATCAAATATAAACCATAATTTCTCGAGCATACGACTTAAAAAACTCAAAATCTGTGACAGCGATCAAAGTCTTATAAAATAATAACACACTATTTATTATCTGTGTCGTTTTGTCTCCTGCAAGTTTGTATGTGTGAGTGGGATAGTAGAGGGCCACGATGTTAAATGTTTGGTGTTTTAAGTAATTTTTATCATCGACACGATCGCAAGGGAGGGCTGGTTGATATATGGAGTTGACGGGTTGACAGTGCTGCGAGAGTATTTTATCGATATCTGACTCATAACATGTGTGAGGTCTTATAATGCAGTTCAAATTCCGAAAAAGTCCTCTAGATCTTGAGTTTCGTGTGACACCCGGCTATATAACCATATTTGGTATCGTTGGATTCGTCTTGATGCCCTGAATTAGGATCCGGAGTCATTTAGAATCATGTCGTAGAGGCGGAAGAAAGTGGTAGTTGAAGGTGGCAGAACATTTTTTTGTACTGAAAGTATCGTGGGAACGTCAAAGTTAAGGCTTTAGTGGACCATTTGGCATATTTTTTATGAAAATTGCGCTAGTCGTCTTGTACCAAGTTTTTTAAAAAGTTGTAACTTAAATATCTTAATGCGATATATTGCTGGAATCGTCTAAACTTGATAGGGGTTTAAAAAAACTTCCGCCATATTTGATTTTCCCTTCCTTCGTCGTGGAGGGGACGACACTATTTCTTGACGACTCCAGTTTCTGATTTAGGGCATCACGACGAATCCAACGATATCAAGCATGGGTATAAAGCCGGATGTCACACAATAGATAATTAAATAACAGGCACTGTTAATAACTATTTTTATTAATTACTCTTTACAAATATCTCCTACGTAGCCTGATCATGTGCCATAGGCATAAAGCAGGTTTATTTCTATTACAATATAAATATATGTAAGTATTGTTTTTTTTTTACTTCAACAAACATAGTATAATTCGATTGTTTAATCGTTAACCTGTCCCAACACTATTACCCCACGTGGCGCGATCCCTATCGCCCTGCACAGCTGTAAAACACAAGATTTATCGACAGATTACCGAGCAGTGATAATGGTACAAATCGCCTCACTATTAGCGACGTGATTTTTAATGCTGACCGTTTTGGTGAGACGATTTCATGCTTGCTGATAATCAGCTGATTAGGTATTTGGCTTGATCCTTTTATCCGAAATAATACAGGGTGGACAGAAAGGTTGGGACCTAATTGTAAAGGATTGTATCAGAAAAATATAAATTACTTAACAATGTTATTTATTTCCGGACATTCTAGATGAAATCAAGATTTATTCAGTATTGAAAACATTGTCTAGATATCAGAAGTAAGTTTGAAGTAAAATTTCCCTACAAAACAATCACAACATTCAAACGATTTTTTGGTTTTTTGAATGGTGGATTTGCCCTGAGCTTGATCCAATATCGTAGATGAAGTCATATTTTTTTTTATATGTAATAGGCCCGCATTTGTCTGCCATCTCACCTGGTGGTAAGTGGAGATGCAGACGAAGATGGCACATGCTTGCCTAGATAATGCCTATTCACTCTTGCCTTAAAAAGGCCCAAGTTATATTGTTCCGGAAAAAGATCCGCCGGCAGGGAATTCCACTCTTTAGCCGTACGCATGATAAAAGTTGAAGCGAAACGCTTAGTGCGGATTAGAGGTATATCTACAACAGTCGGCGCCTCGATCCCCGGAGATGGAATGGGGAAGGGGGTATCAGGTCATGGAGTGTTTGAGCACACTCTCCGAAATGCATCCTATAGAATACCGACATGCATGCAACTTTACGACGGTGTTCAAGGCTCTGCAACTTAGCCTCAACCAGTGCTTCGTCTGCTATGAGTTTCTTGGCGCGTTTTTCAATGGAGTCTAAGGCGGCCAGTTGGTATTTGGCAGATCCATTCCAAAGGTGGCAGCAATACCCCATGCAAGATCGAACTTGAGCTTGATAGAGTTGTAGAAGCTGTTGTGCAAAACCGTAATATTGCAATATTCACCGTAAGTTTCACATAAAGTTATTTGAAAATCTGTAATTTGGGCTTCTACGGAAGCGGTTTTTATGATTATTACTAGGAAGACACTCACTAAAGCTTGGAAGGCGCCTTATGATTCTGTGAACATGTTGTATTGCTATTAATTATCAATAGCTTTTTTATATACCCAGATATTAGGTTTTAAACTATAAGCACACAAAATTTCAGTTGATATGGTGTTACCGTTGTTGTTAATGCCGTACTCCGTTTATTCGGGGATATGGGCTAAGTTCTTTTTTTCCTTTTAACAGGTTGACACAGTTTTGTCAAGTCAAACAGCCGCATGGAAGCTTGAAGCTATGTTATTGACATGGTTAATTTTAACATTTAAATCCATTTTCAAATGACGTTGGACTAACTATTTTCCTAATTAGCTCTGTTTTGACCTAACAATGGCATTCCAAAAAAACTGGAGGTAATGTTCTAAAAATTAGGCCAGATAAAAAGAATACGCCATTTATCACTAAATAAACTCCTAGTAAATGAAATTCCATGAAACTCTGAACATAATAACCCACAATATGTTTCAATAGTACAATAATTAGACGAGATATTGACATTCAAAAGTGCACCCAACCTGTAGTTTGAGCTGAATTTCGGTTAAAAGAATGATAGATTAAAATCTCGATTATATGGACCAACTCTGTAAGTAGTTCCAGTCGAAATGTATTTATTTTTTGTTTTTAGAAAATAAAATTTCTTAGGAAAAATAAAATTGCTGTCATATAAAAGTAAGCTCCAGAACCATTACTCGGCAAGAAAAGACGGGAATACGTTTGTATAAAAATACGTTTGTATGAAGATACCTTTTTTCTTAGGGACGTATGTAAGTAGACTAGCTGTTGTTAAACTAGTATGCAATAATAGCATACATACACATACATATGTCACGCCTTTATCCCTTGTGAGGTGTACGGTCGCTATCGCCACGTCTCTGACAAATACTGAGGGCCGTTTAAGATAATTTGCGTATCACTCTAGTGACAGGTTGTCAGCCTGTCGCCTAAAATGGTAATGAACATGAAACCCTCAAGTCCCTTGGTCGACTCTTACGACACCTACGGGAAAGAAATGGGGTGATGCTATTCTAAGCCAGCATCACACGGCATTGCAATAGCAGCTTATTAGAAAGTAACAAGGTAGCCTCAACATTAAATAACTTGAACAAAATAGCCAATTAGCTATACTAATTTGTGCTTTACAAATAGGCCTAACTTGATTTTAGTTCAGCGTACCCAGATGATAATCTCTGGCTATAAAATGATACTTTTATGGTACGAAGCCCTATGGGGGGTTAATTAATGATCATGTAAGGCCATATTACACAAAAACTTATGACCCGACGGAATAATAAACTTGGTAACATTCTTGACATGTGTTTTTCGGTTAATTGTGGTTTGGACCTTTTTATTAATTTGAATTAGGCATGAGGCTTTTTGCCAAATATTTTAATAAAATTTTAGTAATTTCAAAATATTGACGGCTAACTAAAACTTTGTTTGACACTTAGTTTTTGATTTATCGTCGGGCGTCGCATCGCTGAATCTTGCTTTGTTTTTTTTTCATCATATCGATAAAGTTCGATGACCAACATTTGGAATTTGAAGAATTTCCAAGGTTTTTTTTTTACGTTTGCAAAGGTACATAATTTTAAATACAATTTGTTTGCACATTATACCTGCTGATGGAAAATTTCCTAAAAATATTTTTTATACAGTTTATAAATAGTTATTAAGAGTAAATTTTAATGATTTTTGTATTATTCTTCTTCATTTTACACAATTATCTTTCAATTTAAATGAAAATATCTATTTGTGGATTAACTTACCTAGTTATAACCGTTTGTTCGATAGTGGGTTCTTTGTGTTTTTGAACTAACATATGTAAACAAACAGGCAACCTGGATGTTGACTATGTAGTTCAGGCAGAAAATAATTGGAATTTAGCTGTTTAGATATTTCCATTAGAGATGGGCCGAATATTCGGTTCATGTTGGGTATTCGGCATCTTCGGCAGGTCTACCGAATTTTCGGTTTCAGTCGAATATTAAAACTTGCCGAATATTCAACCGAATAAAATGGTATTCTTTTCATATAGAACTAGCGGCCTCTCCCAGCGGCTGCGCCCGCTGCAACTCATTTTCCCGAGGGAATAAGGATTGTCCCGGCAAGTATCATACATAAAAACCCTCCTACTGAATCACTCTATCTATTAAAAAAAAACCTGCATCAAAATCAGTTGTGTAGTTTTAAAGATTTAAGCAAACATACATACAGACAGACAAATGCGAAAAGCGACTTTGCTTTATGCTATGTAGTGATTCGCTGAAAATGGTTAAGTTTAGACAACGAGTAAATCAGTTTTTTTAAGGTTGGCAATGTTTCTAATGTGAAGAGTTAAGAGGGGTAGCAAGTGGAGAGGTCCTGTGTGAATCTTGTAAGGCTCCAAATTGTTTTTATATTGCCATTAATTCCTTCCGACTGATTCGGCCGAATATTCGGTTCGGCAAAGTTTTTACCGAATATTCGACCGGACATTTGGTTTCGGTGAAACCTAATTCAGCCCATCACTAATTTGCATCATAGTTTTGAAAACAAGTTGCCATTTTTGTCCCACCCGTGCCGCGTTTGTACCGATACATAAATTAAACAGATTTGCTTTTATTTATCTGAAACGAAAGTAATTTTCTGGCTCCAGTTTATTTTTGAAGATGATTCCATCCCGTACCATTCTAGTAGATTTGGTACATTGGTCTGCCGTCGGACTCAAACATACAGCATAAAAATAAGGAAGACACTGTGGCATACTGACTTGACTGTCCCCATGGCGTAGCGGATAGTACACCTGCCTTCTACGCCGAGGGTCGTGGGTTCGATCCCCACCGGACACAAATATTTGTTAAGTCAATTTTCAAATATTTGTGTCGAGTCTGGGTATTTTCTATGTATAATATGTATATATTTACAAAAAAAAAAAAGTATATAAGTATTAGTATCAGCTATCTAGTTCCCATAGTACAAGCTTTGCTTAGTTTGGGGCTAGTTGGCGCTGTGTGAATTGTCCAGGATATTTATTTATTTATTTATACTCACACTCATGTGTTCTGCTAAATTAAGATCCGGCTCACATCACACCAGCATCAGCTTTAACAAGCTAAATGCTAAAAATAATACCCTCCCGAGTGACGAAACGCAACCTATTTACGTTCTACTTCCACACTGACTAAAAACTGTTTCAAACACCAGTCACACAATTTTTTTGCACACACTGCCTGAAATATCCGAACTGTCCTATTAAAAACAAAACACTGGCTGTTTTGAAAGAAAAAATTGTAGAAACGAATAAAATTCGAACGTAACCAATTCGAAATGCGTGCGCGCGACTTGAAAGCAAAAATGGAACTGGTTTGACTCAGACTTCCGTTTTGCGATCTGATTGGTTGAGCCGGATCGGAGAGGTAACTTCGACCAATGGCAAAGGTTTGGGTGATTTAAGGGTTCCGCCTACTATTGGTCCGTGTGGTCCGTGCGTGGCAGTCCGGTAGAGTTCGCCATTTTTCAGGACGACAGTCTATTCTGAGGAGATATAGTGCGAATCTGTCTGACTAGGTTAGGATGGTTAGGTCGTGAATGCAGCTATAGTTAATATCTCTACATTTTTCATTTATTTATTTACGAAGCAAGCAGTGTATCTTAACATAACAAAATTCTTTATTGCACAAAATTGGAACAACATGTAGAAAACACAAACAAAGGAAACAGAACAACAAGGCGGCCTTAATGTTAGGTAGAATTCTCTACCAGGCAACTTAATGTAACCTATGTTTTCATTTTTCTCTTATAATGGCAATCTTATTGAACTATAGTCCGTAATAATTGTGTAGTCGGAAAATATCAAATTGGGTGTTAGGGACGGTGTAACGAAAATTTTGCAGGTATGATTGACCATGAAACTAAACAACTCTTACCACCTTTTACTATGGAGCCAATGTTGAGAAGCAAAAATATACGGGGTGTAAGGGACGTCCCGAATACTGATAGGGTGCAAGCGGACCATGAAACTGAACAACTTTCCCCTAGGAACATTATGTCAGGAAACGTCAAAAAATTTTTGGTTTCCCAGAGTAAATGCATTCAGTTGACCAGGATTTTGTATGGGAGGTCTTAATTGTTTATTATGTTCCTAGAGGAAAGTTGTTCAGTTTCATGGTCTCCTTGCACCATATCAGTATTCGGGACGCTGTACCTAACACCCTGTATATTCGAGTTCCCGTAGAAAGTTAGCCAGCTGATCAAGGTATCATCATTCTCCTATATCCCGTTCTCTGTCGGGGTCGGCTACCTAACCTAGGGGATTTCACGTGGAACCAAGTTTTTACACAGAGCGACTGCCATCTGACCTCTGCAACCCAAAGGATAACCTGGCTTACTATTATAAATTCTGTGACCTGGCCCGAATCCTAGGTTTGTTTAAGGGTCCAAAATATTTTCATGTTTACCAAGATAGCCCCCATAGAAAAAGTTGTTCAGTTTCTTGGTCTGATCACAGGCATTTCGTTACAATGTGCCTTTCACTACTTACACCCGGTATTTGTCTACATCCATCCAGACCACTTCTGGTAAGATACCTATTCTACTATAGTCGGTAAGTTTAGGTACTTATCTTTTTGTAAACAAACTTTGTATTAAACTGACAGTTCTGAAGTGTCACTTTATACAAAGTTTGTTTACAGAAAGATAAGTACCTAAACTTACAGACTATAATATTATAAATGCAAAAGTTTGTGTTTGTTTGTTTGTTACTCCTTCACGCTAAAACTACTGAACCGATTTTCATGAAATTTGCCACATCATAGTTACCCTCTGTTACTTGGATTAACACATAGGATAGTTTATCTCATTAATCTCATCTCATTTGTCGGCTTTTTGCCGGGTTTTTTCTTGATTAATAGTCGTCAGCTTATGCCAACAGACTGATTATGATGCATTAATGAGGAGCAAAGCAAGCCGCACGACAGCAGATGTTCAAACAACGAACGGCTCTTTTTGATGTGCATCGGTAAGTATTTTACATACATATATCACGCCTTTATCCCTTGCAGGGTAGGCAGAGCGTTTTTTTTTTAAGCTTGTTTTAAGAAAACATGCGTATTACTATAGTGACAGGTTTTCAGCCTGTCGCTTAAAAATTGTAATACACCAATCGAGTCCCTTAGTCGCCTCTTACGACACACGGGAAGGATGCGGGGTGATGCTATTCTAAGCCGGCATCACACGGCAAGGTAAGTACCTATTTTAGAAGGAATTTAAACTAATAAGTATCCATCCAGAACCCCTGGATAGATTTACCCACGTCTTTTACTCACGTACATTTACCGACTACTCTTACGGTGAAGGAAAAACATCGTGCTTAAACCCTCATTCAAATAAAATTTGAAATCTGATGATATTTGAATGTGACTTAACCTAGAATTCGGGCCAGGTTAGCCTTCGGGTTGCAGAGGTCAGATGGCAGTAGCTGTGTGTAAAAACTTGGTTCCACGTCAAATCCCCTAGGTTAGGTAGCCGACCCCGACAGAGAACGGGATAAGGCAAGGAGGATGATGATGACATGGCATCTAAATGAGACGGAGAAGAAGAATCAGCACCAGGAATTTGACGGGCAGTTAGGAAATATTTCTGGTTTTTCAATATTGAGTTACATTTTGCGTGACGTGAGTGAGATCGTTACAAAGCTCATGCGTAAAGCGGATCGTACACTTAACGCACGACGGAGCGCTAAAACATCGCAGCGATCTATCAGATCCATACTAGAAATGTCAATTTCCATACTAAAACCGCACTCGACCGACGACATTGCGATAGCGCTGCGTCGACAGCGGTTGAGCGGTTTTAGTAATCAGTAATCAGTAATCAGTTCTTTATTGCTTCATGGGTTTACTTACATAGGTCTTAATTAACAATATTGTACCAGCATGAACCCTGGTAGGGCACTACAATGTTTAATTCTTAAAGCTAAATTAAGAGTTACTTAGTTATATTACATTTTTAAACTATAATAAAATTTATATAACTTTTCACTTAATATATCAAAATTTAAAATAAATACATCATTTACTCATAATTTTTTATATGGAGAGTGACGTTTCTAGTATGGATCTGACAGACCGCTGCGATATTTTAGCGCTCCGTCGTGCGTTAAGTGAGCGATCCGCTTAATGCAGATCCAATATTTGCTCATTTTGTGCCACTAGAAACAACCATAAATTAATAGAATCACAAACTCAAAGTTACGCATCCAAAACTAACCTCAAAATTGTAGAAATAGAGTCTACGAAAACCGACAAAAACGCAGAAATATGTTTGTAATTTGTTTGAAGTAGTGAATAGCGTCATTATACGGTTATTTGGCGTTCTTTTGTATGAAGTCCTTTGTATGGAACACGCTTTTTGTATGGTGACGTATAGCGGTAGACATCTTGTTTAGTGTTTTAAATAGGGGTGTATTTTAGGGTTCTTCTGTATTCTATTATATACAGAATGTAGAAAAATCAACTGCAAATATTTTGCGGGGTTAACCAGTCCACGAAAGCGAAACATAGGTCGATATATGAAAAAAAAATTGACCCAAAAATTTCTTTCATATTTCGACCTATGTTTCTTGGGGAAAGTTGTTCAGTTTCATGGACTGGTTCACCTCTTAAAATATTTGCAGCTAATATTTTTACACCTTATTTAATGAAATAGATTGGCATGAAAAGCGATAATGATCTGAATGAATCCCTTCGATACGGAACCCACAATATCAATTCGAAACTCTGTCACGCTCAAATCTTAAGCCCTCTGAACAGCAGTCAAGTAATCCTCGTGATCTATAGATCAATGATCAATACGATCTATATAATGGGCGACAAACAAGATCTACAGTTTGATAGTATTATTCTATTGTTGATGTAAGAATAAGTGTTTTTTTTACCGTCATGACGTGGATGGGCTGATGGTATTTTTGAAAACAGGTAACAGAATGCCGTGTGATGCCGGCTTAGAATAGCATCACCTCAATTCTTCCCGCGGGTATTGTAAGAGGCAATTAAGGGTTTCATGTGTATCACAATTTTAGGCTATAGGCTGACAACCTGTCACTACGGTGATATAGGAATCATCTGAAAGGGCCCTCAATACTTGTCAGAAGTGGCGATAACGACCGTAATTTTCACGATCGTAACGCCCTGCCAACCCCGCAAGGGATAATGGCGTGATTTATGTATGTATGGTAACAGAAATAACGCAGAAACTATCGAAGGTGTTCTTAGCCCAACTAGAACTTGGCTTTTCATCACTAAGTACCTACCTATATGATTTTGTATTTTATTCCGCGATCAGCCTATTTTAAATTTCAATTTTTATTGCATGAATCAAAATACATCGATGTCAGTAATACAATGTCACACAACGTGGAAAAGCACTATACTGGGTGTAAAATAATTAGCTTCAAATACTAAGGGGTGAACCAGCCCATGAAACTGAAAAACTTTCCCCAAGTACCATAGGCCGATACATGAAAAAAAATTTGGACCTCCCATACAAAATTACCGACCGATCAATTCGATTTGTATGGGAGGCCAAAGAAAATTCTCATATTTCGTTCGACCTAGGTTCCTTGGAGAAAGTTGTTCAGAATCATGAGTAGACTCACCCTACAAAGTTTGCGTTCTGACTAAAAAATAACACTGTATTCATACTGGTCAAACTAAGAATCGCCTTTTTAAAAGTCGGTTAAAAATTACACTGAATACAATCACTTAACACAATACACCGATAGTTTACAAACTTCCTGAGGGCCTTGATATACATACAGGGTGTCTCTAGAAACATATGTCGAAATACGAAATAAATATTTGATTTGGATACAGAATTACCGACCAACCTAGTCAATTTGTATGAGAGCTCCAAAATTTGTTTTTATCATCCGACCTATGTTTCTTGGGAAAAGTTGTCCAGTTTCATGGGCTGGTTCACCCCTTAAAATATTTGCAGCAATTTTTTTTACACCCTGTATGCGTTGCGTGGAACCAAAACGGCTCCACCCTTAACTGCTATACCATAAAGTAGATCACTTATGTCATTATTCAGCGCTTTGTCGACACCCCTCGTAGTAAATGGGTGATAGGCGAAAAAACATACGCTTGTTCATTTCCAACCATAATTTATTTTTATTAGAATAGGAAGCGAACTGACATTGCGCCTTTTACAGATTTTGATTTGATGCCATGAGAAATATAGAGTACAGGGTGTAAAAAAATTTAGTGCTAATATTTTAGGGGGTGAACCAGTCCATTAAACTGAACAACTTTCCCCAAGGAACATAGGTTTGTATATATATATTTGAAGTCTGTAAATTTGGTAAAAAATTAATATTAATATTATAATATTTCAAAAAGTAATATTTATATAAATATTATAAAAATTATGTATGTAAACACTTATGTACGGGAGTGAAAGTTGGGTATGGCAGAAAAAGCATGAAAGTAGAATAAATGCAGTAGAAATGAGAGCGTTAAGGAGTATGATTGGAGTAAAATTGAGTGACAGGATAAAGAATAGCGTGATAAGGGAACGTTGTGGTATAAAAGAAGATATTGTGACTGGTATAGAGAAAGGAATGCTAAGATGGTTTGGTCACGTTGAGAGGATGAATGAAAGAAGATTAACTAAACAAGTTTATATGGCGCGTGTGAATGGAAACGTTGCAAGGGAAAGACCTAGACGAACGTACCTAGATCAAATCGGGGATGTTCTAAAGAAAGGTCAGGTAAAGAGCACCCTAAACCGACGAGCTTGTATGAAAAGACTGATGAATGTTGAGGAAGCGAAAGAGGTGTGTCAGGATCGTAGCAAGTGGAAGGATGTAGTCTCTGCCTACCCCTCCGGGAGAGAGGCGTGATTATATGTATGTATGTATTATAAAAATTATTAACAAAAAATATGAACAATTGTCTTTTTTCATACGAAACGAAAAATGCTTTTTTTGCCACTTCATAATTGTTTTTTCGAAAAAAAGAAAGTAATAGAGGCACGGCCTTCGTTGGTTTTAATGTAGTAATAAATAAATTATAACTCTAAAGGCATTACTCGGAGAGGAAACAGAGGAATACGTTTGTATGAAAACCCGACGCTAGGGATAGCTCTTTATAAAATCGACTGCAAATATTAAGGAGTGAACCAACCCAAGAAACTGTACAACTTTCCCCAAGAAACATAGGTCGAAATATGAAAAAAATATATTTTGGACCTCATAAACAGTCTTGGTCGGTCGGTTGGTAATTTTGTAAATTTCAGTTTTTTTTTCTTAAGTTCCTTGTTCCCTTATGTTCCTATGTTTCCTATGTTCCTTGGGGAAAGTCGTTCAGTTTTATGGGCTGGTTCACGCCTTAAAATATTTGCAGTTAATATTTTTACGTCCAGTAGTACGAAAAAATAAATTTTGCGCCTCTGATACTGAATTTGTCAGTAGGTTCACTTTGTATGTTAGAGTAATTTTTTTTCTTCATATTTTGACATACGAGTATATGTACAATTATAAATCAGTAACTGGTTGACCGAGCGTTGATTGGGTTTTTCTGCTACTCAAAGAGTTTTTTGGAAAACTGAACCATGCTAGGTCGATTTGTTACCCCCGGATCCCGCATTTTGATAAAAATCTATGGAGCCGTTTCTATGATCCCGATTATGTATATACATACACTTCTTGCTCGTTTAAAGTTATTAGATAGATAAGATACCTATGCCGTGCGATGCCGGCTTAGAATAGCATCACCCCATTTCCTACCCGTGGGTGTCGTATGAAGCGACTGAGGGACTTGAGGGTTTCAGGTGTATTACAACTTTTAGGCAACAGGCTGACAACCTGTGTATAGAGATACACAAATTATCTCAAACGGCCCTCTATATTTGTCAGACGTGGCGACAGCGACCGCATTTTTACGGCCGTTGACGCTCTGCCTACTCCGTAAGGGTTAAGGCGTGATATATCTATGTATGTAGATAAGACAGATATCAAGATATAGATTATGAAGCGTGTTTTTCGATCGATCGATAAAGTCAAGAAAATTAATTAATTGCTACATTTCCATCTAATTCTCGAAAACAGTCGTAATCGTAAGATGTTATCGTTTTGAAAGTAATTATGATCTCGCTACACGCTTCGAGGGTGGTATCTTGGTATTGTCGAGACGTGTCAGGTTACATACTAGCGGCGGTCGGCCGGCGGATAAGTTCACGGACCCACAAACACTCTAAATTTTAACAAAATTTTATAATTTTGGTCATGATCGCTTAGGTATAAACTGAACTAGATTTATACGTTTCGTTTTTGACCAAATTTTGTTTGTAATTTTGTTTTTAACAAAGATTTTTCAATATGAAGAGAGTGTACTTTTGTGCCTCATTATTTGTGAAACTATAATATATACAGGGTGGAAAATTATTTGCTGCAAATATTTTAAGGGGGAATCAGCCCATGACACATTTTCAGCCCATTTTCCCTCCTTGGGGGGATAGGCCAGTAGGGATAGGTGGAACAGGGTCGCAAACTTTCCGACGGAACAGGGTCGCAAACTTTTCGACTGCCCCTTTTAAAAAAAAAGTGGTGTCGATACTCCGTTTTGTAAAACACGACGCAGGAATGCTGAGAACTGTCACCGAGAGCAGCCGCCGCCGTAACTCCCAGCACTTTACGACGCCAGCCGACGGACTTCATACATACACATACATACATGTATCACACCTATATCCCTTGCGGGGTGGGCAGAGCGCAACAGCCATAATAACAGCCATTTACGCCAAGTCTGAGGGTAACAGAAGACTGTGTATCACCATAGAGACAGATTGTCAGCCTGTCGCCTAAAATGGCAATACACATCAAGCCTCAGATCCCTTAGTCGCCTTTTACGCCACCCACGAGAAGGATATGGGGTGATGCTATTCTAAGCCGGCATCACACGGCAAACGGCGACGGACATCTAGACTGGAGAACAAAACACACACACAAATCACGCCTAGCGGGGTAGGCCTGGCAGGGTAGGCAGAGCGTTAACGACTGTAAAATTACGGTCATTATCGCCACGTCTGATCTGACCAATGTTTAAGGTTTTCAGCCTGTCGCCTAAAATTGCAATACACATGAAACCCTCAAGTCTTTTTCGACACCCACGGGAAAAAAATGGGGTGATGCTGTTCTACTGGCATCGAACAGAGGCAGATCGCAATCGGCAGAGAACAAAACAATATTGGATATATACGTATATAGAGACGGTGTAACGAAAGCGTTGCAGGCGTGATCAGACCATGAAACTGAACAACTTTTTCTATGGGGGCTATGTTGGGAAACGAAAAATTTTTTTCGAGTTCCCATACAAAGTCAGTCAGCTGATCGAGAATGTTGTATGGAAGCTCGAAAAAAATTCACGTTTACCAACATAGCCCCCATAGCAGTAAGATAGATTTTTCCCTTACACCCCGTATAGGTAATATTTGAATGCAGGGTGGGATCTTCAGTGGGATACAAAAACAATAAAACTTGTCTAAAACGCCCTCTAGCGTTCTTTGGTAGAACAACTGCGGTGTTGAGCACAGCAAGCTGCGGTGACGAAAAAGTGTACCACTTTCAGGCTAACCAACCACTGGTAGTGCTTTTATCACGATTTCATAGATGGCGCCTCAATTTGAATTCAGGTGACATTTGCATGTGACTTAACCTAGGATTAGCGTTCGGGTTTAAGAAGTCAGATGGCAGTCGCTCTGTAACAAACTTCGTTCCACGTCAAATCCCCTAGGTTAGGTAGCCAACCCCGACAGAGAACGGGATAAGGCAAGGAGGATGATGATAGATGGCGCCCCAATTTTATGGCTAAAAATATTGGCGGATATCCCCAACATGGTAGTAACTAAAATGTAGGTATATGCTACAGGAAATAATACGAAATTTCGTTATTGTATACAATTCCTAGGAAATGTATACAATTCCTAAAATCAGGAGGAAATGTCTGAAATAAATTATTTGACAACTCGATCGATGCGCAACTTTGACGTTGTTTTTTGTCTTTTTCCAGCAGTCAAAGTCAAATTATTTATTCAAGGTCAAGTATTAGCTATAACAATTTTATGAACCTAGTGTAAACGCGGCTCAGGTGGACTAAAAACTTAAAACTAGCCCCTAACGCACTGCCTCGGGGCTGGCCAAGCTAACCAAACAACATGTACGTTAGGTTGAAATAAAAATAACATCGAGTTCATATCAAAAGAAAAAAAAATGTTTTGTTACATGCGTATGGTTAGCCGGACCCCCTGGACAGTAACCACTAGAAACCTGGCCAGAAGTGCTCCTATTCTAAGTATATAAAATGTAAAAGTTGTTCAGCACGTTGATGCCCAATTTAATGCATTTTGTCCAAAACACGGCGTAAAGCTCAAGTGGAAAAATGAAGGGGACCTATAAACAAAAAATAATGAAAGGAAGCAAATAAATAAGAAGAGAAATAAAGCAATTTGTCTTCCCCAGTCCCGTAGGGTAGTTCGCTTAAACTGTGAAGATAGGTCACTAATGGAAAACTTATTATCGGACGGTCCGGACTCAGACACCAGTGTCTCGTTTTTCGAAACAACAGGCAACAATTCTACACGTGAAATTCGATATACATTGCGTAGCGGGTCAAAAATCATGGTTTGGAATGTTCCACCGGCTACGCAATGTACATCGAATTTCATCTGTAGAATTGTAGTTAATTAAAGGCGTAGCGCTACGTTGATAACTTTTTTTTTTAAATTAATTGAGTTTTATTAGCCCCCATAGAGAAAGTTGTTTAGTTTTAAGGGAATAAGGATTTTATCGGCGAGTAGTATTCAATAAAACCTTCCGATTGAATCACTCTATCTATAAAAAAAACACCTGCATCAAAATAAGTCAAAAACATTTACACTAAAATAAAAAAAAAGTGAACGACCTGTACACAGCTTGCGTAGTCCACGTGGACTATTTTATTACGATTTTACTGTCATATATTTGACATCACGTTATATAAATGGAATAGATTGTAGGTGGGGCGATCTACCGCCGCCATGATGAAAATTTTATCAATGGGATCATACATAAGATGCTACTTATAAATTCGATTTAATTTGTTTGAAAAAGGAAAAAAGATACTAGTGCATATTTTTTTTTGTTTTTTACATAAAACATTTTTAATTATATTTCTGAACTTACCCTTAAAATATTTGTACTAAATAATATAAGACCTTATATAATGCAATGATTGGTAGATGGATAGATTGTAAAAAAGTGACCTAAGTCCACAGTAACAGTGTTGCTCCCGTAACAAATGATTCGAAGATGCGTATTGTGAAAATATTAATTAACTTCTAAGAAACGCGCGAAACAATGCTTTCCTAAAGTTATACAGGGTGTAAAAAAATTAGCTGCAAATATTTTAAGGGGTGAATCAGCCCATGAAACTGAACAACTTACTCCAAGAAATCGAATTATGAGAAATTTTTTTGGACCTCCCGTACAAATTGACGTTGTCGGTCGGTGACTTTGTATGGCAGGGCCAATTTTTTTTTCCAAATTTCGACCTATGCTCCTTGGGGAACGTTAATTTTTACAACCTATATGATAATACCTTCAATTAACTATGCAGATATATTTGAGCCATTTAGAACCTAGCAACCTGCACAGCGGTTTCACCTGCTGCTAAACTATTATAATGATGTAATGATAAACATTCCCCTTCACTACATAGTACAAAGCAAAATCGCTTTTCGCGTGGGTCTGTATGTATGCTTGCTTAAATCTTTGAAACTATACAACGGATTTTGATGCAGGTTTTTTTAATAGATAGTGTTATTATGTATAATACTTGCCGGGGAAAATCCTTATTCCCACAGGAAAATGAGTTGTAGTGGGCGCAGCCGCTAGTATATTATATAATATAGTAAGTCACTCTTTCTTGACAAATAAAATTCTAATATTTTAGCTAAGTAAATGGTGCAAATATTTTTAGAGCGCCAGAATTGATTCCTTAAGAAAAAAAAGCTAAGTAGGTAGGTAAATCGTGCATCAGAAAGAAAATTCTTGGAAAATGTCATGATTCACGAAAAGTCGGATATTGAAGTAAACTCGAAAGAAAAATATGGAATCATACCAGGCGCACTGAGCTAAGAAATTACGAGAAGGAGAACCTTGCAAACCATTAGGATGATGAAGCTATAGAAATCGTGTGCAAACCAAACATGTTTTTTGTTTATCATTATACGTTAAAAAGACACAAAAAAGTGGAATGCCCATTTCTGGTCCTGATTGATTATATTACGTTGTTTTGCTATTTAAAAGTATGTTTAGAATCCGAATTCCTATTTTATTTATAGTATTTTCGCACACGAAAACACGGAAATCTAACAACCATGTAACACGTACCAACTAGAAATGACAAGGAGCTTTTAATCTAACTTGTGTATGTAACTACGTCTTGGACTTAACCAAACCTTTTTGGATACAAAATGTGATAGAAACAATGATTGACAGGTGTCATAGCGACATTTGTCTGAACTAGGTGACACTGTGGGTATTTTTTCAGATTGAGTGATAATTTGTCAAGTACAGTGCACAATAAAGAAGATATTAGGTGCTCTTATCTATATTATGACCTTTTACACCATTCGCACGAGCGCCACCTACTAGGAACTAAACGATCAGATTAATTTCTGTATGGGAGAACCTTGTAAAATGGTCATAATCCTTTGTCGCAAATGCGAAACTATTTCTGAGTTGTCATCCAGCCAAAGAAGAAGTCTTTAGCTTGCAAGACAGTCTCAATTTTTGGGGCAATTAGGCAAAAAACATTTTTCCATTTCTTAGATTTTCTGTTTTTTTTTCATGTGGGACACCGAGTCATCCAAAGACCCGATGAAAACTAGTGTCAGAATTTTTCAACCACCTTCTAACCCAGTAGCAGGCTTCTGACATGGTTGTGTAACGACCGCCGTCTAAATGATCATAGACATCAACCGGGACCTACGGCTTAACGTGCCATCAAAAACACGGAACCATCTTACTTACGGACAATCGGGTGGTTCAGCCCGCAATGTCCTAACCAGACTGGGAACAAATTCACATAGTGATAAATATCAACTTTGTGAGTGACCCACTGAGAATCAAACTCGGAACCTTCTGCGTCAAAGGCAGTCGCACTGCCACTGCGCCACATCGGTCGTCAGTGTATCGTATGCTCTGTTTTATAAGCTTGAAGTTTGAACGTTTGTCAGTTCATACTTCAAGTCAAACAGACGGTTGCAACATAAATTACAGAGAGGGCGCGCGGAGCGTTGCAACGAGTTTTTTATGGCTTCATTCTGCAGATTCTGGTTCTTTCCAGAATTCTCTCTGCTTCAAAGTATTTCAAAGAAAAATATGAAAAGAAATCGGATGAGATATCGAAGATTACGGCGGGAATGAATCGATGTTCTTAGTATTCCATCGTTTAGATGTTCTTAGTTTCTCCCCTTGGGAGGAAAGTCGCCCGCAAACTCAACGTTTACGCTGACGTCACACTTGACGGACGCACCAGCAGCGTAAAAAGATAGATAAGATACAGGGAGTAAAATTATTAGCTGCAAATATTTTAAGGGGTGATTCAGCCCATGAAACTGAACAACTTTCCCCAAGAAACATACGTCGAAAACTGAGAAAATGTTTTGGCCCTCCCATACAAATTGACTTGGTTGGCTGGTAATTTTGTATGGGAGGTCCAATTTTTTTTATTCATATTACGACCTATGTTCCTTAGGGAAAGTTGTTCAGTTTCATCGACTGGTTCACCCCTTAAAATATTAGCAGCAATTTTTTTAAAATCCTGTATAGGGAAAGAGAGAGGGAGAAAAAAAAACGAGACACATGTCCACGCAAGTTTCTGTGTAGTTCCTTCCTCAACGTCGGTTTTTAGTATAGGGAAATTGACAGACGCATGTTACGGGTGCGTCAAAAATGCGCTGCGTCATGCGTTAGATGTGAGAACCACCTGGACCTGGAGTACCAGCTGGTTACAAAAGATTAAAGAATTTTTGACTTTATGCTAATTTGACAGGAGCATAGTACATTTGAAAGTTTGCGAATCTATCTATCTATTTATCTAATCTAATGATAATATGCCGTGTGATGCCGGCATAGTTGCCGTGTGATGCCGGCATAGAATAGCATCACCCCAATTCTTCCCACGGGTGTTGTAAGAGGCAACTAAGGGACTCGAGGGTTTCGTGTGTATTACTTACTACATTAGGCGACAGGCTGACAACCTGTCACTACAGTCGTACACGAATCATCTGAAGGGGCGCTCAATACCTGTTAGACGTGGCGATAACGACCGTAATTTTACGATCGTTAACGCTCTGCCTACCCCGCAAGGGATAAAGGCGGGATTTGTGTATGTGTATGTATCTAATCAAATACCTTCAAACGAGCAAGAATTGTATATAAGGTGTAAAAATATTAGCTGCAAATATTTTAAGGGATGCTGTTCTAAGCCGGCATCACACGGCATTTATTCAAAATATAAATAAATAAGACTTACAAACTCAAAAGACTCAACTCAACAATCAGGAGGGTTTCCTGATTGCCCCGGCCTCGATATAACGAACTGAAAAAAAAAACCGGCCAAGTTTGAGTATTATTTGCCCATGGATGGTTCCGTACCAATGCATACCGGGTGTAAAGGACCGTGTAACGAAAACTTTGCAGGCGTAATCAGACCTTGAAGCTGAACAACTTTTTCTATGGGGCTATGTCGGGAAACGAAAAAATTTTTTCGAGTTCAAATACAAAGTCACTCAGCTGATCGAAAAGTTTGTATGGAAATTCGAAAAAAAATAAACAAACACACGCATATATCGACAGTCCCTACGTACAATGACGCAAGTGAAATTTTCAAATTTTACAGGAGAGCGTTTTACAGTTTCGAATGAGTATATTTCAAGTCATTTTATAGATAGAGCTTTGAAAATTTGAACATAGATGTATTTGGTCGTCATTTATTAGAATAACGGATAAAAAATTGAAAATAATAATTATTTCTATAAAAATAAGCACATCCGTAGTTTTACGGCACAAAAAATTAAGCTGTAGAAAGCTTATGTGGTACTTAAAATTTTATGCGTTTAAATTATAAGCCACCAAAAATCGTAACTGTCATTTAAGAGATTTTACGTTGGAGTTAGTGCACACGTATCATAATTATAAATAGGTTTTTAGATAGATAGATAGATAAACTCTTTATTGCTTACAACAAACACAACATTAAAACACAAAACGGTACAATATACTATAACTAAAAGTAAGCAAAGGCGGCCTTATCGCTTGTAGCGATCTCTTCCAGGCAACCTCTACCTTTAAAGAGACAGCTTAAGAATTTGCAAGTAGTTGCAGAAGCAAAACAATTACAATTAATACCTAATTAATATATCAATATATCTATAAGCATACATACATACATACATATATATATATATATATATATATACAATAAATAAAATATATACATAAATATATATAAATACACAAGTTATAGGAAAATTAAATAACAACTGATTTTGAAAGGAGATAATTATGTAATTTTGATTTAAAAATTGACAGAGATTTAGAGTGACGAATGTCATACGGTAGTTCATTCCATAGATGTGACGCCCTTGAGACGAAAGATTCTCTAGAGTACCCCGACTGAGAGAGTGCTCGTTGAACGCGGAGGATATTGTCGCTCTTGGAGCGGACATTGCGGCTGTGGTCATCGCCCAGATAATGAAAGCAATCCTTCAAGTAGGGAGGGGAACAAGGATCATATAGGTTTTTACCTCGTATTTTACGTTTTACAAATGTATACGATTAGGAATTGTAAAAAGAAAAGTAACTTGTTGTTTGAGAACAGCTTTAATCTTCATAAAATCAACAGTATAGAGAATATTAAAAGAAATGGTTTTACTCCGTAAGTGCCAGATACGAGATAGACGTAAAGGCGTAAAGTAACGTAGCGTAACTACTGTCATTTTACGTCGGAAGATGTGTTGTCACGTGGGTTTTTAACTACCACTACCGTCGTTTTACGTTGGAATTGTGTAAATTTTGCAGTTACGGGGAGTCGATTTCGAGTAGAATCAGGCTATATTGTAACTCGCTATCTTTACTAACAATACCCTTATGATAAACTGAGGCGAAATCAAAGAAAAAAGGCAAATGACTTAAGTGTCAGTTACGCGATTGTACGTAGGGACCGTCGATATGACGCCTTTATCATTTGTGGAGTTGGTAGAGCATGAGGCAAAAAAAAAATAGTTTGAAAATAAAGTTCACACTTTTCATACATAAAACACTTGAATACAGTTTATTATCAAAGAAAAAAGCGTACAAATCAGACCTCTGCTGTAAGAAATTTATTTCCAGAAATAAGCAGTTAGCGGCCCTACCGAAATATGCCGTCTGTGAAAATGACAATCCATATCATCTATCTAACTAATAACAAGAAATTGTATATAATATATTTTCGGGATGCAAAGATTTTTTTAAAAATTCGTATATAAAGGTATTCCGGGGCGCTAAGTCGATCTAGCTAGGTTTTAAGTAAGAAACAAAATATGTTTTAGGGCTGAGACTGCCGTGTGATGCTGGCTTAGAATAGCATCACCCCATTTCCAACGCGTGGGTGTCGTAAGAGGCGACTGAGGGATTTTAGGGTTTCATGTGTATTACAGGCTGACAACCTGTCACTGTCAATTATATTTGTCAGACGCGGCGACAGCGACCATATCTTTGCGGTAGTTAACGCTCTGCCTAACCTGCAAGGGATAAAGGCGTGATATTATGTAAGTATGTATGTATGATAAACCCGAGCTAGGCTCGGTGAACCATGGTTGAATCTGGTTCATGATGTGATACAGACAGACAGTGAAGGCTCAGTAATAAAAAGGGTTGCCGTTTTTACCCTATGGCTACGGAACACAAACGAAAGAAAAATAAGAAGCAAAGTATTCGCTAAGTTTCTCCATCTGTAGGGGTTGGTAACTTGCAGGCACAGAGCAGATAGAAAAGATGGCGTATGACGTTTTCTATAAGAAGTCGGGTGAAGCTAGCGCGGAGGGGTGGGGGGAGCACGGGGGGGGGGGGGGCAGTATCGCCAACCAATAGCGTGTATAGATTCTGACTGACGAATCTTTGGACGTCAAATAATTTAAATATTTCAAATGGCAACATTAAAAAACAGCCGAAACGTGTTGATACTTACCACATTTAAATGAACTAGAAAATGGGTATTGTGGCCTTTAAGTACATATAAATAAATAAATAAATAATAAATTACGGTATGCTATATGCTTATGCTTAGTTTCTTTTTCTTTAGTTCTCATGATTTATATAGATAGATACATCATAAATGCATACCGGTAGGCAAGGCAAACAAAAACTGAAGAGGAGAAAGCAAATAAAAGAATATCAAAAGTATTATATTGTAGTTTTTCAATGTTGACATGTAACAGGTTTTGAAAATTGGCGCCATTTCCGTGTCCAAGGCCTCGTTAGCCAGACTCTACTATTTTCGCGTTAGCATGGCAATAGCGATCGTTGACATTAACTACTACCACTATACTCGTATTTTAGAAAGCGATGTATCGTTTTCCTGAGTAAATGTTATCGATATGGTTATCGCTAGAGTATAGGGATACAATCCAAGTTCACTGTAGAGGCTTGGCTTGTATCCCTGTACTCTAGAGATATTCATATGGTATACGTTTACTGAGGAAAAGGATATATCGCTATTTAAAGTACGAATACAATGGTAGTTATGTCAACGATCGCTATTAGGTACCATACCATGCTAACGCGAAAATACTATAGTAATTGAACTAGAATCTGTGACGTCACGACCTACCTGATGGTCTTACGGCCTATTGCTTAGGCCTATTAGTCTTATTTGTACTCGCATTTTCCGACAGATGGCGTAATTCATAATTATGGCATTACGGCTTTATCGGGTTTACGCGCGGAATAATAACTAGGTAAATATGCGGATATAAGATAGGTATGTATGTATGTATGTAATAACTTTATTGTACCAAACAAGAAGATAGGTAGTGTAAGAAACAGAATACGTTTTTAGGGCCGATAAACCCGAGGTAGGCTCGGTGAACCGGGTACTGCTACTGATGATGATGATGATGATCTCTCCGACCGATTTCGGCCATGGCGACCACTTTGACTCCTAATCAGATCGGCGCTGATGCGCCCGGAGATGGCTATTGTAGCCAATTTTGGCAGTAAACTCCCGTGCACAGAGTGGACACGTGAGTTTGCCATTTACATAATTATAGTTAATGGCGACGGGTGGACGGGCCTTCAGCTCATCGCGCTTAGCGTCGAGGTCTGCTTTACGCTGTTCCTCAAACTCGCGGACTTGCCTCTTAACCATCCCGCGCCATTCGGGACGCTGTGCTGCCAGACCCTCCCATTGAGTGGGCTCAATGTTGCATCTTTTCATGTGTCGTTTCTGAACATCTTTATATCTGAGGAGTTGTCCGCCATGCTTTCGCTTGCCCTCCTCTAGCTCAGAATAAAAGATGCGCTTCGCCACTCTCTCCTCCGACATCCGGGATACATGACCGCACCACCGTAGCTGACAGCGCATTAGATAGGCCTCAATGCCACCAACATTGGCTCGTCTCAGAACTTCAATATTGCGCACTCGGTCGGACCATCTGATCTTCATGATGGTGCGAAGGCATTTTAGGTGGAAGCGATCCAGAGTGCGTATGTGGTGACGATACACACACCAAGTCTCGGAGGAGTATAGAAGGTTTGGCAGCACAATCGCCATATATACAGAGATTTTTGTGGCTAGCTTTAGGTCGTGCGAGCAGAAAACCTTGGAACACAACTTCCCAAATGCTGCAGCTGCAGCACTGATTCTGCTGTTGATCTCAGCATCAAGGTTACACTTAGATGTTATAGTGTTCCCCAGATAACGAAACTTATCAACCTGTTTCAGCATATCCTCACCAAGCATAATCGCCAGTGTCTCGCGACCATGCGAGTCTAAGGACATCACTTCCGTCTTTTTGACACTGATCTTCAGGCCGAATTTACAGCATGCTTGGTGAAAAACGGACATTAGCTGTTGCAGGCCGTCTGGGGATTCTGCAAGAAAGCACAAGTCATCAGCATACATGATCTCAGTAATCAATGCATACGAGACTTTAGTGCGCGCCTTAAGTCTAGCCAGGTTAAAAAGACTGCCATCTGTGCGGAAACGGATGCGGACTCCTTGGGAAACAGTATTTAGGACTTCTTTGACTACAACTGCAAAGTACAAGGCGAACAGTGTGGGCGCTAGAACACACCCTTGTTTCACCCTACAGGTGACGGGGAAGAAATCAGACTGTTCACCGTCTACAGAGACGCAGCACTGCATGTCGTCATGCAGGAGTCTTAGGAGTCGCACATACTTTTCTGTGCACCCTAACTTTCCTAGCACCATCCAGAGAGCTTCGCGAGGCACACTGTCGAATGCTTTCTCTAAATCAACAAAGCAGAGGTACAACTGGCGACCTTGTTCTCTACTTTTTTCTTGTAGTTGACGCACCGAGAAAATAGCTTCACATGTACCTCGGTCAGGTCGGAAGCCGAACTGGGTTTCGGGCAGAATTTTTTCCGACAAATCTTTGAGGCGGTTCAGTAAAACTCTGGCAAAGACTTTTCCAGGGACTGACAGCAATGATATACCGCGATAAGAGTTACAGTCAGAACGGTCACCCTTGTTCTTGTAGAGGGCACAAATGCGAGACACTTTGAAGTCCTCAGGGACCCTCTCCTCCTCCCACATTCGAAAGAAAAGTTTCCATACCGACGTGTGCAACTCCGTACCACCACATTTAAGTAGTTCACCCGGTATAAGGTCAATGCCAACCTGTCTGATGGCAGTAACAACCTCGTCGCATGACAGGGGCTCGTCCAGCTCCGTGGCTAACAGGAGTTGAGGCATTAAACTGATATGATGCAGATCAGCTGATCGATCTACGTTGAGCAAGTTGTGAAAATGCTCAGCCCAACGTTTAAGTACATCCTCCTTGCTGGTCAGGAGGTGCATACCGTCTAAAGACCTTAAAGGTACTTTTGCACGGTAGGACGCACCAATCAGCTTACGCACTTCACAGTAAAACTCACCAAGCTGGTTTGTATCGGCGAGCCACTGCATTTGACAAGCCTTGTCCTGCCACCACTTGTCTTGTCTTTTATTTGTCGAGACAGCCTGCGTAACTCTTGGTCACTTTCTTTGACCACCGCAACACTTAGTACACCACTTTGACCACCGCAACACTGCTACTAATAGTACTAATGACCATACTAAGTATTATTTATCATGCGACAAAATACTAGGTAATTTTTTAGTCTATACACAAACTTTGTAGGGTGTTTATACTCATGATTCTGAACAACGAAATCTTTGCAAAATTGCAACAAAAATATTTGAATTTCGCAGGTGGCCCTATAGTAAAATATGTTCAGAATCATGAGTAGAAACCCTACAAAGTTTTTGAACTCAGTGAAAAAGACTCCTGAATTTCGAAGTTCCTTGGTTTCTTTTCTTTACCACAATATTATTCTTCTCAATAAATTAAGGATTTTTCACAGCTGCTACGATCCAACAAAACTCCACTTGATTGGCGAAACAACAAGAAAAAGTACACGAAACAATAAAACAGGAGTTTCCCGCCAAAATTAGTGAAAATTAGGGATGCAGCGATGAGTTTCGATAAATATCGAGTCGACGCCCAAAAATATTAATGCATCAAAGAGTAAATTTTGAAATCAATAATATTTAATCAAAAGGCCCATCAAATCAGTTGTAGATTTCATTCTTCATCATCATCTATAACTCGACCACGCTTATTGAAGGCCACCGTCCGTGGCCTTCTATTTCAAGAAGAAGGCAAACAAAGAAAGCTAAATTACTTATGGAGGCGCCCTAGATGACTTTTTCCTAGTTTAAGTTACTTTAATTTTTTATAAGATAATTCGCTAGTTTCCTGGGTCATTAAAAAAATATAGCAGTTGTACGATTCTTTCTTTCTTTCTTTCTTCTTTCTTTCTTTCTTTCTTTCTTCCTTAAAACTATTGTCCAAAAATACTACGGACTTCATTCATCATGTTTCGAAATATTCAAAGTTTGAATTAATAAACAGAAAAATAATATAAAAGTGTTTTGACGCCATCCAAATACTTACGGCGTGACGCCATACTTCTAATTCCTGTTTTAGATCATTTTAAGAAGTAGCTCATTTGACATGTCAGGGAACAAGCCTATTGTAAATGACAATGGTAGTGCTAAATAATATTATAGCTTGATTGGAATGTCATAATAATAAATACTTATAATATATACAGGATGTAAAAAAAATGGATGCAAATATTTTAAGGCGTAAGACTGAACCAGCTCATGAGACTAAACCACTTTCACTAAGGAATATAGGTCGCAATATGAATAAAAATATTGGACCTCCCATACAAAATCGCAACCCGACCAAGTCAATTTGTATGGGAGGTCCAAAAATGTATCATATTTTGACCTATGTTTCTTAGGGAGAGTTATTCAGTTTCATGGGCTGATTCACCTTTTAAACTATTTGCAGCAAATTTTTTAACACGTTATATTTTTTAATTGTAATTGTAACTGAAATCGTTGTGTTCAATCAAAAGGCTACAACAACCAGCGAGTTTGCTTGGTGTGCTGTAAGTTTATCAAAAAGCTTTAGACATCTTGAACCTTACCAAAAAAAAAAGTTTGACGCGAGTCGAACGCATGTTTAAAATAAAACTCCATACAAAAAAACGCTAGACACGCGTTCAATGCGAGTCTACATTTTGTGTGGTAAGGAATTTATATTTATTTGAAGTTTTAAAATAAATCAATAACATATCGATATATCAGAGTGCGATATCGACTGAATTGAAAACTTATCGATTTTTTGATAATTTTCGCATCCCTAGCGAGAATTATACATGCGTAAAGTCAGTCGAATTCGTGCACGGAAGTTTTGGGGAAAAAACCGCGGCGGGTTGGAATCCCTAGGGTGCTGGGCGGGAAGTGAAAATGTTGTAACTCGGGATTGAATAGTTTCCAGTATATATAGGGCTCCTTTAAATTAAGTACAAATGTTTTTAGAGTTTGTTCTACTCATAATAATATAATAATAACTTTTATAATATATATGTTACAGTCAAAACTCATAGCCGGTCAAAACCACTTTTGACTGCTCAAATCAGTCAATATTGGTTTTGACCGATGTCGTTAGTCAAAACCAGTTTTGACTGATTTTGGTAGTCGAAAGTGGTATTGACCAACGCTCTTGGTCAAAAGTAGTTGTGACTGACTTAAAGTTCAGACTATCAGTCAAAACTCATAAATAGTTTAACGTATACATACAGGATGAAAAAATATCAATGGCTAATATTTCTACGGGTAAACCAGTCCATGAAACTGATCAACTTTCCCCAAGGAACATAGGTCGAATGTGAATACCCTCGGTCGTCGCGTAGGGCTCCGTAGGTGTTCGTCCGTTCGAACCCCGCCGCCACCGTGCAAGTACCTCATCACCAGTGGCGTGCACAGGGTTTCATCACTGAGTAGGCAGTAGGTAAAACAAAGATGCTTTTCAAATTTTTTATGTAGGTATTTTGATGGTGTTTCGAAACGAAACATTAACCGGATTTTATCATGGCAAACGTCACATTAATAAACAAACAAAATTATCTAACTATATTGGTACCTTATTCACAAAACACCGCGAGCCAATTTGCAAACGTACCTTTCTTGTGAGTGTCATTACCAAATCGGGTACACATCCTTCTCTGCTTCTATCGCACACAGATCACATTATGATAAAACTTTTTCCAAAATCTTATTTCAACACAGACCTCATTCTTATTTTGTCAAAAAGAACCATATATACTAAATTTTACTACAATTTAAATAACAACGAAAACAATTAGTAAACAATACGCATCAAAAAGTGGAGGTTATTTGCAATTTGTAAATACACGAACATCGGATACGCACTAAAATCCCTCACGAACCACGCACGTTTTGCGAGCGGATGACTATGGTGATTTTCTTTTTAAAATTTGTTTGGTTTTGTAGTTAAAATGTTGCTAAGGTAGGTACTGCCTCTTGAGCTTTCATACTCCGCCACACAAAAAACTACTACTACTGCACCATTGCAACGTTTGTGTGTGTAGAAAGGTCACACCTACAATGTAGTTACGTTGATTTCACACATTCATACTTTTAGGCAGCGGGCGAGTCCACTTACTCTGATTGATATTTCGATTCAGCAAATAGTGGCGCGAAACAGCGGGCGAGTCCATTTTCTTTGATTGACATTTCGTACTTGAGAGATATTCAGCCAATAGCGGTGCGTAACAGTAATTGCGTTCCATTTTACGATAAAGTGTTGTTTTAAGATAATAAAAATTTAAATTAATTAATTATTTAATTGTAAGCGAGAGAAAATCGCAGGGTAAGCAGTGCTTTTATGCCTTTATGGACCGCACGCCCCTGTCATCACCTCTGGCTCCACCCACGTCGGGATCTCCGCTGTCCATGCCCTTGCTGGGCAGCCCGTCGCCGTCGCCGTCGAGCTTCGCTACTCCATCGCTATTACCGCGCTCCTACACGTCTGCGCTGACGCCGCCTCCGCCCGATACCGCCCCTGCTCAATCAGGACGCGGGCAAGAAGACGACACTTGTACCCACACCTACGCCTACGAAGCTGACGGGGTGCAATGAAAGGCCCCCGCCGATAGCGGTCGATCTGCTTCCTGAATGGGGCCACCAATTTGGCAAGCTGAGAGAGGAGCTCGGCTATGCGTCAAACGTGCGGCCCTATTGGCCCACAGGGTTTCGATTTCTGGCGAAAAGCGAGCAGAAATTCCGTGTGTACCAGCGCTATCTAACCGCGCTGGAGGGCTCCGGAACCGGAATATCCTGATTCGCTTACGCACCCCCGAAGGAGCCGCTGTTGATGGTCGCTATCAGAGGCCTCCCCGTGGACAGTGACACGGAGGACATCAAAAAGGAGCTGATCACCCTGGGCTACGAGGTGGACTACGTGCGCCCCATCAAGGCTCCCAGAACCCAGAGTGCACAGCTCAGCACAGCTCATCCGCACGCCAAACCTCACCTCGGGTACCTACAACATCACAGAGCTGATGAACATGCCCGGCGTAAAGATCGAGAGATGGCGTGGTAAGAGAGGCACTCCACAATGCCACCGCTGCCAGCAGTTCCGGCACAACAGTAGGCACTCCAACCTCAAGCTGGCACGTGTCACCTACGGCGGTGATCACGCGCCCGGGACTGCAAGCGCCCCTGTGAGCAGCCGGCCAAACTGTGGAGGAGCACACCCGGCCAACTAACTCGACTGCCCCGTACTGCGCCGTGAAGTACGGAACAGAAGAGCGGGCACAGTGCGCCCCCAACCGGCCCCGAGGCAACAGACGAAAAGAGCAGCCTATTTATGAGTTTTGACCAATAGTCTGAACTTTAAGTCAGTCAAAACTACTTTTGACCAAGAGCGTTGGTCAATACCACTTTTGACTGCCAAAATCAGTCAAAACTGGTTTTGACTAACGACATCGGTCAAAATCAATATTGACTGATTTGCGCAGTCCAAAGTGATTTTGACCGGCTATGAGTTTTGACTGTAACATATACGTATATATATATATAAATTATAATATTAACTTTTTTTAAAAGGGAACCGACGTAAACGGACGTAAAAAGGGCGATCCTCCATTTTTTTTGTCGGTTAATATGCCTAAAACTTTCTCCTAAGACTAACATATACTTCTCTGAAAACCGCATCAAAATCGGTACATCCAAACGCAAGATTATCGCGGACATAAATATACATACAGGTCAAACTGAGAACCTCCTTTTTTTTGAAGTCGGTTACAAAAAAATAGAACCTTCCATACAAACTCGGTCAGCTGGTACATTTTGTATGGTACATACATACATACATATATCACGCCTTTTATCCCTTGCGGGTTAGGCAGAGCGTTAACAGCCGTAAGAATACGGTCGCTATAGCCACGTCTGACATTGTTGAGGATTGTTTTCCAAGGTAGTTTCAGAAAACATGCGTATCACTATAGTGACAGGTTGTCAGCCTGTCGCCTAAAAATTGTAATACACCAATACTCTCGAATCCCTTAGTCGCCTCTTACGACACCCGCGGGAAGGATTTGGGGTGATGCTATTCTAAGCCGGCATCACACGGCATATTTTGTATGGTAATGCTTGAAATCTTATTTTCCTGAGATATACGTTTTTGGAGCTGTCCCGTAAAAGTTGCAAGATATTTATCAGAGTAAAATCTGTAAAGCGTAAAAAAACTTACTAACGTTTCGAAGTCTGTACTGAATTTTAAATGCTTAGAAGCGGAAAATTCTTACACCTGCATTTTTAAGTTTACCATGGGAAAAGATAGATAGATAGACAGATAAACTTTTTATTGCATACAAGAAACATAATATTAAAACACAAAACAGCATAAAAACTAAAAAAAAAAATTGGTTTCGTTCCCATTACCAGTCAATAACGCGTGATTATTTTTTTAATTTTTTGCCAGGCAGGCTTCAGGCCCTGTGACCTCTAACTTGTGAACATCACTGGAAGTTTGCAAGACACAATCCGACTAGCCACACAAGCTGCTAAATGTCCGAAAGTGACAGTTGCAGAAAAATGGAGACAAAAAAAAAAAAAAAAAAAAATTTTTTGAAAAGCGTTGTTAGTATAGCAATCCCTAGAAAACTATAAAATAGCTAAAAACCCTATACAGGATGTAAAAAAATAGCTGCAAATATTTTAAGGGGTGAAGCCGCCCATGAAACTGCACAACTTTCCCCAATGAACATAGGTCGAAATATGAAAAAAAAAAATTGGACATTTCATACAAACGGGCGCGAGTCAACTGTATGGGCGGGCGAAAATTTTTTTACGTCTTATAATATGTACTAGTCGCTACTACACACAACCTACTTCATGTACACGGGTACTGCAGTTTTTGACCCGATCCCGTCCCGACATTTCAGCGGGATCAAAGAATCCTGGGATCCTCACGGGACCGGGATATTAGGGACGCTATAGACGCTCATTCAAGGTATCAAATTGTTAGACTAGGAGCTGACAGGTTATAATAAGGTTACATTTATTAAGGTAGAAATCCTTTACATTTAGGCGACAGGATACATTCGAAACGACCCTCAAAAAAAAGGCAGACGCGGCGATAACGATCGTGATTATACGGTCGTTGTTGCTTTGCCTACCCCGCTTATACAGGCGTGATTTGTGTATGTATGTGTATGTAGAAATATTTTCAGGGCGTGAACAACTATCGTGGGAAACATTTTTTGAAATAAGAAAAAAAGGACCTCCCATATAAAATCTACTAACCGACGACGGGGTCAGTTTGTAAAAGAGGTCCCTAGTCCCTCGTTTTTCAAAACTACAGGCTACAATCCTACAGATTAAATTCGGTGTACATTGCGTAGCGGGTCAAAAATCCTGGTTTTCGTTTCCCACCATAGCCCCCATAAAAAATGAAGTTCAGTTTCATGGTCTGAACACGCCTGCAAAGTTTTCATTACACCGTCATTTACACCCTGTATATGTAATAATCTGTATGGAGCATTGAGGTCAAGTTACGCTGGTCGCAACATTATCCACGCGAATGAGCTCTAGTATATATAAGCAGTATTTAATTTAATTTGTTTATTTCGTAAACTCAACAGCACATATTCGGTTATTACAATTTTAGCTTAAAAACTTCAATAGCCAATAACATATTACTATGGGTAAGCAGGTGACGAAACTTACATTGTTGCTTATTTTGTTAAGTTGCGTGTCGTGTGTGTGTGATGTGATGAGTGTGTGTGAGTGTGTAAAGGGTGATGCTTCGCAAGATGGGTTCTACTTTTTATCAAAGTAAAAAGTAAAGTAAGTATAAGGAATAAACATCCAGGGAATGGACAGCAGCGTTCCCTGTGAATTGAGCATCTTACAGTGCACTTGCCAATCGCAGTCACTCCAAATGCCATTAGTATGACAGCTTATTGGTCTTAATTTTGTGATATTAGTAATTTTAATTATAATACCATTATTACATTTTTATTATTTTAATGTTAACTGACTTTTTTAATACGAATGGTGTGTAAAATTTTTATAGGATTTCAGTTTTATAATGCTACACTAAGATCTGATACTACTTGTAATTTCTTATTCAAATAAAAAAATATATATGAAACGAAGATATTCTACCTGCCCAGCGACTGGCACGTCCAGCAGTGGACCGTTGTGGCTGTTGAGTCACAAGCGTGTAATTTTTTTGTGTAAAAACAGAAACACATTTTAGCTGTCAGCTCTCGGCCTAGCCTCGGTATGATGCGTTCGCATTTATACGAGGTATAAAAGAAAGGGTGCGTCAGCAAAACCCTCCAATTGGACCATCCTGTATAAATGATATTATACAGCTTGATGTTATAAACGTAAAAATCCCCTAGTTGGTAAAATTCATACATATTTCTTACGACAACAGCCACTAAAGTCCACGGCTGGACACGGGCCTCCCCCTATTGGGGGTATTTTTGCCAGTTTGCCATACTCAGTACGGCGGTTTTTTTACTAAAATAAAGCCTACTAAAGTTTCAAAGTTTATTTCAAAGTTTATTTATTCGACAATAATCTTAAGCCTATTACAATTATACTTTGGGTCCCTCACTAGGAAATTCCTGTATCGCGGGAACCCGAGCAAATCATTTCCAATTTAAATATTTCAGTAGCGAACCGTACTTCGAAGTTAGTTACATGCAAAAAAGTAAAAATAAAATAAAAATAACGATAGGAAAACAATTTATAAATGCGTATTGGTATTGTTGTGTGTATAATCGTGTGTGTGTGTGTGTGTGTGTGCGTGTGTGTGTGTGTGAGGAAGGGCGTCAAGCAATTTCCGTCAGCAGATCCTCCGCAGCATCGTAGGACAATCGCGAGAGCCAACTCCGTATAACAACCTTAGCCAAACTTGTCCTAAGAGATACTATCTCACAGCAAGCCACAACCCTGTTATAAATCCGAGGGTTCAAAAAGGTGGCAAATCTACTCGCAAAGGTAGTGGAGACAGGAAATGTTGGTATTCGAAACCTTCTACGCTTAAGAAGCCTCTTAAAAAGCCTTTAAAGGCATACAGGATTATTTTTAAATCAATACACCAACTTCGTATGGTGTTTCTACTCATGGCTCTGAAAATATCTTACTATGGGACCTCCTGCGAAATTGCATTAAAAAAAATGGGTCTTCCATACATTTTTGCAGAGTAGGTATGAACTTTTCTATGGAACATGGTATTTTCCCCAACGAACACCTTACTTTATGCATATATACATACATACATAAATATATATCTCGCCTTTATCCCTGGCGGGGTAGGCAGACCGGTAAAGACCGGTCTGGTAGGCAGACCGGTAAAGAAAAATTACGGTCATTATCGCCACGTTTGACAATTTTGAGGGTCTTTTCAGAAAAGTCATGTATCACTATAGTGACAGGTTGTCAGCCCGTCGCGTAAAATTGCTATACACATGAAACCCTCAAGTTCCTAAGTCGGCTTTCTACGACACCTACGGGAAAGAAATGGGGGGATGCTATTCTAAGCCGGCATCACACGGCATCTTACTTTATGTTCTCACTAATATTTTGTTTCGGAAACAAGCTGACATTCTGTCACTATTGATACAGGATTTGTTTTTAAATGCGCTCAAATAAATTGTCAGACGTGGCGATAGCGACCGCATTTTTATGGCCGTTAACAGTCTGCCTACTCCGTAAGGTATAAAGGCATGTTACGTGTAGGTATGTATGTATGTAGGTACTCTTAACACCCAAACCGGAAATTTAAATAAGACTGCCGGAATAAACCTTTATAAACCCGAGCAAAACCGCGGAAACCGCAGTTAGTTTGACCGCCGTTCTATCACGTGACCCTTAAGATCAAGCCACACCAGTGGTATACGTCTTTTACTCAAAACGCTGCTAAAAAAAATGTTTTATTGAACCCTGGATTTAATACTCTTTATATTGTAAAAATATTAGCTGCAAATATTTTAAAGGGTGAACCAGCCCAAGAAACTAAACAACTTTCCCCAAGGAGCATAGGTCGAAATATGGAAAAAAAATTGTACCCCTGTATACCTACGCATACCAGTATCACGCCTTTATTTCTTGCGGGGTGGCGCAGTGGTAGTGCGACTGCCTTTGACGCAGGAGGTCTCGGTTTCGATTCACTTTGTGGGTCACGCACAAAGTGGATATTTATCACTTTATGAATTTGTTGAATGTTAGGACATTGCGTAAGAAAGATGGTTCCGTATTTCAAATGGCACGTTAACCGTAGGCCCCGGTTGCTGTCTATGATTACTTAGACGGCGGTCGTTACACAACCATGTCAGAAGCCTGCTACTTATAGAAGGCGGTTGAAAAATTCGGATAGTAGTGTTCATTGGGTCGTCAGACAACTCAGTATCCCACACAAAAGAGAAGAGTCAATTTGTATGGGAGGTACAATTTTGTTTCTAAAATTTCGTTCTATGTTCCAAAAAACAATGTAGTTTTTTTAACTTTACCACTAGCTTTTCATGGCTAAAAGTCTCGCAGCGAAATTTCCGCTGTTGTGGCCCAACCCTTAGGTGGTTCCCACAACTAACTCACGACGCTGCGCATTTTTAGCGCATCCGTAACGCAAACATCTGTCAGACGCAAGGATACTCCCCATACTACTTGTAAAGTGTAAAAACCGACACTGACGCAGGAGCAACGCAGAAACTTGCGTTGGCATCAGCCTTTGTTACACTCTCTCTCTTTTCGTGAGGTACACCGAGTCGTCCAACGACCCGATGAACGCTGGTGTCAGAGTACTAGTAACTGCCTCCTTTAGTAACAGGCCCCTGACATGGTGGTGTAACGACCGCCGTCTAAGTAATCATAGACAAAAACCGAGACCGATGGCATAACGTGCCCTCCGAAGCACGGAGCACCTTCTTACGTTGTTCGCAAGAATCAGTTTTAAGGTGTTGCTGCCTGAAATATCAATTTAAAAAGTAACCGGACTAAGGGACTCCAGGGTTTCATGTGTATTGCAATTTTAGGCGACAGGCTGACAACCTGTCACTACAGTGATACACGACTTATCTGAAACGACCCTCAAATATTGTCAGACGTGGCGATAAAGAACGTAATATTACGGTGTTTACGCTCTGCCTACCCCGCCAGGGACATTCGCGTGATATATGTATGTATGTATGATGTACCTCAGTCTTTTGCACCTGCGTCTATCAAGTGTGAGATCCGACTCGTGTCTGGACGTGGAGTGATTGGTGCAATTTTTTATACCTCTCCGCCCTACGACGTATAACTTTTTTATCTGGTCCTACCTCTGCTGTGAAAAAAACAAAATAGTTTTTTAGTCTATAAAATACATACCTACATAATATCACGCCTTTATCCCTTGCGGAGTAGGCAGAGCGTTAACGGCCGTAAGAATACGGTCGCTATCGCCACGTCTGACATTTTTGAGGATTGTTTTCCAAGGTTGTTTCAGAGAACATGTGTATCACTATAGTGACAGGTTGTCAGCCTGTCGCCTAAAAATTGTAATACGCTAATACTCTCGAGTCCCGTAGTCGCCTCTTACGACACCCGCGGGAAGGATGTAGGGCGATGCTATTCTAAGCCAGCATCACACGGCATAATCGGGTGGTTCAGCCCGCAATGTCCTAACCAGACTGAGAACAAATTCATTTGATGAACATCAACTTTGTGAGTGACCCGCTGAGAATCGAACCCGGAACCTGCTGCGTCAAAGGCAGTCGCACTACCACTGCGCCACATCGTCGTGTTTTATTGATAAAACATTTTATTACATCACAAACAATTGTACGGATATCCATAATTTATTGATAATTACAACGCAGCTCGCTTAATAACTGATTATTAAAATGGCACAACATGAAATCCAATCATCGGGGTATTGTTGACGAACAATGAAATTCGTATATAAGGTGTAAAAATATTAGCTGCAAATGTTTTATGGGGTGAATCAGCCAATGAAACTTAACCACTTTCCCAAAGAAACATAGACTGAAATTGGTCGGTTGGTAATTTTGTACGTGAGGTTCATATTTTTTTTCCTATTTCCTTGTTCAGTTTCATGGGGAATGTTGTTCAGTTTCATGGGCTGGGTCACCTCTTAAAATACTTGCTGCAATTTTTTTTTACAACTTTGTGGATCGCACACTTGACGCACGGCGAGGCGCAAAAATATCGCAGCGGTCTGTCAGATCCACACTAGAAACGTCACTCCCCATACTAAAATTCCTCAATCGCTGTTGACGCAGTGCGTCATGTGTGCGATCCGCCATCCTAATATTATAAATGCGAAAATTTATATGTTCTAATACAAATCAAATCAGTTTTTTAAATGATCAAGCCTTGCATGCACTTGGAACAAAATCATGACAAAAAATTCTTCTCGCAAAATTTTATCTTCCGTGGTTATATCATGATTTACATTCTCTCTTTGTTTTGGGACAATATTACAACGAAGATTACAATAGTAAAAGAATATTTTTTAAAATTTCGTTTGACATACGGAAACAGAGATTCAAAATTCGAATAACAAATGCGGGATGGCACGAAAGAATGAGAACGTCCTTGTGAAAATCGTGTTTGAAAATGGAATTTAAATATTATGAATTCTTTTTCGGCCAGAGTTAAAGTGTATTAACATAAAAATTTAAAAAGCAGGCTTATTTTTTAACACAAACATAATTGGACGCTAGTTTGAAATAGCATCACCCTATTTTCTCGAAATACATAAAATTATTTATGATTTCATACAATATCTATTCTATTGTGTATGGAACTAATAACTCAAAGATCCTGTTCAAAGACAAATGCCATCATTTGCCATAAAAAAAGAAAGTCGAAATTCAAATTAAAAAGCGTTATACAGGATGTAAAAATATTAGCTGCAAATATTTTAAGGGGTGAATCAGCCCATGAAACTGAACAACTTTCCCCAAGAGACATAGGTCGAAATATGACAAACGGCCGTAAGAATACGGTCACTATCACCACGTCTGACATTTTTGAAGATTGTTTTCCAAGGTTGTTTCAGAAAACATGTGTATCACATCACTATAGTGACAGGTTGTCAGCCTGTCGCCTAAAAATTGTAATACACCAATACTCTCGAGTCCCTTAGTCGCCTCTTACGACACCCGCGGGGAGGATGTGGGGTGATGCTTTTGTAAGCCGGCATCACACGGCGTAGCAAGGTATTGTATCCTCAAAGAACCGTTGTTTTGTCTTTTCATTTAATTTCAAGCCGCCTTTTACAACGACCGCGAGTGGTTTCAAGTAGGGTGATGCTATTGTAAGCCGGCATCATCATCACCATTTCATTTAACGGCATTGCCCTTGTCGGTGGAGTATCCGCCAGCTTTCTCTGTCCTCCGCCTTCTCCTTGACTTCTCTGTACGACGTGACCATTATCTGATCCAAATAACTCCTTATGCCGTGTGATGCCGGCTTCGAATAGCATCACCCCACATCCTTCCCACGGGTGTCGTAAGAGGCGACTAAGGGACTCGAGGATATTGGTGTATTACAATTTTTAGGCGACTGGCTGACAACCCGTCACTATAGTGATACACATGTTTTCTGGGACAACCTTTGAAAACAATTCTCAAAAATGTCAGACGTGGCAATAGCCACCGTATTCTTACGGTCTTTAACGCTCTGCCGACGCCGCAAGGGATAAAGGCGTGATATATGTATGTATGTATGTAAATAACTGATTCTTGGTCTTCTTCTAAGCTGGCACAGGGTTCAAAAACCATGCAATCAGTAATATCATAGTAAATACATACATACATACATATATCACGCGTTTATCCCTTGCGGGGTAGGCAGAGAGTTAACGGCCGCAAGAATACGGTCACTATCGCCACGTCTGACATTTTTGAAGATTGTTTTCCAAGGTTGTTTCAGGAAACATGTGTATCACTATAGTGACAGGTTGTCAGCCTGTCGCCTAAAAACTGTAATACACCCATACTCTCGAGTCCCTTAGTCGCCTCTTACGACACCCGCGGGAAGGATGTAGAGTATACGCCAGCTTTCTCTGTCCTCCGCCTTCTCCTTGACTTCTCTGTACGACGTGATCATTATTTTCTCCTTTATCTGATCCTTAAGAAATAACTTCTTTGTGGTCTTCTTCTAAGCAGGCACAGGGATAAAAAAACATGCAATTAGTAATATCATAGTAAATGAATTTAGCAAATCGCGTACGGCGCTTAAAATCCGCTTGGTTGGCACTGAATTGGGTAATACTAGAGTATTGAAAACATACGGTAGCGTAAAACGCACGACGGAGCGCTAAAACATCGCAGCGGTCGGTCACATCCATACTAGAAATGTCAATCCCCATACTAAAATTGCTCAACCGCTGTTGACGCAGCGCTATCGCAGTGTCTCCGTCGAGTGCGGTTTTAGTATGGGAAGTGACGTTTCTTGTATGGATCTGACAGACCGCTGCGATGTTTTTGCGCTCCGTCGTGCGTCAAGTGTGCGATCCGCCTTAAGGGTGACCTTAACAGTCACAACAGTCCAGCGCTGGACATGTGCCTCCTACTATCGGGGGCATTCCCCACCACTCGCCACGCTTGGCAGCCGGACCGGCGAGCGCAGTGTAAGATGTTACATTCACAGGGAACACTGCTGCCCATTTTCAGGGTGAATTATTAGTCTCTACAATACCCACAGGTAGCATTGGGGTGAAGCTATTCTAACACCACACGATATTTGTAAAGGGTGAAATTTTATTAATGACCGGTACTGAAAACCCAGGACAGGCTTATTCTTTTTCTTTTCGAGTGGGACACCGAGTCATCCGACGACCCGTTGAAAACTGATATGTTTATCCGTCTTCTACAAGTAGCAGGCTTTTGACATGGTTGTGTAACGACCGCCGTCTAAGTAATAATACAGCAACCGGGACCTACAACGTGCTATCCGAAACATGGAACTATCTTTGACAATCGGGTGGTTCAGTCCGCAATATCCTAACCAGACTGGGAAAAAAAACACATTTAAATATCATCAAGTTATTTGAGTCTCTCTTTTCGTGTGGCAAAACGACTCGATGAACCCTAGTGTCAGAATTTTTCAACCGCCTTCTACAAGCAGCAGACTTCATCTATTTGAGTGACGAGAATCGAACTAGGAACCTATGCGTGGCAGGCAGTCGCACTACCACTGCCATGGGGTCTCAAACCTTACTAAAGGAAATTAGTCCAAAAATAAAATAAAATGAGACTGGAATAAAAGCTACAAAAACAAAGTATTGGAAAATTATTAATACATTATTTAAGATGTTTTGAGACGGAAAACACGGGAAATTATTAACATTTTTTAATATTTTTAAATACAAATGACGTCAATACGAAGTATCCAATAAATAAGCTAGATGTCGCTAGCAACGCACCCGCTGAGTCGACATATCAAATAGCCTGCCAATAGCCGTCTTAGGGCAATCGAACTCCCTCTATGACGTTAGGTATCTGTACTTCTTTAGTTGTATTATATTATCTGTGCCACTGCGCCACATCGGTGGACAGCCAATAAAAGGGACCAATAAAATCGTTCTCAGGATTCTGCCCCGTATGTTTTTGCCATATGACGAACCGCCCAACCAGCAACCCGTAAATTTCACCGCCACCAATAGACTGTAACCGATAATTTAGTGCACCGGTACCGGTATCGGTCCTTTGTTTTACCGGTACCGTACCGGTATTCGCCGATACCAATCGGCTTTGCCGGGACGCGTTGAGAAATTGCGTGTTTAGATACGAAAATCTGGGTAAGTGGTTTTGTCTGGCTTGATGGTTTAGGCCGAGTTTTGGGCTGCCGATTTAGAGGTTATAGGTTTGATTATCGTGGCCACATACATATATCACGCCTTTATCCCTTGCGGGGTAGGCAGAGCGTTAACGGCCGCAAGAATACGGTCGCTATCGCCACGTCTGACATTTTTGAGGATTGTTTTCTAAGGTTGTTTCAGAAAACATATGTATCACTATAGTGACACGTTGTCAGCCTGTCACCTAAAATTTGTTATACACTAATACTCTCGAGTCCCCTAGTCGCCTCTTACGACACGCGCGGGAAGAATGTGGGGTGACGCTATTCTAAGCCGGCATCACACGGCAATCGTGGCCACAATCTTGTAAAATTGACTTTAACGTGAAATGATCCTCTTCGTACGTTAGAAGTGGGTTTCGAATGCGAATATTTAAAAAAACCTCCCCGACTTTTTGTTGTGACGTGACCCAGAGGGAATTAAATATAAGGATGTCTCATTAGTTACAGAAAAGACGACAGAGAATAATCGTGTCTTAATTGCGAGAGAAATTAGTCAACAGCCCTGTCCTGCCTGGGAGCAAGGCGTGCTTCAGAGGGACCGACAACTGGGATTTTTGCATTCTAATATGACGAGGAACACACTTGGTGCACGATGGGGCGCAAAAATATCGCACGATGGAGCGCAAAAATATCAGATCCATAATAGAAACGTCACCCGCATACTGAAATCGCACTCGACGGACGGCACTGCGATAGCGCTGCGTCGACAGCGTTTGAGCGGTTTTAGTATGGAAGTAACGTTTCTAGTTGGATCTGACAGACCGCTGCGATATTTTTGCGCTCCATCGTGTGTCAAGTGTGTTCCTCGCCTAACGTACTAATATTTTAAATGCGAAAGTTTGTATGTTTGTTTTTTTGATACTCCGCTGAAACGATTTTCATGAAATTTAATACACACATAGATGGTAACTCGGATTAACACATTGGGTGGTTTTTCGACCGAAAATATTATTATTATTATTATTAAACCATTTATTGTACACAATATAACACAAAGGACATAACATTAAGAACAATACACAATAGGTCAGCTTATTTCTAAAAAGAAATCTCTTCCAGCAGACCTAGGGTAGTGAGATGGCATAAAGTGAGGCAGTTGACGTGTACAACATACTAATATACCTATAATAATTTATAAAACAAATATTTTAGAAACTATACCTACTTATATAAATAATATACCTACACTACATAATTATTACATAATAATACCTATATTTATATACGTACATATATACACCATAAATATATATACCTATAAATTAATTTGGGAGAGAAAGATAAATATGTTTCTGTGGAATGCCATCCGATAACAACCGGTTAATTGTTCTCATAAATGAAAATATCGATTGAAAAGTGCCAAGCCAAATTTTAAAACGTGACTTTCTCCGCCGCATCATATTGCGGCTGCCATATAGGCCGCTTTCAGTGACGAGTTTTCAAGGCTTCATTATGGTTGTAGTTCGTGTTCTTTCTGAATCATCTTCTGTTCTGAATATCTTGCGTTCTACTTCCGTCTTGTAAGCGAATCTTTTAATTTCAACTTTCCCTAATGACATAACGAGGAGATTTTCAGATTCTTAGGGTTCCGTGGCTCATTGAAGAAACCATATACAGGGTGTAAAAAAAATTGCTACAAATATTTTAAGGGGTGAATCAGCCCATGAAACTTAAGAACTTTCCTCAAGGAACATAGGTCGAAATATGAAAAATATTTTTGGACCTCCCATACAAAATGTAGCAGCCGAGCGAGTTGTATGGGAGAACCAAAATTTTTTTTCATATTTCGACCTATGTGTCTTGGGGAAAGTTGTTCAGTTTCATGGGCTGCTTCACCCCTTAAAATATTTGCAGCTAATATTTTTACACCTTATATAGGAATCCCAATTTTCAACTTTGACGACCTCGGGTCGTTGGACGACTCGGTGTCCCACACGAAGAGAAGGACTTTGGCTTTACAATTTTTTTTTCGGAAACGTGTAACTTTAAACCGGGTCAACGAACACATATCACGTTTTAGTCCTTATGGGGTAGGCAGACTGTTGGCAGTTTTAATAATGCGGTCTTAATATCTGAAAAATTTATTGATGCTTTCTTAAGCTGGGATTAGTTTTATTTTTTGAAAACTTTTAGCTTTTCCGTAAGTACTGGCGACGCCTCTTCCATAATATGTACTACTGCGGCTCAATCGTAGCCGGCGAAATAATGCAATTGTATCTATATCTAGGCTAATAACACTTAGCAGGGCTTCACCGGGATAGTTTCGCAACTATTTCGACAAGTTTCATAAACGTTTGATAAAAAAAAAACACCAGTTGACAATTCACACAGCGCCATCTAGGCTTCTACTATGGGAACTAGATAGGTAGCTGATATCATGGGCTGATATTAATACTCATATACCTATATTTTTGTACATTATTATTCTTAGAAAACACATAAACTAGGCACAAATATTCGTGTCCTATTCGTGGAATCGAACCCACGACCCTCGACGTGGGAGTCAATAGAAGGTTTTCTTTTCGAGAATAAAAATAAAAACTAGTATTCCAAGATCTCGATAGATGGCGTTGAACCGACTATGTTACTTGATTTTAGTGTAGATTCCAAAGCCAAAAGACTAAGCGACACTGACTGAAAGTCTGGCATACACTGACACTTTCGTTCCAAATGAGTCCGAGTCCGAGTTTCAAAAAAACAAAAACTTATAATTACTACGTTCCGTTGCGGTAACATACCAAGCACAGCACCATCTACTTAGCGACTAGAATAATAATAATAATAAAAAAGAAATTTCCCTATTACCATGCATTATTAAGTTTTTTTTAAAGCAAAAGGAAGAGATAAAAGAAGTCCATCCGTCTTGTCTGTAGCAAAGACACAGACAGAGACAAAGAGCTGAGAAAATTCAGGACAAGCCCCTATTAACTAGGTACATAAATAACTTGAGTCTTAAGGTTATAATGGCAACCCTACTGGCAAAGCGGCGTAACTTAAAATTCTGATATTTGCCGTGTTGTTATAAAAAATGATAATCTCGCGGTGTGTTTAAAAAAAAGTTAGACGCGTGTTTATATAATATCATTATACGATTTGACGTTGTCAAGCGACTAAACCTATGCCTGTTTTTTGTTATAACACGAGTTTCAGCCGGTTTACTACGGTGTATATCATATTTATGGTGGCTTGACACTTGACACTTGACTACGTTGTGTGTATATGATATTGCCTCTCGTTTGTTAGTATAAAGTTTGCAATATAATTCACGCTTTCTTCTATTTTAAACTATCTATCATCAAATTATATGTTTTTCAATAGGTTTTGACCATTAAGTAAGGGTAGTAACGTCAAAATGATTAGTATACAAGTTGTATTGAAAAACAATCTGTAGGAACTTAAATGCTAAAAGGAAAAAAGCTTTATTAATTTTCTAATGAACTTTCATCCTACCAAAAAATTAAATAATTTACCTATTCTTCTTCTTCTTCTCGTGTCAATATATGTTTCCCAAAGCTATAATTGTAAACAAAAAATATTAAATTAGTGACTGCCAAATATTAAATTAGTCTAAATGTTAAATTAGTGATTTACCTATTAAAATTACCTAAAGCACGTAACTTTACAAACTGGTCGAATTTAGGATACACATTTTCTCCCACCGCGCACAAAACCAACAATGACTCGGAAATTTGTACGAAATTGGACCTTATTATGACGGGGGAAGGCGCGCCTGAAAATGACTGTCGGTGAATAGGGGAGAAAATAAGGGATCCTTCTAGGGATGCAACCACATATATCGAAATTCGCTAGATGACTGGGTTATTAATAAAATACAAAAGTTGTACTCTTAAAACTATTGTCCAAAAATACTACATACTAATTTTTCGAAATATTCATAGTTTGAATTAATAAATAGAAAAAAAACATAAAAGTAAGTGTTTTGACGCTATCCAAACTAGAGAGACATGACGTCATCTCTTCGCATTTTCACGTCAGACGTGGCGATAGCGACCGTATTCTTACGGCCGTTACCGCTTAGATTACCTTGCAAGGGATAAAGGCGTGATATATGAATGTATTTAACTATGTATTTGTTTGAAAATTGAAGAAGGTCGATAAATGTCGATAATCTGTGTCCTAGGTCGAATTTTTGACGGTCTATAGTATACCGATATCGGTAGAACTTGACACCATATCGATATCGATAGTTGTATTAAGCATCCCTAAATTCTTTCGACTCTTAATGAGAGCAGAGAAATTATGAGTGGCTTTTCAGGATGGTTATGATTTGTCTACAACATTCTGGACTTACCAGTTTATGGGATCAATGCAGTAGACACATCCTATACAAGGTGTAAAAAAAATAGCTGCAAATATTTTAAGGAGTGAATTAGCCCATGAAACTGAACAACTTTCCCCAAGGAACATAGGTCGAAATATGAAAAATTTGGGCCTCCCATATAAAGTTACCGATCGACCAAATTAATTTGTATGGGAGGTCCAAAAAATTTTTACATATTTCGACCTATTTTTTTTGGGAAAGTTGTTCCGTTTCAAGGGCTAATTCATCCTCTAAAATATTTGCATTTAATATTTTTACACCCTACGTATATATTTTACAGACTGTAGTGATTGTTTTCTGAAACTACCTTCGAAAACAACAATCCTCAATTAGTCAGACGTGGTGATAGCGACCGTATTCTTGAGGCCGTTAACGCTCGGCCTACCCCGCAAAGGATAAAGGCGTGATTTGTGTATGTGTGTTTTACAGACAGTAGTGATAGTGCGACTGTTCGTTTCTAAAGCGGTGGTTGTAGAACCGGATGAAACCGGATCAAACTGAATCTAAATCCGGATTATCTGTTCAAAGGTTGTCGGAAAAACCGCATTGAAAAGATACGATGTTATGAAAAGATATCAACTTGTATACAGGGTCCCACTCAGGTTCTTTTCGTGTGGGACACCGAGTCATCCAACGACCCGATGAACCCTAGCGTCAGTGTTTTTCAACCGCCTTCTTCTTCTTTTCGTGTGGGACATCGAGTCGTCTAACGAACTGATGAACCCTAGTGTTAGGATTTTTCAACCGCCTTCTACAAGTAGCAGGCTTCTGACATGGCTGTGTAATGACGGCCGTCTAAGTGATCATAGACAGAAACCGGGACCTACCTAACACGGAACCATCTTACTTACGGACAATCGGGTGGTTCAGCCCGCAATGTCCTAACCAGACTGGGAACAAATTCTCAAAGTGATAAATCACCTTACTCACCTTACCGTGGGAATAGTTTAGGGTTTATCATATAATGACAGATTTACATACATACATACATACATACATACATATATCACGCCTTTATCCTTTACGGGGTATGCAGAGCGCTAACGGCCGCAAAAATAAGGTCGCTGCCACGTCTGACAAATATAGAGGGCCGTTTGAGATCATTTTGTTTATCACTATAGTGACAGGTTGTCAGCCTGTCGCCTAAAAGTTGTAATACACCTGAAACCCTCAAATCCCTCAGTCGCCTCTTACAACACCCACATGTAGGAAAATGGGTGATGCTATTCTAAGCCGGCATCACACGGCATATTTAACACCCTGTATCATATCTCTGCTGCCACAAACCATCTGGAATCTATTTCCTGTTGATCTGATTGAAAAGCAACATTCCTGTTTGTGGCATATCTATATTATGTCGCAAGTTTTTTTTTTATAAAATCACAGATCAAGAATAAGAATAAAGAATAGTAGTATATTGTACAGGCGGTAAGAAAAGAACTGATTGGATAGCGAGGGTGTAATTTGATGCCGTGTGATGCCGGCTTAGAATAGCATCACCCCACATCCTTCCCGCGGGTGTCGTAAGAGGCGACTAAGGGACTCGAGAGTGTTGGTGTATTACAATTTTTAGGCGACAGGCTGACAACCTGTCACTATAGTGATACACATTGTTTTCTGAAACCACCTTGGAAAACAATCCTCAAAAATGTCAGACGTGGCGATAGCGAACGTATTCTTACGGCCGCTAACGCTCTGCCTACCCCGCAAGGGATAAAGGCGTGATATATGTATGTACTAGCTGGTACCCGCGACTTCGTTTCGCTGACTTAGTATTTTAGATGATAAAATAACCTTGTTTCCTTCACTAACGTCCTAAATTATACATGCTAATCTGGGCCCCTATTAGTGCTCCTTGTGGACTACGTCAGGAACACCAAACCTTCGAAGTCTATATGCCAGCAGAAACTACCCATCAAGCAGAACAACTTTTGCTTTCGTGCCATATCTTTATCTCGTATAGTTTAGGTGGGCTCCTGGTTGTGCACCTGGTGGTCTACATCAGGTACTCCAAACCTTCAAAGTCTATATGCCACCAGAAGCTACCCATCAAGTTAAACATTTTTTGCTTGGTGCCATGTCTATATCTCCTATAGTTTAGGCGGGCTCCTGGTGGTGTACCTGGTGGTCTACTGAAGGTACTTCAGACCCTCGAGTGGTGAAAAAAAGTAGCCTATGTCCGTTCTCGGTATATTACTAATCTCTGTGTGAAATTTCGTGATGATCGGTTCAGTGGTTTGGCCGTGAAAGCGTAGCAGACAGACAGAGTTACTTTCGAATTTATAATATTAGTATGGATGTATGGTGTAATTTGAGGCCCATGGACAAATGGTTCCATGCTCTTATGATATAGTCTTGAATATAGCTCTTATTACAAAGTAAATGATTATTTTATAGATAAATTTTAAATGTAATTAGTAAGTAGGAATTGACTATGAAATAATGTTATATAATAATGTAAATAAAACCAATTTAATTTTATTCAATGATGTATGACAATAATAATAATTATGACTGTGATAATTAAATAAAATAACTATAATAGGTTACTGATATAACGTTTGCATGCTGACATAGTTGGTAAGACACATTGAAACAAATACTAATTTTAAGACTTGAAAAACCCCTGTACATGTGTTATCCTACTACTATTATAAAGGCGAAAGTTTGTAAGTATGGATGTATGGATGTTTGTTACTCTTTCACGTAAAAACTACTGAATGGATTTGAATGAAACTTTACCACAATATAGCTTATACATCAGAATAACACATAGGCTATAGCTTATACGAAGACGGGACGAACCTGAAGTCCACGCGAACGAAGTCGCGGGCAAAAGCTAGTAGCAAATAAATGATTGATTGATTGATTGATTGCTTCGGAGGCCACGTTATGCCATAGGTCCCGGTTACTGTCTATGATTACATATAAGGCTGTCGTTACACAACCACGTAAAAATCCTGCTACTGTAGTGGGTGGTTGAAAAGTTCATATCAGGTCGTTGGATGACTCGGTGTCCCACACGAAAAAAAAAACTTAAGTCAAGGAGTTGAGCTGACGAGCGATGTGGCGCAGTGGTAGTGCGACTGCCTTTGACGCAGAAGGTCCCGGGTTCGATTCTCGGTGGGTCACTCAGAAAGTTGATATTTATTACTTTGTGAATTTATTCCCAGACTAGTTAGGACATTGCGGGCTGAACCACCCGATTGTCCGTAATAAAGATGGTTCCGTGTTTCGGATGGCACGTTAAGCCGTAAGCCCCGGTTGCTGTCTATCATCACTTAGACGGCGGTCGTTACACAACCATGTCAGAAGCCTGCTACTTGTAGATGAAAATTCGTTGGACGACTCGATGTCCCACACGAGAAGAGAACAGAGGAGTTGAATTTTCAATTTCCTTCCGTTTATACCAACAAAGCGCAGACAAAGTCAAGTTATGAAGTTATCTGCCCACCCCCTTTGTAATCGTTTACTTACAAAGGCAGGAAATATAAACCGGGCGCCGGGCCGAGTTGTCCCAAGACAAGTTGGGCCGAGTTTGTCCCAAGTCGAGTTGAATCAAGTTTGCGTATAAGCATAAACTTCGGAAACTGCTTGGCTCAAATACAGGCTGTTAAAAAATTTGCTGCAAATATTGTAAGGGGTGAAACTGAACAACTTTCCCCAAGGAACATAGGTCGAAATATGAAAAAAAAAATGGGAAAATTTGTATGGAGGGCCCAAAATTTTTTTCATACTTCGACCTGTGTTCCTTGGGAAAAGTTGTTCAATTTCATGGGCTGATTCATCTCTTAAAATATTTGCAGCTAATATTTTTATATTTGGACACACAATGTATGATATTGCGTTTCTTGACAGCCACCATTTTGTTTTCTATCTCTTCTTCTTTGTGAACCAATGGCGATCTTGTAAAATTTTTCTTGTGCAGAATGCAACCACTTTAATAAGGAATTTTCTTTTTTTAAATTATTATTCTAGTCACAGGATGGATGGTGCTGTGCTTGATATACCGCAAAAGACGGTACGTAATATTTATTTTTATTTTTTTGAAACTCGGACTCGGACTCATTTGGAACGAAAGTGTCAGTGCATGCCAGACTGTCAGGCAGGTGGCGGTGGCTGTACTGTACCATGATATCACAAAATAAATACTGGGATGATATTCTTGGTTTTCCTGTTATGTGGGATTCCTCCGTTTCATCACAGACCAGAGATATCAAGCGCGCACAGTGGCGGGCGACACGTGTGTAATTTTTCCTCCATGCTTTTTGTCTTTCCGGCAAAACGCCAGATAATCATGTTGATATCATACATACATGCATACATATGACACGCCTTTATCTCTTGTGGGGTAGGCAGAGCGTTGACGACCGTAAGAATACCGTATTCTTATCTAACGCCATGTCTGATATTTTTGAGGACTGTTTTCTAAAAACATGTGTATCACTACATTTATTGACAGGTTGTCAGCCTGTTGCCTAAAAATTGTAATACACCAATACTCTTGAGTCCCTTGATATATCATATGCGATGTTACAATCAAAAAAATTTAAGAGCTAGTTAATTTTCCCTCTATAATTAGACAGATCGAATGGCCCCGGGTCGTTAGGGCCACAATGGGCGGCTCCGTTGGCCCCGCGCCAAAATTAACGGGGCCTTTTATTGAACCCAGTGAATTTTCATCGGAATTGTATTATGGAGGCACCTATTGGAGATATTTGATTGCGGACAGAGTAGTTGAGTAGGCACTTTGTAAGTAAAAATTTGATATGGGTAGAATACTCGGTTTATGTTCAATATACGCTCTGCCTACCCCGCAAGGGATAGAGGCGTGATATATGTATGTATGCATGTATGTATTCGGAGTGTTCGGCAGGTTTACCGAATATTCAGTAAAAGCCGAATATTTAACCGAATAAAAAGGTGCTTTTTTTATTTCGTTATAAATGGTTGTGTCGTGATTGCGTCAAAACAAGTAGTGAAGCAGTATTTTAATATGCCAATGTTTCTAGTGTGAAAAATTTGATAATATAATGTCAATGTTTCTAAAGTATAAAGTTAGAGGGGTAACGATTATCGAGGTCCTGTGTAAATTCGCAAACAATTTATGCTTTCAATTTTTTTATATAGGATATCAGTGGAAACGTGGTTTGTTAGATATATACAAGTACATACATACATATATCACGCCTTTATCCCTTACGGGGTAGGCAGAGCGTTGACGGCCGTAAAAATACGGTCGCTATCGCCACGTCTGACATTTTTGAGGATTGTTTCCCAAGCTTGTTTCAGAAAACATGTGTATCACTATAGTGACAAGTTGTCAGCCTGTCGCCTAAAAAATGTAATACACCAATACGCTCGAGTCCCTTGTCGCCTCTTACGACACCCGCGGGAAGGATGTAGGGTGATGATATTCTAAGCCGGCAGCACACGGCAAATATGATATATTGTTGCCTTGTTAATAACACTAACCAACTCCACAGTTGTCTTTGTGCCATTGTTTGAAGTGTAAGTAATTAAAATAGGTGCCATTGATATTGGTTCGAATCCCAGTCTTACCTGCAACGGCGGATCGCACACTTAACGCACAACGGAGCGCTAAAATATCGACAGCTGTTGAGCGGTTTTAGTGTGGGGATTGACATTTCTGGGATGGATCGATGGACCGCTGCGATGTTTTAGCGCTCCGTCGTGCGTTAAATGTGCGATCCTTAGGTGGTTCTCATACTTAACACACAACGGAGCGCTATTTTACCGCATCCGTAAAGCATGTGTCTGTCAGATGCAAGGAAATTTCGTAAAACCATAGATAGGAGTCACTGAACTTGACAGATTATCCCTCAATCTGCAAAAATGGCAACAGCGTCACCTAGTTCAGATAAGTGTTGCTATCAGCCCAAAAATCCTCATTATAAAAAAACGTTACATTTATCAACGCTATATAATTAGTAGATATGTAGAAAAAATATAATAATTTTGTATTTTTCAACTAAAATAGATCACCTTGTCAACGATTGTTAAAAATCAATTTAAAAAAGACAAATGTATGAAAACGTATATCGGATCCTGTTACAGGGCTGTATTTCGATGATATTATGAAATACCTACATTCAAACCGTTTTATAGCGGCGGTGGCCTAATGATTAGGACACCGGTCTAACAATCTTGAGACCCGAGTTCGATCCCTGCAATGTACCAATGTGTTTATTGGTACATTTGCCGACTGCTCTTACGGTGAGGGAAAAAACATCGTGATGAAACCCACATTCGAATAAAATTTGAATTCAGAGGATATTTGAATATGACTTAACCACACATAACCTAGGATTCTAACTTTTCACCACTTTGACTAACCTTACCGACGACTGTACTACTTTGACATTGGAAAAAAACGTCTCGACCCATGAGATGTCACGCCACAACTTAAAAGAAGAAAAAAACTATACAGGGTGTAAGGGACAGCGTCCCGAATACTTATAGGGTGCAAGCAGACCATGAAACTGAACAACTTTCCCTTACGAACATATGTAAGGAAAAGTCAAAAAAACTTTGGTTTCCCATAGTAATAGTGCAGTCAGTTGATCGCGATTTTGTATGGGAAGTCGAATTTTTTTTATCGCTTCCTGCCATATTGTGTTCCTAGGAGAAAGTTGTTCAGTTTCATGGTCTGCTTGCACCCTATCAGTATTCGGGACGCTGTCACTAACACCCTGTACAAAAAAAAAGATTTTTCTGAGTCCGTCCCTGTGGTGTCACAGTTCATTACCATTTATCCGACAGCAACACAGCAACAGTTTAAAAACGTTTACTGGCAACATTTAAAAATGTCCGCTCCGCATTTTATACGCGTTTTTTGCATTTTTCTCGTTATTTTTGTTTTCACTATTGGACATGGGGAGGTAAGCTTTTTATGTTAAAACTTTGTTTTTAGTGGCCTATTAGTCGGAGCTTAAATTTGTAAATTGGAGTGCTCTAAAATATGCACCTTGCAAATATTTTAAGGGATGAATCAGCCCATGAAACTGCGCAACTTTCCCCAATGAACATAGGCCGAAATATGAAAAAAAATTGGGCTCTCCCATACAAAATGTAGCAACCGGGCGAGTCAATTACTGTATGAGAGGACGTTAACGATCGTAAAATTACGGTCGTTATCGCCACGTCTGACAAGTATTGAGGGGCCCTTCAGATGATTCGTGTATCACTGTAGTGACAAGTTATCAGCCTGTCGCCTAAAATTGTAATTCGTGGTAATACACATGAAACCCTCGAGTCCCTTAATCGCCTCATATAACTCCTGCGCGAAGAATTGGGGTGATGCTATTCTATCTTCTTCGTCGTGTCAATGGATCATTATATTTTTGATTGCCAGTATTTGGCGACCGTAATGGCGTTCTCTGCAGCTAGGATCAGCTCCTCCCTGCTGCAAGAGACGGGCAAAAGAGGACACCTAATAAGGTGCGCCATAGATTGAGATGGGGCCCCACAGTCGCAGTGCACTTGCGTTTTCTCGGCATGCTATGCCGGCATCACACGGCATGTTTTTTTTACATACAATCTCATTCACAGGCAAAATACAAGCTAAGGCTGGTGTCGTTGGAGAGATGCAAGATAGACCCTCGCAGGGAGTACAAAGACCCGCCCCTGACGTACAGCTTCAACGCGAGGAAGGTGGACCGGCAGACCACCCTCGTGCAGATACAGTTCTCCGTCACAGACCCCGCTGGACCGGTCTTCGTAAGTTGGAGGCTTTACAGTGGCAAAATGAAGTGCCAGTATTTAAAGTCGCTGCATCATCATCATTTATTTAGGGGTTTTGCCCTTGTCGGTGGAGTATCCGCCAGCTTTCTATATCCTCCGCCTTCTCCTTGACTTCTCTGTACGACGTGACCATTATTTTCTCCTTTGTCTGATCCAAATAACTCCTTCTTGGTCTTTCCTATCCTCTTCTTCCTTCAATCTAGCCTTCAACTATTGTCTTAAATATCTGGTTATGCCGTATCAGGAGTCCCATCATTTCCTATTATTGATTTCCTTTTCCTATTCTCTATTGTATTGAGAAGCGTTCTTTGTTCCCCTACTAGTTGGAGTACTTCCTCGTTGGTCTTCATTTCTGTCCAGCTTATCCTTTCCATTCTTCTGCACCTTATTCGAAGACTTCCAGACGTTCCCTGTCTGTGTCATAGTCCATGTTTCGCAGCCGTATAGTGCTACGCTCCAGATACACACCTTTACAACTTTTGTTTGCTGCTTTTTGTTGCTTTTTACGGGCATTAGAGGAAATTTTGGCTTTGAGTAAACTTTTCGTTGAAAGCTTTTTTTGCCATAGCTATCCTTGCTTTTATATCAGGTGTATATCTGGAGTCGTTCGTCATGATGCTACCAAGGTATTGGTGATGCTGCTAGGATTGTATAAATAACTTATAATTAATTTAGTTCGCAGTAAGAGGCTACCAGGTAAAGCAGAGTTCTTCGAAGGATCTGGTGCTGAACATGGAGAAGCTTCCGTGCACCAACCTGTTCATCTCGCAGCTGACCAGGACCCTCAACATCCAACTGGATGAGAACTGCTACTCCAAGCCGGTGAGACCCTCACTTGCTTGCTTACAGTTATAGTTAGTCTGTAAAATACAGGGTGTAGAAAAAAAACTTTAAAAAAAAAAACAAATTTTAAAAAAATAATAATAATGTATTGTTAAATAAATACTTAAATGAATGAGTGAACAAATTAATGAATGAATGAATGAACGAATAAATCAAATACTGCTTGCACCTTACAAACTAAATATTTTTTCCAAAGAATACTATAGTCTGTAAAATATCCTATATAAGAAGTAAAAATATTAGTTGCAAATATTTTAAGGGGTGAATCAGGTCATAGGTCGAAATATGAAAAGTTTTCTGGACCTCCCATACAAATTGACTTGGACAGTCTATTCTTTTTCATAATTCGACCTATGTTCCTTGGGGAAAGTTGTTCAGTTTCATGAGCTGGTTCACCCCTTAAAATATTTGCAGCAATTTTTTTTACAACTTGTCTAGTAAGGTAAGGTTTATTTAGGTATGAACTTTATTGTAATTTGGGTATGTTTATTTATTTTTATTCTATTGTGCTCTCCTAAACCGCCTGTCTTATAAAGTCTCGCTTTCTGTAGGTCAGCTGGAAGAAAATTCCTAATAGAAATAAGCTGTTGTGTCGTTTTTCTTTGTAAATGTGTCTCTCATTATGCTTATGTGTACAATAAACAGTTTATAATCACCGTGTTCATGTCAAGTTATAGCAGACAGCAACCTGGACCGTCGGCTTAACGTGCCCTCCGAAACAATCACATTTTTATTTGTTTTCAGGGTAATTATTCCGCTGACAATATAAACATCCAAGATTTCTCAGGGATCCTAACAAAGACTGTGGTTGGGCCGGGAAAGTGAGTACTGTACCTACATACACAAATCACGCCTTTATCCCTTGCGGGGTAGGCAGAGCGTTAAAGATCGCAAAATTAAGGTCGTTATCGCCACGTCTGACAAGTATTTAGGGCATTTTTAGATGATTCGTGTATCACTGTAGTGACAGGTTGTCAGCCTGTAGTCTAAAATTGTAATACCTATCCATGAAATACATACATAGCAATTGCCCGAATAATATCAAGCTGTGTTTAACCGACTTAAAAAAAAATGAGGTTTTCAGGTTGACCTGTATGTATGCATGTTTGTCCGCGATTATCTCGCTTTTGGATGAACTGATTTTAATGCGGTTTTCAGAAAAGAATTTGTTATGCTTAGGAGGTTTTAGGCATATTAACCGACAAAAAATTGAGGTTAGCACATTTTTAAGGCCGTTGAAGCCGGTTCTCTTTTAAAAAAAGTTATTAGACAGAGGTAAATAGAGGTCAGTGAACCTAACCTAACATAACCTAGTATTGCAATACATACAAACATATATCACGCCTTTATCCCTTGCGGGGTAGGCAGAGCATTAATAGCCGTAAGAATACGGTTGTCATCGCCACGTCTGACATTTTTGAGGATTGTTTTCCAAGACTGTTTCAGAAAACATGTGTATCACTATAGTGACAGGTTGTCAGCCTGTCGCTTAAAAATTGCAATACACCAATACTCTCCGAGTCCCTTAGTCGCCTCTTACGACACCCGCGGGAAGGATGTGGGGTAATGCTATTCTAAGCCGGCATCACACGGCAATGTTGCAATAATGTTTTTTTTTCAGGTACTCCTATGAACTAGAAGTGTCAACGCCCAAAGGAGTGGCAGTCTGTATCTCCATGATTTGCGACATATCTGTACAAAAGTAATGAAATAAAAAAAAATAAAAAACATTTTTGTGTCCATTCCTTGCAACAATTATACGTACATCTATCCATGAGTATATAAATCTACAATATCAATATCAATACAAATAACTACAAATACCAAAATTCGTGTGTGTCATGGCCGCCGCTAAACCACGCAACGGATTTTGATGCGGTTATTTAAAAGATATATTGTTTTTAGGGAAAGGTAATGCGATTTTGCCAGTAGTCTTTGTTAACTATCGTTTCTTGCAAAATACGTAAGTGCCTACGTGTTTATGTATTGTTTGTGTATCTTTAAAAAAATGTATACTCAAACTCAAACTTCTTCTTTTCGTGTGGGACACCGAGTCGTCCAACGACCCGATGAACCCTAGTGTCAGAATTGTTCAACCGCCTACTACAAGAAGCAGGCTTCTGACGTGGTTGTGTAACGACCGCCGTCTAAGTGATCATAGACAGCAACCGGGACCTACGGCTTAACGTGCCATCCGAAACACGGAACCATCTTACTTACGGACAATCGGGTGGTTCAGCCCGCAATGTCCTAACCAGACTGGGAACAAACTCACAAAGTGATAAATATCAACTTTGTGGGTGACCCACCGAGAATCGAACCCGGAACCTTCTGCGTCAAAGGCAGTCGCACTACCACTGCGCCACATCGGTCGTCAAACTCAAACTCAAATCATTTACTCAAAGTAGTAAATTTTACATTTATCTTTTTGAATGTCAAATATTAGTCATTGTAAAAAATATAAAATGTAGGATGAGTACATTTTTCTATTTCCTACAACAAATTTTATTAACCTAGTGTAAACTCGGCTCTTACTGTTCCCACGGTAAGGCTTCGGCCTCGAGTTTTGCGGGCAGCGGGGCGGCAGGATCTTTTGCATACATTTAAATGGACCGGTTCTCATGGAGTGGGCAACAAGCGACGCACTTCTTAGAAAAAAAGACGAACGCGCCGCTGCCGCTGCAGCCCCGCTACCCGCAAAACCCGAGGCCAGAGCCTTATAAGTGTTTTAGAATTTATTTTATTTTGCAAACCCGACCTGGTAATAACACCGTCTTTTACAGTTTCCTATTCAAATAACATTTCACGGAACCGACTCCAGGAGCCAACAACATTAAGAAAACTAAAATCGAATTGTGGTCTCTGAACCGCAGAGAGAGTAAATTATCCCCCCCTTTCCCTCTTTCCGGCAAAGAAGCGACAAGCCGGATAAAACCGACCGTTACTGGATCGGCGTATTCCTGTTACAACTTATTTTATCATCCTCCATCCCGGGCCCTAAGTCTGCTCAATGAAAACCGTTTCAGTTGGATATCGATTGGATCTCAGTTGGATGATTTCGGTCATTTCGTAGTCTGCTTACAGTTTAAAGTATAGAAAAATCACAATGGCAGTTCAATGACAGTTGAGTTTCGATGGGGTTACAATGACAAAAAAAAAATAGCAGACTTAGGGCCCAGTTCTCTGTCGGGGTTGGCTACCTAACCTAGGGGATTTGACAAACCAAGATTTTACACAGAGCCACTGCCATCTGACCTCTCCGCAACCTTCATTCAGCCTAATCTTCCATTTTGCCAAAAAAATATATTATCTGGATTTACGTTCCGTTTTACGTAGCTTTGACAGTGCATCTTTTTTCCCCTAGGGGGGAAAGTGATTTGGATTTTTCCCTCCCGCTAATTTGCAACGTGAACAATGACTCACGTTCCTCTCTACGTTTTATTAAGCTATAGGGCATTTTCTACGTAGGTGTAGAATAAAAATAATAATTTGCAACTCCATACAGAATATACCAGCCAACCGACCAAGTCGGTTTATATGGCAGGACCCATGTTTTTTCCTTATTCGACCTGACCGATCGCACACTTCTCGATCGATCGTCAGATCCATTCTAGAAATGTTAATCTCCATACTAAATAGCGCTAACGCTGCATCGACATCGATTGAGCGGGTTTAGTATGGAGATTGTCACTTTTAGTATGGATCTGATAGACCGCTGCGATGTTTTAGCGCTCCGTCGTGCGCTAAGTGTGCTATCCGCCATTCCCTCCCGATATTTCGGTAACTGTACATACATACACACATACACAAATCACGCCTTTATCCCCTGCGGGGTAGGCAAAGCGTTAACGATCGGTCGTAATCGACACGTCTGCCAAGTATTGAGGAGGAGGCTGCTTAGATGATTCGTGTATCACTGTAGTGACAGGTTGTCAGCCTGTCGCCTAAAGTTGTAATACGTGGTAATACACATGAAACTCTCGAGTCCCTTAGTTGCCTCTTACAACACCCGCGGGAAGAATTGGGGTGATACTATCCTATGCCGGCATCTGTCACTAGTAAAATATCACCCTTTAATGTAGAGGAAGCGGGAATGAACCGATGTCTCCGCTATTCATTTAGACCGGTAGACTGGCACAGGTATTTTCAATTTTGACTGAAAATATATTCAAGCATACGAGAGTTCAGATTTATAAGATACTTACTTTATATTGATAAGGGTACTGAGTCTATACAGGGTGTAAGAAATGTAGTAACGAAAACTTTGGCAGCGTGATCAGACCATAAAGCTGAACAAATTTTTCTATGGGGGCTATGTTGGGAAACAAATTTTCCAGTTCCCATACAAAGTCACTCAGCTGATCGGGAATTTTGTATGGAAGGTCGAAAAATTTACCGACATAGCCCCCATAGGAAAAGCTGTTTAGTTTCATGGTCTGAGCACGCCTGCAAAGTTTTCGTTACACCGTCCCTTACACTCTGTATTATAAAATTATTTAGAGGCAATTGATTTAGTATATTAGCTCTCTCTCTCTTTCCGTGACGCAGAAGGTTCCGGGTTTAATTCTCGGTGGGTCACTCACAAAACTCAAACTCAAATAATTTATTCAAAGTAGTAGTAAATTTTACTATCTTTTTGATGGTCAAATATTAGTTGTAAAAAAGAGAAAATGTAGACTAAGTACATTTTTCTATTTTCTACAACTATGAACCTAGTGTAAACGCGGCTCAGGTGGACTAAAAACTTAAAACTAGCCCCTAACGCACTGTCTCGGGGGCTGGCCAAAGTTGATATTTATCACTTTGTGAATTTTGTTCCCAGTCTGGTTAAGACATTGTAGGTTGAACCACCCGATTGTCCGTAAGTAAGATGGTTTCGTGTTTCGGATGGCATGTTAAGCCGGACCTACGGCTACGGTTGCTGTCTATGATCACTTACACCGCGGTCGTTACACAACCATGTCAGAAGCCAGCTACTTGTAGAAGGCGGTTGAAAAATTCGGACACTAGGGTTCATCGGGTCGTTGGACGATTCAGTGTGCCACACAAAAAGAAGAAAAAGAACAGGAACAAGACAGCGAAGTAATCGTAAATATCAATTTTGTGAGTACCCGTCTTGGAAATCGAATTCGAAACCTTTGCGTCGCAGGCAGTCGCACTATCACTGCGACTTACTTACCGAATTCTAATTTCATACAAAAATATTTCTAAACATATACATACATACATATACCACGTCTTTATCCCTTAGGCAGAGCGCTAACGGCCGCAAAAATACGGTCGATGTCGCCACGTCTGACAAATATAGAGGCGTTTGCGATAATTTCTGTATCACTATAGTGATAGGTTGTCAGCCTAGAAGTTGTAATACAACTGAAATCTTCAAGTCCCTTAGTCGCCTCTTACGACACCCACGGGTAGGAGATGGGGTGATGCTATTCTAAGCCGGCATTACACGGCTTCTAAACAACTTTATTTAAAAACTAGAAACCAGTCGATACAAAAACTCCGAAATTTCTTTCCAGCCAATATAAATCGCTGGCAGTACTAGGTACTAAAGCGACCACAGAGTATAAATCAGCGGACTTTTCCGTGCCCAGTGTTGCCAACGAAATGTTAAGCTGCCCACCAGAAGTGACCTCTAAAACCACCAGAAATCCGCTGACAAAAATAGCATCGGTAAAAAATTGCTAAATTTTCCACTAAAATTCATTGTCAACAAATTTTTGTTCAACAATTCAATTCATTTCAGTTATTCACAAAAAATATTGTGTTCGCCTCTCGTCACAATATTTTAAAAATACATTTATTGGAGAAATTATATTAAAAATTACACAAATGTAACCCAAATTATAAAATTATATTGCTTCATATGTGTCGTTTTCGTCCGAACCGGCTTGGTACGACTCTCGATTAGTATGACTCTGGTGTCAATAAATCCCACTAAACAAATCCACTAATCACTCAAAGCAAAATTTGTCTACTAAAAGGCAAGTCAGAACCACCAGATTTAGTGGAAAATCCTATAAGTTGGCAGCACTGTCCGTGCCCGACTCCCGGCCTAATATATTCGCAATCGGGTGCGATAAATCCGACCGAATTAACACTAAGCAATATCGGATGGCCTACCGCCGAAAAAGGCAATGTCTCCACCCGGCGTGGGACGTGGGACGTGGGACGTGGGACGTGGGACGTGGGACGTGGGACGTGGGACGTGGGACAGCTAAATCCTACCGAATAAACTAAGACTAAACAATATCGGAGGCCTACTGCCCACGAAAAGGGATTGCCCTTTTCACGTGAGACCTGAGGCGTAAGACGTGAGACGTGAGACGTTTCTCCTTTTGTAGATAGCCAGGTAGACAAAAGAGACACGAACAAAAGTCTTGTGACTCCCTTTTTGACGCTTTCTGAGAATGACTGACGCAAATCATGACGCTACATGTCATTATCACACCTGACTTCCGTTGGGGCAAAAGAGATAGGTATATTGCATCTACTACAATAAGTGTAACAGAGACAGATGCCAACGCACGTTCATCCGTTGGTGCGGCGTCAACATGCGACAAGACATGGAGAATTCGAAATTTCCTTTCATTTGACAAACGCATGCGCTACGGAAGGCTAACTTATTTATTATACCTACATACATATATCACGCCTTTATCCCTTGCGGGGTAGGCAGAGCGTTAACAGCCGTAAGAATACGGTCGCTATCGCCACGTCTGACATTTTTGAGGATTGTTTCCTAAGGTAGTCTCAGAAAACAATTGTAAGTATTACTACAGTGACAGCCTGTCGCCTAAAAATTGTAATACACTAATACTCTCGAGTCCAAGAGGAAGATGTGGGGTGATGCTATAATAAGCCGGCATCACACGGCATAATACCTACATGCCGAAAAACGGTTAACAGCGGGTAGTACAGTACAAAATCGCAAGAAAAACAGCACAGACAGGGCCTTAAATCGAGAACCCCCGCCACGTATTCAAAACGCAATTTTCCCATTTCGCACATCTTATCGTAGAATAATTATCGTTTTATTGCGTTCACAAATCAAGTTCAATAAAAATCGCATTTAGGGAAATGAAAATCTAATTCTTAGGCGGATCGCACACTTGACGCGCGACGGAGCGCAAAAATATCGCAGCGGTCTGACAGATATCCCCATACTAGTCCCACGCGAGAAGAAAGAAAGGCAGCTGTCAAAGACGGAAGCACTACGCACTACGGAGCGCTAAAACAACGAAGCGGTCTGTCAGATCCATACTATAAATGCCAATCCCCGTACTAAAACCGCTCAACTGCTGTTGACGCAGCGCTATCGCAGTGTCATCCGTCGATTCCGGTTTTAGTATGGGGAGTGACGTTTCTAGTATGGATCTGACAGACCTCTGCGATATTTTTGCGCTCCGTCGTGCGTCAAGTGTGCGATCCGCCTTACCTACCGCATTATGTATGTATGTAAAGGAAAAAGCCATGTTAGATAAGCGAAAAACACATCTTCAGTGCGTTCGTAAAGTCGAGAGAGTAAATTGACGGCTGAGGGTTACCAGCTAAACACTGCCGAAATTCGGTATTTGACAGGATAAGTAACAAAATATATACATACACACATAAATCACGCCTTTATCCTATGTGGGGCTGGCAGAGCGAATCCCGCGGTTGTTGTAAAAGGCAACTAAGGGACTCGAGGGTTTCATGTGTATTACAATTTTAGGCGACATGCTGACAACCTGTCACTATAGTGATACACGAATCACTGAAAGGGCCCTAAATACTTGTCAGACGTGGCGATAACTGCCGTAGGCAAGTTTACGATTAACAAAATACGAAAGTTATATTCCGAAAACTATTCTCGAACGTACTACTAACACCATTTAAAATATTAAAGATACAACATATAATACAATAATACTTATTATATTTTTGGCACTAGGGTTCATTGGGTCGTTGGACGACTCGGTGTCCCACACGAAAAGAAAGAAGGTTATATTTTTTCTAATACTTATATTTTTTTATTTGCTTCTATTTAAACTGTAAACAAATAAAAAGTTGTTGTATTGACGTCATCCAAAATAGACGAATTTGACGTCATATTACAGACTGACGTTAGTTTGTATGGGAGGTCCAAATATTTTTTCATATTTCGACCTATGTCCCTTAGGGAAAGTGGTTCAGTTTCATGGGCTGGTCCACCCCTTAAAATATTTACAGCAATTTTTTTACACCCTGTACATACTCGTAAAACATTACACTACCTTTTTTGGTTGGGCAGTCGTGTATAAAGATCCCTGGAAAACTTAAACATAAGGAGTTAAATGCAATGAATAGTTGGAATTTTAAATTGGATAAGATATGCTAAGATTTTGATTTGATAACAGTTGTGGCTTGAGCAGACGGGCGACGTTTTTGGTATAAACGGTTACATTTGACAGCTGTCATACTTAATATCACTACAGAGAATAAAGCAAAGTCGCTTTTCGCGTCTTTCTGAATGTATGTTTGCTTAAATCTTTAAAACTGCACAATTGATTTTCATGCAGGTTTTCTTAATAGATAGAGTGGTTTTCAGGTCCAAAAAATTTTGTCATATTTCGACTTATGTTTTTTGGGAAAAGTTGTTCAGATTCTTGGGCTGATTCACCACTTAAAATATTTGCAGCTAATATTTTTACACCTTATACGGTTTTCCCCATCTCTGTGTCGAAAACATAACAAGTAGGCCTTTCCCGCGTTTGACTCATAACGAAGCGCTAAAATGTCGCAGCGGTCTGTCAGACATATAAAACAAGCGTCACTCTCCGCTCCTGATGCACTACGCTGCGCTGACACGTCGACAGCGGTTGAGTGTGCGATCCGCCGTACTCACAATAAAAATCGGCTAGACAAAAGACGTGGGTTCAAATCCCATCGGTGGCGTGGTTTTTTTCCACTTGTTTTGATGGTATTGTTTTGTAATGTTCTAACTAAAAGTTACATACATACATACATATATAACGCCTTTATCCTTTGCGGGGTAGGCCAAGCGTTAACAGTCGTAAGAATACGGTCGCTATCGCCACGTCTGACATTTTTAAGGATTGTTTTCCAAGGTTGTTTCAGAAATTATGTGTTTCACTATAGTGACAGGTTGTCAGCCTGTCGCCTTAAAATTGTAATACACCAATACTCTCGAGTCCCTTAGTCGCCTCTTACGACCCACGGGAAGGATGTGGGGTGATACTATTCTAAGCCGGCACCACACGGCATAACAAAAGATAACACAAAAAAAATACATTAAAAGCAACAAAAATTGGCTCGTCTGTAACAGCCGGCGGGCTAAAGACGAAACTTCGCCTTGGTTTTGCCAACTTACACTGTGAATTTCATAATTTAAGTTGGAAATTTGCAGTAATGTATCTTTTTGAAACGCCAGTTTGACACGTACCAGTGTGGTTGAACGCGTTAAACTTTGCTCTGTGGAAACTAAGGGAAACACACATCTACTGAAGGGAAAACATTCATACATATATCACACCTTTATCCCTTGCGGAGTAGGCAGAGAGTTATTGGCCGTAAGAATACGGTCGCTATCGCCACGTCTGACATTTTGAGGGTTGTTTTCCAATGATGTTTCAGAAAACAAAACATTAGTGACAGGTTGTCAGCCTGTCGCCTAAAAATTGTAATACACCAATTGTAATACCCTCGAGGCCCTTAGTCTGAAGGCATAACTCTTTATTTAAGTAAAAACAATAAAAGTATTTTAAACTTCGTCTATAAATGGAGTAGGTAGTATTTTTGGACTATAATTTTAAGCGTACTACTTTTGAATTTAATAATGACCCAGTCATCTAGCGGATTCACTGTCCATCTGCCCAACGCGTTATATGAATCTGACAATTGTCATTTTTAACCGTCCGTTTTTTTAATCGGAGGGGTGTTATGGAAGTGGTTGTCAAGTTGTTGTAAAATTTAACGTTCTGTGTTGTCAGACGTGCTGATAACGGCCGTAATTTTACTTTGCCTACCCCGCTAGGGATACAGGCGTGATTTGTGTGTGTGTGTGCTGTACGTGTTTACCTTCCCTCCCGCAAAAAGTTGCTGAAAGTTCGGTAATTCCCCGCATCCCGCCTCCTTATATGAATGCTCTTAGCCCATATTAAATACACAGGTAGGCAAATTGTATTTCCAAGTAACTGTCAAATGGAAGAGTGATGAGGATCGATCGTCGAAATGATATTTGAAATGTTTCAGCAAACACCATATACACATACACGAATCATCTGAAGGGGCCCTCAATACTTGTCAGACGTGGCGATAACGACCGTAATTTTACGATCGTCAACGCTCTGTCTATCCCGCAAGGGATAAAGGCGTGATTTGTGTATGTATGTATAAATATTTACATAAATATTCCTGTAAAAACTGTTTTTATTGTGCATATTTTAGACGTTTTACCCCTCGCCCCCCTCATTTTCAGTGCATATTTCCCAATTTTGATAGTGCGTATAACCCGATGTCTATTCACAAGTACCTATATGCATAATTTTTCCCTAAAATATCTCGCTATTCGCCCGTTCCACGTCGCTCTACGGTAGGAACCATTAACATATCAATATGGAGTCGAACTTTTACTCTAGAGTGTGGTTCAAGGTATGAAAAAATTCTAACAGAACGATTCTGCACACATACGCAAATCACGCCTATATCCCTGGCGCGGTAGGCAAAGCGTTGATGACCGTAATATCACGGTCGTTATCGCCACGATTAACAAATGTTTGAGGTTCGGTTCAGGTAATCGTGTTTCACTATAGTCACAGGTTGTCAGCCTGTCGCCTAAAGTTGCAATACACATGAAGCCTTCGAGACCCTTAGTCGTCTTCTACGACACCCACGGGAAAGAAATGGGGTGATGCTATTCTAAGCCGGCATCACACGATTCTGTCAATCCAAAAATATACAAAATACGATCTACTAAAGTATCGCCAATCGCCACTCGTGTAAGGCATATTCGACATATGTCAAAATCGTGTTAATAACCGAACGGCTACTTTTCAGCTGTCAAAGTAGGCTTATCGAGCGGCGATACTTTAGCAGATTTTATCTGATGACAGTTTAGGGTTTTTTGTAAATAATATGTTCGTTTAGCTCCTAGTAGATGGCGCTCGTGCATGAAGTTGCTCAGTTTTTTTGTTTGTGAATGGGCACTTTTCTATCTGCATGTATCTGACAGATCTCGAGCTAGTTTATGATGTCAAATTAGATGGCGTTGCGCTAGGTGTTTTGGGCATTTGAGTTATATTGATACTCAACAGGGTCGTTGGACGACTCGATGTCCCACACGAAAAGAGTGAAAGAAGAGGACAAAATCTTCGAGCAACCCGGCCTCCCGCCCCGGTACGGAACGAGATGGAAGATCGTGTTGCTCGAATGTACAAAATAAACCTTGGTAAGAAACTTTTTGATTTTAGCTCAGCGCCATCTATGTTCCCTTGAATACGGACTAGTTTCCTATTCCAAGCGCGTCATTTAAAAGCTCGAGAACTGTCAATAAAAGTCTGTAAATATTCTGTAATTTTGTTGTACTTTATAGTTTTTATCTTATTGTTTCTTATGTATTCTGTCCGTGTGATGCCGGCTTAGAATAGCATCACCCCACATCTTTCGCGCGGGTGTCGTAAGAGGCGACTAAGGGACTTGAGAGTATTGGTGTATTACAATTTTTAAGCGACAGTCTGACAACCTGTCACTAGAGTGATACATATGTTTTCTGAAACAACCTTGAAAAACAATCCTCAGAAATGTCAGACGTGGCGCTAGCGGCCGTATTCTTACGGCTGTTAACGCTCTGCCTACCCCGCAAGGGATAAAGGCGTGATATATGTATGTATGTATGTAGTTTCTAGTAGATGGCGCTCGTGCATGACGATGCTCAGTTTTTTGTTTGTGAATGGGGACTTTTCTATCTGCCTGTATCTGACAGATCTCGAACTAGTTTATGATGTCATACCAGATAACGTTGCGCTAGGTTTTTTGGGCATTTGAGTTATATTGATACTCAACAGGGTCGTTGGATGACTCGATGTCCCACACGAAAAGAGTGAAAGAAGAGGACAAAATCGTCGAGCAACTCGGCCTCCCGCCCCGGTACGGAACGAGATGGAAGATCGTGTTGCTCGAAGGTACAAAATAAACCTTGGTAAGAATCTTTTTAATTTTAGCTCAGCGCCATCTATGTTCCCTTGAATACGGACTAGTTTCCTATTCCAAGCGCGTCATTTAAAAGCTCGAGAACTGTCAATAAAAGTCTGTAAATACTCTGTAATTTTGTTGCACTTTATAGTTTTTATCTTATTGTTTCTTATGTATTCTGTCCGTGTGATGCCGGCTTAGAATAGCATCACCCCACATCTTTCGCGCGGGTGTCGTAAGAGGCGACTAAGGGACTTGAGAGTATTGGTGTATTACAATTTTTAAGCGACAGTCTGACAACCTGTCACTAGAGTGATACATATGTTTTCTGAAACAACCTTGAAAAACAATCCTCAGAAATGTCAGACGTGGCGCTAGCGGCCGTATTCTTACGGCTGTTAACGCTCTGCCTACCCCGCAAGGTATAAAGGCGTGATAAATGTAGGTATGTATGTGTCACAAAATAAATAGTTTTATTTCGGCTGTCACTTAGACCAAACTAAACAAGCTTCTATCTGCGTTTGACGTTAGACCTGTATTTAGCATACTATTTAGCGCTAGATTTACGTTAAGGCGGTTCTCTCACTTGACGTCCGTTGCTGCGGAGTTTTAGCGCATCCCAACGCATGCATCTGTCAGATGCACATAGAAAAAATTTCATTCGTGTAGCTCGCTAACCTAAGGAAGTGACGACCGATGTGATGGCGCAGAGCTAGTGCGACTGCCTTTGACGCAGAAGGCCCCGAGTTCGATTCTCGGTGGGTCACTCACAAAGTTGGTATTTATCATTTTGTGAATTTGTTCCCAGTCTGGTTAGGACATTGCGGGCTGAACAAAGGCAGTTGCACTACCTCTGCGCCACATCGGCCGTCGAAAGTCCAACGGTAGAACCCGTACAGATAATAAAACGATCTGTAAATGGCGGCCGATTGTCGTGCTTTCTCTCTCCCACTGAGGCTCTTACATATACCAGGCGTCCATGCTTTCTCCCTCACACTTAGGTAACCACCGCCATTTACCGTTTCTTTATCTGATGATGTTATACGCTTCTCTTTTGACTACGGTAGATGCAATACAGCGTGTAAAAATATTATCTGCAAATATTTCAAGGGTTGAATCAGCCCATGAAACTGAACAACATTCCCTAAGGAACATAGGTCTAAAAATGAAAAATGTTTTTGGACCATACAAAATTCGCAAACGATCAATTCAATTTGTATGGGAGGTAATAAAAAATATTCTCATATTTCGACTTATGTTTATTGGGGAATGTTGTTCAGTTTCATGGACTGGTTCACCCCTTAAAATATTGGCAGCAATTTTTTTTACACCCTTCACTTATCTCTTTTGCACCAACGGACGCCAGGTGTGGGATTCGCTTATGTCTCCTGCTAGAATATTAATTCGTTTTCATGGCACTAAAGATTGAATTTTGACACTACCTTGATGAGGCAGCAGCGGTGGATTTAAATTCGTAAATTATGCATTTTGCTCGGATTTTCTATCTGGTTTACTCACGTGCCCACCCCGCAAAGTGTTAAAGCGTGATTATGTGACGTAGGTAATCCATACGAGAGTTGTGTGTGTATATCTTCAATATTGTAAAAGGTGAACCAGGCCATGGTTAATGAAAAAACTTTTCACAGGAAACATAATTTAAATAACTAGTTTAAGGGAAAAACAAATTAAAAAATTATAGTAGAAAATTTGTTGTAAATTTTTATGGCAGGGCACGTTTTATTTCAGATTTTGATCTAAAGTCTGTAAAATATAGGAAGATCCCTGTGACGTTTGTGACCTTGGTGCAAATGCTATGACATAAGGTGCATTTTCCTAGTAATAGTAATCATAACATTAGCTCCAAGGTCACAATCGTCACAGGGATCATCCTATATTTTACAGACTCTATACGTAGGTTTGTTACTTAGATTAATGATATCATTATTTTAAGGCCGTCTGATGCCGGCTTAAAATAGCATCACCCATCATCCTTCCCGCGGGTGTCGTAGGATGAGGCGACTAAGGGACTCGAGAGTATTGGTGTATTACAATTTTTAGGCGACAGGCTGACAACCTATCACTATCATACACATGTTTTCTGAAACAACCTTGGAAAACAATCCTCAAAAATGTCAGACGTGGCGATAGTAGCTGTATTCTTACGGCCACTATCGTTCTGCCTACCCCGCAAGGGATAACGGCGTGATATATGTATGTATGTTATTATAAGGTTTTTCAGTTTTATGGACTGGGTCATACCTTAAAATATTTGTAGTTGAATGAAACTCTCGAGTTCCTTGTTCGCCTGTTCCGGCTTCGACAGCTGTCTTTCTTTCTTTTCGTGTGAAAGTCACTATGAAACAGCTTTAGATATTAAAGGATCATGACAATTTTTGTTTGGATGCTCGTCCTGTTTTTCATCAGTCTTGCGTCACACTTGCAGGAATCGCATCAAAGCAAAAGTTATATAATCATTAAATATTGCTATCATAGACATTAAATATTTCTTATCATTTTAGCATAGGGAATTTTTATGCAACGTACTAGTTCTGGAGTTATTGAGTGTCAAAGTCGGGCATCGAAAGAGACAAAAGTGCTGATGTTTGGCGCTCTTTAGTGGATTTAGTTCTAAATACGTTATTTTCGATAAGCAGTGTTGAAAAGGTTTACGCCTCAGTAATTTTTTTTTGTTAAAATAGGTAAACGTAGATTTCCAATTTTATTTTTATTAATTTTCCGGGTTTTGTGCAACAATTAACGGTGCTATTTTTCATTGAAATTGGCGATATTATATATTGCATTCATTTGTTTTGTTACGCAAGACACATGGTTAGCCCATGTGTGGGCATTCTCCTTTATCCCAAAATACTCACACGAGATTAAAGCATCAAACTTCGAACAACTGTTTGGGGCATCCTGTATTTTGAAGGATTTAAAAATAAAAGAAGTATTTAACATATACGCTTTAATTCAATTTATGCTGATTATACAATCATGATGAGTTTTATATAATATCAAAGTCACATTTGGAATTATTGAACAATATACAACCTTATTTTATTTTATGAGGGAGTATTTTACAATGATCATGAAAAATGATTTTATAATTATTTTCTAACCAAGTTTAGAAAATCGAAAGTAGGTTTATACCTAGTGAGAAAAAAATATATAAATAAATTAAAAAAAGAAAATTGTAAATTATTTCGCTTCAAATAATAATATACTTATATATATTTGAATAACTTTAAAATTATTTTAATTTAACATTTAAGTGACATTTATTTATAACATTGACATTTTTCATTATTTTATTTTTAATTTTATCTATCCGTATTGACAATACGTTTTGAACATCTGATTAGCACTTATTCTAAGTATAATGACAAGCTCTTGTATTTTTTTTCAAAATCTTTCATATAAAAACAATTTTACAACCTTTCCATATTATAATAGTTACGGGAAATTAGGAACCGTGTGGCGGATCGTGGGATGGATCTGACAGACCGCTGCGATATTTTAACGCTTCGTCGTGCGTTAAGTGTGCGATCCGCCTCCCCAAGGAATAAAAAGGTTACCCCTTTTAAACATCTTTTTTCAAAACCAGTCAGATAGTGTTTGTATGGAATGTGAAGGACTTTATCGTAGTGAATGAAATTTCACAAAAATTTGTTCAGTTTCATAAACTTTTGCACCATTTCTGATGGTAGTTTACAAAATGTCAGGTAGGGACTAGGATTGACAGGTTAGAGAGTAGCTGTATATACCGAGTAGCTGTTATGCCGTGTAATGCCGGCTTAGAATAGCATCACCCCATTTCTTCCCGCGGGTGTCGTAAGAGGCGACTAAGGGACTTGAGGGTTTCATGTGTATTACAATTTTAGGCGACAGGCTGACAACTTGTCACTATAGTGATAAACAAATCATCTGAAAGGGCCCTGAATACTTGTCAGACTGCCGTAAGTTTACGTTCGTTAACGCCCTGCCTATCCCACATGGGATAAAGGCTTGATTTATGTATGTGTGTATGTAAATACCGATCTAGCGGTAAAAAAGTTATTGTTTTTTATGTATTACATACACCTTTTGATACACAGGGTTATTTTTAGTCAATACACAAACTTTGGAGGGTGTTTCTGCTCATGATTCTGAACAACTTTTACTATAGGGCCTGCAACTACTTGGCTTGGTCAGGTAGAATAAGAATATTACATTTGATTAGGTAAAAACATAGGGGAGGCCTATGTCCAGCAGTGGACTGCTATAGGCAAATGTGATGATGATGAATTACAAATATTTAAGGGTTGTATTTTACTCACAGAACTGAAAAACTTTTCTTCCTGAAATATAAAAAAATTAACCTCCGCGAAGTGATACACATTTTTAACATTTTTGTATGGAAGGTATTTTTATATACCTATCTACATATTTTTTGATGTACCAATTGAAAATCGTAAAACAAAATTATGTAAAACTTGTTCAGTTTTATGAGTAGAACTTACCCTGAAAATATTTGTCTTTTTAACCCTTTTTATGAATTTGTTTGTGTTTTACGATTGTATGCACACTTTTAAGTAAAATTCTTCCTCTTCTTCTTTTGGTGTAAATTTCCATGAAATATTGTTTGATACACTCTCTAAAGTGGCAATGCCAGTCCTTGAAGTGAGTCTACTCTTAGCAGCCTTACCGACTTACCCTTAATGAACCAACCCATACTGGTATTTGTTGTAAATTGTATGAAAATCCAGTAAAAATTGATCCCTCAAAGGTCACGTATGTAAGTGCTAAGAAATACTTAGAGGACACCATTTTGAACTCGGTACCTAACCTTTGTATTCCGTGTTTTAAAAGTAGGTAAACATGAATTTCAAAGCAATTTATTTTAGTGCCTTTTCGAATCGAATAATTTATATGTAGGAACATTAGTTAACAACTAACAAAACTAGGAATTAAGTAGTACATCTATTTTAGAGTGCAAATGAAATCAGTCTTACCACCTGCTACATTTTTTTTTACTTTTGTCCTACAAAGAATTAGACCGTTTCAAAATTTCAAAAAAGACACTTACATCTAAATGTAGTTTAATAATTTAATTCTAATTTTGGCAATATGTTATATAAGTGATATTTTATTCTCAAATGGCGTAAAAGTATAAGGCACAGTGTTTTAATTTACTAAAATTTTATTCTAGGGTAAGAAGGACGTTCAACACAGCTACGAAGTATCATCTAATGAGATATTTTGCAAATAAACATTGTAAACAACCTATATTTGGCACTTTGTCAGTTTTATTTATTTTAAAAATAAAAATATTTCACAGATGCAAAGTTTATAAGTTAAAATTGATATGTTTTAATAATTGGGGTGTAAGAAAAACTAAACAAAAGAAAATAAAAATAAAACGAACAAAAATATTTCATAATTTTTTTATTCAAATTCGAAATGTAACATTTTTGTGGCAATAAAATCGTATTTTCCAATGGATGGATCAATGTACAATTAATTTTAACGCAATATTTTTACGTCTTGTAATGTAAAGAATGATATAACAAAAGATTTAGCATCTCAAAAAATTTAAATTATGTTACATGTTCGATAAAATGAAAATAAAATAAAAATAATTAAGTAGCTTAATAACTTAAAATAAAAAATAATAAAACTTTGGTATCTGTATTAAACCGATTAAATTTTGGAGTAGAAAAGCTATTAATTTAATAGAAAAATTACAATGTAAGTATATTTACATTCAATCTAAGCGGAGTTATAAATAAAAAAGTTAATTAAAAAACTTATATTATTGTCAGTTCGCGATTGAGTATTATTTTGTTTTATTTACATGTTCGATAAAATGCGAAGGAAAATACTTAAAAGTAAAATTTACAAAATATAAATAGTAAATATTATAACTCGGCAGTATTAAATTTTGTCATGGAGACACTGTGTTACAAAGATAACATATTTATGATGTTTTTTGAAGAAAAGCAAAATGAAATGAGTAGATTCAATACACAAGATATAAAGCGATAAAAGAAAATAATTGGAGATTTTACAAGTTGTATGTTACTCTCTGAATGGCCAAAAGATTAAAATCGTTTCTGGATACTCAAGCTGACAATCTGTTTTCTTTTTAATCTTCCAACCAATAATGCTGACTGATAAAGCACTGTGTATGGTTGTTTCTTCGAATTTGAAACAAAAAAGTAGGTTTGTAGCTAAAGATGTCCAGAAACTAGATTGTTTTTTTGAACTGACGAGAAACTCGGTATTAAGATAATAAAAAGAAAACCTATGCTCATACAAACTGGCAATTGAAAAAATACATAAGTACAAAATATAAGTATAGACTAGGTAGGTGTGAAAAAACCTTGCACCGCAGTGTCCCATAAAACATTCTCTAAATAACAATAAATGCACTTCTTCAAACTTCTGCAACATCGAGAACAATTCTAAAAAAACAACGGCGATATTCGCCGGGGCAAATTCAAAATTTTCCCGTTAAAATTTAGAAAAAACATTGCTTAACATGAGAAATATCTATAAACTTAATTAAAAAAGAGATCCGTCAAGGGAATCATTATTTTTTTAAAATTAATTGAATCAATCGGCAAAATCGAAAAATCAAATACAATTTTTGATTAGTACCTAAATATAATTCTAAATACGATTATTACAATTGGACAATCAAAAATGTCGTATTCCAACTTATGTCATTTTGGACGTAATCTTGCCTAAAATTACATTACATTTATTAATGATAAGTCAGTCGAACAATTTTTTAAATTACAACCAGACAATCGTCCAAGTAACGGGACGAAAAACTTCCTTATATTCTCATAATAAAACGTCTTTTCTATCTAATCATGGACTACACTTTTAAAAGTTCGTTCGTTCGTATCACATTTAATGAATTTAATTCTATCTACAATTTTATCTAGTCCATTTATTTACATTAACAACGTCACTGAATCAACACTTTTAAGTCATATTCTCCATCATTATTTAGGCTTCTCCACTCACTTTGTCACTATAATTGAGCTTCTCCACTTTTTACACTACGTGCGTTTCACTTCTTTGATTATAAGATTCGTCTATCGTAACGTTTTGTTTTTTGTTTTCTTTTCTAATGGTGCCGTACTGTGGCACGTCTGAGGTGAGATTTTGGACTGTCAGTATTTGGTTGGAGTTATTTTGCGGCGTGGATGAGGAGACCGGGCTGCCGTACTGGTTGCCGTATTTGTGTCTCGAGGGGTCCTTCAGGATCGACTGTGGCTGTTTCACAGCTGGTGTCTGGTTCATTTGGTGCTGAAACAAAAGATTTTTTTATTATTTTGGAATGAAAAGGTTTTTGTGAAGGATTATGATAATAATGTAACGTTCACATTTGGTGGATAGCACACTTAACGCACGACGGACCGCTAAAATATCGCAGCGTTCTGTCAGGTCCTTAATAGAAATGTCAATCCCCGTACTAAAATCGCTCAACCGTTGTGGAAGCAGCGCTATTGCAGCGTCGTCCATTGAGTGCGGTTTTATTAGGGAAGTGACGTTTCTAGTATGTATATGACAGACCACTGCGATGTTTTAGCGGTCTGTCGTGCGTTAAGGTGTGATGCGCCTTATTGGTATAATAAAATGCTTAAATTAATAAAATAGTTTTAAGTTAAAAAGTATCGTCACTTTTTATTTTCATTATCAATAAGTATTAATTGGTAAATATAAATTTCTTTATGGAATTATTCAATTTAAAACTGTCTGACAGATAGTAAAAAAAATAGTAAAGAGTAAAAACTCTTTAAAACATATTATAAATTAGCCTTGAGTAAAAAAATATACACGCTTCGTGCTTGGCTATCTTCATAAATGGAATGTAAGAGCGAATGATAGATTATGTTCGTGTCGTATCATAAATGATGGATGGAAATGCAATACACTAGTAACAGTTATTATACGGATATTGTGACTTTTTCTTGGTACGTTTGACATATTGGTGGGAATAAATTTCATTGAGGATTATTATTTTATTCCTTTTATATTGAAATATTCTAAGAACAAAAAACAGGCTGTAAAAAATCAACTGCATGTATTATAAGGGATGGATTTTATGGGATGATTCATCCCTATATTAATACATTTTTGTTTCAAATTTAGAAATGTAGCTAGGTAGCCTAGGGCCTGACAAATTGTATATTTAGAATAGGACCACTTCTGGACAGGTTTCTGGGTGGTTTACTGTCCAGGGGGTCCGGCTAACCATACGCATGTAACACAACACTTTATTCTTTTTTGACATGAACTCGTTTTTTTTTATATTTTTTTTTATTTACCACCTAACGTTACATGCTATTTGGTGAGCTTGGCCAGCCCCAAGGCAATGCTTTAGGGGCTAGTTTTAAGTTTTTAGTCCACCTGAGCCGCGTTTACACTAGGTTCATAAAATTGTTGTAAGAAATATACTCATCCTATACTTTTCTCTTTTTTACAATGACTAAAACATGACCATCAAAAGGATAAATGTAAAATTTACTACTTTGAATAAATGACTTGAGTTTGAGTTTTGAAAGCAGTTGCAGCGAATACTTCAACACCTTAAAAAAGTATTACCTGTCCACAGTTGCCCTGGTGTAAGACGGTGACGTCGGGCGGCGGGACAGCCATCTTCTCTAGACGTTGTCGCCGCAGCGTGCCGCCCGCTGACTGCCTGTCTAACGATACTGGAAAACACACATTTCTATTAGTAAAGTAAATTGGATAATAAATAAATAAACACAGTGTCCTATTTGAAGTGGCTCAAAGGATAAGTCAAATAAGATAAGGAAAAAAATGGTTTTCTCATACTGAGCCAAGCTTACACTAACTAGATCCATAAAATTGTTATTGTTAAAATTGTTAACACTTGACCATCAAAAAGCTAAATGCAAAATTTACTACTTTGAATAAATAATTTGAATTTGGATATCGAATGCTTTCTTCAAATACTAGATTTTTTTTTGCTTGCTCATCATTACTTTGCATAAACCTAAACATTTGTTCGACATCATTACTTTACCTAAACCCACATACACATAAAATCAAACCTTTATCTCTTGGGAAATAAGTACAGCGTTAAAGGCCGTAAATTCAGTAAACACGGTAAACACAACGATAGCGCGTTCCAATAACCTACAACTCCATCTATGGTCTAGTATTGGTACTAAATAGTAATGCTTGAGTAGTCTTGTGTTTTTCTTCGTGGAGAAGATCACTTACTATCCATTCCGTAGTTATGCGGTGGGCTGGCGACGTGGGAAGGCGAGCCTCCGGGCACCACGCCGTTCATGACATGCGGCTTTGGTACCGGCTGAGCGCCGTATTGCGACGGCGGCGTCGGAGTGCGGCCTTGTTGCTGTTCACAAAATAGTACTTACATTACTCAAATTAAATAATACATACATATTCACGCCTTTATCCCTTGCGGGGTAGGCAGAGCGATAGTGGCCGTAAGAATACAGCCACTATCGCCACGTCTGACATTTTTGAGGATTGTTTTCCAAGGTTGTTTCAGAAAACATGTGTATTACTATAGTAACAGGTTGTCAGCCTGTCGCCTAAAAACTGTAATACACCAATACTCTCGAGTCCCTTAGTCGCCTCTTACGACACCCGCGGGAAGGATGTGGGGTGATGCTTTTCTAAGCCGGCATCACACGGTAAATTAAATAACTATTATTTTTTTCATTTTCTTAATGCTATGTACATATCCGGGTTTGAAGTCCCCTTTTAAGCAACTAAAATGCTTGTGTTAAGGGATTTCGCTCTTCTATAATGGTATTTTACAGTTTACAGGATTTTACTCGTAATAAATTAACAAATATTGCCATAATAAACATAAGAAACTCATTGAAATTTAAACAATTTAAACATTGTGGCAGCTGTCAAAATGGATCACTTATACGTAATATTGGAAGGACGAGACGAAGTACCTACTTTAGTTATATTACTTTTTATTAACAATTTTTTACAAAGACATCCAAAATAAACGAAAAAAAAAAAAACACTAAATGTTACTAAATTATATACTTCAAAAATACACATTATTTACCTTACTTTAAATTAAGTGCCAAAATGTTTTTAGTGCATAATAAACTTTATATGGGGAGATGCTATTTAACCTTACCACACACGCATACACAAATAACGTCTATATGCCTGGCGGGGTGGGCAGAGCATTAACGACCATAAAATTACGGTCGTTATCGCCACGTCTGACATTATTTGAGGGTCGTTTCAGATAAGTCATGTATCACTATAGTGACAGGTTGTCAGCCTGTCGCCTATAATTGCAGTACACATGAAACCCTCGAGTCCCTTAGTCGGCTTCTACGACACCCACGGGAAAGAAATGGGGTGATGCTATTCTAAACCAGCATCACACGGCACAAACCTTACCTGCTGCAAGTATTCTCCAATGAGCGGCGGGTAGCTGAGGTATCTGTCTGAAGCCATGTTGTAGTAGGATCCGTCTAGGGGAGGCATTGGGCTGGGCGCTGGCACGTAGTTTTGTTTGCCTGGAGAAAATATTCAGATTCGGTCACATTTTTACACGAATAAATACTAACTTCGGAAATACGCCGCTCAAACTAATGGCGAAAGTCACAGGCATAAATCCTGTCCGCGGCATAATATTTGAAATTTGCTATTTCGTGAATTATATGTATACGAATGACGTTACAAGGTAGGCTGGGTAGGCAAAGAAAAACGCTGTATAAAAACCGTAATAGCCACTAACAATAATAGATGAAGTGAACCAATTTTAACGGACGTACAAAAGTGTGAACCTTCATTCTTTTTGTCGATTAATATGGCTAAACCCGTCTGCTAAGTCTGACAAATACTTTTCCGAAAACCGCATCAAAATAGCTTCATCCAAGCGTGAGATAATCGCGGACAAACATATATACGTACAGGTCAACCTGAGAACCTTATTTTTTTTGAAGTCGTTTAAAAAGTAATATTTTTTGAAGAATCTAGTTTAAGTATTATTCCTATATTCATTACAAATTTTAGATTATTTTAGTTCCTTTTCTATCTTTCCATTACAACCAGGAAACAAAATAATAAATAGCTTGTTTTTGATATCTAACATACGACATGTTTTAGTCTCCGAGCAAGGAATATTATAAGAGAACCTGAATTTGGTAATTTGAAACTATAACTTTTGGCGATTGCTGTCACAAAACTAATAACACAAAAATACTTTTTTTGTAAAAGAAGCATAATATCTTCCCGATCCGACGCATTAATGTCCTTAATTCGTTTTTACGCGATTTTTTATTAAGTCCTGATTAATAGTTCGTAATGTAGGTACATTTAGGAGCAATTATACACGTATCTACGGTAGTTTTATATACTTAAAATGAATTTGATACAATTTACTATGGTTATGTGTTTCGATACGGTATTTTTTTATCCTTTGATAATAATGTTTATTTAATTAGTGTAGGTACCTAGTATTTTCGCACGAAACACGCGAAATTATTCACCTTTTTGCATTATATGGTATACGAAGTATCCAAAAAATAACCTAGATGTCGCTAGCAACGCACGCGCTGAGTAGACAAATCAAATAGCCTGCCAATAGCCATCTTAGGGCAATCGAACTCCCTCTATGGCGTTAGGTATCTGTACTACTCTAGTAATATTACATTATCTGTGGTGTAGGTACCTAGTATTTTATCTAAGTAGGAAGTGCTATTTGCACCTATATTTTTTGGCTTTATTTTGGTTGTTCAAAATGTTCCTTTTAAACTACCGTTTTGCTCTAAAGGTCTATATACTGGGAGCTGTATGGGACTGGAAGCCAGCACGTCTCTCTGTTTACCCGCTGTAAAGAAAGGGGTTTAGGGGTTGTTTGGCGTGAAAAGACGTACGTTGTGTCGTCGGCTGTTTTGTTTACGTACAGAGAATTGGATACGGCTTTGTTCGTGTATTCAGCATGATGGAAGTCATATAGTGCGCCCGCTGTAACTCGTTACTTCATGCGAATAAGATTTTTCGTCCGGCAAGTATTGTACAAAAAACCTTCCTCTTGAATCATTATATCTAATAAAAAACTGCATCAAAATCCGTTTTGTACTTTTAAAGATTTAAGATGATGATGATTTAATTCACAATTTATTTGTATTTAAGGTATAAAAAATCAACTACAAATATTTTAAAGGATTATATTACTATGGGCTCCCACGGTTCCACCTGCGTAGGAGGCGGCTTTAATCTGGTAGCATCCTAGAGGAACATTTTATCGGGATAACAAGTATCCTTTGTGTTAATCCAAGGTACTTACCCTCTATCTGTGTGCCAATTTTCATGAAAATCGGTTCAGTACTTTTAGCGTCAAGGAGTAACAAACAAACATACAAACTTTCGAATTTATAATATTAGTAGGATTCCAACCTATGTAACTTTGGGAAAGTTGTACAGTTTCAAAGACTGATAAACCCTTTAAAAAATTTGTTTATTTTTTTACATTTCGTTAACTACTAAACCCGAATAAAAATTTCTTTTTTAGAGATAAGCAGTGCCTGTTGTGTCCATTTTATTTAGGTATGTCTTGTCCTGTATAACTTATTGTGTGTGTATAATAAATGGTAAAATAAAATAAATAAAAAAAGTATCTTACCAGCGCTTCGTCCAAGAGTGCTATGTCCAGTCAAGTCTTTGTGCCTGTGAGGGTGAGGCAGGGTCCTGGCGTGGTCTCCGGGCTCGTAGACCGCGTAGTTCGGAGGCGGGTAGTCCAGCGGTGGAGGGATCAGGCCCTGGTCGTCCATCATGTACGTGTCGGTTTGCTGGGGAGATGAGGAAGAGTTTTAGGACATTTTGTATGTCACATTATGGCTAACATTTAATTCATTAAATACATTTGTTATAGTCTTCGACAGGTACAAAAACACAATTTTATAATGTGTTTAACAATTGTCGTGTGCAATTGCATTGTGCCGTGTGATGACGGCTTATAATGGCATCACCCCATTTCCTACCCGTGGGTGTCGTAAGAGGCGACTGAGGGGCTTGAGGGTTTCAAGTGTATTACAACTTGTGTCTATAATGATTTAAGACTGCAGTTGAATGAAATCATTGCAAAAGCCTACTAGTAGTAATAGGCGGTTTAAAAACTGTAACATCAGGGTTCATCGGGTCGTTTTAGCTGTAACATCGGGGTTCATCGGGTCGTTTAGCTGTAACATCATGGTTCATCGGGTCGTTTTAGCTATTCAATACTACAAAAAGACGACCGATGTGGCGCAGTGGTAGTGCGACTGCCTTTGACGCAGACGGTCCCGGGTTCGATTCTTGGTGGGTCACTCACAAAGTTTTATTATTTATTTATTTCAAAAATTTACACAATCATTACAGGGCAAGCCTAAGGCGATTGCATAAGAATCTTATAAATATAATGAATGACTTAGGAACTGACTAGCTATCACAACCATAAGAATGAGATCTTGACTAAGTTGAGACCCAGTACCCTTATCACCCAGTCTGGTTAGGACGTTGCGGGCTGAATGGGCTGAACCACCCGATTGTCCGTAAGATGGTTCTGTGTTTCGGATAGCACGTAGGTCCCGGTTGCTGTCTATGATCACTTAGACGGCGGTCGTTACACAACCATGTCAAAAGCCTGTTACTTGTAGAAGGCGGTTAAAAAATTCTGTCACTAGGATTCATCGGGTCGTTGGACGACTCGGTGACCGACAGGAAAAGAAGAAGAAGAAGCTGTCCGGGTTCGTCGGGTCGTTTTAGCTGTAAAATCAGGGTTCATCGGGTCATTTTAGCTGCTCATTACTACAAAAAGAAAATTTATTATATACCTGGCTCATCATATGCCTGTTTGGCATGCTTGGAACTTCAGGTATGGGCGGTGGCTGGCCGTCGTCGTCTTGGGAGTAAGTCTCAGACTTCTCAGACACGGAGCTGAGGGTTTCTCCGGTCATGGTGTCGTTGTATGAGGAAGGGGCATACATCTCGATAGTGGCCGATTTTGACGCCTGTCCGGCTTGCTCTGTGAGGGAAATCGGTTTTCATTAAAACATATGTAAAAACTTTTTTAAATAAATTTTCTAGGAAGATTGAAAAGTTAAGTTGGTTGTTTTTTGAATTTTGATTCAAACAATTTAAAAGGAATTACTATGCGTAAGGTTTTTAATAATGTAAGTATTAGAAACTAAGAAAGGACTTAAAATATTAATATAATGACATGGTAGATCTGTACAATTAGGTGACTTAAATTTTATTTCTCTTAATGTTTCACATTCAAATATGCGATTTTGATACTTAAAAACTAAGTAAATCCACACATGCAAGACACAAGAATGAAAACTATCCAAATGAAAAAATAATTACAAAACATTAAAAAAAAGAAAAAAAACTCACCTTTAAGCCTTCTAGCGCGTCTTTTAAAAACAAAACAGGCGACTAAGCCGGCATTGATCAAAACCAAAATGGCTCCAGTAACAGACACATACATGACTACGGACTTTGACACATCAGCTGTTTCTACCATTTCTGTTGACACTACATTCAGCTCGCCTACTTCCGATGAAGCTAAAAAGAAAGGAAAATAAAAAGAAATTAAAAAAAAAATGAAACAAGCATACCAAAAAAGTAAGTTGATGTGATTTTGTTAAATATTATTAGGAATGAAAATGAAAGGGGCCGATTGGAGAAGAATAATTAATATTCTCCGTTTTGATACAAATAAAAATAAATGACTTTTTTGTTTTTTATTTTTACTTGAAAGGTATGGAAGATCCGAAATTTAATTTTACATTGAAAACAAAAAATTAAGAGAAGTAGTTCACCATAAAAAAATCACTGAATTTAATGACATTTTATGATTTATAATATTCTGAAGGTCAATCAAACTTCGAATCATTTTTATCAAGTACAAATTCACAACAACTCACACTAACAACAAACAAAAATGACAACATAGGCATTCCACAAACATAACTAATAGCCTATTCGCTTAGCATCGCGACCAGCGTAACTTGACCTCAAGGCTCCATACACGCACGTACGGGCGCGTACTGACAGTTACGCTGGTCGTGCCACTATGTAAGCGAATGAAGTGAGTATAAGGTGTAAAAATATTAGCCGCAAATATTTTAAGGGGTGAATCAGCTAATGAAACTGAACAACTTTCCCTGAGAAACATTGGTCAAAATATGAAAAAAAATTTGGACCTCTCATACAAAATTACCGAAGTCTATTTGTATGGGAGGTCCAAAACATTTTTTTCATATTTCGACCTATGTTCCTTAGGGAAAGTTGTTCAGTTTCATGGGTTGATTCACCCCTTAAAATATTCGCAATTTTTTTACACCCTATATAACAGAGACGACGTCTAGTTCAGTTCCAAACCTCGTATTCTCTTATTAGTCCGTCTATGCAGACAAAATCCAATCAGCAGTACATTGAGCAGAATGAGAGCGGTGCCGACTATGGTACCGGTTATTATGAAGACTCCTGGCACAGGGTAGGAGTTATACTCTTCTGAGCTCGACTGTACCGATGTTGGGATTACGTCTGGGGCCGCGTGAAAATATTTTGTATGTTAGGAACATTTTATAGAGATTTTATTACATTTTATAGGTTTTACAGTTTCTTGGGGAACCAAGAGGGAAAGCTTATAAATATAGCAGAAAAGTTGTAAAAGCGTAACTTTGATTTTCTATCGCCATCTTTTGGTATTCCTTTAAATGCTGGTTTAGTATGGGTGTTTAATATAGTTGTTACCTACCGAATATTTTGTGAAACATAATGAATGGTCATAGGTCATTTTGGAAGTTAAACTCTAAAATCAGCAGTCTGACAAATGTTTGAGGGTCGTTTCAGATAAGTCGTGTATCACTATAGCGACAGGTCGTCAGCCTGTCGCCTAAAATTGCAAAACACATGAAACCCTTGAGTCCCTTAGTCTGCTTCTACGACACCTACAGAAAAGCAATGGGGTGATGCTATTCTAAGCCGGCATCACACGGCATGCAATACACATGAAACCCCTGACTCCCTTAGTCTGCTTCTACGACACCCACAGGAAAGAAATGGGGCGATGTTACTCTAAGCCGGCATTACCCGGCAAAATTCTCCACTATCCTCTTGAATACAAAGAAAATACTAAATCATCAATATACTCACTAAGCGTAGTAGCCCTTGTATCATCCGGCCGGTACTTGCTCTGTCCTATGTTGTTGATCGCCATTATAGAGAAAACGTAGTCCCTGTTTCTCTCGAGGCCCGTGATGGTGTAGGAGGTGGAATTCTTCGGCATCACGTCTTCGTATTTGTAAGACTCGTCGTAGATTTTCCTGTGGGAGATTTTTGTTGGTTACATATTTGGGCGCATCAACAAAACATCAACCAAAAAAAGTCGACACAAAAAAATGTAGCGAATATTTTTGGTGGCAATTGACGTGTGACATCATAATATGACGACCGATGCGGCGTAGTGGTAGTGCGACTGTCTTTGACGCTGAAGGTTCCGGGTTCGATTCTCGATGGGTTACTCACAAAGTTGATATTTATCTTTTTGTGAATTTGTTCCCAGTCTGGTTAGGACATTGCGGGCTGAACCACCCGATTGTAAGTAAGTAAGATGGTTGCGTGTTTCGAATGGCACGTTAAGCCCTAGGTCCGGTTGCTGTCTATGATCACTTAAGACACTGGTCGTTACACAACCATGTCAGAAGCCTGCTACTTGTAGAAGGCGGTTAAAAAATTCTGACACGTTGAACGACTCGACGAAAAGAAAAGAAAACCGAGTCGTCCAAAGACCCATTGAACCCTAGTATCAGTATAGGCTGTTGTGATGAGGTGATGTGCCTTACCGGTATCGAATCCTGAACCACGAGGGCAGTCCTCCATCGAAGCCGGGCGCCCATTCGAGACTCACGGAGTTGTACGTCACGTTTGTCACAGATAGAGATATTACAGGATCTAAAACAAGAAACCAGGGGTTACATAATATATTCATCATGCCTGGATCCTTTACGGGTTGGATTTGTAAATCGCGGCGGTTACCTGAGAAAGCATGAATGAATGAAAGCGTGAGGGAGAAAGCATAAACGCCTGGCATACGTTCTTACGTAATGGGAGAGAGAAAGCACGACAATTAGCCACATTTAAAGATCCCTTTCTACCACTAGAGCGTAATTGAATACTGATCATTCATTCATTCATTCACTAGACGAGTTACGGTAAAAACGGCCTTAAAATTAAGTTGTAAAAAATTTACAATAACTTAAATATCTATTTTAGAAATGTGAAAAAGAAATTATTAAAGAGGCATGATACAGAATAAATAACAGCGTAGATAAAGAAAACAGAAAAGAAAATAAATGGGAAGAAAAGGAAAGAAAAGAAGAGGTAGGAAACGGAGTAATAGAAAAGAAAAGAGGAAAAGAAGAGAAAAGAAATGTAAAGAAAATAAACGAAAAGAAAAGAAGAGAAAAGAAAATAAAAGAAAAGAAGAGAAAAGCAAAGAAAATTAGCTCACCAGGGGCGCTAGTAATATCCAGCTTGACAGACGCGGTGCCGAAGCCGAGCTCGTTGCGCGCGCCGCACTCGTAAGCTCCGTAGTCAGAACTGCTCACGTCACTGATCAGCAGCACTGAAACAGATATATTTTGTTAGAATAAGAATGAGAAAATTTTTATTCAGTGACCATCTTAGATACATAACAATTTCAGTGTAGGAACAAACAGTTTGTATTGACATTTTAGTATCAAGTCTATAGCATCACAGTAGTAGGTAAATAGTACACTTAAAAGATACAAGACTTATAGGTAGTCCGTTCGTTATTGAGGACACTGAAAAGGCACTTCGTTCTATTTACTACTTCGTAGCGCTGGTCTACCACGAAGCCTAAAAAGCGACAACGACAGCTGTCATGAAAGGAAAAAGATCTAGAAAATGAGTATTTTACATTACATAGTGATGATGTGTAAAAAATCTACAACAAAGTGTTTAAAGGGTACAAAGCAGTTCATAAAACTTACAAATGTAGCTAGAAAGATATCAGTCAGTATTCAGAACGCTGTCCCTTACACCTCGTAAATTTGGGAAAATGTCCAATTAGCAAAACAACCACAACGCAAAATGACAATTTAGATTATGAGCGTCACATGAGATGGTACCGATAGACGGATTTTCTGCACAACGCTAAGTTCATTAGGTCGAACAGAATAATATTCCCCAAAAAACATAGAGTAAGTAAAAAAAAGTTTGTCGTTCGGCACTACCCCTGTATGCTTTAGGAAATTCTGAGACACCCAAAATGTCAAGAAAAAAATTAAACACCCGAAAAGGACCTAAAGAAAAAAAAGGATTCAGCCATACCTGAAGTATGAGTGATGACGTCATCCATGTGATACTCGGCGAAGTACTTCGTCGAGGTGTTGACGGGAAGTTTCGCGCCATTCTTGGACCAGGTGAAGGTAGGAGCCGGGGCCGATTTACATCTAGAATAGAAACAGATTTAAAAATGGAAATCAAGTAGGTTTTAGAGCGAACGCTGCGTCGCGCGGATGGACTGCATTGCGCGAAAGTTTACGGTCAAGTTGGTCTACCTTTGGGCCTACTTGATCTACCTTTGGGTCTACTTAGTCTACTTTTGGGCCTACTTGGTCTACCTTTGGGCCTACTTGGTCTACCTTTGGGTCTACTAGGTCTACCTTTGGCTCTATTTCATCTACCATTGGGTCAACTTATAGAGGCTGAACCCACGCGAATTTCATTCGCTTCATCTGCACCGCTTAAGTTAAACGGAGATCATGCACACAATCATAGATATAAACTACTTACATACACACATCATAATATCACGACTTCATCACTTTATTAAGTCTACTATTGTAGAGTGTCAGAAAAATTACAAAGGAAAAAAAGTTGCGTTATATAACTATTGGACACTGAAAATTTGCAAAACCACACTAGCTATATCAGATTATAGAAGTCCACTGCTGGACATGAGCCTCCACCAGGGTACGCCACAAGGCACGATCTCCCATGCACGTCATCTAGTCGCTAACAGCGGCTCTCTTTAAGTCATCGGTCCCTTCACTTCACTCATAATTTGAAACAAAAAAAATTTATGCAATAGATTCTCACCTGCAAGTCAACCTCCCGACCTGCCCCACATTAGAAGCCGACTTCACCAGGTTGGGGCTGGTGTCCATTTCCGGTTTAAACTTCACCACCAACATGACTTCCTTCCTCGTCTCCCCCCCTTTTCCATTGTCGACTACACACTGGAACTTGCCCACGTCATTTCTGGAAGCCTTTTCTATGAGTATTGTACTAGTGAAGTTTTTCGGGTCGAAAAATACTTTGCTATAGTCAATTTCGTAGTTAGGACGCTCCCAGCGAATGTGGTCGGCGTTCAGAGGATTGCCTGTGAAGGAAATAATGGATTAAAAACAAATTACATAAGGGTATTGTTCGTAAGGCATGAAAACTTATATCCTACGTATATATATATTAAAGTACTTTGTGCCTTATATTACAACTTTTGAAGTCTGTCATAGATTTACTAAACTTATAAAGGAGGCTGCAACCACCCATTATGAAACTATTTTATGCTATTTCGCTTTGACAATATTTACGCGTTTGCTACTGCATTACAATGTTACCTTATTTTCAACATCAATTTACCTACTCTGTGTTATTATAATACATACCCTACCACGACAAGCTAATTACGTCCCTATAAAAACACCATGCGCATATTGGAATAATACATATACATATATAATTATCTTTTGTTATCAATGATGACTAATATTACCCTAAGTGGTTATTACCAAAATGTGCGTGGGCTTCGTACAAAAACACACAGTTTTTATTCACAAGTAGTGCAATCTAATTATAGTTTTATCTGTATTACTGAAACATGGTTGACACCTAACTTTCATGACGGAGAAGTGTTCGACAGTAGGTATTTAGTTTATAGGTGCGATCGATCTGCTGATTCTAGCGACAAGGAGCGAGGCGGTGGTGTGGCCGTCGCGGTACATCGGGACTACCTACCTGTGCGCCGTGACTGGCCCTGCCCCCTGCCCGCATCATCCGAATGCCTATGGATTTCTATACCGTTAACTCACACAAATGATGGCGTAAATAAATACCTACACATTTGTTGTGTTTATATTCCACACGGACCTCTATATAAAGACACACTTATAAAATGTTTTGATATCTGTAATCAGTTGGTAATTGAAAATCCTAGCGATATTTTTCTTATAACTGGGGACTTCAACGTTACTCAGGCCCAGTGGTCAGTCTCGGAAGATTCTAAAATGAATCTTGCTCACAGCAATAACCTACCAGTACAATCACTTCAAGAGTTCATGTCTTTTTCTGGTCTACCGCAGTATAATAATAGTTTCAATATTAATCATCGCTTTCTTGATCTTATTTTCTGCAATGGAAACTGCACAGTGCTCACTAGTGACTGTCCACTGACACCTGAGGATGTTTACCATAAGGCCCTCCCTGCACATCGAATTGAATGTTTCTTTTATACCTACACTCAAGCCTGCTCCCACTTTAGTGCGTTGTTTTTTCAATGCAAATTTTGATGAGATAAATCGTGAATTGTCCGAAATTGACTGGCATGCATTATTTTTGGGTCATACTTTAGAGGAATGTGTGGCAATTTTCTACGATATATTTAATCACCTTATACAAAAGTATGTCCCTACACGTTTTCAAAGCACATCTCACTCTAAGCCACCTTGGTACACCAAGCCACTTAGACGTTTACTCAACGAAAAAAGAAAATATCATAAACTTTGGAAAACATACGGTAACCCATTAGATCAAGATAGTTTTAAATTACTTAGAAAACGAGTCGCTAAATTCGAACCAATATGTTATAAAAACTTTATAAACAGTACCGAAACTAAAATTACTTCGCATCCTAAGTACTTTTGGACTTTCTTTAAATCTGTTTATAAAAAGAGTGGTCTTCCACAGATTATGCATTATAAAGGTATTTCGGTTTCCAATGGATCAGAGATATGTAGCCTTTTTAATAACCATTTTCACTCAGTATTTGAAAAACCGAGTGAGAATTCTATTGACTTAAATAATCTTCAACCAGTGAGTGGTGAATTAATTGAGATGGATTCAATCTTTATTACCAAAGAGCTAGTGCATAGATATCTTAAGTCATTGGATATAAATAAGGGCGCTGGCCCTGATGGCATTCACCCTGTTCTTCTTAGTAAATGTTCATCGCACCTTGCAGTTCCAGTTGCCCTATTGTTTGAAAAATCGCTCAGAGAAGGGTGCGTGCCATCTATATGGAAACGTGCACTTGTTACTCCGATACCAAAAGGGGAAGCTAGTGCTGACATTGAAAAGTATCGGCCCATATCAAAATTATGTCAGCTTGGTAAGGTTTTGGAGAAAATTGTTACCGACCAATTATCAGTTGCAGTAAGGCGTCACATAACTCCAAGTCAGCACGGTTTTCTCAAAGGTCGTAGCGTTGAAACTAATCTCATTTCATATACAGAAGTCATACTTGAAGCTTTAGATAAGAATTACCAAGTTGATGCTGTGTATACTGATTTTGCCAGGGCTTTTGATAAAATTTGTCATGAAAGTTTACTTATGAAGCTTTGGCGGCTCGGTATACACGGAGATCTCTTCAGGTGGATAAAATCCTACATTGAAAACCGCTTGCAAGCTGTAGCAGTTGGAGGTTATATTTCCCAGTATAAAGTTGTCACGTCCGGGGTCCCGCAGGGGTCACATCTAGGCCCATTGCTTTTTGTTCTATACCTTAATGATATCACCCAATGCGTATCTAACTCAAATTTGCTTCTATACGCAGACGATGCAAAGATTTTCCGAGTTATTAAAAACAATGATGATTGTGTTGCCCTACAAAAAGATCTAGATAACTTTGAAAGTTTTTGTAAATCAAACAACTTATTTTTAAACCCCGATAAATGTTTTGTCATTAGTTTTAGCCGAAAGTTGGCGGACATTGATTTCAGTTATAGTCTTTGTCAGAAAAAAATGACCCGAGTGAATCAGATCCGTGACCTTGGAGTTATCATGGACTCAAAACTTACATTTATTCCTCACATGGATAATATAATAAATAAATCTTTTCAACAATTAGGTTTCATTTTGCGTGTGGGCAAGCCATTTAAGAAATTACTAACATATAAGGTGCTTTATAATAGTTACGTGCGAAGTCGCTTAGAATTTGCGAGTTCTGTTTGGAATCCGTTTTATAACGTCCATATAGATAGAATAGAGAGAATCCAAAAGAAATTCGTAAAGGCTGTTGATTATCGCACTGGTCACAGTTATTTAGATTATGTTTCGTCCATGAAAAGACTTAATATTACTACGCTACACTGCCGTCGTGAATGTAATGATGTGTCAATTATATATAAAATTATCAACAATATTATTGACGACCCCACGCTTTTGCATTGCTTATCTTTCAGAGTACCTAGACGTCGTGAACGTGGTTGCCGTGGTAAACCTTTATTCCAAATACCACGTAGTCGCACTTGTTACGCTAGAAATAGTTTCATAAGACGGGCTTGCAGGTTGTATAATGAAAAAATTGTCAATATCGATCTATTTAGCAAATCATTAAATGTTTTCAAAAAACTAACTTTGCAGCATCTCTCCAAAAAAGTTTAAAACAAATTTAATCTTTTTGCATACTTTTCATTTAAAGCTTTTTTAGTTTATTAGTTTTAAGGTACATTAGGTACCTACCTAATTAAAACTATTAACGGTAGTTCCTTTTTAGTGTAAGAATGTCATGTATAATTATTTAAGGAAACTGTAGGTCTACAAGCTGATAAGACTAAACTGTATTACATGTAGATATATATGACTGTTTGTTTCTTGTTAAATAAATAATAAAAAAATAAAACATTCCCTTCAAACCCATGAATCTGAACAACTTTTCCTAAGGTATGAAGTTCGCCACATTGTAAAAGTTGATGATATTAATTAGTTTCGTAAAATTAGTTAAAGTTTGAAAATTTTCTATTTCGGGTAGGATTTAAACTTGCGATTTTCACTATTAGTGCTAGCGATGCCTCTTCTACCATGGCTTAATCGTGGCCTGCGAAATAATGCAAGCCTATCTTGGCCAATAACGCGTGGTAAGGCTCCATCTAAAGGGATAGTTTTGCAAGTCTTAATAGTAACTAGACCAGTAATCATTCTTTACCGGTTGAATGCAGCCAAAGCGATGGAAACCTGCGATAAATAGAATGCTAAAATAAAATCGGGTTGTAAAAAGAACTTACCGAAAGCTGTACAAGACAGCAACGCGTCTTCGTTAGGGTTGGCAATACCATTCACTTGGGATACTGATTTTATTCCGGCTGGATCTGTAACAACATAATCATGATTTTCTTCAACTTTTTTGGCAATTTATAGATCAGGCAGAGTAAGAACTTTAAAAAGTAAGAATTTTAAAGTTTCAAAATATATATTTGATGATTGAAATGACATAGTATTGCACTGGGTCACGTAGGTCTACCTTCGGGTCTTCTTGGTCTGCCTTTGGGTCATATTGGTCTACCTATGGGTCTACCTAGTCTACCTTTGGTGGTAATGTTGACAGTAGCATCTCCCTAGGAATTGACAGCCTCGCAACTGAAGACCCCTACGTCATGTTGGTCCACCACCGGACTATGTTTGTCTACCTTCGGTTTTCCTTGGCCTTCCTTTGGGTCCTGTTGGTCGACCTTTGGGTCTACTTATCTGCCTTTGGTTCTACTTATCTACCTTTGGGTCTACTTACAGTGTACATTGACAGTAATATTGACAGTAGCGGCCCCCTGAGAGTTGACAGCCTCGCAAGTGTAGACCCCGGCATCGTGTCGTGACAGACGTGTCATGTTCAGCATGCTGCCTTCAGATATTATCCTGTCGTCTGTAATGGAGAAAAATAGTTTAGTGTGGGACACCAAGTCATCAAACGACCCCATGAACCCTAGTGTCAGAATTTTTCAAACGCCTTCTACAAGTAGTAGGCTTCTGACATGGTTGTATAACGACCGCCGACGAAGTGATCATAGGCAGCAACCGGGACCTACGGCTTAACGTGCTATCCGAAACACGGAACCATCTTACTTAGGGACAATCGTGGGTTCAGCCCGCAATGTCCTAACCAGACTGGGAACAAATTCACAAAGTGATAAATATCAACTTTGTGAGTGACCCACCGAGAATCCAACTTGGTACCTTCTGCGACAAAGGCAGTCGCACTACCACTGCGCCACATCGGTTGTTATCGGTAAAAGAACACGTAAGTAAGTAATTCTAATTTAAACTTTGGTGTCAAAGAAATAATATAACTTTTTAACACTAAAATTCCAAAGCATAAAATAATTCAGAGCAAGAAATTATAGCGAAATGCAGTTCCTAGTTCTTATAAAATTTGGGTCGATTGCAATTTGGCATCGCCCCAAGCTCGGAAAGTTGGTAAGTCACTATCAGTTCATAATTGCATTCATCTTGCCTTAGCATGGATTAGAGTTTGGAATGGGTTTAACGTTTCCGCGATTCAACTGTACCGTGAATTGTGACTTTTCCGTTCGTTCCACGTTTTTTTTGTTTTTGGTTCGCAACGTTTGGATAGTTGCGAAGACTTTTTTGGCAAATTGTATGGTTTTTATTTCGCTAAAGGATTCGAAAGGCGGATCGCACACTTAACGCACCACGGAGCGCTAGAATGTCGCAACGTTTTGTCAGATCCGTACTAGAAATGTTAATCCCCATACTAAAACCGCACTCGACGGATGACACTGCGATAGCGCTGCGTCAACAGCGGTTGAGCGGGTTTAGTATGGGGATTGACATTTCTAGTATGGATTTGACAGACCGCTGCGATATTTTTGCACTCCGTCGTGCGTCAAGTGTGTTCCTCGTCTAACACACACATGTTTGGCTAACGTGCACTTCCAGCAGACCTAAAGAAGTGCGAGTTAATGGAAAGTTACGTACACCTTGCGTCTAACTTTTTTTGTGTTAAGACCCTTCTTCGTAAGGCTAAATGGTACATAGGTCTACTTACTGCCAGTGCTGTAGGAAGCCTGTGTGATGGGGAGTCCATCTTTGGTCCAGGTGTAGGTGATGCTGTCAGGATTCCCGTTGGCTCGAAGCTGGATGATCAGAGGCTCGTTCTCCACTCCTATTACAGGAGTGAACGGGGTGGTTTCGTCGAAGATTGGCGCGACTGTGGGTGAAAAATTAAAAATATTAACTGCAAATATGGTAAGGGGTGAATCAGCTCATGAAACTGAACAACTTTCCCCAAGGAACATAGGTCGAAATATGAAAGAAATTTTTGGACCTCCCATACATACTGTAGCAGCCGAGCGAGTCAACTGTATGGTCCAAATTTTTCTTTCAAGGCGTGTGTAAATAACTTGTTTGAATTTACGAGAAGAAAGTAAGAGTTAGTGAAAGACAAAGGAAAAGGAAGGTAAGCATACAGAAGAAATATAGGAGCAAAAGTCTATGGTTGAGATAGTGTAAGACGAGGTGAAACAGGCAGAATAATAAGAGTTGGAGATATTAAAGGCTGTGGAAGAGGAAACAGAAGAGAAAGAGATTGTCGAAAAAGAAGGCAGAGGAAGTGAAAGAGAATTAAAAAGTCAAATATAACAAGTAAAAGTAGAAAGCTGGCTTAAAGACCTAGACGTAGAAATGTGATCTAAGCAGGGAATATCATACGCTATGACGAGAGTGAGATAAAAGATGATAACAATGAAGTTTTAGGAGTGGTGACGAGGCCAGTTGGCCGTGTGACGACAGAGGAGGGAAAAGGATAGCTACCTGCCTGGTCGGGTGTTGTGCCCAGGGGACCGACTGCTCCAACACCGGACATATTTGGAAGCTGTATACATAGCGATTGAAGGAAGAAGAGGAAGGGGAATACCAAGAAGGAGTTATTTGAATAAGATAAAGGATAAAATGGTCACGTCGTACAGAGAAGTCAAGGAGAAGGCGGAGGACAGAGAAAGCTGGCGGATACTCCACCGACAAGGGCAATGCATTATAAATGATGATACATTAGCAATCGGCAAAAACACTTCGATATCGCGTTTTAGGACTTGTATGTGGAGCGCCTGCGCGCCGCTACGAAGACAACCATGCACCCTCTGGACGCCTAAATAGAAACTAAATAATAAACAGCGCCATCTGTACAAGTCGTCTAGAACTACCAATGTAGCTAAAGAAACGGATAAGTCAAAAGCGCAAGCGCATAATAGTTCAGCGTTAGTGTTGGTAGATGTAGACTGTGACAATAGATGGAGCTGGCTATTACTAACAAAGACAAATACACTCTCTCTATTCGTGTGGGATACCGAGTCGTCCAACGATCCAGTGAACCCTAGTGTCAGAATTTTTCAACCGCCTACTATAAGTAGCAGGCTTCTGACATGGTTGTATAACGACCGCCGTCTAAGTAATCATAGACAGCAACAGGGACCTACGGCTTAACTTGCTATTCGAAACACTGAACCATCTTTCTTACGGACAATCGGGTGGTTCAGCCCGCAATGTCCTAACCAGACTGGGAACAAATTTACAAAGTGATAAATATCAACTTTGTGACTGACCCACCGAGAATCGAACCCGGAACCTTCTGCGTCAAAGGCAGTCGCAGAATCACTGCGCCACATCGGTCGTCATAGACAAATATTTACAAAGGACCTTCAGAGGCAGTGCATCATGCACGCTCCTCTGCAGAGCCTCGTTCATGGCCTGGCAGGTGTAGACGGCTCCGTTCATGTGCTTGGTGACGTTCAGCTCCAGTTGGATGGTGCCGCCACGAAGACAGATACTTACAAAGGACCTTCAGAGGCAGTGCATCATGCACGCTCCTCTGCAGAGCCTCGTTCATGGCCTGGCACGTGTAGACGGCTCCGTTCATGTGGTTGGTTACGTTCAGCTCCAGTTGGATGGTGCCGCCACGAAGACAGATACTTACAAAGGACCTTCAGAGGCAGTGCATCATGCACGCTACGCTGCAGAGCCTCGTTCATGGCCTGGCACGTGTAGACGGCTCCGTTCATGTGCTTGGTGACGTAAGCTTTAATTGGATGGTGCCGCCACGAAGACAGATACTTACAAAGGACCTTCAGAGGCAGTGCATCATGCACGCTCCTCTGCAGAGCCTCGTTCATGGCCTGGCACGTGTAGACGGCTCCGTTCATGTGTTTGGTGACGTTCAGCTTCAGTTGCATGGTGGATACCGTGCCACCGTGAAGACCTTTCTTCAGCTGCATCGGTAGACCTGATGAAGGAGATTATTTATTAAGGAAAAAATTGTACTAAAATCCAGAAGAATAAGTCAACTGTGCCATGTGGTGTCCGCAATGTCCTAACCAGACTGGGAACAAATTCACAAAATGATAAATATCAACTTTGTGAGTGTCCCACCGAGAATCGAACCCGGAACCTTTAGCGCCAAAGGCAGTCGCACTACCACTGCGCCACATCGGTCGTCAATGCTATCGGTCATCTATATACGTACTCGTATATGCTATATGGTCATCGGTGCTATAGGCTGATGTGATCTGTGTGATGACCACACGGCAAAATAAAGACTAAAAAACGCTTTCCGTTTTAAGTTTTTTAAGCTTTAAGTTTTTTTTTACCATGCACAGGGATCCCGTCTCGCCACCACGACAGCACGGCCGGTGGGTTACTGGAGGCAGCGTCGCAGAAGAGTGTGGCTTCGATTCCCGGCTTCAGCTCGTCGGGCTCCGCACGAACTTTCACTGCTTCAGGCGCAACTGTTGACGAAATGACAGGTGTGGTACAAAACATGCAACATCTTTCAGCGCAGGATTTCAAAGTTATTTTTTTTTTGTCTATTGATCTATGAATTTTTCAACCGCCTCCTACAAGTAGCAGGCTTCTGACATGGTTGTGTAACGACCGCCGTCTAAGTAATCATAGACGGCAACCGGGACCTACGGCTTAACGTGCCATCTACACGGGACCATCTTACTTACGGACAATCGGGTGGTTCATCCCGCAATGTCCTAACCAGACTGGAAAAAAAATCACAAAGTGATAAATATCGATACTTACAATGAACGTTGAGTGTGACGGTCTCAAACAGTGGTATATCTGTAGCGGTGTTTGTGGCTTCACACTTGTACTGGGCTTGGTTGTCAGTAACATTCACCAGGATCGAGATCTCTGCTGAAACCGACTTGTCAGAGGTCTTCGTTACTGAGTGTATCTGTGGAGAAAGCATGCACGGTTTAAAGTGTTTTGTAAATTACAGTCGCCTTTTGAGTGGTATATCTTTTAATCACCATAATGGATTTTGAAGGTGCAACTTCATGGTTAAAGCCTTCAAGTAAATTTTTTTGAAGTTCTCTATAATGTGTATAATTCTGTCAAATACTTTGCAAGGCAGGTCAGAGGTGAGTCTATAAAAAAGGTATATCGAGAAACGGTGGGATTTGATGGTAACTATATGTATTGTGCAGTGCTTGCCGGTAAGGTCAACGCACGACGGAGCTCGAAAATATCGCAGCCGTCTGTCAGATCCATACTAGAAACGTCACTCCCCATACTAAAACCGCACTCGACGGATAACACTGCAATAGCGCTGCGTCAATAGTGGTTGAGCGGTTTTAGTATGGGGAGTGACGTTTCTAGTATGGACCTGAACGCTGCGATATTTTTGCGCTCCGTTGTGCGTCAAGAGTGTTCCTCGCCAGGCTAACTTGGCCCGAATCCTAGGTTATGTCACATTCAAAATATCATCTGAATTCAAATTTATATTTAACGTCGCACTCCATGTTTTCTTAGCTCTCACCTTTTTGTCGTTCTTGTACCAGGTGAGCGAGGCCAGGGGGTTCCCGCCGGAGGAGATGCAGGCCAGCTTCTGCACGGTGCCGGAGGACAGGGTCGTGCCGGGGATGTAGCCGGTGATCATCGGCGCCGAAGGCGGGTCTGGGGACAACGAGATATACGTCATTCAAGCTTTATTTTTAACAGATTGACAAAACAGAAGGTTCTTTCTCAGTTTGACCTGTATGTATGTTTGTCCGCGATTATATTGCGTTTGGATGAACCAATTTTGATGCGGTGTTCAGCAAAGAAGAAAATAGCCTAAAGGCATATTAATATTTTACACGTTCTTTGAAGGCGGTTCCCTTTTTTAAGAAAGTTATTTAATTTATTATTTAGTTTTTAAATTTTGACAGGAAAACTTACGGCCAACATATTTTACAATACTAAGAAAAATTCAAAAACCATGGGACATTGACAAGTTTCACCTTTAAACCTTAGGCGGATCGCACACTTAACGCACGACGGACCGCTAAAATATCGCAGCGGTCTGACAGATCCATATTAGAAACGTCGCTCATACTAAAACCGCACCCGACAGACGACACTGCGATAGCGCTGTGTCGTGCGTTAAGTGTGCGATGCGCCCGAATGACTGTATCTTTTAGCTGGAGATAAAATTAAAATGTCTTAGGACTGAAACAAGGCACTTTTTCTTACGCTAAGTCTACACAATTTTAATAAAGTTTTCAACCCATTCCGTAAAACCGTACTTAAAAAACACCTAGCCCGGCTAAGTGGGACATAACTTCCAAACTTGAGCAGAAATTATCTTGTATGAATTATTACAACTCTTGTCTCAGTTTTTGTTCCACATTTCGCATTTCGGACGCGTATTTTTTAAACCTAGAATGAATAACGTATGTTCTGAAGACGAGTAGGATTTTAATTAACTTGATAGCTATTCGTGCCTCTTCGAGAGTCATCAAAAATCATATTTTGTGATCAGAAAAAATAAAACGGAATACTTATTTTACAGTAACTCCTCATTTGTTTGTCCTAATTAATTTCTTCCTGATTAATTTGTCAATAATTGCTTTAATTATCTTTAAGATATCATTACAAAAGTGCGTATTTTTTTTCATTGACTACATTCTTCGATAGACTTAACAAGTTTTTGGAAATTCAATGCAGAATTAGGATCTTGTCAATCAAAACCTACCCAGGAATAGGATTTAAACCTTGCAGTGTAAAATATACAAACATTTTTTTTGGATTCTGGGTCTACTTATTTTCAGCTAACCTTTTCGCTGTTAGCTAGCCGGTTTAGTGAATCAGCATCTTCGGTACACATAGCTATAAGCTACTCTCAATTTTTTTTTTTTTATGAGTAACCTGTTTCAACGCCTACCTTACCGCTCACATTTCTAGGTTTAGTAAATACGCATCCCGGCACATACAAAAAGATACGCTCGTATTCCCGTTGTTTATAATGTGTAACGTGTTTCAGCTAAAATTAATGTGCATCCTTTGTACGTTGGAGACGTTTCACGAGTTTTTTTTAACGAAAGAGTTAATTTTTTTTGAAAGAGGGTAAGAATAGGCATGATGAGTGGCAGGCTACTTTTATATTTAATTTATTTAAAAATTCATCGTGATGTTCATCATCATCATCATAATTATTTAACAAAACTGTATCGAAACTTTGATTCCTAGTCCGTTGTATAGTTTTAATTCGTGTTCGTTCCCTGTGAATGCTACATCTTTCATTGCGCTCGCCAACCCACCTGCCAAGCAAGAGCATGGCAAATACCGCTAAAAGGGGGCGGCCCATGTCCAGCAGTGGACTTTTGTAACTGTTGTTGGCCACACACTGTACAGGTGCAAATTTTTTAAGGGCCGAACCGACCCATGAAACTGAACAACTTTCCCCAAGGAACATAGCAATTATTATACAAAATTACCCCCCATACAAAATTACCAACCGACCAAGTCAATTAGTATGGAAGTTCAAAAAATTTCTCTCATATTTCGACCCATGTTCCTAGGGGAAAGTTGTTTAGTTTCATAGGCTGGTTCACCCCTTAAAATATTAGCAGCAAATTTTTTTACACCCTGTATAGTGCGGAATCTGGCTGTCAATTAATTTTAATGCACAATAAGTATATTAAACGAAACCAAAATAAAACAGAATAATTAATTTCCTTTACATTCTGTTAAAATAGTTCCAGTTTCACTGTATGTTAATTTATTAAGTTAAATTTAATATGAGCTGAAATTTCAGGAAATGGTTGGTATTCATTAATATGATGGCTTTAATTTTGTAATGTTAACGGTTACAATGCAGTAGAGCCACAATAAAACACATAACGCACGACGGACCGCTAAAATATCGCAGCGGTCTATCAGAGCCATACTAAAAACGTCACTCCCAATATTTAAACCGCACTCAACGGATGACATTGATTACGCTGCGTCAACAGCGGTTGAGAGGTTTTTGTATGGGGATTGACATTTCTAGAATGGATCTGACAGATTACTGCGATATTTTAGCGCTCTGTCGTGCGTCTAGTGTGCGACCCGCCTTAGTTATGATGCGGTCTGACAATTTCTTCAATATTCAAAGTTCGAAATATTGAGAAATAATTGAAATACCAGGTACCATAGCTTATACACTTTCTATCCAGAAATATACGTACGTATAAATCACGCCTTTATCCCTTGCGGGGTAGGCAGAGCGTCAACGGCCGTAAGAATACGGTCGCTATCGCCACTTTTGTCATTTTTGGGGATTGTTTTCAAGTTTGGAGGTTGTTTCAGAAAACGTGTATCACTATAGTGACAGGTTGTCAGACTAACGCCTAAAAATTGTAATACACCAATACCCTCGAGTCCCTTAGTCGCGTCTTACGACACCCGCAGGAAGGATGTGGGGTGATGTTATTCTAAGCCGGCATCACACGGCTTGCATCACACGTGCGTAATATTGAGAAATAATTAAAATACCATGTACCATAGCTTGTCCACATTCTATCTAGAAAATACAAAATGGCCGATACCCCCAGTAAGCCGTGCAATACGAATTACAGCTGAAATCAGCGTGGATTTGCCCAATAAAGCGGCAGACGATACCTAAACTGTATTCCAAACACGTATAAGGGAATCAGCGAACTATTGGCCAGGCCACGAGATGAGCGGACTTTTAGGAGGAGCGGATAGCGTTCCCAAACAATAGGCTTGTTTCCTGACACGTCAAATGAGATACTTTTTAAAACGATCTTAATTGGTATATTGTTTGAAGAATGACGTCGCGCCGTAAGTATTTGGATGGCGTCAAAACATTAACTTTTATATTATTTTTCAGATTTACCTCTAGATACCTTACTTGCCAAACAGTTTTACAACCATGCAAAATTGATATAAAACAGATAACTTAAGATGTTTATTATTATTCGTTGTATAATTAAATCAAAATTCATTCATTCATAGCACTAATACAAATTACAAAAAAATTCATCTAACGTATAGTAAGGTCTATTCCGCAGGGAAAGTCTCAATGTACTTTTAAAGCTTATAATATTATAACAGTCTCATATGTCTTTTCCGCTTATTAATTCAAACTTTGAATATTTCGAAAAATTATGAATTAAGCCCGTAGTATTTTTTACATGTTTTAAGCGTGCAGCTGTTATATTTTTTTAATGACCCAAGAACAAAGCGAATTCAGCGTATTTTTTCGTCCTTATTTTGCCGTGTGGTCATCACACACATCGCATCAGCCTACAGTATACTAGACCACCCTATTATATGTATTGCCCTATTTATATTTATATGGGTCTAGGGAATGGCCAGTAGCGTTCCCTGTCAATACAACACCAAAAATATCGCAGCGGTCTGTCAGATCCATACTAGCAACGTCACTCTCCATACTAAAACCGCACACGACGGACGAGACTGCGATAGCGCTGCGTCGACAGCGGTTGAGCGGTTTTAGTATGGGGATTGACATTTCCAGTATGGGTCTGACAGACCGCTGCGATGTTTTAGCGCTTCGTCGTGCGTCAAGTGTGCGATCCGCCTACATCGTTCTTCCGTGTCAATAAGGTATGTATATCACATTCAACTATCCTTTTAAATCACTCTATCTTTTTAAAAATCGGTGGTTAAAGAAGATTTTTGTTATTTTTTAAATATGAATAAATAATTTTTTAAGGTGAATAAGAAAAAAGAGTTTTTTTTTTACATTTTTTTGTGTTAGGTGGATCGCACACTTGACGCACGACGGACCGCAAAAATATCGCAGCGGTCTGTCAGATCCATACTAGAAATGTCATTCCCCATACTAAAACCGCACTTGTCGGATGACACTTCGATAGCGCTGCGTCAACAGCGGTTGAGCGGTTTTAGTATGGGGATTGATATTTCTGGTATGGATCTGACAGAACGTTGTGATATTTTAGCGGTCCGTCGTGCGTTTAGTGTGCGATCCACCTGAGGTAGAAAATATTTAACTAACATTAGGTATCCGGTGCCTTACTAAATAGATCTCGCTAATTTCGTGCCCTACTTAACATGTGCCTCTAATTTGCGACGGCTCCTGCCCTATGGACAACAAATGTACGTCACGATGTTGGAATAACAAGGGTGTTCTGTTATTGGAGGTGCTCCATCACTGCTACGAATGGAACACCCTGTGTCATGGTTATAAGCGGATTATTATATCTGAAAATGTTATTTGTCATTCTTTATGTGAAGATTGATCAAAGCGTCTGCCTTAAAAGAAGTACATAAAAACATATTTTGATAAAAATATTGCATAAAATACCTACAATTTGTGTTTTTAATGGAAAATTATTAGCTTAATATTGAGGCCTGTGAAATGTAGAGGAAATAGGATATACATTAAAAGCCGAAAAAGTCCACAGCTGGACATAGACATTCCTATATAAGAGGGGTATAATGCCATGCCTTATGATGCCCGCTTAAAATAGCATCACCCCATTTCCTACCCGTGGGTGTCGTAAGAGGCGACTGAGGGACTTGAGGGTTTCAGGTGTATTACAACTTACAGGCGACAGGCTGACAACCGGCCACTAAATTAATACACCAAGTCCAATAATCTAAAAAGGTCCTCAATATTTGTCAGACGTGGCGATAGCGACCGTCTTTTTACGGCCGTTAACGCTCTGCCTACCCCGCAAGGGATAAAGGCGTGATATGTGTGTAATGCCATATTTACCAAGCTGCGTGCAGGTACACGAGCGCAATGCAGGTTTGGTACACTATTTTTTACCTCGGTAAAACACCTTCATAATCTTCATTTCCTTGCCTTATCCCGTTCTCTGTCGGGGTGGGCTACCTAACTTGGGGATTTGACATAAAGCGAAGTTTTTACACAGAGCAACTGCCATCTGACCTCTGCTAACCTGGCCCGGATCCTAGGTTAAGTCACATTCAAATATCATGTGAATTCAAATATTTGAATGTGGGTTTCTTCACGATGTCTTTCCTTCACTATTAGAGCAGTCGGTAAATTATACGTGAGAAAAAACACATTGGTACATGGCGGGGATCGAATCGGGTCTCACGTTTGTAAGACCGGTGTCCTAACCACTTGGCCACGGACGCTCTTTACCCGGTAAAACATGTCATTCCCACGGGAAAATAAAAAAGCGAAACACTAGTGCCGTGTGATGCCGGCTTAGAATAGCATCACCCCACATCCTTCCCGTGGGTGTCGTAAGAGGCGACTAAGGGACACGAGAGTATTGGTGTATTACAATTTTTAGGCGACAGGCTGACAACCTGTCACTATAGTAATACACATGTTTCCTGAAACAACCTTGGAAAACAATCCTCAAAAATGTCAGACGTGGCGATAGTGGCTGTATTCTTACGGCCACTATCGCTCTGCCTACCCCACAAGGGATAAAGGCGTGATATATGTATGTATGTATGTATGAAACACTAGTAGCAATCAATGACTGTAGCTAGTGTTTTATTGTACAAAAGCTATTATACGATTCATATCCGTCTTTCTTCAATCTAATACTTGCTATCGGCAGCAGTTTGAGTTTACCACTTTTAACAGAATACAAGGTGTAAGGAAAAGTTTGCCGTGTGATGCCGGCTCAGAATAGCATCACCCCATTTCTTACCCGTGGGTGTCGTAAGAGGCGAGGGACTCGTGGGTTTTAAGTGTATTGCAATTTTAGGCGACAGGCTGACAACCTGTCACTATAGTGATACAGGACTTATCTGTAACGAATATTGTCAGACGTGGCGATAACGACCCTGATATTACGGTCGTCATCGCTCTGCCTACCCCGCGAGGGATAAAGGCGTGATTTATGATGATGATGACGATTAAGTCCTATTGTATTATTTTATTTTACATAGCCTGTTATATTTAAATATATTTTGTTGCCTGAAATAAAAGGATTTATTATTTATTATAACATACATACATACATAAATCACGCCTTTTTCCCTTACGGGGTAGGCAGAGCGTTAACGACCGTAAAATTACGGTCTTCATCGCCGCGTCTGACAAGTATTGAGGGCCCTTTTAGATGATTCATGTATCACTGTAGTGACAGGTTGTCAGCCTGTCGCCTAAAATTGTAACACACATGAAACCCTCGAGTCCCATAGTTGCCTTTTACAACACCCGCGGGAAGAAAAGGGGTGATGCTATTCTAAGCCGGCATCACACGGCATTTATTTATTATAATCGATTTCAAAAACAGGCAACTAAACTTGATCTCGGCTGTACAACTATAATACTATGCAAAACATTGTCAATACGTGTATAATATCAGAACGTTAGTTTTTGCCATCATAAGCGGACGCATTATGCACCTTGATAGGTTCCGAGTATCGTGGTTTGATAGGCTTTTTGTTAATACACATATCATGCCTTTATTCCTTGTGGGGTGGGCAGGGCGTTAGCAGTCGTTATCACCACGTCTAACAATTGTTTTTGTTATTAGTGTTTAGTATTTAGTGTTTTTGTATTGACAGGCTGTCATGAAACCCCAAGTCCCTGTGACCTCCAATTCTGTCGAATTTGAAAATTCGTGAAATCAAAAACAACACTATCAAATTATGAGATTGGGTTCATTAAAACGCAAATTTTTAACACGTTTGTCGTGAGGCAAGTAGGCCCAGGCCAGCTAGGCCCAAGTACCACTGGGCCCGAAACTTTTATGGTCACGAAATTCGATCTTCTGGCATTATACGGAGTATTATTAAAACAAATTATGAAATAAAACCAGTATTTTTAAATACGAGGTACAAAGAACGGTATATCAAGAATTTTACACGAATGTTCAGACTATGAAATAATACAAAACACTTTTCTGTGCGAGCTAGAGGAAAAAACCATGTATAAAAAACCAATCACTTGACTTTTTGTGGGTATCATAAGTTCATTGGTAGTCCTATTTTTTAATTTTATTTTAGAAAATGCTAGGTAAATTTTACATTTATCTTTTTGTAAGTCGAAAATAGTCATTGTAAAAAGAGAAAATGTAGGACACATTTTTCTAGTTCTTATAACTTTATCCAGGCCTTCATCGGTTTTATTGGGTGATACTTCTTTGTAATGGGGTATAAAGGTCATAATTTTTAGGCCGTATAGAACCTGGGCTTAGATTCTGGCTATGTAGCACCTAGGCCGAGTAAAACAAAGGCTAAGTAGAACCTAGGCCGAGTGGAGTCTAGGCCGAGTGAAACCTAGGCCGAGCCGGTACGAGTCGGTTTAAACCCCCTTACCGTGAGGGTAGTACACGGCGAGCAATTAATTCGGCCGACGTCCACAGTCATTACATTAATGAGCGGTACGTGCCGGCAGAGGGCGCTTCAGAGTGGTTAAGGTTAGCACACAGTTCATGATTTAGTCGTCTCCTTTCTTGTGGGACGCCGAGTCGTCCAACGACCCGGTAAACCTTAGGCGAGGGACACACTTGACGCACGACGGAGCGCAAAAATATCGCAGCGGTCTGTCAGATCTAAACTAGAAACGTCACTCCCCATACTAAAACCGCACTTGACAGATGACACTGCGATAGCGCCGCGTCAACAGCGGTTGAGCAGTTTTAGTATGGGGATTCACATTTCTAGTATGAATCTGACAGACCGCTGCGATATTTTTGCGCTCCGTCGTGCGTCAAGTGTGTTTCTTACCATAGTGTCATAGTTCTTCAACCACCTATCAACCTACTACATAATAAAAACGTAGAAGATAGTTTTATAATGAGTTGTTACTCTCCACACAAAGCGAAAGAATAGTAACATACATACATACATACATATATATCACGCCTTTAACCCTTACGGGGTAGGCAGAGCGTTAACGGCCGTAAGAATACGGTCGCTATCGCCACGTCTGACATTTTTGAGGATTGTTTTCCAAGGTTGTCTCAGAAAACATGTGTATCACTTTAGTGACAGGTTGTCAGCCTATCGCCTAAAAATTGTAATACACAAATACTCTCGAGTCCCTAAGTCGCCTCTTACGACACCCGCGGGAAGGATGTGGGGTGATGGTATGCAAGAAAAGAAGAAAGAAAGAAAGAAGAATAGTAAGGGACTGCAAAAAGCCCAGATTGAAAATGACATAATACTCAAAACGTCACTAAGATCTTTAGTCCTTTATAAAGGCCTCCAGGGCTGTGTAGCTTGTCTTGTCTGAAGCCGTGTTTGAAGTGACGCGTAGATGTAGTTAAGAAGGTAGTGACGTCACAGTAGAGCTAATTGCCAGACCACAAAATGAACTTAAAAAAAAGACAATTGAATATGCATACACACATACACATATCACACCTTTATCCCTTGCGGGGTAGGCAGAGCGTTAACAGCCGTACGGTCGCTATCGCCACGACTGACATTTTTGAGGATTATTGTCTGTTCGTAAAGTTCCTAGTAGGTGGCGCTCGTGCGAATGATATAAAATCTCAGGTAAAAAAGTTTTTTATGCACTGAACTTGAGAGATAATTCCTCAATCTAAATAAACGCTAACAGCGCCACCTATTTCAGAATAGTGTTGCTGTCAGTCAAATAACATTTCTTTGTTATATCGTTGTGTTCAGTTATACCGCTGTTCAAAGTCTATATCGGTTAATTTTTTTATGCGTTAGATTTTCATTCACAATAAGAGACTGGTATATTTGACGAATTTTATATAATGTTTGTTCAAAGAAAAATTCAACGCAACGTCACCCTACTGATCTCTAATTCTACTGTGGCTTCGCTTTGTTTGAAAACCACCTGAGGGTCTTGCTTGCTCCTTGCTTCAAAGAGCTCGTTTTATCTTACAGTTGGAAGTTACCTTTGGTAACCTAATTTAGCTTAACAAGTTTTGTACTCTTTGGTTTCAACTGAACAGTAACAGATTTCACGTGGGAGAATGTTTGTTGCGGTAAAAAGTAGTTTTTTTTAATTTAGCTCTTTCATAATGAAAAAGCGAGATTATTTGAAATCCTGATTTGAAACAGTTTTTCACGCTACATAAAAAAAATCTTTCTTAAAATTCCATCACGCTTTATTCATTTCGAGGTAGGTAGAGCATCAACAGCCGTAAAAACATGATCGCAAAGTCTGTCAAATATTTGCGTAACTTTGTCGTGTCTCTCTTGCCTAAAATTAAAATACATTTGAAACAATAAAATCCGTAAAAAAATGTTGGTTTTTGACATATATTTACCACGCTTCGTGAATTGGCGAGCGCAGTGCAACGTGTTATATTCACAAGTGATACTGCAGCCCATTCCTGCATTCATTTCCGCCTTTTACTCCCACTAGTAGAAATAGGGTGAAGCTATTCTAACCCAGCATCACACGGCTGTAGGTAGTATAAAACTTATCAAAATTCAGCAGGGCCCAGTTTCACAAAGCGAATAACAGACAACCCGTGGTTAAGCGAAATTTTATATTCCCCCATGTAAATTTTACTGAGAGTTTTACTTTTATCCCGCCAACGAAACTTTTTGTCAACTACCCACTTTTTGTCCCTTTTTTCGTCGCATCAGGCCGTTGGACTTGTTTTACATTTTTTTGATGAGATTTTTTTCCATAAGTAATTTCATATGTTTTTACATTTGTGTAATTTTTTTAGGTAATACAGTAGTCTGTAGTATGCCGTGTGATACCGGCTTAGAATAGCATCAACCCATTCGTTACCCGCGGGTGTCGTAAGTGGCGACTAAGGGACTCGAGGGTTTCATATAATTATTATATATTGTTACTAGCGTGTTTCTCGTATATTACAATTTTTAAGCGACAGGAAGACAACCTATCACTATAGTACACGACGACGCCCAAATATTTATCAGACGTGTTAACAACAATCGTCATTTTGCGGTCGTTAAAGTTCTGCTGACCCCGCAAGGGATAAAGGCGTGTTATGTGTCGAATACCGAACATAAGCCAATAATTTGGCCCATCTCTTCTAAAAAACGACATTGACGCAAGAGCAACGCAGGAAATTGCGTTGGCGTTTGTCTCTGCTTAACTTGACGGACGTCTGGTGTGAGATTCGTCAAAATACGTTTCATCCAATGTACTAGCATTATACATTATAAAGGGTGTTAGAAAAAGTACTAATTTCTTTTCAAGAGGTGAAGCCTATGAAATTGAACAACTTTTCTAAAGGAACAAGGTCAAAATATGAAAAATAAATTTGAACCCCACAATAATAAATAAATAATAAATATCTTGAACAATTCACACAGCGCCATCTAGCTCCAAACTAAGCAAAGCTTGTACTATGGGAACTAGATAGCTGATACTAATACATACATATACACTTTTTTTTTGTAAATAAATACATATTATACATAGAAAACACCCAGACTAAACACAAATATTTGAAAATTGACTTAACAAATATTTGTGTCCGGTGGGGATCGAACCCACGACCCTCGGCGTAGAAGGCAGGCATACTATCCGCTACGCCATCGGGACAGTCGGATCAATCAGGACAATACAACTTACATTCGGCTGGTACATTTTGTATGGAATGTCCTAAATTATTTTTTCATATTTCGACTTATATTCCTTTGGGAAAGTTGTTCAGTTCCACAAACTGGTTCACCGAAAGAGAGTTAGTACTCTCCCTAACACCCTATATACTCATTTACAGTCAAGCCCTCCTAATGTTGATTATTTCGCATAGATGTTATCTAAGGGAGCCATTTTAAGGCGATTTTACACTGTAATCGCTACAGGGACATTGTTCTATAATCCCTGTTACCATGGCAACAGATTAGATAAGACTTATTATAAACTTTCAGGTGGATAAGCACCTTAATCTTTTGTATTTAGAATTTCTTCGTAAAATTGGGTGCCGCCGTTTCTGTTTACTTTTCGTGTGGGACACCGAGTCGTCCAACGACCCAGTGAGCCTTAAAGTCAGAATTATTTAACCGCCTTCTACAAGTAGCAGGCTTCTGACATGGTTGTGTAACGACCGCCGTCTAAGTGATCATAGACAGCAACCGGGACCAACGGCTTAACGTGCCATCCGAAACACGGAACCATCTTTCTTATGGACAATCGGGTGGTTCAGCCCGCAATGTCATAACCAGTCTGGGAACAAATTCACAAAGTGATAAATATCAACTTTGTGAGTGACCTGACGAGAATCGAACCCGGCACCTTCTGCGTCAAAGGCAGTCGCACTACCATCGCGCCACATCGGTCGGTGCCGCCCTGTCGGCTTAGAATAGCACCGCCTTATTTCTTTCCCGTGGGTTTTGTAAGAAGAACCTAAGGGTTTCAACTTTCAAATGTATTTCAATTTTAGGCAACAGGGTAACAACCTGTCACTTTAGTCATTTAACAGCTAAAACGACTCTCAAATATTTGCCAGACGTGGTAATAAAGACCGTTTTTTCACATTTTGAATTGTTTTTCTCACTTTATACAATGTGAAGAATTAGACTTTATACTGTCATTTAAAATTAAAAAATGCACTTTATTAAAAAACGCATCAAAATATAGCACTAGAAGTGTGATAGAGAGGCAAGATACGGACTAAGCTGTAAGTGCGAAAGGGAGGCAAGATATGGAGTGTGTACTTAAAAGAAGCTTAACCCAGCCTGCTTTATCGCGTTAGAGCTACAGCGAATCTTTAAAAAAATAAGGTTCCGTAACGGGGTCTTTTCAGTAGTAGACGACCGATGTGGCGCAATGGTAGTGCGACTGCCTTTGACGCAGAAGGTTCCGGGTTCGATTCTCGGTGGGTCACTCACAAAGTTGATATTTATCACTTTGTGAATTTGTTCCCAGTCTGGTTAGGACATTGCGGGCTGAACCACCCGATTGTCTGTAAGTAAGATGGTTCCGTGTTTCGGATGGCACGTTAAGCCGTAGGTCCCGGTTGCTGTCTATGATCACTTAGACGGCGGTCGTTACACAACCATGTCAGAAGCCTGCTACTTGTAGAAGGCGGTTGAAAAATTCTGACACTAGGGTTCATCGGGTCGTTGGACGTCTCGGTGTCCCACACGAAAAGAAGAAGAAGTAGAAAAGTGTAGTTTTGATACCAACATGTTTAAATAACATTGCCGTGTGATGCCGGCTTAGAATAGCATCACCCCATTTCTTTCCCGCGGGTGTCGTAAGAGGCGACTAAGGGACTCAAGGGTTTCATGTGAATTGCAATTTTTGGGCGACAGGCTGACAACTGTCACTATAGTAATATACGAATCGTCTGAAACAGCCCTCAGTTTGTCAGTCGTGGCGTTAGGGACCGTATTTTTACGGTCGTTAGCGCTCTGCCTACCCCGCAAGGGATAAAGGCGTGATATATGTGTGTGTATGTGTGTGTGTGTATTTAAAAAACTTTTTGAGAAGGGCAGGATGTCCTCTATTACACTTCAGCATATCACAATCCTGGCATACTTCTTTCGCTTCTTCTACATTCATCAGTCTTTTCATGCACGCTCGTCGGTTTAGAGTACTTCTGACCTGACCTTTCTTTAAAACGTCCCCGATTTCGTCCAGGTAGGTTCTTCGCGGCCTTCCCCTTCCAACATCAATACGTATAAAGCAAAGTTGTTGTTCGCGTTTGTCTGTATGTGTGCTTAAATCTTTAAAACTACACAACGGATTTTAATGCAGGTTTTTTTATAGGTAGAGTGATACAAGAGGAAGGTTTTTATGTATAATACTTGCCGGGAATAATTCCCACAGGAAAATTAGTTGCAGCGGGCGCTGCCTCTGGGGCAGGACGCTAGTCCACAGTAAATAACATAGATCGTTTGAGTTTATCAGAAACTCTTAGCATGTTCACACAGTAAATTTAATATTATTCAGTCTACGGAACCCAACTAGGTCACGTCGCCGCGGCTTCCTCGAAAATATGATAATTCTGGACCACCCTGTTTATATGCAAGCTGCTGCTGCGGTTCTCAAACTTTTTATGACGTTGCGCATAAAGGGGGGTTTTGTGTAAAACTTTACAATAAAAGTATGGAATTAGAAATAGACAAAAACTTCTTGAGCGGAGCATTCCTGGTTAAAAATTATCAAAACGAATGATGATATTAGTAATGTTGTGTGGGGGTGTCTGTGTGTGATGTTGTTTCTTATTTGGAAAGGCAAATGTAGACTTACAATAAAGTATTTTATCGATGTACGATACGATACAAAAGAAGCAAAAGCCTTAGGCAGATCTGTCATATCAGAGACGTTATTCGCGCAGTTAAGAAGGTAGCGAAACTTAATTGGTATTATTTTTACCAATCTGAACACCACCGCACACACAAACCGCGGTGAAGCCGTGTGTATTTAAATCAGTCTTTGGTTACAGTTTAAAACTATCATCACATAAAGAACTATGACAAAAACATGTACTTAAAACATTTAGATAATAAAAAAACTGCCGAAAGTAAAAGCAGGTCAGTAATAACTATCATTCTCTAGTAGAAAATAATCACTATAACGTTTAGTATATGTAGTAACGATCATCATATGGTGTAACTTAGTACTACAGGCAGATTACTTCTAAAAGGACCCACTAAATATTATTTGCCCCAAAAACATTGAGAACCACTGACATAGAGCCTAGTTAAAAAAGTTTAATTCCAAAAATATGACGCCATATTTCCGCCAGACGGAATTTCCCGTTATTTATTACTTTTTAATTTGGGAGGCGGCGACGCAGTTCGCTGAACATTTTGTTTTGCGAACAGTACCCACTGTATTTTGTCGCAGTAGGTTATTAATGATACTCTATTTTTGGAATTCCTTTTTAAGGATTTTATTTTGTAGCTGACTTTGATCAGATGTAGTTTTATGATGAGTAACTTACTGTCGCAGTTTGGCGAGAATTTTAAATTGTTTATATTATAATATCTTAACCTAGGATTCGTCCAGGTTAGCCTTCGGGTCGCAGAGGTCAGATGGCAGTCGCTCTGAGTATAAACTTGGCTCCACGTCTAATATTCTATACTTTTGGGGGGGTCTGTAGACCTAAGTGAGGCCCTGTCACTAAGAAACAGATCCAATTATTGCGAAATTAATTAAGTTAACGGTAATTTCCCCCACTCTCCCGTTTTTAAGTACCATTCCGGTAATTAGTATGCGGTGGCCGGTGTTCAGGCGAAAAATAAAAGTTTATTTCAGTACCTACAGGTTTTTAGCCTTTTTTAGGCCATCGTAAATAAAAATGCCTTTTTTTTAGCATCGCTCCTGTTTCTTTGCCACAGTTTTTGTAAAAAGTATCTAAGACACTCGAAGGTTTTCTGTCTAAATATTAAAATTCGCTAGTTTCATGGGTCATTAATAAAATATTAAAGTTGTACGCTAAAAACTATTTTCCAAAAATACTACGGATTTCATTCAGAATTTTTCGAATTAAAGTTTGAGTTAATAAACAAAAAAAAATTAACAGTAAGTGTTTTGACGCCTTCCATGACTTACGCCATGACGTCATACTTTTAGTTTTTCATACAAAATACCGTTTTAGATCGTATTACACAAGCTAATTTGACAGTCTTACAACCTGTCACAATATTTCTGTCAGACGGGGCAGTAATGACCTTCTTATTACGGCCGTATTATTAATATTATTTATTACGATCGTTGACGTTTTGCGTAGTGTACGCAAATTTGAGTTTGAACTCTGCCAAGTACCAATGTGTTTTTACTCACGTACATTTACCGACTGCTTTTATTTGAATTCAGATGATATTTGTATGTAACTTAACTTAGGATTCGGGCCAGGGTAAGCCTTCGGGTTGCAGAGGTCAGATGGCAGTCGCTTTGTGTAAAAACTTGGTTCCACGTCAAATCCCCTAGGTTTGGATGCCGACCCCGACAGAGAACGGGATAAGGCAAGGAGGATTACGATTTCTTGGAAAAAGTTGTTCAGTTTCATGTACTGGTAAACCGTAAAGTATATAAGGTGTAAAAAAATCAACTGCCAATATTTTGCGCGGTTAACCAGTCTACGAAACTGAAACGGTCAATATATGAAAAAAAAAATCGGTCCTCTCTGGCAAAATGTAGGTAAGGTTCTTACAGACTTAGTAAATTAGGAGCTCTCTGTATTACATTGGGAAAAGATGTTTAGTTTCATGGGCTGATACACCCCTTAAAATATTCGCAGTAATTTTTTTTACACCCTGTATTTGCAGTGGATGTTTATACATCTTGTGTATTGTTATGTACCCGATAGTCAATTTAACTGTGTCTATCCAGCGTATCAACATGTTATTGGTCGGTGTTAGACTTTAGCCCTATACGTTTTCAGATCACGTACAAAGCGAGAGACGAGTAAAAAGATGTTTGTACTATACATTGAAGTAAGTACCCATCATGAGAGAGTTTTATTGGGTCGTTGGATAACTCGGTGTCCTACACGAAAAGAGTAAGTAAGTACACTTATTTCAAGGATGTGCTCTGTTGAAACTGAACAACTTTCTTAGGATATTTTAACAAAACATAAAAAAAACTAGCAGTGTGTTGTTGTGGCTGTAGAAGTAAGATAAGAATAATGTGGACTGCCCATACAAAATTTACCTAACTGATCGAGTCAATGTGTATGAGAGGATTTTTTTATTATTTGAATATTTCAAAAAATGTTTCCGACAAAAGGTATTCAGTGTTATGAATAGAACACACTCTTAATTAATTAATTAAAACCTTATACTATACTCCCTTAATACATAAACTTTAAGGTAATCGGGTAGGGAATTATGTTTGCAAAGCGTAGGCATCATTCTTATTTTTGATTCTTAAAATAGCTCATTTTAAACCTCGTCTATATCCCACAAGTCAACTTTATAAAGAAACTGAAGTTCTAACTGTCAGACAGCTTTTTATACTAGCTACTATTTTACAAAAGCACAGTGAAATTTTTAAGTCAAATCACGCTAACTCGAGTAAAAGACGTTTTCACCAGGTATGCAGAGTCCCTCCTGTAAATACCTCGTTTGCACAACATTTCTATATTTTTCTAAGTAGTAAACTTTACAATGTTGCAAATAAAGAATTAGATATTTACAGTAAAGTTAAATTTGAATGTAAGCAATTGGTCACTGAGTGGCTGATGAAAATTAATTATGAGAATATCGAAAGTTTGCTCGAGGTAATTACTTAGGAATGATATGCAACAAATTGTGTTTAATACTTAGTTTTCTATTATGTACTTAACTATATTTTAATATTTTAAGTTTATTTACTAACTCAATTTTTATTATAACTGCCCACTTTTATTTTATTTTGTATTGATTTTTTCCTAAACAAATTGTTGTTGGTTAGTTGTAAGGTAATTTTCATTTCGGTACTGAAATATTTATACTAGACATTTTAATAATTGTCTGCTGATGTCAAAATGGTGGAGCTAGGAGATCCATAGCACAGGGACACCTAGTTTGGACTCCTATCTCCCATTTAATTAAATAATCAGAAATTTTCTGAAAATGTACTATACGAAATGTGTATATTAATTTTATTAATGATTGGGAGAAAATAAATATTTTTATCATTTTTTTTATCATTTTTTTATCATTTTTTATCATTTTATCCTGTTCTCTGTCGGGGTCGGCTACTTAGGGGATTTGACGTGGAACCAAGTTTTTACACAGAGCAACTGCCATCTGACCCCTGCAACCCGAAGGCTAACCTGGCCCGGATCCTGGGGTAAGTCACATTCAAATATCATCTGAATTCAAATCTAATTTGAATGTGGGTTTCATCACGATGTTTTTCCTTCACCGTAAGAGCAGTCGATAAATCTACGCGAGTAAAAACACATTGGTACATGGCGAGGATCGAACTCGGGTCTCACGACTGTAAGACCGGTGTCCTAACCACTGGGCCACCAACGTTTGTAACATACATACATATATCACGCCTTTATCCCTTGCGGGGTAGGCAGAGCGTTAACAGCCGTAAGAATACGGTCGCTATCGCCACGTCTGACATTTTTGAGTATTGTTTTCTAAGGTTGTTTCGGAAAACATGTGTGTCACAATAGTGACAGGTTGTCAGCCTGTCGCCTAAAAATTGTAATACACCAATACTCTCGAGTCCCTTAGTCGCCTCTTACGACACCCACGGGAAGGATGTGGGGTGATGCTATTCTAAGCCGGCATCACACGGCGTTTGTAAAACGTAGTACAAAACTCTATCACCTATACTTTGGCTAAGAAGACATAATACAGCCAGAGTGAACAACTTTCATACAATCAGGTTTGAATTTTGAAAGACTTAGTTGGTTTGTCGTGTGATGCCGGCTTAGAATAGCATCACCCCATTTCCGTGGGTGTCGTAAGGGATGGATCCAGGGAACGGGCAGCAGCGCTCCCTGTGAATATCTACAATATCTTGCACTGCGCTCGCCAATCCTCCTGCCAAGCGTGGTGAGTATGGCAATATCGCCCTATTGGGGGAGGCCCAAGGCCAGCAGTGGACTGTTGTGGCTGAAGTAAATATTTGCTGCAATTATTTTCTGGGGTGAATATGCCCATGAAGCTGAATCACTTTCTCCAAGAAACATAAGTCGAAATATGAGAAATTTTGTTGGACCTCCCATACAAATGACCGGTTGGTAATTTTGTATGGGAGGTAATTTTTTTTTTAATATTTTGACCTATGTTCCTTGGGGAAAGTTGTTTAGTTTCATGGACTGATTCACCCCTTAAAATATTTGCAGCTAATATTTTTACACCTTAAACTTCCTTCTTCAGAATAACAAATATCGCTACGGCAGCCGTAGCAAATGGCTACGAATAGCTACGAGTTTGTAGATTCGTAGACATTTTCGTAGATACCTAAATCAAATAACATATATACTACACTAGTGGTCCGCCTAGCGGTTCCACCTGCTATATAAATCATTTCCCGTGGGAAAAATGCTTTTTCCCGGCATGTATTATAAAAATAAACCTTCCACCTAAATGAGCTATCTATTAAAAAAAAACCTTACGTTTGAATAACTCTTGTCTAAGAATAAGAATAATTTTCCAAGAAAAGTCACGAAAACAATCTTGTATACTTTATAAATCTAAAGCATACACACTTGAGAAGATTTTGAAAAGACAACATTTGTATAGAAAGTCTAAGCCACGTAAGCCGTTTATCAATATGAATATGTTTTAGAAGTTTTCTCGGCAAAAGCTTAAACATATGTCTTTTTAACCGACTCTAAAAACATGTTTGTTTTGGCGGATCACACATTTGATGCACGACGGAGCGCTAAAACATCGCAGCGGTCTGTCAGGTTCATACTAGAAATGTCAATCTTAAAACCGCTGTCGACGCAGTGCTATCGCAGCGTCGTCCGTCAAGTGCCGCGGGAAGGATGTGGGGTGATTCTATTATAAGCCGGCATCACACAGCAATAGTATATCTTTGAGTATCTCATATATTTTTTCGAGGTCTTAGTAGCATCAGTAACAGGTTTAAAAAATTAATCAAAAGTAAAGCTTTTCGTTGACTTTCCTTCAAAAGCGCGTCTTAATAGTTTAAGAAGTTTAATGGAAAATTACCTTCTAGCTTTACGGAAAAAACCTAACCTATTGAAAAACATAAAACTAGAACATAAAATAAATAAATAAATATGCTGGACAATTCACACAGCGCCATCTAGCCCAAACTAAGCAAAGCTTGTACTATGGGAACTAGATAGCTGATACTAATACATATATACTTATATACTTTTTTTTTGTAAATAAATACATATTATACATAGAAAACACCCAGACTCAACACAAATATTTGGAAATTGACTTAACAAATATTTGTGTCCGGTGGGGATCGAACCCACGACCCTCGGCGTAGAAGGCAGGCATACTATCCGCTACGCCATCGGGACAGTCAATTCTAGTTTTATGGAAAAAGACTTACATAGTACGTTGATAGTGTGCGTTGCGACGACGTTCTCGGCGAGTTGTCCGTTGATGCCGTGGCACACCACCACGATGGATCGCCGGTTCGGTTCCACGACCACCGTGATGTTTGACGTTGTCACCCAGCCTCCTGCAAACAAATTTTCATTAGGCAAGGAATTTTAATGCATTCACCAGGAGGATCTCACTACCGTAGGTCTGCTGGAAGAGATTTCTTATTAGAAATAAGTTGACCTGTTGTGTATTGTTTTCAATGTTATGTCCTTTGTGTTCTATTGTGTATAATAAACGGTTAAATAAATAATATATAAGGATTTTTTATATACACACTATAGAACATACATACATACATATAACACGCCTTTATCCCTTGCGGGGTAGGCAGAGCGTTAACGGCCGCCCGGCCGTAAGAATACGGCCACCATCGCAACGTCTGACATTCTTAAGGTTGTTTCAGAGAACATGTGTATCACTATAGTGACAGGTTGTCAGCCTGTCGCCTCTTACGACATCCGCGGGAAGGGTGTGGGGTGATGCTATTCTAAGCCGGCATCACACGGCACTATAGAATAATAATCTAAAAAGAGTCTTGCGTTTCATTTTCGACTTTCGACCAAACCTCGTTGTATATATTTGAAAGAGGGTTCTTTAATTCTTATTACACACTATTGGCACGGTTCGGACCATCCCATCCCTTTGGCTCTCCCCTGGCATCATGCCAGAGGAGACTTCATTTTGTGTGGACCGGGGGTTTAGCGTCGATAGAGAGAAATAGAGATGTGTCACATCAAACGCCCTAAGGCGGATCGCACACTTGATGCACGGCGGAGTGCAAAAACATCGCAGCGGACTGTCAGATCCATACTAGAAATGTTAGTCCGCATGCTAAAACCGCTCAACCGCTGTCGACGCAGCGCTATCGCAGTGTCGTCCATCGAGTGCGGTTTTAGTATGGAGTGTGACGTTTCTAGTATGGATCGGACAGACCGCTGCGATGTTTTATCGCTCCGTCGTGCGTCAAGTGTCCAACCGGCCAAGTCATTTGTATAGGAGGTTTCTCATATTTCGACCTATATTTCTTGGGGAAAGTTGTTCAGTTTCATAGGCTGATTTACCCTTTAAAATATTTGCAGCTAATATTTTTAATCTTAAATAGTTTATTACAGATTATTTGTATCATATCTATAACATTTCTGCTAGTCTAACACGGGCAGTTGAGACTTTATTTTATTTTTTAGGGGTTAGAAGGGTGAAACTATTATCGATTTTCAAAGTTAATGTTTGGACTGAGTTTTATTCGATTGCTTCGGTTTTAATAGCTTTTCCGGAATAGTTTTCGTTCAACGAATTTTGTAAGCTTAATGCCGCTGATGAAAATTGTAAACCAATATTTTTTATTAGGATGAAAATACTTTTTACACTTCGATATAGTTAATACTGTCTGTATACGTACTTTTCTTAAAACATTTTCCCCTAGGCATAACAAACTCAGTAACTCCGCGGACTCAGCGACCCAAAGAGGATCTTGGCCTCCGAAACGAGCTCTCTCCACTGATCTCTGTCCTGCGCGATCTCCTGCCAATCGCTGACCCGAAGATCGCGCAGATCATTCTCTACCACGTCTCTCCAGCGGTGCCTGGGGCACCCCACTGCACGCCGTCCTGTGGGACGACCTACGTACGTTCTTTTAGCTCCCCGATCCTCTCCCATCTACTTCGCCAAGCCCACGAAGTCGGTGAGCTCTAGTCTCTCCGTAATGTTGGGCTGGGGCACTAGTTCTATATTATACATCAATTGAAACCAACTGTTCGAATAAATTGATTATTGATTTAACCTTATAAACACGTTTGACTCTATATTAACTATTTAGTTTTCAGTTTGCGTAGATAGATAGATAGAGACACTCTCTACTCTACTCTTGGTTTATTTATTATTTATTTATTAGTAGGCTGTAGTTTAGAAATATAATTTGACTCTAATAGGAATAGCACAGCAGTTAGGCCTCGGTATCCCAGCGGTTATAGGCTTCGCCCAATACCGAAAGCCAAGTGTTCATAATATTGTGTCAAGTTTTTAGGAGAAGTGATGGATAAGGCCAGTTGGACGAGTGGCGACGGAGGAGAGAAGTTTTAGTACTCACTATTCGCCTGAGACCGAATAGTCCAACTAGACTTATTTGGAAATCGTATATATAGCGATCGGCGGAAACACTTCGATACCGCGTTTCAGGACTTGTACGTGGAGCGCATGCGCAACGCCACAGTTCTTCAAATCTTGTGATAATGAAACGAATGAGGAATGAAAAGGGTAGCTATCCACCTGGGTGTTATGACCAGGGGACCAACTGGTCTAACCGGACATATTTGGAGGTCGTATATATAGCGATCGGCGGAAAAACTTCGATACCGCGTTTTAGAACTTGTACATGAAGCGCATATTCTTCAAAATTCTTGGAAGAAGCTTACCTTCAGGAGATATGACAGTCCTGTTATCAGCTTGTTTATGATGCTTGCCCAGCACCAGCCACTTGATGTCAGCAGCTGGGTTCGATGGAGCCGTGGTGCAGGTGAGAGGCACCGGGTCACCAACCCTGGCTTCTGACGGGCCTGATATGGTCACGTGGGCTGGGGCGACTGTGGAGAAAAAGTTTTGATTAGATCTTAGAAGAGAAAGGCCTTTGCTTTGGGTCACTCTAGGCTGAAATAATAATGGTAAATGTGTCAATATTTCACAGTAGCGAATCAACCGTTGCATCCACTACGGCGGAACGCACACTTGACGCACGACGGAACGCTAATATCGCAGCGGTCTGTCAGATCCATACTAGAAACGTCACTCCCCATACTAAAACCGCAATCGACGGACGGTACTGCGATAGCGCTCCGTTGACAGCGGTAGAGCGGTTTTAGTATAGGGATTGACATATCTGACAGACCGCTGCGATGTTTTAGCGCTTCGTCGTGCGTCAAGTGTGCGATCCGCCTACATCGTTCTTCCGTGTCAATAAGGTATGTATATCACATTCAACTATCCTTTTAAATCACTCTATCTTTTTAAAAATCGGTGTTTAAAGAAGCTTTTTGTTATCTTTTAAATATGAATAAAAATTTTGGACCTCCTATACAAAATTAGTGACCGACCAAGTCACTAATTGTATGGTCGGTCCAAAAAATTTTCTCATATATACAGGGTGACCGGTAAATTGATGCATTCCTTTCAAGGGATGAACCAGCTCATGAAACTGAACAGCTTTCCCCATGGAACATAGGTCGAAAATGAAAAAAAATTTGGCCCACCCATACAAAATTACCGACCGACTAAGTCAATTTGTATGGGAGGACCAAAATTTTTTTTCATGTTTCGACCTATGTTCCATGGGGAAAGTTGTTCAGTTTCATGAGCTGGTTCATTCTGTGAAAGGAATGCATCAATTTACCGGTCACCCTGTATATTTCTTGGAGAAAGTTGTTATGTTTCATAGCCTGGTTCATCCCTTAAAATATTTGTAGCTTATATTTTTACACCCTCATATTGCAGTTTCAAATAATATCCATAATATATCTCGATATCGATAGTTGGTTAAATTCCACATCCCTCGATACAATACTTCGATATTGACCCCTCCAGTTCACACCATCCATCTTAGTGGCCTGAGTCGAGGCATCCGAGGCATTTATGCTGCAGCATTATTGACCTGTCTCTTGGTTAGATAGTTCGGCACTAATTGGGAACATGATGAGTTTAACAGCAAAATGCAATATTATACGTAACTATTGCCGTGTGATGCCGGCTTAGAATTGCCGTGTAATGTCGGTTTAGGATAGCATCACCCCACATCCTTCCCGTGGGTGTCGTAAGAGGCGACTAAGGGACTCGAGAGTATTGGTGTATTACAATTTTTAAGCGACAGGCTGACAACCTGTAACTATAGTGAAACGCATGTTTTCTGAAACAACCATGGTAAACAATCCTCAAAAATGTCAGACGTGGCGATAGCGACCGTATTCTTACGGCTGTTAACGCTCTGCCTACCCCGCAAGGGATAAAGGCGTGATATACTATGTATGTATGTAGTTTAACAGCAAAATTCAATATTATGCATGCACCCGCTGCAACTCATTTTCCCGTGGAAATCAGATGTTTTCTTAGCCAGTATTATACATAAAAACCTTCCTCTTGAATCACTCTTTCTATTAAAAAAACCTGCATCAAAATCCGTTGAGTAGTTTTAAAGATTTAAGCATACATACAGACTGACGCAAAAAGCGATTTTGCTTTATACCCGAACGTTGGGATAACAACTATCCTATGTGTTAATCCAAGTAACCCTCTATCTGTGTGCCAAATTTCATAAAAATCGGTTCAGTAGTTTTAGCGTAAAGGAGTACAAACTTTCACATTTATAATATTAGTAGGATTTATCCCCTGGAAAAGTTTTGACTTGGCCCCAATCCACTGACGACGTCATATCAAGAATTCTCTAAGTTTTCTCTTAGAGATTGCTTTCGACCAAGTTATATCAAATATTTATTTTTAGAACCAATCCGGATATTCCTTCATTCTCGTTTGATTTCAAAAAGAATTTCGTACTTCAAAAAAACGTTTTTGAATTTTGACGTTTCGTTCCGCTTATTGCGACAGTCATATTTATTTTGACACTTAAAATAATGCGTCGTAAGCCGGATCGCACACTTAACGCACCGTCAAAGGTACAGTCATAAAATACATACCTACATTTTATACTCGTATCGTACATTTTATATACCTATAAAGTATAAAATATTAGCTGCAACTATTTTAAGGGGTAAATCAGTCCAATGAACTGAACAACTTTCCCCAAGAAACATAGGTCGAAATATGAGAAAATTTTATGGACCTTCCATACATATTGACTTGGTAGGTTGGTAATATTGTATGGGTGTCCCAATGAGGTTATATTGGGGTGTCGAATTTTTTTCTTCATATTTTGACCTATGTTTCATGGGGAAAGTTGTTCAGTTTCATGGGCTGGTTCATCCCTTAAAATATCTACAGCTAATATTTTTACACCTTATATATGTATTAACAAAATATTCTTTGTTGTACCTACACAGAAATGTTGTAGTGATACAAAAATATACAGTCTTTTAACTTTTAAAAGACATAACCCTTTTTCTGCGCCATTCGGCTAAACTAATATTTGTTTATTTTTGTTAGCATGCAATCGAACTAATTGAAAACAAAATGAAAACCTATTTTTTTTTTCCCATTCCGACTTTGTAAAGAGAAAGCTACAGGGACTTAGTACCTTTTCTTTGTAAATAAACAATGAGTCAAAGAGAACCTTTCCCGTATGGTACGATTTGAGAGCGCAGACCGTGTTTCGGAAGGCACGTTAAGCCGTATATAGATCCTGGTTGCTATCTATGATTAGTTAGACGGCGGTCGTTACAAAGCCTGCTACTTGTAGTAGGCGATTAAAAAATTCTGATAGTTACCATTGATAGTTCATTGGGTCGTTGGACGACTCAGTGTCCCACACAAAAAGATATCTTTTTGTCCAACAACCCAATAAAACCCTACTATCAGAATTATTTACCGCCTACTTCAAGTAGCAGGCTTCTGTCATGGTTATGTAACGACCGCCGTCGAAGTAATCATAGGCAACCAGGATCTACATACGGCTTATCGTGCCCTCCGAAACACGGTACCATCTTTCTCACGGATATGTGGTTCAGCCCACAATGGCCTAGCCAGACTGGTAACAAATACACAAAGTGATATACAGAGTGTAAAAAAAATCGCTGCAAATGTTTTAAGGGGTGAACCAGCCCATGAAAATGAACAACTTTCACCAAGGAACATACGTCGAAATATGAAAAAAAAAATTTGAACCTCCCATACAGACTCGCCCAGCTCCAACATTTTGTACGGGAGGTCCAATTTTTTTTTCTTATTTTGACATATTATGTTCTTTGGGGAAAGCTTAACAGTTTCATGGGCTGAGTCACCCCTTAAAATATTTGCAGCTAATATTTTTACACCTTATATATCAATATTCTGAATGACTAATCGACAATATGTATTACGTAGGTAACTTACTCATTCCGCAAAATGTTATAACATGGACTTAACATGGACCCCAGAGTTTCAAATCACTGTGCTTTTCGACTACCCTCGTTGGATTGGGTTATTTTATCAAAGGGGTTTTGGGAATTCCTCAAAGGATAAGAGAGAATTATATATAACATACAGGATGTAAGGGTCACAGAGGGTTTGCCGCGATGCTGGCTTAGAATAGCATCACCCCATTTATTTCCCGCGTAACAGGCAATTAAGGAACTTGGAAAAGTGAAAAAATTTGGTGATTTAAAATTTTAGGCTACACGTTGACAACTAAGTATAGTGATACACGATTTTTCTGAAACAACCCTCAATATTTGTAAGACTTGGCAATAGCGACCGTATTTTTACGGCCGTTAACGCTTTACCTAGCCCGCAAGGGATAAAGGTGTGGTATGTTTATGTATGCATGTTTCCGAACATTTAGTTCATTTAGATAATGAAAATGAACAACTAGAAAAAACATATCGGGACGAACCAAATATTAGACTTTCTATAGATCAGTCAGCTGACTGTAATTTTGTATGGAAGGTCGAAAATGTTTTAACGTTCATTGACATTTATGTTTCTTAGGTGAAAGTTGTTTTGTTTCGTGATCTGCAAACATCCTTTTAGTATTCGGAAAGCTGTCTCTAACACCCTGTATATATTTTCCAAACTTTAATTCCAAAGTATTTCGAAGTGAGCATGTGTGATCTCAATTTCGTGACTTTTAGTATTAGAAAAAAGATTTATACAACGTCTAAAACGGGGAGGAAAACTCAAAGCTTATTGTTGATGGCAGCAGGCGCGAATGTGCCTAAACGCACCAATAAGAAGTGACTGAACTTTGACATAGACACATTTTTGGACCAATCACATAAAAAGGCACAGTCGAAAGTGGCGCCATTAATTCCTCTGCTTCCGATCTCATTAGTGTTGTGTATTTCCTACAAAAAATACTAAATATAAAATAAATGTAATATTAATGTACCTTAAGTTTAGACCTATACAATCTGACTTGGTCGGCTGGTAAAAGCCTGGCCTTACTAAATTATGGGAGGTTCAGTTGTTCAGTTTTACGGGCAGAGCTCACCCTTGAAATTGAAATGTGCACTAATCTAAATCTAAGTACGTATTCCATTTCAAAATATGAAAAAGACTTAGCCAACTGACCAATACATAAAGTACTAAACGAAGTGTTCTTCCGGGATAACAACTGTCCTGTCAAGTTACTCTATATCTGTGTGGCAAATGTCATGTATATCGGTTCAGTAGTTTTAGCATGAAGAAGTAACAGATAAACAAACATACAAATTTTCACATTTATAATATTAAGTAGGATTACTGTACAAACATCTATTTACTTCGCCGTCCGAACCTCATTTTCTCTGTCAATGTGGAGACTTGGAAGTATTTTCGATGTATAAAACCCAGGAAATTGTTTTGCGAATAATTTCCGAAATTCGAGTGTTTCTGAAATACCGTCAAAAAGGAGTTTATGTTCGGATGTGTATTATGTTTTTATCATAGGATTTCGAGAGTATTAATTATGAAACGGCGATTGAGAAGAAATTTTGAAATGTTTATTCAATTTGTTTTAATTTTCTGGACTGTTTCTTTGGGCGTAACATTTAATTAAGTACGAGTACCCCTAAAACTGAACAACTTTACTCGAACTAAATTTGGACCTCTGATACAAAATGTACCAGCTGACAGAATCGTATTTTTTATGGGAGGTCCTGAATTTCATATTTTGGGAAAAATGTTCAGGCGAAAGTTGTTCAGTTTGATGAGTAGAATTATTATTATTATTATTAGCCACTGTCGTCCCACTGCACGGCATAGGCCTCCCTCCCTTTCTTCCATTCTTCCCTATTTGGGCCGTCTCCATAGTAGAGTAGAATACGCCCTAAAAATTTGTAACTTTGTATGTCTCACCATTATCTCTTGCGGGGTAGGCAGAACATTAACGGCCGCAAAAACAACTAACGCCGAAGGACCGATAACCGCTGGGGTAAGCTGGTCCTTGAGTGGAGACCGCGTATCGGCAAACGTAGCGTAGGACGCCCTGTGGCAAGGTGGAGCGACGACATACGCAAAGCTGCGGGCAGTGACTGGAGGAGTAAAGCCGAAGACCGGGTTCAGTGGCGTGCTTTAGGAGAGGCCTATGTCCAGCAGTGGACTACAATAGGCTGTTAATGATGATGATGATGATGAAAAACAACTAAAACTAATATGGTATTACTTACCTATTCAATTTAGTTGACCCAATGGCAATAGTTACACTAGTGTGGTCAACTCGCTGTACCCTAACTCATTAAGGGCATGTAAGTCCCTTTGACCCTTAAATTAGGGCGTTAAGAGGTCAGTTCCTTGGAACCCACTTAATTTAGAGTTCGAAGTCATTTGACAACCCTAATGTTAGGGTTGGTCATTAACGTAAGACGTTTTACAATAGTGACCACACGTAGTTTGAGGTTTAGGGTAATCACTATATATACGTAGTATAAAGCAAAGTCACTTTTCGCGTCTGTCTGTATGTATGCTTGAATCTTTGAAACTACACAGCGGATTTTGATGCAGGTTTTTTAATAGATAGAGTGGTTCAAGAGGAAGGTTTTTATGTGTAATACTTGCCGGGAAAAATCCTTATTCCCACGGGAAAATGAGTTGCAGCGTTGCTGGGGCAGACAGCTAGTGTATTATACAGGCTGTTACGGACAGCGTCCCGAATACTGATAGGGTGCAAGCAGGTCAGGAAAGTGTGCCGTGTGATGCCGGCTTAGAATAGCATCACCCCACATCCTTCCCGTGGGTGTCGTAAGAGGCGACTAAGGGACTCGAGAGTATTGGTGTATTACAATTTTTAGGCGACAGGCTGACAACTTGTCACTATAGTGATACACATGTTTTCCGAAACAACCTTAGAAAACAATACTCAAACGTATTCTTACGGCTGTTAACGCTCTGCCTACCCCGCAAGGGATAAAGGCGTGATATATGTATGTATGTATGTAGGTCAGGAAACGACAAAAAGATTTCAACCTCCCATACAAAATCGCGATCAGTTGACTGCATTTACTATGGGAAATCAAAAAAAATTGACTTTTCCTGACATATGTTTCTAGGGGAACGTTGTTCAGGTTTGCTTTTAATTCTCTAAAAGAAAACCTCCTATTGACAGCCACACTCTTGACTGTCCCGATGGCGTAACGGATAGTATGCCTACCTTCTACGCCGAGGGTCGTGGGTTCGATCCCCACCTGACACAAATATTTGTTAAGTCAATTTTCAAATATTTGTGTTGAGTCTGGGTGTTTTCTATGTATAATATGTATTTATTTACAAAAAAAAGTATATATGTATTAGTATCAGCTATCTAGTTCCCATAGTACAAGCTTCGCTTAGTTTGGGGCTAGATGGCGCTATGTAAATTGTCCAGGATATTTATTTATTTATATGGTAAATGAGGTTGTAAGGCAAGTAACACACTTGACGCATGACAGAGCGCAAAAATCAAGTCTGTTCCTCGCCTATGGGGTGACTGGTGTTTTTGCATGGGTTTGGTTGGGCGAAATTAAAAACCTAATACTCACATAGCACTGTCAAATCAATCTCAGCCTTCAAAGTGTTGCTGATCATCACGTTTTTGGCTTCACAGGAGTACCTCGCCTTGTTGTCAGACGCGTCAGCTTTGAATGACAGCACGTTTTCTGACATACGGCCGCTCGTTCTGAAACAATACATTACAGAGGGAAGATTAATAGGTGTTTTCTGGATCCGAATGTCCCAGGTTCGATTCCTGGGGTCACTGAAAAAGTTGATTATAATGGCCAATCGGATAAACGACGGAGCGCAAAAATATCGCAGCGGTCTGTCAGATCCATGCTAGAAACGTCACTCCCCATTATAAAACCGCACTTGACGGATGACATTGCGATAGCGCTGCGTCAACAGCGGTTGGAGATTGACATTTCTAGTATGGATTTGACAGATCGCTGCGATATTTTTGCGCTCCGTCGTGCGTCAAGTGTGTTCCTGACAGGGCACTGAAAAAGTTGATTATTATCTATTAATCAATTTTTTACCAATTCTGTTAGGAGGCTTAGAAATAGGTTATTGTTTTTGTCTACGATTCTGAGGCGGTTGTCATAAACATCACGTCAGAGGCCATCATGCAAACATTCAGACAGCAGGGTTCAACGGGTTTTTCGCAGACTCGATATTCCACAGAACAGGACGAAAATATTAGGATCTCGTGATTCATAGCCGCTTTCAGTAACTAACAAAAAAAAGTTCGCATCAAATGGGACTCGATTTTATCTGAACCGGAATAAGACTAAAAACCAAAAGAAACTTTTTAAACCGGGAAAGGGTCATTAAAAAAGTTCACTTGAAAGCCTCTTAAAAAGCAGCGGACTCGATCCTTTTCAAAATCAACTCAAGTTATTCCGTGACATTTTGCTAATCTGAGAATTTTCAACAATTAAAAATTCAAAAGCGTACCGCTGAAGGGTTAACTCGGAAATTCTTACTTTCATCGGATTATTTCTTAAGGATTTAATTCCTTTCCTTTTAGGATTTACGTAGGACTTTTAAATAGTAAACAATTATACAGTATAGTTTATTCAATTATATTATTTTAATAGTAAACAATATAATTTAATAAACATGACCATAAAGAGTAGATAAAAAATTGGGGCGCCACTTTCTTTGCGATTTGTCAAATCTGACAGATAACGCTTAACTATGGAGACAATTTTTTATACAAAATTTTTATTTCCATTTTATTTAATTTCTACTCTTTCTGGCCAAACATAAAATTAGGTATAGGGTAGGTAAATCCTTTCTTGCGATGATTTGCCAAAAAAATATTTTAATCTCACAATATACGGAAAACCTTATCACATACAGTTTTTTTAAGTACTTATTTGTGTTTTCAACCGATTTGTCTATTAAAATTCTGTCATTGCAAATAAAACATCTTCACTAGATATAAGTATTATAGTATAAAGTAGCCATTTCCCGCATCTGTATGTATGTATAGATCTTTAGATCTAATAACACTACAGATTTTGATGAAGTTTTTGAAATAGATAGAGTGATTCAAGAGCAAAGTATTAATAGCAACGTAGGTATATACTTATATGTATAATATATGCTGGAAAAATTACTTTTTCCCACGGGAAAACGTTTATTAATCGCTGGGCAGTGGTATACGTAGTAAATGAACGCCCCACAGTCACAGACTTATAACCTTTTGGTTTCATATCTAACAAAGGTTTTCAGAAAGTCATTGTTCAGAGATTTCAGATAAAACTAGACTGATGGAACTCTAGTTATGTTCTGAGTTTGGTTGTAGTTTGAACTCGAATACTTCAAAGATAGAAGTTTAATCTCAGATTTTCGTCACATAAACGAGTGTAAGGTCTCTTTCACACTCAACGTCCAACGCAGCGCATTTGTGACGTCCGTCAAACAGACGCTAAAATAACGCTGAACCAACGCAGTAGCAGCGCACGACGCACGATCAAAATGACGTCGTTTGGCAAGACGCAGCCGTCAAGCATCGATACGGTTATGCGGTGGGACATCCGTCAAGATCGGTTTTTGTATGGGGAGTGACGTTTCTAGAATGAATTTGACAGACGGATCCGTTAGCGCAGCGTTATTTTTGCGCTGCGTTGGACGTTAAGTGTGAAAGAGAAGAAAACTGCAGACAGGATCAATTTTTTTTTTTGTTGTCGCAATTTTTTTTGCCCTTGGGTAAGGTTGGTTAGTTTCATGGATTAGGTTAACCTTTAACATACAAAAAATGAAAGAAAAAGAAATGATTTTAGAATTACGTATCTCGCCTTTATCCCTGGTGGTACGGCAGAGCGTTAGCGGCGGTCAGAATACGGCCGCTATCGCCACATCTGACAAATGTTGAGGGCCGTTTCAGATAACTCGTGTATGACTATAGAGACAGATTGTCAGCCAGTCGCCTAACAATGTAATAAACATGAAAATCTCGAGTTCCTTAGTCGCCTCTTACGTCTCCCAAGGGAAAGATATGGGGTGATGCTATTCTAAGCCGGCATCACGTGGCATACACTTAAAATATTCGAATTTTTCTTACAACCAGTATTCATAATAAGAACAACCGCCTTCATGCTTGGTCAGTAATAGTCAGTATGACCTCTGACAGGGGAAGGCCCATGTCCAGCAGTGGACTGACGAGGCTTTTAAAAGAGCCTTACCATAAAAAAATCTAAACGCGTGTTGAACACGTGTTTAGCCTTTTTATGTGAAGATATTTTGAGATATTCTGACAACCTGTCACTATAGAGTTACACATGTTTTCTGAAACAACCTTGGAAAACAATCCTCAAAAGTGTCAGACGTGGCGATAGTGACCGTATTCTTACGGCCGTTAACGCTCTGCCTACGCAAGGGATAAAGGCGTGATATATGTATGTATTTTTGAAACACGCTTTCAACACGTGTCTAACTTGTTTAGTCCCTAATAGTCTTAGCGGTCAAGATAGCAGAGAACGGCCTCAAAATTGGACCCCTACGTCACGGTACACCGGACCCCTTTCTGGTTCGCTGACCTTCCCACGACTATAACTGGTTAAAACCGGTTAAAACCGGGATACAAGATAGTGTGTGAATCGGCCTCGGCTTAAGGAATGGGAAATAATCTGCTCGTTTAGTTCTAGGTGGCGCTGATTGCGAATGAAATCTTTTCTAAAAAAGGTTATCAGCGATTTCCTTTTGATAGTGTCGCTGAACTTGACAGATAATCCCTCAATCTGCAAAATGTCAACAGGATAGCCTAGTTCATACTTCAGATAGGTGTTGCTACCAGCCCAGAAAAATGGCGCTTTAAAAGCATCAAATATAGCTTGACCATAAAGAGTAGATAAAACATGAGGGCGCCATTTTCTTCGCGATCTGTCAAACCTGACAGATAACGCTTAACTATGGCAATAATTTTTCATACAAAATTTTTAATTCCATTCAATTTAATTTCTACTCTTTCTGGCCAAGCTATAATGTTTAGGATGATTTAGGACACATGAAGATTACGTAGTAAGCTGACAACCTGTCACTATAGTGATACACAAAAGTTAGTCAGATGTGGGTACATGGGCTATGCTACGCATTTTATTTCGCATGCTACGATTGAGCCGCGGTAATCCAAAAGTAAGAGCCGTCGCCAGTAAGTATTTACCGAAAGTCACAGGTTCAAAGCCTGCCTTCGGTGGATTTCCAATTTACAAAAAAAAATGGTATTTAACATTCTCTCTCTCTCTTCGTGTGGGGCACTGAGTCGTCCAACGACCCGACGAACCCTAGTGTCAGAATTTTTCAACCGCCTTCTACAAGTGGCAATAGTAGTAGTAGGTATTTAACATTATTCGTTGGACGACTCGATGTCCCACACGAAAAGAAGAAGAAGAACATTAAAGTCGAATATTTTCAAAAATTATCTTGTATTTAAACTTTCATATGAGAACACAAATTAAAAGCGTAACCTTAAAAAATCCATGTCCGCTCAACATTTTCTAATTAATTTATCGTTTAATTAGTCAAGATTATCGCACAATTATTGTAATGTATTCCGCCGTCACGGTTCAGAACCACTGGATTGTGGGAAGAAGGAAAGATGAGTATCTAGGGCCCACGCCACGAAAAGAAAGGAATAATTCGATAGACGAATGGGTCTTTCATAAAATACAAAAGTTATACGCTAAAACTATTGTCCAAAAATAATACAGACTCCATTTATAGATTTTCAAAATATTCATAGTTTGAATTGATAAACGGAAAAGTAATGTAAAAGTAAGTGTTTTGACGCCATCGAAAGTAGAGAGATATGACGTCATATCTTCGTATTTTCATACAAAATATCGTTTTAAAAAGTAGCTCATGTGACTTGTTCAGTCGGTAATTTTGTATGGGGGTTCAATTTATTTTTTAATATTTCGGCCTATGTTCCTTGAGGAAAGTTGTTCAGTTTCATGGGCTGGTTCATCCTTTAAAATATTTGCCGCAATTTTTTTTACACCCTGTATATCGTAAGAAACGACGCAAATAAGGCGTGAAAAGAAATAGTGCCCTACTTCTTTCAATTTGTATGGGGTCAGCATCCCGACCGACCCCTTTCAAGCTAAGGAGTCCACTATGAGCTAGTTTTGTTTAAGAAAGTTCAGCGGTCAACGCCATGGTTTACATACATACATACATATATCACGCCTTTATCCCTTGCGGGGTAGGCAGAGCGTTAACGGCTGTAAAAATACGGTCCCTATCGCCACGTGTGACATTTTTGATAATTGTTTTCCAAGGTTGTTTCAGAAAACATGTGTATCACTATAGTGACAGGTTCATCGGGTCGTTGGACGACTCGGTGTCCCTCACGAAAAAAAAGGTCAGACTTTCTCAAATCTACATTTATCTAAAACTACGCTTTTCAAAATTTTGTGCTTGAATATGGGATGGATATAACAACATGCTATAATGAGAATCTGACGACGTCGTATCACACGATATACCACACTTAGTAATACTATCAGCATCACACTGCCCATTCCAGGGATCAACTTCGGCGCATCGCACACTTGACGCGCGACGGACCGCTAAAACATCGCAGCGGTCTGTCAGATACGTACTAGAAATGTCAATCCCCATACTAAAATCGCTCAACCGCTGTTGACGCAGCGCTCTCGCAGTGTCATCTGTCAAGTGTCTACTTCAGCATTAAAAGCAAAAAAATCAACGCATTTCAATCATTCACATGCACAAACTCGTTAACCAGCCCTCAAATTACCCACAAACATGGGAGATTACCCTTAAAACAGCAACACTGAATCGATCATAGCGCCTCCTAATTGGTTATTTGTGAACGACGCTGATTGGTTGCAATTAACCGGCCAATTACAGCCACTTGTGGCGGTGCCTTTGAAACTTGACCAATGAGCGTGGATCTAATTGATAGGAAGAAGTTTGTAAATAGAATTAAGATTGGAAAGTGCTCCAAAGTTTTCGAGATCGTTTATTGTTTACACATTTTCATGAAGTGTTTGGCCTAGTTTTCGAGTGTCCTTGACTGTAAGGATATCTATTTTGAACCATTGTCAGAACAGTATTATTTTAAACGGCCTCGAAAAAATCGTTTTCCGTGTTTTGTCGTTTTAAAATAACATCACATTTCTTTCTGCGGATGTCGAAAGAGGCGACTAAGGGACTTTCATCTGAAAGGGCCCTGAATACTTGTCGTACGTGGCGATAGCGACCTTAAACGCTCTGCCTAGCCCGCAAGGCATAAAGGCATAGTTATGTCTAAGAAGAGGATAAACCATATATTGACGAAACCATGTCAGAAGCCTGCTTCTTGTAGAAGGCGGTCGAAAAATTATGACACTAGGGTTCATTGGGTCGTTGGACGACTCAGAGGCCGACAAAAAAAAAGATGATACGAATGCACTCTTCCACTGTCTATAGCAAAGTATACCGTAACGTCTTACAAGTTACATTGACGACATTGTAATTTAAGATCCGTAGAACGAAAAACTTCACACAGAAATCAATAAAGTGTCAAAAGATGAAATGAGATCCGTGGTTGCGGTCTCCCATGGGATCCCGTGGGACGAGATCACCGATTAGCTATGACGGGACTTTACTATAGGATCAAATAACAATATAGAAAGAGCCCTTCAAGCAACAAAATTCTACTCATTTGATTTAGATATCGTGAAAAGACGCCAGTAAAAAACAAAACCGTAAAACAAAACAAACAAAAAAGTAAAACAATACCGACGATTTCCATGTAGAGGTTTTCACTCTGTGACGACCAAAAAGCACCGTTTCGGGAATATCCAGTAAATTTAGCACAATTTATTTCACAAAATTACATAATTATAGCAGAGCGGCTGTCTTGTCATATCGTATCGGCCCTACAACAGTCTACTGATGCACCTAGGCCACAAGGTACGAGTCTTTTGATTCATCGTTCCACCTGATGGAAAAGCCGTCTCGAGGACCCACGTCCAAAATGGCAATAGTTTTTGTCAAATTTGTATATACGGTGTAAAAAAAAACAGCTGCAAATATTTTAAAGGGTGAATAAGACCATTAAAATGAACAACTTTACCCACAAAACATATGTCGAATTATGCAAACATTTTTTTGACCTCCCATACAAATTGCCTTGGTCGGCGGGTACATTTTGTATGGGAGGTCCAAAATATTTTCATATTTCGACTTATGTTCCTTGGGGAAAGTTGTTCAGTTTCATGAGCTGATTCACCCTTTAAAATATTTGCAGCACGGTGTTTGTTCGGGCCCAATATTGTGGATCGCCAAAATTATGCTTAAATAAACGATTTATTTATTTATTTTATGTTAGCAAGGCTCACTCTATGTTATTATTTGCTTTGAGGGAAGGATGTAAACTTTTATGGTGTGGTGAAGGGCACTCGATTTGATGGCGTTTGATTGAATTCTGTCAAAGTGTTGTTTTTATTGTGTTGTAGTGAAAAACCTGAGTTAGAATTAGGTTCGAAGCTACGAGGTGGGGATTAACCATTTTGAATAAAAAGATACGATTTTTCTAGTCTTACTACCACAGTACCAATTATACCATTGAGTATATATAGTTGGGATAGAATTCTCCTATTTGTACCATTATATTTGTACTATGATTCCACCCTTATTTCCCGAATGGGACACCGGGTCGACGAACGACTCGATGAACTCTCGTGTCAGAGTTTTTTCAACAGCCTACTACTAGGTAGGCTTTGGCTTGGCTATGTAACGATAGCCGTATATGTCATCCTGAAACAGCAAACAAAACCGATGGTTTAACGTGCTCTTTAAAGCACGAATTATAACTTAAAACAAGATATCTTACAAGAATATTTTGATAAGTGTGTTTTCAGCGAATAACATAATGTAGAACATTTTTATTGCCGCGAGCGGTTCAGCATATCTCGAGACAAGATGCATTCCAGATTAAGTGTATGATATACGTACGTACAAGCTTATGACGTTTTTGGTTTAAACTCTTTTTAAACTAAACTACAAGAAAACCACGTTTATTTCAACGTTTTATATTACTTTATTAGTAGAACACTTTTTCACTAGTTCCACTGTGTAGGTTTTTGTTTGTTTTTTATTTGTTTAATGATGATAATTAAATATACATAGTGGAACTAGTGAAAAAGTGTTTTATTAATAAATTAACATGGAGTTCCATCAAGAAATAACAACACAAAGTGTAAAGAGTTTTATATTGCATTTAAAATCTGTCATTTTCAATAAATGAAATAATTTTTACAATATGTACCTAGCTACTGTCATTTATGCTGCTGAGTGAGACAAATCCAGTTACACCTTATAAATCAACATCCGTCGCGTTAAGGCTGTAAGGCGAGGAACACACTTGACGCACGACGAAGCGCAGAAATGTCGCAGCGGTCTGTCAAATCCATACTAGAAATGTCAATCCCCATACCTCAACCGCTGTTGACGCAGCTCTATCGCAGTGTCATCCATCGAGTGCGGTTATAGTATGGGGAGCGACGTTTCTAGTATGGATCTGACAGACCGCTGCGATATTTTTGCACTCCGTCGTGCGTCAAGTGTGTTCCTCGCCAAACTTGTTAAAAAGAATTCACATTTCTACATACAGACATACTCTGGAAAACATAACTCTCCTCAGTCAGTCGGTTAAAAACTCAGGAAAACTCCGATTTCCCTAACCGCTTGTAACTTCGCTGTATCATTATAAATTTCTCTCTAAATTTTCTCAGTGGTTATTTATTGCTTAATCTGGAAGCTTGAATGTTTTTGCGAATCTTTAGATACAAATAATTAGTTAGAAGGAACCAAAATCAAATTATTTATTCAAAGCAGTAATGTAGGATACATTTTTCATTTTCTTATAAGTATTTTATGAACCTATCGAAAACGCGTCTCAAACCATAATATAAACTAGAAAAAGGATAAAATATCATACACATACGTATACCATAACAGGAAAAGACTGATGAAACCCACATTCAAATTAAATTTGAATTCAGATGACTTGAGATGATATTTGAATGTGACGTAACCTAGGATTCGGGCCAGGTTAGCCTTCGGGTTGCAGAGGTCAGATGGCAGTCGCTCTGTGAAAAAACTTGGTTCCTCGTCAAATCTCCTAGGTTAGGTACCCAACCTCGACAGAGATCGGGATAACGCAAGGAGAATGATTAGGCTTCATCCTAATGCTTCGAAGGGCTTTCTCTGTATTATAATGAGGGTCGCAGTTGTAAGTAAACTCTGTTTCTTACCGAAATAATTCTTCTCACGACATCGGTTCTGCCTTCTTCTCTTATTCCAATGTTTTGTGAAGATAACAAAAGATAATATATCTTGAGAATTTTTATCTTCAATGTATCTTACTGCTTTGCTTGTAAAGGGCGTTTCAGGGGTCTTAAGGTGTCAGGTGAGAGACCGTGTAATGCTGGCTTAGAATAACATCACCCCAATTTTTACTCGTAGGTGTCGTAAAAGGCGACTTAGGGATAAATTCAGAAAATGGCTGGCAGCGTTTCTGGAGATTATCTACATTTGCACTGAGCTCGCCAATCCGCCTGCCAAGCGTGGTGGTATGGCAATACCCCCTCATTGGGAGACGCCCATGTTCAGCAGTGGACCGCTGTGCGGGTAGAAGTATGTTGAAGTGGCACGCAAGTCGCTGTACCTCCCCGTCTGGCTGTCATAAGTTGTCATTTGTTGGCCGGAATTCGAGATTTTAAAAGTTATATTTAAGTTTTATATACACAATGAACACTTTTAGAATGTCAAGTATAATATTATATGACTATCTTCTTTTCGTGTGGGACACCGAGTCATCCAACGACCCGATGAACCCTAGTGTCAGAATTTTTCAACCGCCTACTACAAGTAGCAGGCTTCTGACATGGTTGTGTAACGACCGCCGTCTAAGTGATCATAGACAGCAACCGGGACCTACGGCTTAACGTGTCATCCGAAACACGGAACCATCTTACTTGCGGACAATCGGGTGGTTCAGCCCGCAATGTCCTAACCATGAACCATGTTATGAACCATAACCATGTTATATGACTATGGCATAAAACTTAAACTTCCAAAATACTAAAATTGTAAAAGCAAACATAAAGTACGACAAAAGTTTGCCACATTTACCACCAATCCTTATTTCCATTTTGATAAGTAAAACGGGTGGGCCGTTTACTTGCCTATATTTATGGGGAGCAGTTTTCCCTCCAAAATACGCTATAAAACCCCTTTCTACCTGGCCCTTGACACAGTATAGAAAAAGATCAGTAGGTTCACTCATTCGTCGGGCAGCAATGTTTGTTAGACGCCACACAGAACGCTATGTAGGAAGAAACTAATACACTGATGTGACGGTACATACTGTTATGACTGTTACATCCAAAGTATGACGGCATAGAACCATGTGTTTTGTTTTTAGAATAAACTACGAATAGTGCAACACGTTCTTGGATAGTGTCCGTAATTTGTCACGTTTTGCGAGTCATCTGTCTTATGAGAATTTTAATGTATTAACGATTTATTTTAGTTAAGAATAAGGCAAGACAGAAAAACAGTTGATTTTGTAACTTTTGTTTGGCAAAAGGTCTAAACAACTACTATCGCCTTCCTCTTTTAATTTACCAAAATTTAACTACCATCTTAATAAAATATGCAAAAATGCCAACAAATTACAAGTTTTTTTGTCTGTCTCCGCAACATAACAGAAACTGTGGGCAGAATACTTTTCTCATTGGCTACAAGCTGAGCAATCACGAGTTTTGATGTTAGTTACAGATGGCAACGTTTTGAGATATTTTGGCTGCTATCGATTATTCATATGGCTCACCATTTGCTGAAAATTGCGCTTTGCCACTGATGAGAAGATGTAATACTGCTGATATGTTTTACTGTGGCGTTGCGATACTCCGTGCGTAGGGTTAAAGAGAATTCATCACTTGTTATTTCGCTCGATAAGATTTTGTTACCTAAAAGTTTTCCTTTGGGGCTTTTGTAGTTGTATTCAGATTTCAAGACAAAAAGTACCATTTTTGTGTTTTTTCCGATGTGGCGCAGTGGTAGTGCGAGTGCCTCTGACACAGAAGGTTCCTGGTTCGATTCTCGGTGGGTCACTCACAAAGTTGATATTTATCACTTTGGGAATTTGTTCCCAGTCTGATTAGGACATTGCCCGTACCACCCGATCGTCCGTAAGTAAGATGGTTCCGTGTTTCGAATTGCACGTTATGCCGTAGGTCCCGGTTGCTGTTTATGATCACTTAGACGGCGGTCGTTACACAACCATGTCAGAAGCCTGCTGCTTGTCGAAGGCGGTTGATAAATTCTGACACTAGGGTTCGAATGGACGACTTGGTGTCCCACACGAAAAAGAGAAAGAGAATGTTTAAGAGGAACAAAGCTGCATTAAAGTGTGTAGTGCCTTGTTTAATAAATTTTGCTTAATGCCGTGTACTGCCGGTTTAAAATAGCGTTTCCTTTCCCACGGGTGTCGTAAGAGGCGACTAAAAGACTCGAATATCATAATATTTTACACAACAAACTGACAACCTGTCACTACAGTGCTACACGGATCATTTGAATGGGCTCTCAATAGTAGTTGTCAGACGTAGCGATAGCGACCGTATTTATACAGTAGTCAGCGCTCTGCGTACCCTGCCAGTCTTCATCTTTTTCGTGTGGGACACCGAGTCGTCCAACGACCCGATGAGCCCTGGTGTCAGAATTTTTCAACCGCCTTCTACAAGTAGCAGACCTGCAAGTGTAATATATATGTGTGGTGGGTGTGTGTGTGTGTGTGTGTGTCTATGTGTGTGTAAATAGAGGTGGTTTTAAAAAAAGTCCCAATTTTGAAAATTTCAGTAAGTACTTACATACAACCTTAAAATTTTCGGAGAAACGCGACGAATTCCCAGCTTATAATATTTCTTGATCCTCAACTTTTGGCCCGCTTAGAATCGTTATATAAAAGTCCCTAATGACTTTTCAGGATGAGATGTCTGGGAGTATCTTCAGCATCAGGGAGGTCAACTCTTACGATAACTGCAGGATCCATTAATCAAACCATCGTTAAGTCCCCCGCAGTAGGGATGGGCACGCGATACTTTTTGGAACTAGTATTTTTGATCGAACAATTTGTTGCACAAGAAAAACAGATGCAAGTCAAATGTGCAAGGAAAAAACGCAACAGGGACTGCTTATTATTTTTTTATTACTCACAATTATTTACAACACACACACACACACACATACAAAAATATTTTGCCTGTTGTGGTCGTAAAAAGGCAGAGTCTGATAGATATTTGAGGGATTTTAGTTTGTTTAACAATAAAGACTTTCACTTGATTCCATAAAAATTGCAACACACAATAAACTCTAAAATAGGGCAATGCAGTTCTAAGCCGGTACTACAATGTCAAGCACAAAATATAACTTTTAAGACCTAAGAACAAAATGTTTTTTGCTCGTAAATGACGGCATTAAAAACTAAACGTAAAATTTAACTTTGAAATGACCACCATTGAGTCTTCGTTTTTAATTATTGTTCTATTTTAATTATATTCTTGCTTGTTTATTATGCCTTTTTATGCACTACTCTTTTCTTTCTTACTTCTCCTTCACCCAAAGGTTGTCTGGTAGAAATCGCTTTAGGCGATAAGGGCGACTTTGCGCATTTTTAGTTTAAGTTTTCCTGTTATTTGTTTGTGTTTTGAATGTGCAATAAAGTGTTTTTACTTACTTACTTGTTTTTAAATGTTACCTACAGTACTATCTTTACCTTTTACCTAATTACCTAACACACAGCGCTGTAATACCTGCTTCGTATTATAGCAAATGCTGAGCGGGATACCTTTTTCAATGTACAACCTGGGCCTAGTATTTAAGTTACTAATGTTGTAGAGCCGCGTTTACACTAGGTTCATAAAATTTTTATTGTTAAAATTGTTAATTTTTGACCATCAGAAAGCGGAATGTAATATTTACTACTTTGAATAAATAATTTGAATTTAATTGAATTGCTTCATGTACTTTGAAATAAAGATTTATATTCTGTTCTATCGTACCTGTTACTTCCAAACGGGTCACATCACTAGGTCAACGTTTTTATTCTCCTCAAGATTCGAAGTGTTTGCTCCAAGTTTTGGGCTTCACTTGACGAGGATTGTTTTTGTATTAGTTTAGGGGGCTGCGACCCCCCCGGGGGGTCAGCGAGGACAGAGAGGGATTAAGTTTGAAATATGGGGCATGTTGGACGATTGTTTTTTTTTGTGGCTGCAGCTTTTAAAGGTCATAAAAGGATCAGGTGTGTGGCTATTTTCCTTTGTTATTTTATGTGGTCAAATATCTCTATGTAGGCACCTACAGGGTCGTGAAACTCTTTGGTCCTGTGAATCGTTTTTGTAAAAGATTCCTGTAAAAAATTACGTATAAAAATTATATACCGACCTCTTCATTTACCTATCATTCGTGTATATATTTAAATATTTATTTTTTCTTTATAATTTTATATACCTATTGTCAATTATTTTAAATTGTATCTGTTAAATTTAGTTGACATTATAACACTCAGTATGTAGATACTAGCAGGGAACACTGCTGTCCGATCCATAGATTCATCCCTTAGTCGCCTTTTACGACACCCACGGATAGGAAGGTGATGCTATTCTAAGCCACCACACGGCAAATGTAAACAAAACAAGCGACCGTATCTTTAAAGCCATTAACGCTCTGCCTACCCCGCTGTATGTTTATAGGCTAGTTCATGTCTTGGCAAATTATTTCTCCCAGTTATTCTTTTCCCAAAAAAAAAGTCACGAAAATTTCCTCCAGCAATGGTACTAAAACTTCGAGTTGATAAATTATTCAGCGGTTCTCAAACTATATGACGCCATCCATCAAAACAAGCCTTCCCGAAAGTTGTTCTACTAAGCTCTAAAATATTATTTATACTACACCTACATAGAAAATGCTCTATAGCTTTATAAAACGTAGAGAGGAACGTGAGTAATTGTTCACGTTTCAAATTAGCGGGAAGTAATAATCCATACAAATCACTTGTCTCCTCAGGGGAGAAAAGATGAAAGAAGCGGTCAAAGTTACGTAAAACGGAACGTAAATCTAATATTTTATTGAAGGCAAAATGGAAGACTTGGCTGAATGAAAATTGCTTTTGCTTTGTACGATATTATTTAAAAAAATACCATGCGAATTCGTTTAGGATTTTTAATGTAATTTTTTAGGTTTATTGAACAGTTCTTCTATTAGTATTTATCTTTTTTTTATTCTTGCAGGAGGTGTAGTACAAAGCACTATGTATCACTCGGAAGAAAATCCGATTGCAAACTCGTGTGTATTGAGTGTACTGCGCTTAGGGCTTCAAACTACACCCTCGTTAGCAATCGCTACTTTTCTTACCGTGTGTCCAATGTTCTAATTACATATCAAATATACTAGTCAAACTTTACAAGTCATAATAATAAATTGTTCATTAAAGTGATATCACTGGTATTATCTTGAATAACAATAATAATGAATGCGGTGTGATACCGGCTAGCAATTAGCATCACCCCATTTATTTTGTGTGTGTGCATTTTGTGCAATGAAAACTAAAGCGAACTATGATTTTTTTAAAGCAAAGCAGAACTATGTTGTCCAGGGTGTTGAGAGACTGACCTGAATTTGTGATTTGAAAATCATTGGCTTGATCTTGTATGAGTCGGTTTTTACGATGTTTTTTTTTTGGGGGTGATAAAATAGGTCAATAGTCATCATTCTCGTGGCCTTATCCCGTTCTCTGTCGGGGTCGGCTACCTAACCTAGGGGATTTGACCTGGAACCAAGTTTTTACACAATGCGACTGCCATCTGATCTGTGCAACCCGAAGGCTAACCTGGCCCGAATCCTAGGTTAAGTCACATTCAATTATCATCTGAATTGAATGTGGGTTTAATCACGATGTTATTCCTTCACCGTAAGAGCAGTCGGTAAATGTACGTAAGTAAAAATACTTTGATACATGGCGGGGATCTAACTCGGGTCTCACGATTTTAAGTCCGGTGTCCTAACCACTTGGCCACAGACCTTTAAATAGGTCAATAGTAGGGTACTAAAAGTCGTACCAACATCAGAGCTCCGATTCTTAATTTTTTTATCAATATAACGCCATACACACTTAATTGCAATTTGCAACAGTGACTTTCTATACATCAAAATATTAGCAGACAACGAAGTGAACTGCTGTAGAAAATACTGCAAATATTTTAAAGCCTGAACCTACTTCATGAAACTGAACAACTATCCATAAGAACATAGAGCAAAATATTTAAATAAATGGATCTCCTATATACAAAGACTCGGTCAGCTGATTAGTATATTTTATAAGTGAATTCCGAAATGTTTTGCGTAAATTCCTTGGGAAAAGTTGTTCAGTTTAATGGACTTGTTCGCCCCTTAATATATTTGTAATTGATATTATCACATTTTAAACATAATATACATTTCATATATGATGATAATATTGTCTAACAAGAGAAAGATAATAATAAAAAAAACTAATAACTATGAAAACTTTTTTATCATGAATAACAAACGCTACTGTGGCAAAAAATTATTACTTTCATCGCAAACACAAAGGCGGATCGCACACTTAACGCACGACGGAGCGCTAAAACATAACAGCGGTCTGTCAGATCCATACTAGAAATGTCGATCCCCATACTAAAACTGCTCAACCGCTGTCAACGCAGGCTATAGCAGCGTCGCCCGTCGAGTGCAGTTTTAGTATGGTGAGTGACGTTAATAGTATGGATCTGACAGGCCGCTGCAATGTTTTAGCGCTCAGTCGTGCGTTAAGTGTGCAATCAACCTTTGTTAAACCGCACCGACGCACGACACTGCGATACCACTGCGTTAACAGCGGTTGAGCGGTTTTAGTATGGGGATTGACATTTCTAGTACTGATCTGACAGACCGCTGCGTTATTTTAGCGCTCCGTCGTGCGTTAAGTGTGCGATCCGCCACAGAGGGTATACCTTACGGCATTAAACTGAACGACAATAGACACTACTTGGCTAACGGTGGATATATTGTGGGTCAAAGTACTGGATGTAGCGGTTTATGGACTGTTCTGATGGCATAGCGGATAATACTCCTGCCTTCTACGCTGAGGGCCGCGGAATCGATCCCCGTAAGACACTTGTTAATCACTTTTCAAAAATGTGTGATAAGTCTGGTTGTCCTCTAATTATGAAAGCTATCTTATTATGGTACAAGTTTTTAGCAATAGACTGCTGGTACATACTTACTTACTTCGAAACTACAGGCTACAAGTCTACAGGTGTCTCGTTTCATGAAGGACACCGAGTCGTTCAACGACCCGATGAACCCTAGTGTCTTAATTTTTCAACCGCCTTCTACTAGTAGCAGGCTTCTGACATGGTTGTGAAACGACTGCCGTCTAACAAATCATAGACAGCAACCGGAACCTACGGCTTAACGTCCTATCCGAAACACGGAGCCATCTTTCTTACGGACCATCGGGTGGTTCAGCCCGCAATGTCCTAGCCAGACTGGGAAAAAATTCACAAAGTGATAAATATCAATATTGTGAGCGACCCACCGAGAATCGAACCCGGAACCTTCTGCGTCGCAGGCAGTCGCACTACCGCTGCGCCACATCGGCCGTCGTTCTAATCTCTTCTCACTTACACCACAAATATCTCGAACTAGCGGACTCACTGTTTTTCTTTGTAAGAATATACCCCAGCGAAATTACATCCCGAACCAAATATAACCAGTTTGTATTGACCTTCTTCCGCAAACACTGCTGCAGGTGACTACAGGTCTTGTTACGCTGGTCCAGTTTGTAGATGGTGAAATTTTAATAGTTCGTATTGTGTTTCTTTTGGTATTCGATCACAAAGGGATTTCAAGATGGGGAAAGGAGGATTCTTTATGTATAAATAATAATGTTATTATTTGTTTCTGGTCAGATAACGTAAGTATTGCCAACTCTTAAGGGGCTGAGTAGAGCTAAAAGCTACTTTTATAAGTGATTTCTACCCTAAATAAAATGCAGAAAAACTGACGACGAAAAAGGTAATAATCTTCAGGATATTTGCTGTAGTGTTATTGTTTCCAAAACATGATATTAGTAATTTAGCTTGATAGAAAAACATCGTAAAGTTACCTCTAAAAATATATTATATCGCAAACTGTATGAACAAAACCCACGCAATAATTAAGTGTTTATTATCAGAATGAGCGCCTTACAATACCCTATCGACATATTGTTTCCGATTTTCAAATAACTTATTTTTGACCGAGTTATCATTGAAATTACGAAAATATCATTGAATCGGCAAGATTCCGTCCCGTTTGCACGCGCGCAGTTTGACATTTGTCAGAAAGGGACCGCTTTTTAGCTCGTGTCAGCCTCTTAAGTCTGAAGAAGAGACATAAGTTCGTAGCAGTTTCGTAGCAACGTAGCGTAGCAGGGGTTGGCTACGTCGTAGACAATTAAGCGTATCAATTTTAATAGTATACAAACTATGCTATATTTAACAAGGGATAGAAAATAAAACAGAGTATTACAAAGGAAAAGAAATAGGCAGCCTTACATCTAAGGACGCAAATTTCTTTCAGACAAGTAAGGACTTAAGTTAAGGATAAGTAAGGACTTATCAGCAGTTTTCCATTAGACATAGACATATTTATTTTTGCCCAGCCGGACTAACCACACACACACTCTCAAACACACACACAAATCATGCCTCTACCCCAACGGGGTAATCAGAGCGTCAACGGCCTAACTGCCTTATCTATGAAGACTAATCATTCAGTTTGGTTTTGTGCGGCCATCTTGAGAAAGGGATTTTATATCTTTGAAGCTGATTTTTAACCGACACAAGACAGGTGGTTACCACTCTATAACAAAAACCGCATCAAAATCTGTTACGTGGAATAAGAGCAAGTGGCTATGTATATGTGATGGACACCCTGATATATCCTCTTAAACCACGCCACGGTTTTTGATGCGGTTTTTGTCTAGAAAGACTGTATATAGAGGGTTTTAGAAGGAACGTTTTACGCTGGGAAAGTCTCATTCCCGCGGGAAAACGGCTATAACCGCTAGTTACCCCATAAAAATCTGATCCAAAATCCTACCCTGTCACAAACTACTGAACCACTAAGCCAAATGTGAGAGGATGATAGACGTAGGGATTACAGGGTCAAGGGTCAAGGTTCAGATCCCTGATGGGTAATTTTGAATTCTTTCCTAATATCAGCGTAATTTTTTGAGGTTATGTCGGTTGAGGCATGTACTAATAACAAAATGTAGTTATCCATAAATATGTTTCAAACAGAGTTAATAATCTTTTATTATTTTAAATAATATACAGATACACACACACAAATCACGCCTATATCCCTGGCGGGGTAGGCAGAGCGTTAACGACCGTAATAACACGGTCGTTATCGCCACGATTGACAAATGTTTGAGGTTCGGTTCAGATAGGTCGTGTTTCACTATAGTGACAGGTTGTCAGCCTGTCGCCTAAAATTGCAATTCACATGAAGCCCTCGAGTTCCTTAGTCGTCTTCTACGACACCCACGGGAAAGAAGTGAGGTGGTGCTGTTCAAAGCCGGCATCACACGGCATATATACAGGATGTAACAAAATCAACTGCAGAAATATTTTAAGAGGAGAACCAGTTTATGAAACTGAACAACTTTTCTCAAAAAAATACTTGCAGTCCATTTTTACAAAGTTTCTGTTGTATACACTCTCTCTATTTTAATGTGGATATGGAGTCAACTCATGACACAATGAATCTTAGTGTCAGAGTAAGATGATAAAAAATAAAATTCTATCAAAATTTATCAAATAAGATATATTTTGTAACAGATAATATGGCTGCTAAGACATTTTGTTTTTTTTTTATACATAACTTTTTGCTATCAATAGCATTTAAGCTGATCATTTAAGTAAGTTTTTTATAAAGAAATAAACTTGAACTTGACAAGATAAATCCCTAACGATATTGAGTGCCTTAATCTAGTCATTAAGCTAAGTCAGCGTATTGCAAATCTAGATTTTAACTTATTAAGCTTACATAAGCATACATACATCCATACATATATCACGCCTTTATCCCTTGCGGGGTAGGCAGAGCGTTAACAGCCGTAAGAATACGGTCGCTATCGCCACGTCTGACATTTTTGAGTATTGTTTTCTAAGGTTGTTTCGGAAAACATGTGTATCACTATAGTGACAGGTTGTCAGCCTGTCGCCTAAAAACTGAAATACACCAATACTCTCGAGTCCCTTAGTCGCCTCTTACGACACCCACGGGAAGGATGTGGGGTGATGCTATTCTAAGCCGGCATCACACGGCATAAGCATAAAGTAAATTAAAGTTAGATACAAGATTATCAGTTTCACAATCAACTAAAGTTTTATTATTCGATTTTATTGGCGGCGATTGGTTGCCGTGTGATGCTGGCTTAGAATAGCATCACCCCATTTCAAACCGTGGGTGTTGTAAAAGGCACCTAAGGGACTCGAGGGTTTCATGGGTATTACAATTTTAGGCGACAGACTGACAACCTGTCACTACAGTGATACATGTATCATCGAAAAGGGCCCTCAAACTTGTCAGACGTGGCGATAATGACCGTAATTTTACGATTGTTAACGCTCTGCCTAGCCCGCAAGGGATAAAGGCGTAATGTGTGTATGTATGCATGTATGTGTACCAAAAAGGCACAGGTTTCAGGGACAGACCATGAAACTGAACAACTTCCAAAAAGGAAACATCAGAAGGCAGGGACAAAGGCGTGATTTGTGTATTTGTGTGTGAGTATAGACAATTGAAATCGCGCGCGTGACGTCACGCCTATGTATGATTTTTACATAGTAGTGACGTCACAAACCCTCACTTGAACTTGTAGGTACTTTATTTAATTCTGTTTTAAAAAAAAAACGTGTCTAATATTTTGGAATAATGTAAATTACGATCTACATGGCTTTGCTTATTTTTTGCCTTCAATCCTCCAGGTCTTTTTTTGTATCTTTTCTGTATCTAGTAATTGTTCGCAGAAAATGGTTTAAAAAAATAAATAAAATTACTAAATGAACTATGAACATAAAATAAAGCCAAAATACACCTGAAACACGTGAAATTACCTTTTCTAAACAAAGCGCGCCTGCAAAAATTTACTGAGCAATAAACTGAGAAATATATTAAGAGTGTGCCGTTTTCGTTAACACAATGCCTCTAGCACAGCGGTGCTCAAAGTGTATGGGGAATCCCACATCAAGTGCACGACACCCGCATTTTTAGCGCATCCGTAACACATGCGTCTGTCAGATGTAAGCAATTTCAGAGTCTCCATACTAAAAACTAACGTTGACGTAGCACTAACGGATAAACTAGAGTTGTTTGATAGTTACATCCGTTGACGTCAACGTCGGTTTTTAGAATGGGTTTCAAATTCTTTTGCATCTGACAGACACATGCGTTATTGATGCGCTAACAAAGCGCTCCATTGTGTGCGAGAACAGTCTAATTTATAAAGTCGTCCTTACGGAAAAGTTAAAATAGAAGTTGTTCATACTAAAATCTTTGTATGTTTGCCGCGGGCTGGCCTAGATCGGCGTCACCGAATCTGAGCCCCTAGTCGGCTTGGTTTTTTTTTGTAACGCCATCGAATTCAAATGTCATTCAATTGCCATTGTGATTTTCTATGCCTCAAACTGTTAGCAGACTACGAAATTACCGAAATCATCCAACTGAGATCCAACAAAACGATTTTCATTTAGCAGACTTAGGGTCCTGGAGGGTTTTATCTGTACTATAGTTGTAATTGATGATCTCTGATTGGTTTTTTAACCCTCAAACGTTCGCAAAATAGGGCGATAACAGCAGTTTTTATGACTCAAGCCTACCACAAAAAAAAATTGTGTGACCCCCCAAAATACTTTTAAGTAAAGTTTGCGAACCACACCTTTAGAAGCACGATGGCGACACTGGTCGTAAAACTGTCGACTATACGTGGGTCTATTGTCATTGTAACAGAGTAACGACGTATCGACGATAGATCGGCTTTTATCGATATACGCTGATCTATGGCCTTTGCGCATCACTAATGGGGAATTTAGGGTTATTTATTTTTACAAAATTAAATACATATATAAGGTGTAAAAGTATTAGCTGCAAATATTTTAAGGGGTGAAAAAGCCCATGAAACTGAAAAACTTTCCCCTAGAAAAATAGATAGAAATATGAAAAAAAAATTTTGAACCTCCCATACAAATTGACTTGGTCGGTAGGTCATTTTGTATGGGAAGTCCAAATTTTTTTTTTCATATTTCTACCTATGTTTCTTTGGGAGATTTGTTCGGTTTCATGGGCTGATTCACTCCTTAAAATATTTGCAGCAATTTTTTTTACACCCTGTAAATGTATGTATGGAACTAAAAACTCAAAGCAGAATCAGCAAGCAAAAGCATGTTCAAAAGAAACGCTAGTTTTAGCTCGTAAATTAATGAAAAAGCATCTTCTATTTAAGAAACACTCAGAAATTAATTTTACATTTTCTACGACTGCTTAATTTCTGTACTAAGACTTCAAATGCTCAAATTAAGAGATGCTTGGAGCGAGGCGAGCAACTTGGGACCTTTAGACTTTGCATTTGCTAGAATATAAGGACTGAGCGTCGGTGGCAAAGTGGTTAGGACATCGGTGTTACAATCGTGAGACCCGAGTTCGATCCCCGCCATGTACCATGTGTTTCAATACTCAAGTACATCTACCGAATGATTTTACGGAGAAGGAAAAACATGTTAAAATGATATTTGAATGTGACTTAACCTAGGATCCGGGCCAGGTTAGCCTTTGGTCTGCATAGGTCAGATGGCAGTCGCTCTGTGTAAAAACTTGGTTCCACGTCAAATCCCCTAGGTTAGGTATATTAAGGTATAGGGAATTTTCTATATAGGTGTAGCATAAAATAAAATAACAACAAGGTATGTTGTACCTACACATACCTTACTACAATATATAGACTTCGATAATTTCTTCACCAATAGTTGGTTTGACATATTAATTTTTTTAGTACCTACATATCAAGCAACATACACATACATACACATCACGCTTTTATCCCTTCCGGGGTAGGCAAAGCGTTAATAATCATAAAATTACGGTCGTTATCGCCACGTCTGACAAGTACTGAGGGCCTTTCGACGATACATGTATCACTGTAGTGACAGGTTGTCAGCCGTCAAAACTTGTAATACACATGAAACTCTCGAGTCCCTTAGTTACCTTTTACAACACCCACGGGAACAAATGGGGTGATGCTATTCTAAGTCGGCATCACACGGAAAACAACAAACAAGTCTAAAATAATTACAAAACTCTTTGAAAGCAATAAAAGCCTACCTACCATTTTTTCAATAGATTTTCAACAATAATAGTGATGGGAGAAAGTTATCGATTTTATTGCATCGTTTTAACTTCCCATGGGCAATTGGAACGGCCATAAATATCTTCAGAGTGCTTGCCGCTTCCTCATAAGAAATATATACGTATTTGTAAGTTTAGACTGCCGTGTGATGCCGGCTTAGAATAGCATCACCCCACATCCTTCCCGCGGGTGTCGTAAGAGGCGACTAAGGGACTCGAGAGTATTGGTGTATTACAATTTTTTGGGGTGTAAGGGGGCCCAAATTACATCTCTCGGGCCCCAAGCCAACCTCTCCTGCTCGCGGTGCACCCTGCTGGACTACTAACGAGGCTCTGGCAACCAAATCCCCACCAACCCGCACTGGGCCAGCGTGGTGGGTGACGGCCCGTACCCCCCCTTATGGATTTTACAAATAGAAATCGGCCCCAAGTGCCCGGCGGCCCCGGTGGCCGGGCAGATTCAGGCGAAAATCGACCCGGCTCCGAGACCAGGGGTGCTAGGAATCCCCGGGCGGCGTGGATCCCTCGCCGAACGACCTTGGCCCTGGCAACATATAACGCGTGCACACTGCGGACGGAAGAGAAGTTACTGGAACTCGAGGAAGAACTGAGCAGGTTACGGTGGGACATAGTGGGACTGTCCGAAGTCCGAAGAGAGGGGGAGGACACGATAGCCCTGAAGTCAGGTAACCTGCTCTACTTCCGGGAGGGCGACCATCTGTCCCAAGGTGGTGTCGGGTTCATCGTCCACAAGTCCCTCGTGAACAACGTAGTACAGGTCGGGAGTATTTCAAATAGGGTGGCATTCCTTATACTCAGAATAACTAAACGTTATTCGCTGAAGGTCATACAGGCATACGCCCCAACTTCGAAGTACCCCGACGAGGACGTGGAGGCAATGTATGAGGACATATCCAAAGCCATACATACCTCCAGGACTCATTACACGGTGGTCATGGGGGATTTCAACGCTAAGCTGGGCAATCGTTGCGGTGACGAACTGAGAGTTGGGCCATTTGGTATTGGAGTGAGGAACAGCCGAGGTCAAATGCTGGTCGACTTCATGGAGAAGGAGGGACTCTTTATGATGAACTCGTTCTTCAGGAAACGGCCGCATCGAAAATGGACCTGGAAGAGCCCCGACGGTGTTACCAAAAATGAGATAGACTTCATCATGACAGACAAAAAACGGATATTCAACGATGTCTCTGTGATCAATTCGTTCAAAACGGGTAGCGATCACCGAATGGTAAGAGGCACGTTGAATCTTAATGTAAAAGCCGAGAGATCACGTCTGATGAAGTCTACGCTCCGACCAGCACCTGCCCAAATCCAAAACCCTGAGAGCTTTCAGCTCCACCTGCAAAACCGCTTCGATTGCCTGGGTGAGTGTATCGACGTGGACGACTATAACGACAGGGTCGTGGAAACTGTCCTTACGGTTGGCTCTAAGTTCTTCAAACCCAATCGTACGAACAGAACCAAAAAAATCTCAGACCATACTTCGAGGCTCATGGAGGAACGACGCGAGATGATTCTGCAGTCGTCGGAGGATACTTCCCAATATCGGCAGCTCAATAGGCAGATCTCTAAGTCTTTGACCCGCGACATACGCCAATTTAATACTGACCGTATTAAAGAGGCAATTGAGCGCAACAAAGGCTCCAAGGTGTTTGCTAGGGATCTGTCGATAGGCCAGAGCCAACTAGCGAAGCTAAAGATCGACGATGGCAGAATCGTATCGTCCAAGCCCGAGCTATTGGAAGAGGTCGAGAAGTTCTACGGACAGTTATACGCGACAACATGCACACCTGTCAATAATCGGGTCGCAGATCCAAGAGCTCGATTAACCCGGCACTACACAGAAGACATCCCGGACGTCAGCTTGTACGAGATTAGTATGGCTCTGAAACAGCTAAAAAACAGCAAGGCGCCGGGTGATGATGGAGTTACGGCAGAGCTTCTGAAAGCCGGTGGTAAACCGATACTTAAAGCACTGCAGAAATTGTTTAACTCTGTCATACTCGAGGGCAAAACGCCACAGGCATGGCACAGAGGCGTGGTGATGCTGTTCTTCAAAAAGGGCGATAAGTCTTTACTGAAGAACTACAGACCCATCACGCTTCTGAGCCATGTCTACAAGCTGTTCTCAAGAGTCATAACGAATCGTCTCGCACGCAGGCTCGACGACTTCCAGCCTCCCGAACAAGCCGGCTTCCGAAAAGGCTTTAGCACCGTGGATCACATTCATACGCTGAGGCAAGTTATACAGAAGACTGAAGAGTATAACCAACCACTCTGCCTCGCGTTTGTGGACTACGAAAAAGCCTTCGATTCGATCGAAACATGGGCCGTACTTCAGTCTCTTCAGCGGTGCCAAGCTGACTATCGGTATATCGAAGTGTTGAAGTCCTTGTACGAAAGCGCCACCATGTCAGTTCGAATTCAGGACCAGGACTCGAAACCTATCCAGTTGCAGCGAGGAGTGAGACAGGGAGATGTAATATCACCGAAACTGTTCACAGCAGCACTGGAAGACGTCTTCAAGCTTTTGGACTGGAGAGGACTTGGCATCAACATCAACGGCGAGTATCTGACTCACCTTCGTTTTGCCGACGATATCGTGGTCATGGCGGAAACCTTGGAGGACCTCGGTACAATGCTCGATGACCTCAATAGAGCCTCCCAACAAGTGGGTCTAAAAATGAACATGGACAAGACCAAGGTTATGTCAAACTCTCTTGTTGCACCCATTACTCTGACAGTTGGGGGCTCTACTCTGGAAGTTGTCGACGAGTATGTCTACCTGGGACAAATAGTCCAGCTGGGTAGGTCCAACTTTCAGAAAGAGGTCAATCGTCGAATCCAACTCGGCTGGGCAGCGTTCGGGAAGCTACGTAACATCTTCTCTTCTCAACAACTACCGCAGTGCCTCAAGACAAAAGTCTGGGATCAGTGCGTGTTGCCAGTGATGACTTACGGAGTTGAGACGTGGCCGCTAACAATGGGCCTCATAAGAAGGCTTAAGGTCACTCAAAGGGCAATGGAAAGGGCTATGCTCGGAGTTTCTCTCCGCGATCGAATCAGAAAAGAGGAAATCCGGAGAAGAACCAAAGCCACCGACATAGCTCGAAGGATTGCGCAACTTAAGTGGCAGTGGGCGGGGCATATTGCTCGTAGGACCGATGGCCGCTGGGGCCGGAAAGTTCTCGAGTGGCGGCCACGGACCGGTAGACGCAGCGTAGGTAGGCCTCCCACAAGGTGGACCGACGATCTGGTGAAGGTCGCGGGAAGCCGCTGGATGCGGGTGGCGCTGGACCGATCATCGTGGAGATCCTTGGGGGAGGCCTATGTCCTGCAGTGGACGTCTATCGGCTGAGACGACGACGACAATTTTTTGGCGACAGGCTGACAACTATATGTCACTATAGTGATACACATGTTTTCTGAAACAACCTTAGAAAATTCTCAAAAATGTCAGACGTGGTGATATGATAGTGGCCGTATTCTTACGGCCGTTAACGCTCTGCCTACCCCGCAAGGGATAAAGGCGTGATATATGTATTTATGTAGGTACGTATAGAATTCTGTTTGCCGTGAGGTGCCGGCTTAGAACAGCATCACCCCAATTCTACCCGTGGATGTCGTAAAAACCGACTTAGGGATATCATAATCGTCAAAGGAATGGGCAGCAGCGTTGCGAATGCAATATCTAACACTGCGCTCGCCAATCCGCCTGCCAAGCTGCAAAATCGATACTCATTAAACTGGAGAGAGCCCAACGTATAGCTCTCAAGATACTACACAATAAACCTATTTCGTATAGCACTCAACAATTATACAAAGAAAGTAATGTCCTTACAATTAGACAACTATATATACAGAAGCTAATATCTTCTTTTCACAAAACGTCGTTATCAACCATGTCGCTTACAGAAAAGGACAAATCCAAACGGCACGTTCCAGGTAGGCATAGACCATGGACTATTCCCATAACAAAAACCACCTTTGCAAGACGGTTCCCAGTTTACATGGAACCATTCCTGTATACTCATACGAATAATAAATTAAACATAGTAAATCACACAACAACTAAATGCAAACTTGTTATTTTCAAATGGCTGATATTAAAAGATTACATCGATACCGAATCACTACTCGATGTTGGTGTAACCTAATATGCTAAATAGATCGAGCTTTATACCTATCTTCATAAAAATGTATTTACTTATTTATAACTAGATATAACATCCACATGCATCTACATAAAAGAAAAATATTTACTGCTACTAACTTAATAACTAAATAAATATAGGTACATAACACTATTTTCAAATATCATAATATATCATAATAATAATGTACATAACATCATTATAGACATAACTTTTATTCCACCAACAAGTTAACAAATGAATAAATAAAATTATGTACAATTTCAAATAAACTAACTTTAATATAAACAAATACCGACCTAGAAATAATTTTGATTCCTAACATCCAGTAATTGTTAAAAGTAACAACAGTTTTTATCTGCATGCCAAAAGTATACTGCGCCACATTCCTCACTCTAAGTAGTTACTTGCAATAATCTTGGTTGGACAGTGAAGTTACTAATACCCTCTCACAATATTTTTCTCCGTGTTTAAGCAAAGTTGGCTATTTAATATAATATAAATGTAATTTAGTTTGTAATATTTTTGAAGTGTTGAATGTGTAGTGGCTTAATGGTTATTGGACTGCGTTCTTTGGTGATACAATACGTAAACTACCTACTGTATACTGTATTGTTTTACATCCAGGATGAAAGACTGGCTTCCCATAGCACAGGGTAACCTAGTTTGGGGGCCAGGCAAACATGTCTTGTATCATGTAAGTTTCAAATAAACTTTATTTTATTATTATTTATTTTTAAGCGTGGCGAGTATGGCAATACCTCTCAATAGGGGGAAGGCAATGTCCAGCAGTGGCCTGTTCTGGCTTTACTAGTAGTAACGAACAAAAAAATCGGCTAGAAAAGGTGCTCCCACCTAACAAACACATTGATAATCACCAGGTCGACATTTTTTTTATTTCCGAAGTGCTCCTGGACCAAATGTTGGTAACAACAGATGCAATGTAGCCAACACATAGTATGAGAGCACCTTTACATGTAACAAGGTAACAATTAAACAAAACGAGTAAAGTTCCCAAGGCACCCATTTCATCAGGCCTACTCAACGTTCTCCTGAAATATGGGACTGAGCCAATTTCAATAAAATTTTACGCTTACTGCCCCTTTATCTACGGGCAAGCTTTAAGGATAAAAATGTGATTGAAAAAAGGCCGTTTTATATGCTTTTTAGACATGTTTTTGTCGTTAGAAATTCTATGGGTCTTCTTTTGGTCTATAACAATAAAGTAACGTTACTTAGAAGGCGGTCGAAACTCAACCATATAAACCACCCGATTGTCCGTAAGTAAGTGGTTCCGTGTTTCGGATGGCACGTTAAGCCGTAGGTCCCGGTTGCTGTCTATGATCAGTGATCACATCATAATTGATCACTTAGACGGCGGTCGCTACACCACCATGACAAAAGCCTGCTACTTGTAGAAGGCGGTTGAAAAAATCTGACACAAGGGTTCATCGGGTCGTTGGACGACTTGGTATCCTACGCGAAAAGAGAGACACGTATTTTAATATAATATTCACCTTCACTTCTTTGTACGTATCTCTCTGTTCCAATCACCCTCGCCTGTGTATACTCGTATCCAATGCAGGGCGTTATGTTTTGTAAATAAAAACCACTATACCGGTATTCGCCGCCTTTCCGTTCTTTCCCTACTGTGGTTGCACTGCCACAGTAGTTGGTATGTTAGATACTATTGAAGGCTGAAAAGTATGTGACACCATTGTTCATCGGATTTTTGGACGACTCGGTGTCCCACACGAAAAGAGAGAGCGAATGTTTTATCTTTTAAAGTTGTCTGGCTAGTAAAATTCTCTGTACCTCCGTCCTATCACCACTGTGTCTTTTAATAAGCAAATACCAATGCTAGTCTAGACAAAGACAGGATTTTCAAATCACAATCTCAATACAAATACTCGATATTGGACGAAACAACGGTAATAGAGATGCCACGAATACTATCATTCGGAAAATATTCGGAATTTATTCGTCTATTTTTTGACATTCAGTATTCGGCCGATTAGCGTCAATTTGTTGGCCGAATACCAAACGAATATTAGAAAAATGTGATGTGATGCCGGTTTAGAATAGCATCACCCCTTATCTTACCCATGGGTGTCGTGAAGGGCAACTAAGACAACTAAGAGTCTTATTTAACGTCATGTATACACACAGATTGTCGGCCTGTCGTCCAAAAATTGTAATACACCAATACTCTCGAGTCCCTTAGTCGCCTCTTACGACACCCGCGGGAAGGATGTGGGGTGATGCCGACATCACACGGCATTGCACTGCCGAATATTAGGTATTCGGTAAAATTAATATTCGTTGCATCTCTAACGGACTCCGTGTGAATCCAGACCCGAATGGGGTTTAAAACAAAAGTGGGGGTCGAACTTGCATACAAACGCTTTCAAGCTTATTGGAGTCAACAAACCTATAGAGGACAGGGATGGACTCAGTCAGTCTTTGAAAAAGTTTGCAGTTGCAAACCTTTCTAGTAGCAAATTTCTACTAAGAAAATATTCGCAATGAATACTTTTGCCGTGTGATGCCGGCTTAGAATAGCATCACCCCACATCGTTCCCGCGGGTGTCGTAAGAGGCGACTAAGAGACTCGAGGGTATTGGTGTATTACAATTTTTAGGCGACAGGCTGACAACCTGTCACTATAGTGATACACATGTTTTCTGGAACAACCTTGGAAAACAATCCTCATTAATGTCAGACGTGGCGATAGCGACCATATCCTTACGGCTGTTAACGCTCTGCCTACCCTGCAAGGGATAAAGGCGTGATATATGTATGTATGTATGTATGTATGTCCTTTTGAATGTCAATCACAATATTTTTACAGAAATGGATTAGCCATTGTAACAACACGGGTTTGAAATTGACTAAATAATACACTATTATTCATTTTTCGTGATAAAATATACAATTCCTAGAAAAAATTGCAAATATTTCTACCGTAGGCAGGATTTGAACATGCTATTTTCACCATCTAGTGCGCAATGACGTATGTTTTGTATGCAAACATTGAACTGTGGTAGCCCAGGTGGAAAAGGCGTTGCCAGTACGTTAGTGGCGAAAGTCGTAGGTTCGAATCCTGCCTGCTGTAGGAAATTTTGCAAGTCTTTACATAGTCGGCATTACAAAATATGACATTCTGGCAATTTTATTCCCACTAGATTCTACATTCTAACTGAGTATACTAAATAATGATTTCCCTGAAAGCCCAGCAGAGCGCCACATTCCTAAGGCAGGTCGCACACTTAACGTTGCGCTAAAATATCGCAGCGGTCTATCAGATTCGAACAAGAAATATCAATCCCCATACTAAAACCGCTCAACCGCACTCGACGCAGTATCGCTTCGTCCGTCGAGTGCAGTTTTTGTATGGGGATTCACATTTCTAGTATGGATCTGACAAACCACTGCGATATTTTAGCGCTCCATTGTGCATTAAGTGTGCGATCCGCCTAAAGCTTAGAATTTTCCCAGACTAACCGAAAGTCTTTTATCGACGGCAGTTCAAGGCTATCGGGGACCCAACCCCACTTATTCCAAATCCGGGCCTGGCGGGGAACAAATCTGCCTTGATAATAACGATTCCATTTCATTTTGCCTGAGTCCTGCCAATGTAGTGGAAAATGGTTTTATATGCCCTCCTTGGGGACTCTGTGTAAGTTTTTGAATCACAAGCTAGGTCTTGAAAAGTTCAAAATAAGGAGGGAGCGAGCTTACATACATATGTCACGCTTTTATCCCTTGCGGGTAGGAGAGCGTTAACGGCCGTAAGAATACGGTCACTATCGCCACGTCTGACATTGTCGAGTATTGTTTTCCAAGGTTGTTTCAGAAAACATGTGTATCACTATAGTGACTGGTTGTCAGCCTGTCGCCTAAAAATTGTAATACACCAATACTCTCGAGTCCCTTAGTCGCCTCTTACGACACCCGCGGGAAGGATGTGGGGTGATGCTATTCTAAACGGGCACCACACGACATCACGGAGGGAGCAAATAAGGGGGTAAATCAGTCTGCAAAATTGGACAGATCTACATACATATAATCACGCCTCTTTCCCGGAGGGGTAGGCAGAGACTACATTCTTCCACTTGCTAAGATCCTGACACACCTCTATTACAGAGAACAGATCTATTGAAGAGAAAATAATTGAACCTTTTGTGTGGATTAAAACAGCCATTGATACATACTATTCTTTCATATCTAGAAAACTGATCTTCATAATATTATTAAACAAGCACTGAAAAATAGACGTATATTCATCTGATAACCTCTTTTTTAAAGTCGGTTTATAAAAAAAGTGTAAAATATCGACGTCACAGCGAATGCAGCGACTATAAATCAGCCGCGTCGCCAGTAGGCACGTCTTAATACAATTTGACTAGTGTTGTGCCTAAATAAACAAGAAAGTATCGATAAAATATATCAGTGTCTAAAACGAACACGAGACTATGAGTAGATAATAGACTACGTATGATGCGTCCCGTAGAGTAGACTTCATACGTGTCAAATCGTATGGGATTTATCAAAACATGTATAGAATTTTGACACAAAGGTGTGAGAGAAAATGTATGTCACGGTTCGCATTATGAGGCTAAAGGATTTTCTTTATCAGGATGCTTAGATACAAACTCCACAAAGAACATTTAATGACTAGTGACAAAACAATTAAATTCATCAAAACAACATCTTTCACTGCTGGGAATCGAGCCCAGAACTTTTGTCTATTGCACTACTACTGCGCTTTATCAGTTTTCAATAACAATCATAATAATTCATACTCGAAAAATAAGAAAAGAATGAAAAACAAAGCCAGGACTGCGATAGCTTCAAAGTTATATTTTGTGTTATGTTTTTGACTGTCCCGTTGGCGTAGCGGATAGTATGCCTGCCTTCTACGCCGAGGGTCGTGGGTTCGATCCCCACCGGACACAAATATTTGTTAAGTCAATTTTCAAATATTTGTGTTGAGTCTGGGTGTTTTCTATGTACGTATATAATATGTATTTATTTACAAAAAGAAAAAGTATATATGTATTAGTATCAGCTACCTTGTTCCCATAGCACAAGCTTTGCTTAGTTTGGGGCTAGATGGCGCTGTGTGAATTGTCCAGGACATTTATTTATTTATTTTTATTATTTCATGTTCCGCCATTTTGAATTTGTGTGATTAGCCAGTGTCACTTGCGATGCTGAGACTAACCCAACGATTCTACCTCATAAGTCAACTTGGGCTGTACCACGCGAAACACAATTTATTTTTTCCACATACTTACATACAAACAAAGGTAATCTTGAAAAATATTACGTTCTATCCATGGCAGAGAAGGAAAAAACTGAATTGACTTTTCAGCAGTAATATCAGCAACCGATGGAATATACCAACCGAAAGGAAAACGAAGAAAACATAGAATAATTAATAACTCCACAATTTGTTAAGAGGCTCTTGTTCATAATAGACTCTTTGTTCCAACAAAATTGAAGAAAAAGCTATGCGAAGACGTTTGGTTGAGGAAAATACGAACAAAAACATGAAATTAGATTCCAGTCAAGTGTTTAACAAGAAAACCCACAAAAAAGCGAATAAGTGTATTGTTTTTATGACCTCCTATACAACAAAACAAAATATTAATAAAATGATGCTGAAAAATTTAGAAACGCTTGGAGACGAGAATCAAGAGATAGGTATTAGGCAAAGGTCAGTCGAGGCGTCGGTAGCGACTTAATGTCAGGGACTATAATTTACGCTAACTTTCGCTTTGTCCCCCTTTCCTAAATAACAATATTGTATGAACGTGTATCAACTGCCCGGAATACAATATACTGTTAATTTTATATTTATAGACTAATGATAATATACTACTGTGAGCGCATTAACGTTCTACATGCTAAATGCACGTGTTATTCAAAACGCTGTTGCTTTCCACAGAATCCTATTAGATATTTTTTATCGATAAAGGCCTGAATGTCTCACGTCTCATCACTATTAACTAGCCTACATAAATCATGGAGACACACACCCTATCTGTTGCCAGCTTAATACGATCCCCAGAACGTCTAGAGAGGTTTAGGTGAAACGTGACGTTAGTGGCGCCCAAAACTTGGATAAAAAATTGGACTAATACATTATTGCGGATGTCACAACACTAGTAAAGATTTATTAAATTAGATAGGGTATTTCAAATAAAACTAATGATACCTAATACTTATATGCGGTAGAGTAGAAACAAGAGTTTAATCGCTTTTCATCGAAAGAAACCTTCATTTTCATATGCGCAAATCTCGTTTGGTCGTCACTATAAGTTAGTTCAATTTCTATCCATGAGAGGGTGTATACTCGTAAATCCAGTAAATTCTTTCACAAATAAAATTCTAGCAATGCGATTGCCAATCTACTGGCCTATTATTCACGCCCAGAAAGGCTGTATTGGCTGTTGATGATGGATCTTAATTTTTTTTTACAGACCACCGGCGCCAGTAGCGCTAGTGTTGCACCTTAGGGTGTCTTGTGGGGTCACGGGGTGGGGGTCGACTTTTTTTCTTCGTTCACCCCCGGGACATTATTGTTGAGTATTTTTAAAAAGAGAATTGACTAATGATTACGTTTGCATGATTTGTTTTGACTTCGTTTCGAAACGATTTAGATTGTGTTTGTTATTTTATTTTATGTTACTTTGGTTCAATTTATATAAAGGTAACATTTTCAGCCTCCTGAGAGAATAGAAATAGGGAATGAAACTTACTGTTTAATGTTGATATAAGATATTTTATTTAAATAGTTAACTATTGAATTCGCTAGATGGCACTGTTAGTTTTCAAAACTCGATAACACAATTCTTTATTTTATATTTATTTAGGATATTTATATAGTTTAGTCGTTTAGACGTACCTGTATGCCATACGGATCTGCTCGCCGTTCTTGTACCAGATGAGCTGAGCTGGTGGGTTCCCCCCTCGACTTCTGCAGACCAGCTCCAGGCTTTGGCCGCGGCGGACCGTCTCCCCTTCAGCGTAACCCTCGATGTACGGCGCTCCAGGTGGATCTGAAGGAAAAATAACAAGTTTTAATAGCTTTACTCCTTTTTTTTGTGTGGGACATCGATTATTTTATATAAGGTGTAAAAATATTTTAAGGGATGATTCAGCCCATGAAAGTGAACAACTTTCCCCAATAAACATAGGTCCAAAAATTCTTCTGTTCTCCCATACAAATTGACTTGGTCGGCTGGTAGTTTAGTATTAATTTTTTAAATTCATATTTCGACCTATGTTCCTTCGGAAAAGTTGTTCAGATTCATGAACTGGTTTACCCCTTAAAATACGTATATTTGCAGCAAATTTATTTAGGATGGCACGTTAAGCCGTAGGTCCCGGTTGCTGTCTATGATCGCTTAGACGGCGGTTGTTACACAACCATGTCAGCCATAAGCCTGCTACTAGTAGAAGGCGGTTGAAAAATTCTGCCACTAGGGTTCATCGGGTCGTTGTTGGACGACTGTGTGTCCTACGAAAAGAAAGAATAAGTATTAATTAGAAGGATTAATTCTGTTTACGCTCTGCCAACTCGGCTTGGATAAAGGCGTGATTTATGTATGTATGTATTCCAACAGAATGTCTAGAAATGTTCTAGACTTTGTCTAAGACCATGATTAAAACCCTTTCCAATGTCTTGTCTTCATTTTTCATGTTAATTACTAGCTTTCGACTTAAATACTAAGTAATCTAAATACTTTTTCTAATTTGATTTAAGTAAATAAGCTAGAACAAAGGACCCAGAATTTTGACCTTGTAAGTAGGGATGGGACTTAAGGAGCAAATAATCGATTTTTTTCATCCCTTAAAACCACAATAGTCTAATGCATGACATGGACCTCGAACTAGAAGGGAGTATTAGCCATACTCACCACGCTTGGCAGGCGGATTGGCGAGCGCAACGCGAGGTGTTATATTACCGAGAACGAAACATATCTGGAACCATAGTCCGTTTTGTTTTGACGATTTTGATGATCTTCTTATAATAGTTTTTTTTATACATTTATATTATTTGATGATCACGCAACGTTTATTTATCATAAATATTAAAATACCTACAGATGACCTAGTTACTATGTGTTTTGATTGATGCTTAAACAAGGCCCGAAATAAAAGTTTATGCAAGAGTTGTTGTATAAAAAACCGTTTCTTTGCGTTTTTTTATTTTTAAATATTTTTTAATTACCGTTTACATATATATTGATTCCTAAAAATAAATTTTTAGAAGACAACCGATTATTTTCAAAATCGTTTTTCTCACATCTCTATTTGTAAAGGTCGGTTCTGTGCCTTTAATTTTCAAATGAAACTTAGTGGACAAGTAAAGAAGTGTTATTCTATTTGTAAGGAAAATTTTATAACTCTTTCTTTGATACTTATAAGATATATTAATTTATGCCGTGTGAGGCCGGCTTAGAATAGCATCACCCCATAGTTTTTAGGTAGATATCGTAAGAGGCAACTAAGGGATTTGAAGCTTGATGTGTATTGAAATTTTAGGCGACAGGCTGACATCCTGTCACTATGGTGATACACAGTCTTCTGTTACCGTCAAGCTTTTGTGAGACGTGGCGTAAATGCCCGATATTACGGCTGTCATGCTCTGCCTACCCCGCAAGGGATATAGGCGTGATATATGCATGTATGTATGTATTAAGATATACTTCTGCAAAGATATAGGACTCAAGAAACTGAAATCTCAATCTATGTGTGGTACTCAAGGAAATGACCTTTCCCATAACTAACGTACAACGGAGCGCTAAAATATCGCAGTCGTCTGTCAGATTCATACTTCTTTCTTTTCGTGTGGGCCACCAAGTCGTCCAACGACCCCATGAACCATACTAATACCATTCTCGACGCACAACCCTGCACTAGCGCCGCGTCGACAGGTATGACGGTATGAGCGGTTTTAGTTTGGGGATTGACATTTCTAGTGTGGATATGACAGACAGCTGCGATATTTTAGCATTCCGTTGTGCATTAAGTGTGCGATTAACCTTGCTATAGCACAGCGTCGTGCGTCGAGGACGGTATTTAGTATGGAGAGTGACGTTTCTAGTATGGATCATGGACAGACCGCTGCGATATTTTAGCGCTGCGTTGTGCGTTAAGTATGCGATCCGCCTTTCATGTGTATAATAATTTTTATACATCCATCCTTAAAAACATAAACCTCCTTCCAAGACAAATAATGAAGATGTAAACAAATCCCGGAAATTTTCCCTCCAAAACGGCCATTGCCCCTTGAACGTTGAGCGCTAATATGGGTTCTTTGGTTTCTTTTCGTATAAATGAGAATTCTTATAAATTGGGTTCTTGCAAATAAGAAAAGGAAGGTAGAAATAATGTCTATAATAGATAAGTAAGTGCAAAAAAGCCGCATACACTCACACACACAAACCCACACACATATATAGTTATATTATTTTATAGCATTAGTTATTTGTTTACTTTTCATGTAATTTCTTTTATTGGCTATTTACCCCAAAACATTTAGATTTTCTCACAACACATGGATTGGCTGAAAGAGATCTCTCATTAAGGGATAAGCTCGCCTTTGCAACAAACTTTTTGTATTAATTTTCTGTACTGTTTATACAATAAAGGATATTTATATATGTATACGCATGTCATGCCGTTATCCCTTGCAGGATAGGCAGAGCATAAGCGTTAAACGGTCTGTCAGAGAGTCAGAGTATTTGAGGCTCTTTTCAGAACCCTGCAAAACGCTAAAGAGGAAGGAAAAACCTCAAAAACCCCACTGTTCCTTAGTCTCTTTTAACTACACCCACTGGACAGAAACAGGGTGATGCTGCGAATAATACCGCAACTGAGTTACAAGATTATATTTTCTTACAAGAACTTATTAGGAGCACGGCGCTTCCGGTAAGCGGTTTAATATTTATAATAGCGTAACTTCAACACATAAACAATACACTTTGTAAAACTTGGCGTGCTTGCGGTGCAAGGGATCCTGCAGTTCCTCCTGTCACACCGATGTGAATACCCAGTCTCCGATCAGTGGGCTAAACGCGAGAGTAGGCACAGAGCGAGTTTGCGAATCGCGCCGGTCGGCAAAAAGCGCAAGTTGGCTTACCGCGGATACTCCAATGCAACACAACATTATCTCTTTCACACACACACACACAAATTTTTCCCTTAAGGCCGCTTCCCATTTAGCCGCTTTTGTATTTTAAACACATCACGCTTTATCCCTCGTGCGATAACAGTGAATACCCAAACCACAGACCTGAAATAAGCTGTGGACTGATTGTTGCTACAAAATTGGTGGCACTCATTGAAAATCGTTATTTTGGCACTGGCAGTCAAGAAAAGCAAATACGAAAATACCCGGAACAAAAGTTCCAATTCGTAGATGGCGCTTCAATTAGGACCGCAAAACTAGCTGTTATTTGTAAGGGCAAACTTATCCAGTACGTAGATAACTTCATATCTATGAACTAAACTCTCAGTACAGCGTGGGCTGGCAACACTGAGTTCAGTTGAATGCTGAGGATTTCATTCAAAATCTACATAACAATATTATGAGTGTATGGGATTTGAATTCACTTCTATAAACGAAAATAACATACATACGAGTACATACATACATATATCACGCCTTTATCCCTTGCGGGGTAGGCAGAGCGTTAACAGCCGTAAGGATACGGTCGCTATCGCCACGTCTGACATTTTTGAGGATTGTTTTCCAAGGTTTTTTCAGAAAACATGCGTATCACTATAGTGACAGGTTGTCAGCCTGTCGCCTAAAAATTGTAAAACACCACTTCTCGCGAGTCCCTTAGTCGTCGCCCGCCTCTTACGACACCAACGGGAAGGATGTGGGGTAATGCTGTTCTAAGCCGGCATCACACGGCATCAAATTTAGAATCTACATAACAATATTATGAATGTATGGGATTTTAAATGTATTCTATAAACGAAAATAAGAAATAGAAATATTTGCACTAACAGGAATCAAGTTCTAATTGCAATGTTCTAAACAAACTGGACATATAATTTGGAATTTGTAGTATTTAGGTAGATTTTAGTTATTAAAATAGCAACATTTGCACTCATAGTGTTATTTTTTGCTTATGGCAACTTTTTTCCGTTCTTCTCTTATCATTCCAAGTGTGCACTGTATTTTTTTTAATAATTTTACTTTTCACAATAAATTGTGATATGAATTCCAAAACTTATGTTTTATTTATGAACATATTCTTTTGAGTAGTCCTTCGAGCCGGATATGAACCAGCGACCGATGGATAAGAGGTATAAAGACAGACAGAAACACTTTATTGCTCACATTAAAACATTACATTAAGTAGTAAAATCTTCTACAACCTTGAAAAACAGTCCTCAAAAATGTCAGACGTGGCGAAAGCGACCGTATTCTTATGGCCGTTAACGCTCTGCCTACCCTGCAAGGGATAAAGACGTGAAATATGTGTGTATATATGTATGTATCGAAGCCGCTAAAATAGTCTTGAGTCATTCGGAGCGTAACAAAGTAGTGGGACGGTACCTGCCCCATGCGTCCCGTGTTCGATCCCCAGTCGATGCTCTTAGTTTTTATAATTTCAATATTTTAAGATTAGGTATGTTTTTGCTTATGCTGTCCCTTATTACAGCATAAAATATTATTAAGTGTACGAATAGTATGATAAATAATTTTCTCTATAAAAGATTTTGTCGAATTAGTTGGGAAATTGACGATTATCACACTTCATCGCGCTGTGTGTGCGGATTGTAATAGCATTGTTTTCGTTCTAAAGCTCTTTTCGTCCAAATCTCACGTAAGTATTAGGGTCTTTCTCCACTTCTCCGGCATCGGTCATTTGCCGGTCCGTCAATTTCCTTTTACCGGATAGGTGGGAAAGCATCATCCGGCATTTGAATTTTATCGGAAGGCTACTTCCGACATCCGGCAGCCGGACCGGATAAATGGAGAAACGCTGTTACGCTTCACTACAGCGCAGTCAAAATGTATGATTATCTTGTTTCAGAAGATTCTTTAAAGGTTTATTGAAATAAAAATCAGTTATTCGAAAATTATGTTTAGTTTTGGTTTACATAGTGCAATCTTTTGTCTCTATTTTTTACATTCTTTAAAAGCACATAATGATACATAAACTCCGCTTCACCGCCTTCCGCGTCGGTGCGCGGTGTAGTGTGTGTTCCGCCCTTCGCCCGAGGTCACATCGAGTGGGGTAAGGGTCAAGTGGGGTCCCAAAATCAACAAAAGTTACTTAGGGCCCAAAAATGTAGTGAAACCTTCTTGAGATTGTAAATTTTTCGACGCCAAATGTTATTCTATTGGTAATGGTAAGTTATTTTTATATTTCGGTCTGAAATACGTATTTTTTTATCACTATAGGGTTAATTGTGCTGAATATCTGAAAAGTCGTAATTTTATTCCGTTTACGGAAGTCCGCTACGACTGGTCTAACCATACGTAGGTAGGTACTTCAATTTCTACTACTCGATTTTCCACATAAAGGATAGGTAGGTATATGTGAATGTTTTAATTTAATTAGTATAGAACGCACGAAAATTCAAAAATAGAGCTGTAATTCGTCACGATCCGTTTGCCAAAAGTTAATAGTTTCTGAACTGAACAACTAAAACTTATACTGCGCTTACCAATCCGCAAGCAAACGCGGTAAATATGGCAAACAGTTTCTTACTGATGTTGAAGATACATGAACAATGTTTTCATCTTGCACTGCGCTTACCAACCCACATCCAACGATTTAATTAAAACCCGTTCATTGCAACAGACACATTCGCTACCAAAATACCAAACTTCTGTCTTAAATGTTCAAATTAATCGTACGGAATTGCATTTGTGCCACTGACTGCGCAATAGGAGAGGACTGTGCTTTATTTTACAAATATCAACAGTACCTAACTTTTTCATAACAAAGGCAAAAAAAGTGGACTTCATAATTCATAATGTTGTTGAAAAGTAATGCATTTATCGTATTTTAGTAGGTATTCTCCTAGCAATACTTCGTTTTATTGCACATAATGACTATTTATTAGGTATGCACACTTACACGTTCTCAAATTTCACTTGCAACTTACCACGGTTTGCACGGAACCACACGATAACACAATATTTAGTAGATACAAGTACCTACAGTGTGACAGCCATTATTTGCCGTCCTTTTCTGTCGCATGACGTAACGTTACACCTACTTCTTACAGCCTTTCTCCACTTATCCGTTCCGGTGTCGGAAGAAGCCTTCCGACAATATTCGAATGCCGGATGACGCTTTTCCACCTATCCGGTAAAAGACGAACAGTAGAATGAACGTCATGGTAGACTTCAAAGAGTACCTTTTATATGCATACTTTTTGTACGTATGCCACTTTGGACCGTCAGAATCTTAATTTCGGTTTGGAAAATTCCCGGATCGATAAATGGCGGATCCCGGAAGAGTGGAAAAGCATGTATAGCAGTGTAATAGATTTCTAAATCGGATCAGAAATTGAAGGAACGGCAAATGACGGATGCCGGAGAAGTGGAGAAAGGCCCTTACGTCGTATACGTCGAAGCAAGATCTTCACCTGTTTTACAGTCAGTGGTCTCTACAGCTACGAATACGGCACCAAGAGGTTTAAACTTGATTTCTACATTTGTGGTTACTACTACATGCTTAGTTACTACTGTTGTGCTTACTACAACATACTACTAGTTTCTGCTTTAAGGGTTTGAGAATGCGTTTAGAGTTCGAAATTCAAATACGAAATAGTGCCAAATACAGTTGTGTTACTGTGTAAGATGGTTCTGTGCTTCAGAGGGCATGTTAAGCTCCGATCTTGGTTGATGTCTATGAAATACTAATTTATAAAATGACATATTTTTCAATATATATACCGTGTGATGCCGGTTTAGAATAGCATCACTCCACATCCTTCCCGCGGGTGTCGTAAGAGGCGACTAAGGGACTCGAGAGTATTGGTGTATTACAATTTTAGGCGACAGCCTGACAACCTGTCACTATAGTGATACACATGTTTTCTGGAACAACCTTGGAAAACAATCCTCAAAATGTCAGACGTGGCGATAGCGACCGTATTCTTACGGCCGTTAACGCTCTGCCTACCCAGCAAGGGATAAAGGCGTGATATATGTATGTATACGTATGTATGCATATTTATCAAAATACTTTTGTTTTTTATTAATATCTAATGCTTTTTGACGAAAAGGGAAAAATATCGTACAAAACAGAACATCATTGTCATAGCACATGGTAGGTACACATCGTGGCCGCATCAAATTGCGGTTGTCACGTCGTTCGGAGCCATGTTATAGCGGCTTAGAATAGCATCACCCCAGTTCATGCCCGCGAGACCTATAAGACGCGACTAAGAGAGTTTTTCTGTGGATTACAATTTTAGGCGACAGGCTGACAACCTGTCACTATGCGCCTGAACACGATTATATACTTAAACGGCCAATATTTGACAGATGTGGCGACAGTGACCTTATTTTTACAACCGTTAACGCTTTGTTTAATCCGCAAAGTATAAAGGCGTGATATATCTGTGTGTGCGATTTGCTTGATTTCGAGGTTTTTTATAGTTACCTTTTATTTTCTTTCCTTTCTTTTTTTTCATTACAATGGGACGTTTTTTTTCTTTGTCTTTCATGAACGGATCCTTCTTAATTAGATAGAACATTAATGAAGTAAAGAAACCATTCCCTTTGGAATCTTTTGAACCTTTACGAAGGAATTTTGAACAAAGATTTTTTCTCTATCGGATTTTAGTGATGTAATTTTAGCTTTTGCCGTGTGATGCCGGCTTAGAATAGCATAGCCCCATTTCTTTCCCGTGGTTGTCGTTAGGGCTGCTGATGGACTCGAAACTTAACTGTTTTAAATTTTAGGCGACAGGCTAACAACCTGTCACTATAGTGATACACGACTTATCTGAAACGACCCTTAAACATTTGTCAGACGTGGCGATCACGAACGTTATATTACGGTCGTTAACGCTCTGCCTACCCCGCCTGGGATATAAGCGTGATTTGTGTATGTAATTTTAGCTTTAATTATGATTTTTTTTAAAAGTACTTCCAAAAAAATATATTTCTCATAGGGCTTTCTTTCGGCACACCGAGGCAAGGTTCCCAAGGGTATTTTACTTGTAAGTTCTATCAATATGTATTGTTGTTTGATTCCTATCGGATTTTCTTCCGAGTGATACATAGTCCTTTTTTCTACACCTGCAATAATAAAAAAGAAAAATACTTATAGAAAAACAGTTCAATAAACATGAAAAATCCTATACGAATTCGCGCGGTATTTTTTTTTTTTTATATTGTACAAAGCAAAAGCAATAAGTTCATTCAGCCAAGTCTTCCATATTGCCTGCCAAAACATATTCGAATTACGTTCCGTTTTACGTAACTTTGACAGTTGCATCTTTTCTTCCCTGTAGAGGAAAGTGATTTGTACGAATTTTTCCCTCCCGCTAATTTGAAAAGTGAACAATGACTCACGTTCCTCTCTACGTTTCATTAAGATATAGGGCATTTTCTATGTAGAATAAAAATATAAATTATTTTAAAATGGAAGCTATCCTTTGTCTATATAAAAAGGTAGAGTAAGGTTAATATTTAACCCAGCAAAGTAACTAGCCTGAAGCCATTTTCCCGGTTTCGGTTAAAATAATACTTCGCTTAATTTTTTTTATTTTACTTTTTTTCTATAAAAATTGTACCATAGCTGCTATGATGGTGCGAATACGCAAAGCGTTTGCAGTGATGTGAAGTTCTGTTATCGATAAACTAGATGATTGACAGTTCATTGAGTTATAAAAAATATCTTTGAAAAACCAACCATGGTTGCATTGATGATGCAAAAATGCGAAGCTTGTGTAGTGATGTGCAATTCAGTTATCGATAAAGTGTAATTGAATTGGTAGAGTGATAAAAAATATCAAGACGATAGACAGAAAAAATTAATACAGAACTAAAAAAGCGACTTGCTGTAGAAGATTGTGGAAGCCAGATTGGCAAGAGCAGTGCAAGATTTTACATACAAACCAAATTCTGCTGCATTATAAAAATTCCGACACAAATTTATCTTTTAGTGAGTTTTAACTACACTCATAAAATTGGGGTAGTGCTTGCTATTTTTAATCCAGCATTACACGGGGTATAGTTAGAAAACCGTCGTTTCAAAATCATTTTCAAGGCTTTTGTTTTAAACGCAACCTTTTATTGGCTTTGACGATGATTCTCCCAAAGTCAAGGTCAAAGAAACCAATAATATAGTAGAAAATTATTACTAACAAATATTTTTAATCGATATTAACAGTGCACATCACTACTGTAAGTAAACTGAGTATAGGGGCAAAGAAAACAAAGCGCCTCATTTGATTATACAGGGCGATGTTATTTGGCGCCCCCATCTCACACATCACGCCTTTTTCCTTTGGGGGGTATGCAGTGTGAAAAATAGAGATAATTAATACTGCCGGTTATAATTAATAATGCCGCTTGATGCCAGATGCTTGTTAGAATAGCATCACCCCATTCCTTTCTCGTGGGTGTCGTAAAAGCCAACTAAGGGACTTGAGGTTTTTATGTGTCATGCAATTTTAGAAAACAGGCTGACAGCCTGTCACTATAGTGATACATGACTTATCTGAAACGACCCTAACACATTTGTTAGACGTAGCGATAACGACCACAATTTTAAGATAACGCTCTGCCAACCCCGCTAGGGATATAAGCGTAATTCTTGGCCTCCGAGTCATCATCATTCTTCCCTGTAGTTAGTTTTCTTTGGTAATTACTTTTTTTTTAAATACTGATGGTCACCAAGTCAACTAACGACCCGACAGAACATGCTAAGTACCTATTATTACCACCTCAATTTTAAACCAAAACTGTCAGTTACAATTTTATACAGGGTGTAAGGGACGGTGTGACGAAAACTTTGCAGGCGTGATCAGACTATGAGAATGAACAACTTTTTTCTATGGGGGCTATGTTGGGACACGTGAAAATTTTTCGACCTCCCATACAAAATTCCCGATCAGCTGACTAAAGTATGGGAACTCTAAAAAGGACATTTCGTTTCCCAGCATAGCCCTCATAGCAAAAGTCGTCCAGTTTCATGGTCTATAACCACGCCTGCAAAATTTTGTTATACCGTCCGTCCGTCCGTCAGTCAATTTTAGGCGACAGACTGACAACCTGTCACTACAGTGATACACGAATCATCTGAAAGGGCCCTCAATATTTGTCAGACGTGGAGACAACGACCGTAGGTTTACGATCCTTAACGCTCTACCTACCCCGCATGGGATAAAGGCGTGATATGTATGTATGTATGTCCCTACTCAATATGAAATTAATGATTGAAACTCAGAATCCCATTGTAAAGGCATGTTTGCACAGTGCGGTCAATTCGATTGTCATCACCGCCGTCAAAGCGTCGATAGTGTGTGCCAGCCTATTTTGCCACGAACAAACAGACTCTCATTACAGTAGATGGGACATAGATAGAGGAAGATGATGAAGAGGATGGAAGTGGCAAACAATTATACTCTCTCTCTTTTCGTGTGGGACACCAAGTTGTCCAACGACCCGATGAACCAACTATCCTATGTGTTAAGTAATCCAAGTTAGCTGTGACGTCATCTGAGAGAATGACAGAAATATGAAATTCGCCTAAGAGTGACAAGAATATGTAGCGACCTCTGGTGGCTACAACATGAAGCTCACTCAAGTGGTTCACAAGCATACAAGACGCAACAGGAGTTCTCGACATATCGGAGAGATGGCGCCACGTGACAGAACAATGGGCCTGAAACGCGGTATCGAAGTGTTCACCGCGCAACGCATATATACAACTTCCAATCCAATCCAGGTGGACCCGTCGGTCCCCTGGCCACAACACCCGGCTAGGCGGGTAGCTACCCTTTTCCCGACACCACCTGGATTCTTCCTGTCACCCGCCATAAATAGATAGTCACTGACAATTTTTTGCTGCATATTTGCTGAACATTTACGATTAAATTTTATTGTCTCATATTATGCGAACCCTATTGTCAGAATTTTTCAACCGCCTTCTTCAACTAGCAGGCTTCTGACATGGTTGTGTAACGACCGCCGTCTAAGTGATCACAGACAGCAACCGGGACTTACGGCTTAACGTGCCATCCGAAACACGCAACCATCTTACATACGGACAATCGGGTGGTTCAGGTTCATGTCCTAACCAGACTGTGAACATTTGTTCATTTGTTGTTTGTTGTGAATTCACAAAGTGACAAACATCAACTTTTGTAAGTGACCCACCGAGAATCAAACCCGGAACCTGACGCTTCAAAGGCAGTCGCACTACCACTGCGCCACATCGGTCGTCAGTTCCATCGTTCCGTGTTCTGTGGCACAGATACAGGCAACGTTCAATCCATGAATTATTAATTTCCCATTTAAACGCTCCCTGTCAATGTTTGCGCCCTTATTGACTCCACGGGGCGATTCTCAGCAATCTGTGATGTGTTCTTTAGTGTGACGCATACATACATACATACATATATCACGCCTTTATCCCTTGCGGGGTAGGCAGAGCGTTAACAGTCGTAAGAATACGGCCGCTATCGCCACGTCTGACATTTTTGAGAATTGTTTTCCAAGGATGTTTGAGAAAACATGTGTATCACTATATTGACAGGTTGTCAGCCTGTCGCCTAAAAATTGTAATACACCAATACTCTCGAGTCCCTTAGTCGCCTCTTACGACACCCGCGGGAAGGATATGGGGTGATGCTATTCTAAGCCGGCATCACACGGCAAATATATATAATAAATATATATAAATATATACTTTAGTGTGATGCTGGACTGGAATAGCATCACCCCACTTCTAGCTGTGTCGTAAAAGGTGACTTAGGGATGAATCCATGGAACGGGCAGCAGCGTTGTCTGTGAATATGTATAATATCTTGCACTGCGCTCGCCAATCCGCCTGCACAAGCGCGGTGAGTATGGCAATACCCCCCAATTTGAGGGGGGGCTCATGTCCAGCAGTGGACTGTTGTGGCTGTATAAGTAGTAAGTCGAAGTAGTGTTCTTAAGTGTGATGCCGGCTTTTAAAAGCATCACCCCACTTCTAGCTGTGGGCGTCATAGAAATCAACTTCTCTTACTACAGCAACAACAGTCCACTGCTGGACGTGGGCCTCCCCCATTTAGGGGGTTATTGCCGTGCTCACCACGCTTGGCAGGCGAATTGGCGAGCGCAGTGCAAGATATTGTAGATATTGACAAAAATCTTTGCTGCCCCTTCCTGAGAGTCACCTTTTACTACACCCACGGGTAGAAGTGGGGCCACTCTAAGCCGGAACCACACGATTTAAAAGTGTAATTTATGCCGTGTGATGCTGGCTTAGAATAGCATCACCCCACTTCCTTCCCGTGGGTGTCGTAAGAGGCGACTAAGGGCCTCGAGAGTATTAGTGTATTACAATTTTTAGGCGACAGGCTGACAACCTGTCACTATAGTGATACACATGTTTTCTCAAACAACCTTGGAAAACAATCCTCAAAAATGTCAAACGTGGCGATAGTGGCCGTATTTTTACGGCCGTTAACGCTCTGCCTACCCCGCAAGGGATAAAGGCGTGATATATGTATGTATGTATGTATTTATCCAGGGGTAGCAACGTTCCCTGTGAATCAAACATCTTGCATTGCGCCCGCCAATCCGCTTGTCAAACATGTTGAGTATATACATACATAAATCACGCCTTTATCCCTGGCGGGGTAGGCAGAGTGTTACCGATCGAAAAATTACGGTCTTTATCGCTACGTCTGACAAGTGTTGAGGTTTTCAGATGATTTGTGTATCACTGTAGTGACAGGTTGTCAGCCTGTAGCCTAAAATTGTAATACACATGAAACTCTCAAGTCTCTTAGTTGTCTTTTAGAACACCCGCGGGAAGAAATGGGGCGATGCCATTCTAAGCCGGCATCATACGGCCAACGAAACAATTGTAGATAAAACATTCTAGCTTATCAATATTACATACATACACACATCACGCCTCTATCCCTTGCGGGGTAGGAGAGCGTTAACGGCCGTAAGAATACGGTTGCCATCGCCACGTCTGACATTTTTGAGGATTGCTTTCCAAGGTAGTTTCAGAAAACATGTGTATCTCTATAGTGACCGGTTGTCAGCCTGTCGCCTAAAAATTGCAATACACCAGTACTCTCGAGTCCCTTAGTCGCCTCTTACGACACCCGCGGGAAGGATGTGGGGTGATGCTATTCTAAGCCAACATCACAATGCATCAATATTTCTCTTCATAATTTTCTTTTATCTGAAGGAAAAAGTAGTCCAACAAAATAAATTGCATACTTCCATCTTAAGCCTTTAATCTAACAAAAAATCACTTTTACGGACTTTCTTCCACTAAAATAATGCTCCTTCACATCATACTTACGTAAGTATAAAGGCTATGGCACACCACCCGTATTTTACGGCATTCACTCATCCTCGCTTATCTTCAAGATAAGGGTTAGGTTACACTTGGCGGCATGCCACTTCTCTAAGAAGCTGACTGGAGTTACTAAATCAAAACTGAATAAATACTTTTTCCAATGATATAAAGGCAACATAAAGGATATTCCTTTTTTTAAGAAATAAAGTGCCTGATAAAAAGCACTATGGCTAAGGCTAACTAAGGCTATGCCGTGTGATGCCGGCTTAGAATAGCATCGCCCCATTTCTTCCCGCGGGTGTTGTAAAAGGCAACTAAGGGACTCGAGGGTTTCATGTGTATCACAATTTTAGGCGACAGGCTGACAACCTGTCACTACAGTGATACACGAATCATCTAAAAAGGCCCTCAATACTTGTCAGACGTGGCGATAACGACCGTAATTTTGCGATCGTTAACGCTCTGCCTACCCCGCTAGGGATAAAGGCGTGATTTGTGTATGTGTCTGTGTAAAAAGGACTATTCTGATAGGATAAATTATGTAAGTTTTTACCTCCCTCTCATGGTCTTAATTTGGAAAAAATTTATAGGTGGGTTTTAGTTATCTAGACATTTCCTGTATAAATTAAATAATCAAATAATATTTATTTATAACCTTATGAGTAATCTACATCTCACTTGGTAGGCTGTGACTTGTACCTTTTTTAGATATAGGAGATCGATTTATTCATTTACCTTTATTAACCTATATTAACCTAGGCGAGTGATTCCGTTACGAGATTTCGATGTTTCAAAGCATTTCCAAAAAGGAATTCGCCTTTTGCTTTGGTTTTGACGCCGCTAACCGCTCCTTTTCTTAAACGCGCAACGGATTTTTGTGCAGGTTGTTTTAGAGATAATCAAGAGTTATTCAAGAGAAAGACGAAGAGTTATTTTTAGAGGCGACAAGGGACTCGAGGGTATTGGTGTATTACAATTTTTAGGCGACAGGCTGACAACCTATCACTATAGTGATACACATGTTTTCTGAAACAACCTTGGAAAACAATCCTCAAAAATGTCAGACGTGTCTATAGTGACCGTATTTTTACGGCTGTTAACTCTCTGCCTACCCTGCAAGGGATAAAGGCGATATATATGTATGTATGTGTGAAATTCATGCGGGGAAAATGAAACATTCCCACAAAAAAACTGCAACGGGTACTACCGACGGGGGCCGCTAGTGAACTATAAAATGTACACATACATACATACATACATAAATCACGCCTTAATCCCTTACGGGGTAGGCAGAGCGTTAACGGCCGCAAAAATACGATCGCTTTCGCCACGTCTGACAAATATAGAGGGCCGTTTGAGATAATTTGTGTATCACTATAGTGACAGGTTGTCAGCCTGTCGCCTAAAAGTTGTAATACATCTGAAACCTTCTAGTCCCTCAGTCGCTTCTTACGACACCCACAGGTAGGAAATGGGGTGATGCTATTCTAAGCCGGCATCACGCGGCAAATAAACTATAAAATACGACTATAAAATGTAACTCTACCCTAACAGTCATCCACTATCCCCTATCTGTATTAGTTGGTCTCTCTAAGTGGGGTCGGATGTTTTAGTAAAAAAACCTTTATACACATTATACAGGAGAAAGTGTGTTTTTAGGTTAGCTTTTATAGGTTATGGAAATTAGCTCCTTTTTTAGGAATGCAACTTCCTTGTTTAAATAGAAAAATACGAGATGTGGTAGGTTAAAGCCAATTGCCGTGTGATGCCGGCTTAGAATTAGCATCACCCCATTTCCTACCAGTAGGTGTCGTAAGAGGCGACTGAGGGACTAGGGGTTTCAGGTGTTTGACAACTTTTAGGCGACAACCTGACAACCTATCACTACGTATATAGTGATACTCAAAATTATCTTAAATGGCTCTCTATATTTGCCCGACGTGGCGACATCGACCGTACTTTTGCGGCCGTTAGCGCTCTGCCTACCCCGTAAGGGATAAAGGCGTGATATATTTATGTATGTATGTACAGCAAATTCTACACTAAAGTCTCTAAAATACATTCTAAATCCTAAACAAAACCTCAAGATCCGAAAAGCTACATAAATAATTCATTTTACCGCCAAAGAGGCGACGACGCCATTTTGAAATTTCAAATTTAGAATTTGTTTTTGAAGCAAGATGGCGGGTACAGCTTAGACTATTTTGCTAAAAAGGTTTTAAGAGCATAAGGTTGTAGCTTAAGGGCAAACGTAGTTTTGGGGTTATTTTTATACTCGTAAATTCTTACTGGAATTTTGAATTACCATTCGTATTCTTAAGTAAAGAATAGCCTGAAGATTAGTTACCACTTGTGTGTATGATGTGTAATGAAACTACCTACTTTATCTACTATTATTCTTTTATTTGTTTTATTTTATATTCCGTCTAAAACTTAATTAAATTAGGTCAAAAAAACTTTAGGCCAACCAGACAAAATCAAAACTTGATCACGTGAAATAGGGTGAAGCTAACTTTAACTAGCACTAGGCCATACAAAAACACTTTGCGAAAAAACAACTTTTTTTCTTAACTAACATACATACATAAATCACGCCTTTATACCTTGCGGGGTAGGCAGAGCGTTAACGATCGTAAAACTACGGTTGTTATCGCCGGACCCAAGTATTGACGGACTTTTCAAATGATTCGTGTATCACTATAGTGACAGGTTGTCAGTCTGTCGCCTATAATTGGAATACACATGAAACTCTCCAGTCCCTTAGTTGCCTTTTACAACACCCAATCGAATAATTTTTCTTATACAATACTTGCAGTATCCCATACAATGATATATGGCAAAACTTTCCTGTGACCAAACACACCCACGTCATATTATGACTATAGCCAGACACGCCCGTGTCATAATATGACGATAAAAGAAAGTATTTGAGTGCTGTTTGTCTGTTACGATAACTAGATAAACTCAATAGGTATACTTCTTTCGCTTAGGCGAGGAACACACTTGACGCACGACGGAGCGCAAAAATATCGCAGTTGTGTGTCAGATCCATACTAGAAACGTCACTCCCCATACTAAAACCGCACTCGACGGATGACACTGCGATAGCGCTGCGTCGACAGCGGTTGAGCGGTTTTATTATGGGGAGTGACGTTTCTAGTATGGATCTGACAGACCGCTGCTATATCTTAGCGCTCCGTCGTGTGTTAAGTATGCGATCCGCTGTAGTGACATTATCTGAGCGAATGAGCTATAATGTTTTGTACAACAGAAAAAACTACTTTATCCCTTGCGTGGTAGGCAGGGTGTTAACGGCTGTCAAAAAATACGATTGCTTTTGCCATGGCTGATCAATTGAGGACCGTTTTTGAAAAATCGTGTACCTATCACTATCAGTAAAGTGACAGGTTATCAGCCTGACGCCTAGACCTTTAATACACATGAAACACTCGATTCCCTTCAACTGCCGGAAAAATTGGGGTGATGCTCTTCTGAAGCCGGCACCACACGTCAAAACGTGACATTACATCATACAAAATTTTGACCTGCATACATACATACATATATCACGCCTTTATCCCTTGCGGAGTAGGCAGAGCGGTAACGGCCGTGAGAATACGGTCGCTATCGCCACGTCTGACATTTTAGAGGATTTTTTCCAAGTTAGTTTCAGAAAACATGTGTATCGCTATAGTGACAGGTTGTCAGCCTGTCGCCTAAAAATATCAATACACCAATACTCTCGAGTCCCTTAGTCGCCTCTTACGCTCTTACGCCACCCGCGGGAAGGATGTGGGGTGATGCTATTCTAAGCCGGCATCACACGGCAAACCTACCTATTAAGTAAACAACAAAATTAGAACATAATTATTAATATGGATTGTATTGAATACACCCAAGTAGTTGTCTAGTTATCTCCAAAAATACAAATAAAACATGCCCCCCTCCTTAATTGGGAACACAGTGGGGGGCGACCTAATTTGATGGTGTTGTCTCAGAACAAAAAAAAACTAGAGGGATTCCTACAGACAGGCAAAGTGAAGCCGTGAAAATCTCGCTGTGAATAGACAATGGCAAGCGCTTAAATACAATTTTATTCTATAAAATACTGTATCGGTGAAGATAAAGATACTTAATACGAAAGTACAGATTTAATTTAGTATGCAACAAGTATTTTTACATATCTCATGCTCTGAAAGTAGGTCATTACTGACAAAAAACACGACCTGTAAGTTCAACTTACAGGCGAGGTTTTAAAACTAAGCCTGTAAGTAATTTTAAATATGGAACTAGAAAAAGAACCAATAGAATCGCAGCAATTAAAAAGTTAAAATCAATTTCTTCTTATTTTTAATAGGAGTTGCAATGACAATGGTATTACAATGACAAAAGTAAAAATTACTAATATCCCTACGATCAGAAAAATGTCTACTTTATGTTAGGATATTTTTCTTTCATATTAATTCAATATTTTTCAATCATAGAAAAAAAAAGTTTAGTAGTGCAATTTGTATAGCAGACGATACAATCATCATTTATGGATCGTTTTCTTGTATTTATCGCTTTATTTTACTCTTTTTTCATTCGATATGTAAAGCAGTATACGTACCACGGATGTAACATCAATAACAACCTCGGAGGGGTACCGCCCTCGCTCCGCTCGGGCGTTAAAAAACCTCGGTTGTTATTGATAGCTTACATACCTCAGTACGTAATCTACTATTATTTGTATAGGTTTTTTTATTATTTTGTGTTGCGGGTAGCTGGTAGTGGCTTGATGATGACATTGATGACAACGGTATGAAAAGTAATATCGATAATAATTGTTATTTCTTTCTAAACAACAATTATTCTCACAAGCGCACGCTATGTCTGAGGCGACGAGTTTTAATGGCTTCACTAAGGCATATCAAGTAATTCTTTCTGAATTATTCCCTGTCTCCGATCGTGTAGTAAACACAGAACTATGTCTACGCGGGAGACAAAAATGGCTGACATTATTTTTATTTTTACTGTAATGTGTTTGGGGAAAGTAATGATGATCTTCACTTAGTTTTGTTAGGTGTGGACAAGATGGACTCGATTCGAGTTTGCTGGTCACAGTAGTGAAATAAAAATTGACGATCAATGTATGATGATACTAGTGGGCGCCAGCGGCTCCGCCCGCGTGGATCTCGTTTTTAATACCGTAGCATCCCACAGGATATTTTTTTCGGGATAAACTATCCTATGTGTTAATAAATTTACGCCGGTCATGACACTATGTAAAAAAATGAAGTTTACACTACTCGACCACGCTTCTACTTCTTTTTCGTGTGGGACACCGAGGCATCCAATGACCCAGTGAACCCTACTGTCAGAATTTTCCAACCGCCTTCTACAAGTAGCAGGCTTCTGACATGGTTGTGTAACGACCGCCGTCTAAGTGTATAGACAGCAACCGGGACCTACGGCTTCACGTGCCATCCGAAACACGGAACGGGTGGTTCAGCCCGCAATGCCCTAACCAGAGTGGAAACAAATTCACAAAGTGATAAATATCAACTATGTTAGTCCACCGAGAAACGAACCCGGAACCTTCTGCGTCAAAGGCAGTCGCACTACCACTGCGCCACATAGGTAGTAAATAGATAGTACTTACATAGTACGCTGAGCTGAACAGTACTCCTCATAGGATGGTCTCTTGAAAGAGCCTCATGTCTTGCTTCGCATGTGAAGTCTGCATAATCGTCCTCAGAGGTCGCTTTGAAGGTCACTCTGAAAAAAAAAACAAAGGTCAATAAGGTCAATGACCGCTGGCTTAGAATAGCAACACACATTTCTAGCCGTAGGTCCCGGTTGCTGTCTATGATCACTTAGACGGCGGTCGTTACACAACCATGTCAGAAGCCTGCCACTTGTACAAGGCGGTGGAAAAATTCGGACACTAGGGTTCATCGGGTCGTTGATCGACTTGGTGTCCCACACTAAAAGAGAGAAGAGAGAGACCCCATTTCTACACGTGGGTATAGTAATGCAGGGAATGGCAGCGTTCCTTGTGAATATCTGCAACTCATTGCGCATCCATTGCGCTCACCAATCCACCTGCCAAACCTGGTAAGCATGACAATGGTATACAGGGTGTAAGCGGCGGTGTAACGAAAAGTTTGCAGGCGTGCTCAGACCATGAAACTGAACAAACTTGTCTATGGGGGCTATGTTGATAAAAGTTAAAAAAAAACGACCTTCCATACAAAATTCCCGATCAGCTATATAACGATAACGATAACTTTGCATGGGAACTCGAAAATATTTTTTCGCTTCCCAACATAGCCGCCATAGCATAAGTTGTTCAGTTTCATGGTCTGATCACGCCTGCAAAGTTTTCGTTACAACGAATTTGTATTATTATGTACTACATCAATAATTTCAATGACAAATTCTTGATTGTTTAGAAAATTGGTTCAGGATTCAATCCCAACGAATCCCATGAAAATTGATCCAGGACCTAGCCAGTTTCCTAGATACAAGTTAGTAAGCCTTTCTTTACCATAAATTAGTTTAAATTTTAGTTAAATAACGACCTATTACGTCGACGCTAATCATATCAAAATGTAATTTAATACAAAACGTAATAAACACAAAATTCTTCGACATTAAACAAACATAATTAGACAATAGGTAAATACTTTTGACTTTCGAAGCTGAAAACAAAATAAGAAGAACGTTCAAAGGACAAATTGTACGATGATAAAACACACAGACACAACTGATATTTGGACCAACTGATATTTGGACCAACTGATATTTGGACGGGCCATCTCCCGCCGGGTAATAAATATTATAAAGACAAAAATTTCATGGGAAACATTGTCATAGTGTCAAAATGTACAAAAATCTTAATGTAAATGAATGTGCAGATGACAAAAAATAATTGTGATACAATGCGTAGCTAGGTCTAATTATTTGATTGACATGTACAAAATATAAAACATCGTGGTCTACTTGTCACACTGTCAGACGACTTACTGGCAAACAGTTTTTTTTAAATTATAGTTGCTGGAAAGATGGCGCTTGGTATGTTACCAGAAAGAACGGAGGACCTGTTATGCTCTGCCTACCCCACAAGGGACATAGGGTGATATGTGTATAAATGTGTATGTCATGTCATATAACGCTCGCTGATTGTGGGTCTGAGTTTCAGTAGGTCTAAAAGTTGAAAGACTTGGTATTGATTGTGGAAACTTATTACGTGTCTGTCTCTGTTTTATTCAGACAGATATTTTGCAACAAATATCTGACTTTCAGACTTTATTGACACACAACAGAAGTTTTTACCAAAGACCGCCTATCTGTTAGACCCCGCTTTCTGTTCTATGATGTAATTAAGGAGAGTACACACCACTACACAGTGGTACGTGATAATAGACGGTTGGTAAACACTGAAACCATTTGCATTATTTTGCAGGCAATGATTGAGACGCGGTAGCCCAGATGAAAGAGGCGTCGCGTCGCCAATACTAATGGCAAATGTCGCAGGTTCTAATCTAGCCTAGTAAGTTTTGCAAGTTTTCCAAAAATAACACTTTCTGTAGGTAACCAAAAGCCGGGTCTTCTTATGGTAGTAGGTCGGTGCTATTTATCTGTATTTTGTATATAAGATGAAGAATTTTATTAAAAGCAGTAAGACTGCGAAGGCTGACAAAATGCGCAAGTCATTTTATCTTAAAATCGTCTTTGAAAGGACTATTTTGGAACTTACATTATGCTTTAAAAATACAGGACAAGATAATCTTAAAATATAAGGTGTAATAATATTAGCTGCAAATATTTTAAGGGGGTGGTCTAGCCCATAAAACTGAACATTTTTCCCCAAGAAACATAGGTCCAAAAATGATAAAAAAATTTTGTCCTCCCATACTAATTGACTTAGTTGGCTGGTAATTTTGTATGGGATGTCCAAATTTTTTTCTTTCATATTCAGTCATGTGTTTCTTAGGGAAAGTTGTTTAGGTTCATGAACTGGTTCACCCCTTAAATTATTTGCAGCAATTTTTTTACAAACTATGTAGAATGAAAGCATAACAATGGCAAAAAATATCATTATACAAATATAAAGATCCCGAGATTTTGAGCTCGTCTCTTTTCGTGAGGAACACCGAGTCGTCCAACGACCCGATGAACCCTAGTGTCAGAATTTTTTTACAATGTCAAGAGTTTGAGCTATTACCCCAAGATGTAAATACCAGTTTATAATTTCTCTCTTACTACTAATTCAAATTCGCACCAAAGGATTTATTATGCCTAATGTGTCCGGACTGAAGTCAAAGGAAAGTTCTAGCAAACATATTCTGCGGGACGTCAACTACCCACACACCATAATTGTCTTGGAACAATTAATTTTGGTAGAGAGAGCCCTGCAAAGGCGGATTGCACACTTGACACACGATGGAGCGCGAAAATATCGCAGCAGTCTGTCAGATCTATACTAGGAATGTCAATCTAAAACCGCTTAACCGCTGTTGACGCAGCGCTATCGCAGTGTCGTCGAGTGCGGTTTTAGTATGGGGAGTGACATTTATACTACGGATCTGACAGACCGCTGCGATATTTTTGCGCTCCGTCGTGCGTCAAACGTGCGATCCACCGAACCAGTGCGAGGGTCTTTCTCTACACGAGAGACGTGAGACATGAGACGAGAGACGTGATACAAGTAATCAGCGTTGAGACGCGCGTCTCACGGGTGTAGACGGCGTTTCTTCTGTTTTATACATTTTATATGGAAACGATTACGAATGTCGCTCTATTTCAAGTCTCAGTCACGCGTTTTTCGTCTCTCGTGTGGAGATTTTTCCACATCGGTAAATTATTATACACTTCAATGACATGAGGTACCTATAAGTCTCCTCGTCATCATCAATGAAACACCAAAGGAACTGATATTTTTTTCTTTACAACTTTATTTTGGGTTCATACCTGGATATTTTTTGTGTATTTTTATATGACTTATCAACTATGAACAGTGTAAACAATGACAGTGCATAACATTTAACATGAGTTTTGAGGGAAACCATCTCGTTCTTAGCTTCACCAATAAGTACGTAAATTTTCCGTCTACTACTTACTTTTAGATCTTGGGATGTTAATAAACTAATTATGACATGAGCACAATGCCGTACTAGAATTACGAGCAGTCCGTATTAGTGTTCTACGTCACACAACGGACGCTTGGTGTGCAAGTGACGTGCTAAAGTATGTATAGAATTAAATTAGGTTCTGTTGTATAGTACACTGGTAAGTGAGTTTTTAAAAGGAGAGTAACGACCGAAGTGGCGCAATGGTAATGCGACTGCCTTTGACGCAGAAGGTTCCGGGTTCGATTCTCGGTGGGTCACTCACAAAGTTAATCACTCACAAAGTTGATATTTATCACTTTGTGAATTTGTTCCCAGTCTGGTTAGGACACTGTGGGCTGAACCACCCGATTGTCCGTAAGTAAGATGGTTCCGTGTTTCGGATGGCACGTTAAGCCGTAGGTCCCGGTTGCTGTCTATGATCACTTAGACGGCGGTCGTTACACAACCATGTCAGAAGCCTGCTACTTGTAGAAGGCGGTTGAAAAATTCTGACACTAGGTTTCATCGGGTCGTTGGACGATTTGGTGTCCCACACGAAAGGAAGGAAGGAAAAGGAGAGTAGTAGTTTAAACCTATAAAAATAACGCCCTTATCCCGTTACATGTTAATCAGCAGGTAGAAATGACTCCGTGTGATGCCGGCTTAGAATAGCATCACCCCACATCCTTCCCGTGGGTGTCGTAAGAGGCGACTAAGGGACTCGAGAGTATTGGTGTATTACAATTTTTAGGCGACAGGCTGACAACCTGTCACTATAGTGATACACATGTTTTCCGAAACAACCTTAGAAAACAGTACTCAAAAATGTCAGACGTGGCGATAGCGACCGTATTCTTACGGCTGTTAACGCTCTGCCTACCCCGCAAGGGATAAAGGCGTGATATATGTATGTATGTATGTAGACATGGGGTAATGCTACAAACTGGCAACACACTAAATAAGGTATAATAAATTAAATAGCTGCAAATATTTTAAGGGGTGAACCAGCCCATGAAATTGAACAACTTTCCCCAAGTAATATAGGTCAAATTATGAAAAAAAAATTGGACTTGCCGTACAAAGAGTAGCAGCCGGGCGAGTGAACCTGTATGCGAGGTCCAAATTTTTTTTTCATATCTCGATCTATGTTCCTCGGGGAAAGTTGTTTAGTTTCATGGGCTGGTTCAACCCTTAAAATATTTGCAGCTATTTTTTTTACACCCTGTGTAGCTTTGAACTCATTCATGGCCACACCATTTTTTTAAATTTCTTATTTATATTTCAACCCCTTAACACGATCCACCTATTCCATTTTCAAATTGACCGCCACAAAGTTTCTTTATCATTCAACAAAATAATTCTCTATTTCAAAATACCAGCCAGCTTCCCGTTCCATTTTCAAACCAGTAATTCCCGGGTGTCACTCGCGACGTTCCGTTATCCGCATTAATGCTTTAATCCGCCTAAAGCTGCAGTAATGCACAATTTATTTCGCCACCGACTTTCTGCGCTGATGTTTTAATTGTGTGTTTGCGTGGAACGGAGCGTTGTATTATTGTAAGGAATTTAAGGGGTATCACTGCTGTTTGATCAGTTTCATGGATTGTTTTTAGCAAAGGTTAAGGTAAAATACAAATGCAAACAAATGCAAATATTTTTATTACTCTTATCTCATACGCATACATACATCACGCCTTTATCCCTTGCGGGGTAGGCAGAGCGTTAACGATCGCAAAAATCGCCACGTCTCACAAATATAGAGATCCGCTTGAGATAATTTGTGTACCACTATAGTGACAGGTTGTCAGCTTGTCGCCACAAATTCTAATACACTTAAAATCCTCGAGTCCCTTTGTCGCCTCTTACGGCACCCACGGGAAAGAAATGGGGTGATGCTATTCTAAGGAGCACCACACGCCACACTGTATAGGTTTCAAAAGATTATAATTGAGACCCAAAAAATATGTCAAATCCTTTTGGCAAGCTACTATGAGGTAACAGGCAAAGGCTTCCAGGCATTCTGCCAGCTGCCTCGTTAAAAAAATACTTTAATCAGGCTGACGGACCGGAAGTACGTATTTCATAGTTCATACCGGAAGTTACGTAAAACCGTGTATTCGTGTTCTGAATTTGAATAAACTGGGCGACATTACGGGTACTGGCCCGGAAAGATAATAGTTGCCAACTGAGTCTAAAATAATAAATAGTAGGAGCGTTTCAAATAAATAATCTTAGAAGGCATAGACAACACTCGTGAGACGTAAAACGTTAGACGTAAGACATGAGACGTAAGGTGACACTGAGACGCTTTCTTTGCTATGGGTTTTTTCAGAGCAACTAAAGGACCTGAGGGTTTCTTGTTTATTGCAATCTTTCTTTATTTTCCTGTGGGACACCGAGTCGTCCAACGACCGGTGGACCCTAGTGTCAGAATTTTTCAACCGCCTTCTAGAAGTAGCAGGCTTAAGACATGGTTGTGTAACGACCGCCGTCTAAGTGATCATAGACAGCAACCGGGACCTACAGCTTAACGTGCCATCCGAAACACAGAACCATCTTACTTACAGACAGACAATCGGGTGGTTCAGCCCAAAATATCCCAACCAGACTGGGAACAAATTCACAAAATGATAAATATGAACTTTGTAAGTGACCCACCGAGAATCGAGCCTGGAACCTTCTGAGACATGGGCCTGCCTCACTAAGGAGTATTACCATACTTACTACGCTTTGTAGGCGGAATGACGAGCACATGCAAGGTGTTGTAGACATTCACAGGGAACGCTGCTGTCTATACCCTGGATTCATCCGTCGTTAGCTTCACTTTGCTTGTACTGAATGTTCACTCTACGCTTTTATTTTCTCACAGGGAATAGTCGCGCTAAATTAAAACTAACCCAAGTTTTGGAATAGTTATTGTTTGAGTGACATTGTATACAGTGTGACCACTGACCTGAAATTATCTATGGACTGGTTGTTGCTACAATATTGGTGGCACTCATTGAAAATCGCCATTTTGGCGCTGGCAGTCAAGGAAAGCAAATACGAAAGTATGCGGTACTCTCGTAGGTGGCGCCTCAATTAGGGCCGCAAAACTAGCTATCATTTGTATGGGACAACCTATCCAGTGTGTAGATAACTTGATATCAATGAGTGTGTCACTGTTTGATGACATGGATATAACCTTTTGTTTAAAATGTTTCCATTTCCTATTCATTTTGACGATTTTGACACATTTCGAAATCTATTGTCCACCAACTGTTTTCAGAGTTTGGACAAGTATTAAAAAAAAAGATTAAAATACTCAGGTCAATTCGATCAATTGGAAAACGCTGCATCATAATCCGTAGCGTGAAGGAGTTGGCGATGTCCACGCGATAACTTAAAAGAACGTGTAAAAGTGCGAACCTACATTTTTTTCGGTTAATATTCCTAAAACCTTCTCTTAAGTCTGACAAACATACATACATACATGCAGATCAAACTGAAAGAGAACCTTCTCTTTTTTGAAGTCTGTTAAATAGCGACTTAATTTTATACTAAGTATGTATTTGTTTATTTGTTGAAAATGTATTAATGACTAGCTTTTGCCCGCAACTTCGTTCGCGTGGACTTCAGGTTCGTCCCATCTTCGTATAAGCTATAGCCTATGTGTTATTCTGATGTATAAGCTATATTGTGGTAAAGTTTCATTCAAATCCTTTCAGTAGTTTTTACGTGAAAGAGTCACAAACATCCATACATCCATACTTACAAACTTTCGCCTTTATAATAGTAGTAGGATGTAAGGGACTGCAAGTAATACATGTCATCGAAAATGCCCGACCGTTGCAATTCTCATTTTAAATATTTAAATCGGTTTAAATATGGAACACGACGGGTGTAAAGTCGATCCGGAAGCAAAACAGTTTTTTAATTGGGGGTAGAATTTTCGTTCGAAAATTCGCGTTTAACTTTAACGAGCAGATTAAATTGCCTGCGAGAGTTTTTAAACGAATGTTCTTTAATATGGCTTTAGCAAATAATTAGCGACATAATTTAATGTATTAATTTATTGATAATTAATTTGTTTAATTCATTAATAATATTAATAATATTTGCCGTGTGATGCCGGCTTAGAATAGCATCACCCCATTTCTTCCCGCGGGTGTTGTAGAAGGCAACTAAGGGACTCAAGGGTTTCATACCTATTACGTTTATAGGCGACAGGCTGACAACCTGTCACTGCAGTGATACACCGTAATTTTACGATCGTTAACATTCTGCCTACCCCGCAAGGGATAAAGGCGTGATATGTGTATGTATGTAATTTCAGAGGACTTGACATAAATTTATCGTATCTACTTGGAAAATATGCCGAGAAATTCCAGCTTAGAATAGCATCACCCTAATTCTGTCCCATGGGTGTCGTAGGAGGCGACTATAGGACTAGAGGGTTTCATTGTAAGTACATAATATAATTTTAAAACAACCTGTCAATATTAGTCTTGTACTACTATATACGTATAGTAGTACAAGACTTGTCTGAAATGACCCTCAAATATTTGACAAATATGGCAATAACGACTGTAAGTTTACGATCGTTAACATCCCGTATATTTCGTGAGGTATAAAGATGTGATTTGTGTAAGTATGTATGTGTGAACTTGGACAGTATTGTATGTAAAGTATTGCCGTTCGAATAGGCAGCTAATTGACAGCTGTCAAACCCATACTAAATGACATGTGAACAAAGAGAAATAAACTTTATGTCATGGCATTAACATGAATTTGACAGCTCAAATAATATGGCCTATTTGAACGGCCATACTTTAGTGATTTATCAACTGCCCCACCGGGAATCAAACCCCGAACTTTGCATATAACAAGCAAGCTGGTAAAAACCACTGAACATGTGGCGCGTCTGAAAACCACCTTAATCCTAAACTACGCAACGCAAGATCCTAAAGGAACGGACTGTCAAACAAAATAAATAAATCTGAAGTTGTCAGATCTGTCGGCATTCGTTCCCAAACTTGCGAAGTTGTTCTCATATGTTTCCCGGTCAAAGATATAATAAAGATTTGCCTGGAAGAGATAATAATCGTTTCAAGAGTAAGATTTTATCTTAGGCACACACTTGATGCACGACGGAGCGCAAAAATATATCAGCAGTCTGTCAGATCCATACTAGAAACGTCACTCCCTATACTAAAACCGCACTCGACGCATAACACTGCGATAGCGCTGCGTCAACAGCGGTTCAGCGGTTTTAGTGTGGGTATTGACATTTCTAGTATGGACCTGACAGACCGCTGCGATATTTTTGCGCTCCGTCGTGCGTCATGTTCCTCGCCTTATCTTATTTACCCTGCGTCATCGCACAATCGGGCAAAGACCTCCCTCTTCTTTCTCCATCTAGTCCTGTCTTGGGCTCTAGACAGATATGATTAGATCAAGATATTGAGATATTGACAAAGTAGGATTTTGAAATATTGACAAAGGTCGACCGGTGCATTGGTAGCTCAGTGGCAAAGGGGTAGGACGCCACCCCATTTGTCCCGTCTGGGGTTCTGTCCCCGGTCGACGCTTGACAAATTTTACCATGTTTTATTTTCATTTATGCAAGAGATAGGCTTGCTAGGCATTGCTGAAATATGATGCTTTTACTGATAATTTTTGCTATTTACTACTGGTTCGCTAATATTTACGTTTTCCCCGTGAAAATTTGGCGTTTTTTCGACACATACTTATTGAAAACCTTGTTCTTAACATCAATTTATCTATTAAAAGCCGCATTATCAGTAACATGGTTTAGGAGGACTTAGCGGTACCTATTCGAGACAGAAAGAAAAACGCAAAAGCTACGTCATTTTATACTCTGTATTAACGATGAAAGTGCCATGTTACTGTTAAACTAAAAGCACGAACCCAAACTATTTATCACATTCATGAAACAGGTTCAACTTTTGACAGTTCTATAACAATACTTCCCGTGCCATATCCAGTAACTTTATTTCCTGTATTTCCTTTTGTAGAGCAGTTTCGTCAACTCGTGACGTTTTGGCAAAAAGTAATTTATGTTTTGCACAATACATTGCTTTGCTTTTTCGTGTGGGACACTGAGTCGTCCAACGACCCGAAAAAGCAAAAACAATACATTGGACGGAGAACAGAGTTTTGAGAGAACTACTGTTTATGAACGTTTAAATAATGCAAGATTACGGCTTCTATACATACATACATATATCACGCCATTATCCCTTGCGGGGTAGGCAGAGCGTTAACGGCCGTAAGAATACGCTCGCTGTCGCCACGTCTGTCATTGTTGTTCCAGAAAACGTGTATCACTATAGTGACAGGTTGTCAGCTTGTCGCCTAAAAATTGTAATACACCAATACCCTCGAGTCCCTTAGTCGCCTCTTACGACACCCGGGGGAACGGATGTGGGGTGATGCTCTTCTAAGCCGGCATCACACGGCTTCTATACGGGGTGTTAGGAAAAGTATTAACTTTCTTTCAAGGGGTGAACCAAACCATCAAACTGAACGACTTTCCCCAAGGAACATAGGTCGAGATATAAAATATTTTTTGGATTTGCAAACTGACTCAATCGGTTCCTTCACCGTAAGAGCACTCGGTAAATGTACGTGAGTAAAAACACATTGGTACATGGCGGGGATCGTACTCGGGTCTCACGATTGTAAGACCGACGTCCTAACCACTTGACACAGTATCACACGACATCAGGGCCCCAAGTCTGCTAAATGAAAATCGTTTCAGTTGGATGACGATTGAATCTCAGTTGGATGATTTCGGTCATTTCGTAGTCTGCTAACAGTTTGAAGTATAGAAAATCACAATGGCAATGAAATGACAGTTGAGTTTCGATGGCGTTTCAATGACAGAAAAATAGCAGACTTGTGGCCCTGATCGAATTCAAAAATGAAACGGACAAGGGCATCTTAAATTAGAATCCTTTGATAACTGGAGGGGCTTATAAAACAATCCGTCAGTTGATAAAATGCCGGACCCATATCAACTTGCGACCGCTTGTGTACAGAATTAGTGATACGATTGTTTTTGGCAGTCAATTATTTTTGGTTTGATGCGGAAATCGAATATTTAGGCGGATCGCACACTTAACGCACGATAAAATATCACAGTAGACTGTCATATCCATACTAAAAAAGTCACTCCCCATACTAAAACCGCAATCGACGGAAAACGATAGCGCTGCGTCGACAGCGGTTGAGCAGTTTTAGTATGAGGATTGATATTTCTAGTATAGATCTGACAGACCGCTGCGATGTTTTAGGTGTTTTTTTTTTAGCATATTCTGACATATACATATCACGCCATTACCCCTTGCGGATTAGGCATAGCGGTTATGGCCGTTGAAAGACAGACGCTACTAGCACTTCTGACGAAAAAATAATGCATCACCACAGCGACAGGTTGCCACTCTGTCGTCTAAAATAGTAAAACACATTATAAGTCCGCTTTTGTGCCTACACTACACATTCCATTAGATTATTTAAGGGTTTTTTGTAACTACTTCTTGTATGGTACAATAAAGTTATTACATACATACACATGAAACATTTCCTCGAGCGTACATTCTAAAGCACGGAAATATGTACATACCTTGATATGGTGGTGTATCTTGTTCCCTTGGGGTTGCCATTCGCGCTTTCCACATCTCTGACTTCTTCCTTGGATACTGTAACAAAAAAATACTAGTTTTAATTAAGGAACTTAATCACATACATAATAACATACATATGCTTACACTACAACGTTCGGCGACAGTCTGACAACCTGTCACTACAGTTATACACGAATCATCTGAAACGGCCCTCAATATTTGTCTGATGTGGCGATGGCCGTTAACGCTCTGCCTACCTCGCGAGGGACAAAGGCGTGAAATGTATATGTATGTATGTGTTCTTACACAGATAATGATATGCAGAGTGAAAACGGTTGTAAAAACGATTACTATTGCCTGGTTTGATAAATGTTTGAGGGCCTTTTTAGAAAACTGTGTATTAGTGACAGGTTGTCAGCCTATCGCCTAAAGATGTGACACACTGTACACATGAAACTCTCGTTTTCATTGATCGCTTCTTACAACCTTCCGGAAAAAAATGAGGTGATGCTATTCTAAGCCGGCTCCACATGGCGAAATATAAGAAAGTATTAGTACCCACTAAAACTGTTTTATAAGGGCACGTGCACAATATAACATAATAAGGAACGAAAATGAAACATAGAAAAAGCCTCTATTTAGACTTACATACATACACATACACAAATCACGCCTTTATCCTATCGAAAAATTACGCTCGTTAGCGCCACGTCTGACAAGTGTTTAAGGCCCTTTCAGATGATTCGTGCTTCACTGTAGTGACAGGTTGTCAGCCTGTCGCCTAAAGTTGCAATACACATGAAACCCTCGAGTCCCTTAGTCGGTATTTACGACATCCACGGGAAAAAAGTGGGGTGATGCTATTCTAATCCGCCATCACACGGCATATACGGGATAGGTGTGAAAATAAGTTATTTTATCATGATATCAAGTGAGGCAAACGAAGTCGCGGGTACCATCTAGTGCTAAATAACTTCCCGAGCGTAATACAGTTTGTAGACAACATTGTTTGTGTCATTATAAACCTTACCAACAGGAATATTTTGTTTTACGACCGCTAGGGGCGTTTTATGGAGGGTTTTAGCTGCCGACCTATTTTGTTCGAGTAACTTAGTTTATTTTGTATGTAAATTTTACAGTTTATTACGAAAGATTTTTTAAATTATTATTATCATTACAAGTTCAGTGCCGGCATAGAATAGCATCACCCCATTTCCTATCCGTGGATGTCGTAAAATACCGACTAAGGGACTCGAGGGTTTCATGTGTATTGCAATTTTAGGCGACAGGCTGACAACCTGTCACTATAGTGATACATGACTTATCTAAAACGACCCTCTAACATTTGTCAGACGAGGCGATCACGATCGTAATATTATGTATACCGGTAGGAGGATTTCTGTTTGAAAATGAAAACAAAAACTAGTATTCCAAGAACTCGATAGATGGCGTTGAACCGACATCGAAAATGGCCCTAAATACTTCTCAGACGTGGTGATAACGACCGTAATTATACGATTGTTAACGCTCTGCCTACCCCGGAAAAATAAAAGCGTGATTTGTGTATGTGTGTATTTTATTGTAGACTAATTTTGAGTCGCATATTTGTATTTAACCAATCAATATCAAATTAAATCAGTATCAGGACACCATGAGAACGTAAGTTAATATAACAGACACCTGGCGCAGCTGATAGGATATTGTACACTCAGCGACAAAAGTGGGGTCAAGTATCTTCGTGTGGGAGACCAAGTCATCCAACTACCCGATGAAGCCTAGTGTCAGTACAGAAACTTAACATTGGAGATTGGACTATGAATGTGAAAAAATATCCCTCTTTCTTCTTCCGTTTCGTGTGGAACACTGAGTCGTCCTTCGACCCAATGAACCCTAGTATAATAATTTTGAACCACAGTCTACAAGTAGCAGGTTTCTGAGTCGTCTAAGTAATCATAGCAGCATACATACACACATTTATCACGCCTCTATACCTTGCGGGGTAGGCAGAGCGGTAACAGCCGCAAGAATTCATATAATCCAGAATAGCAGCATATCCTTATGTAACATATTTAATTGCGAAACGAATTTACGGAGACATATTGTTGATTTCGCAGATCGAAAAAAATATATCAGCATAATTTTTAAACCAAAATCTGTACACACACAAATCACGCCTATATCCCTGGCGGGGTAGGCAGAGCGTTAACGACCGTAAAATTATGGTCGTTATCGCTACGTCCGACAAATGTGTGAGGGTCAGATAAGTCATGTATCACTATAGAGACAGGTTGTCAGTCTCTCGCCTAAAATTGCAATACACATAAAACCCTCGAATCCCTTAATCGGCTTTTACGACACCCACGGGAAAGAAATGGGGTGATGCTATTCTAAGCCGGCATCACACGGCATCAATCTGTATTACTTTGATAGTAAAATGCAACAAATGGACCTCTAGACAGTATGCATACATACATATATCACGCCTTTATCCCTTGCGGGGTAGGCAGAGCGATAGTGGCCGTAAGAATACAGCCACTATCGCCACGTATAGTGACAAGTTGTCAGCCAGTATTTTATTTAAATATTAGAGAATGTGTCAACTTTTGTCATCGACTGTACATAAGGACCTAAATTAATTACCTTCAAGTCAACGGGAAGCTAATACGGATATAGTAAGACTATTACTACCCGGATTTATCCGCCGTGTGATGCCGGCTTAGAATAGCATCACCCCATTTCTTTCCCGTGGGTGTCGTAGAAACCGACTAAGGGACTAGAGGGTTTCATGTGTATTGCAATTTTAGGCGACAGGCTGATATAACCTGTCACTATAGTAATTCACGGTTTATCTGAAACGACCCTCAAAGATTTGTCAGACGTGGCGATAACGTCCGTAATTTCACGGTTGTTGATGCTCTGACTACTCCGCCAGGGATATAGGCGTGATGTGTATGTATGTATTTATCCGTGGAAATTACGGATTTACGGAATCTATAAAGCTGTTGTCGTGTGGGACATTAAGTTGACAAACGACCCGATAAACAAGAGTTTTTTAATCGGATGCTAGTAGCAGACCTCTGACATGGTAACAAACACTGTCTAAGATATTATAGACAGCGTCCGGGAGCGAACGGCTTCAGGTGCCCTCCAAAGCACGGAGCTACGTTCTTTTCAAACAATCAAATACTTCAGCCTGCAATGCCCTAACCAGACAAAAAGAAAAAGTGAAAAACATCAACTTTGACAGTGCCTCACCGGGAACCGAACCCGGAACCGTTACGTCGTAGGCAGTCGCACTGCCACTGGGCCACAACCTACTAAATCTAAAAGCAAGGGTCCCACCGGTGGGCCCTACTCATCACACTAAATTCTACCTCACATAGTTTAAGGGGACCCCAGTGTATATATGCTGCCCCCAAATAAACGATTCTGTATTCTGTAGAATATATGCCGTGTGATGCCGACATAGAATAGCATCACCCCAATTCTTCCCGCGGGTGTCGTAAGAGGCGACTAAGGGGCTCGAGGGTTTAATGTGTATTATACTACAGTCATACACGAATCATCTGAAGGGGCCCTATATACTTTTCAGAGGTGGCGATAACGACTGTAATCGATCACGATCACGATCGTTAACTGTCTGCCTACCTCGCAAGGGATAAAGGCGTGATTTGTGTGTGTGTGTATGTGTGTGTGTGTGTGTGTGTGTGTGTGTGTGTGTGTGTGTGTATTTTCATAGCTCCAAGAAAAAGGATTTTATCGACAATCAACTAGTGAAGGAAAAACATGATGAAACCCATATTCAAATAAAATTTGAATTCAGATGATATTTGAATCTGACTTAACCTAGGATTTAGACCAGGTTAGCCTTCGGGTTGCAGAGGTCAGATGGCAGTCGCACTGTGTAAAAACTTGGTTCCGCGTCAAACCCCCTAGGTTAGGTAGCCGACCCCGACAGAGGACGGGATAAGGCAAGGAGAATGGTGATGTTAAGGGCAGCACATTTACCCCGGTATCCCCTTAAGCGTTAGTAGTTTTATAAGTTTATTCCCTACATTAGGGTCGGAGCACACACACGGGCCCGCTTGCGCTTAATTCCGGCAATTGCGTTTCTACATTGGTCGCTGGGGACGTGTGATCATACCTTTATAATGAAAACGGTGTTACGTAAAGCGGGTAGTATGAGAAATGTGTCAGTAGCTATACAGAGAAAAGTTATGAAGTTAGCTAGTAAGTTTAATACTTATATAATTATTAAATCAGTTATGCGGTGTGATGCTGGCTTAGAATAGCATCACCCCACACCCTTCCCGTGGGTGTCGTAAGAGGCGACTAAGGGACTAGAGAGTATTGGTGTACTACAATTATTAGGCGACAGGCTGACAATCTGTCACTATAGTGATACACATGTTTTCTGAAACAACCTTGGAAAACAATCCTCAAAAGTGTTACACGTGGCGATCGCGACCGTATTCTTACAGCCGTTTACGCTCTGCCTACCCCGCAAGGGATAAAAGCGTAATATATGTATGTAGTCTGAGAGAGACTACTTTTTCTTCATTTCTTCTTTCATTTGTGGTACCAAATCAAGGATGAATTTTGCTGTCAGAGATTTTTTCATAATGTTTATTTCTCTACTTTTCCGGCATCCGGCTTTTACCGATCCGGTAAATTCCGATTTGATTTAGAAATCTATTACACTACTATACATGCTTTTCCACCCCTCCGGCATCCCACTTCTATCCATCCGGTAAGTTCCCAAAGAAATTTGCTGAGCGGTTTTAGTATGGGGATTCGCATTTCTGACAGACGGCTGCGATGTTTTAGCACTCCGTCCTACGTCAAGTGTGCGATCCGGCTTAAAAGTACACAATCGAATAAGCTGGTCAATAAAACTTATTACCTGCAAATAAAACTCCCAATAAACTCCAAGCTAACTTCGAAATCCCATTACGCGATAAAAAAAAAGTTTTCACTCGAAAATTCCTATCGAGTTTTTACGTCATTTCCGCGAAACATCGGCACTGCATTCCATTTTCAAACTTCTTTGCGTGGATCGCACATGTACCGCAAGATATTGCGTTGCTGATACTACAGCAATCAACTGCTGGACGTAGGCTGCCCCCAGGGTGCGCCACAAGGCACGAGCTCCCGCTTTCGCCATCCAGTCGCTACCAGCCCAGCCGCGTCGTCGGCCCATCTTTGGCCTATGCAACGAAACTACAGGCTACTATTCTACAAGTGAAATTCGATGTACATTGCGTAGCCGGTGGGACATTATAAAACCAGTATTTTTGACCCGCTACGCAGTGTACATCGAATTTCACCTGTAGAATTGTAGCCTGTACTTTCGAAAAACGAGGCACTGGCCGGCTAGCGCCTGAGACCACGCTTTCTTGGCGTGGTTTCTAAGAGCCACTAGACAGAAGACACATTGTGGCAGCAGCAATTTTATGCAGCGTTGTGTGATTTGCATGATATGCACCAAAATTCATTTCGTCATATGCTGCAAAACACTGAAAAATATACGGTGGCAAATTTTTTTCGTCAAAGTTCGCAAAACGCCGCAATATCACACGGCGTGTGTGACAGCCGCCTTTTATTGGCCAACTAAAGAAGTTGGATTTCCAACTTGTGATCGCATGGAACAGGAAAATTTCATAAGTTTCGACGTCTTCGCCTTAACTGAACTTGGTTTATTAAGGGTGGAGTTACACTTTTAGGATGGCTTGTTTTGAAAATGTCATTTTTGATACACATACAAATCACGCCTGTATACCTGGAGGCGTAAGCAGAACGTTAACCGACCGTAATATTTCGGTCGTGATCGCCACGTCTGATAAATGTTTGAGGGATAAAGGCGTAATGTGTGAATGTATGTAAAACTGTTTTTAGTATTTTTGTTTTCAGCATTGCCTACAAACATACAATGTGTTGCTTTATGGATTTTAAAACAAAGTTTTACCATGATGAGTAATTAGGTATAGATCACATCATATCAGCCTATCCGCAGCTAGACTTAGTCCTCCCCCAGACGTCAGAATCAGAAGGCACGATCTCCAATTTCCGCTAACCAGTCGCTACCAGCCGCCATCTTTAAGTCATTGGGCTATCTGGCTGGCGAGATGTCGAAGTCCCGAAAAAACAGTTGCAATGACCCTTAATATTAGTTAAATAAGAGTCATTTAAACTTTTTTCGCGGGACTTCTTTCGCGGCACAGACTCTACGCTAGAACCCGTACAGATAAAGAAACGATTTGTCAATGGCGGCCAATTATCGTGCTTTCTCTCTCCAACTGAGGCTCTTACATATACCAGGCGTTCATGCTTTCTCCCTCACAATTAGGTAACCGGCGCCATTTAAAGATCGTTTCTTTATCTGATGATGTTATCGGCAATATTTAATTCTCCAGCAGTTTTCCGTCCTAAAGAGTTCAAATGGGGTTCCATCCTTACGTAAAATGCTACCCACTTTCCTCAAATATTAACACTCGAGTTCTGATCAGACTCTGACAGATATAAAATGGTCCCTTAATTGCTTAGCGCTAAACTCTCGCTTGATTACTTAACTTTGGAATTGGTTGAACTTTGGGAGAAAAAAAAATACGCTCTCCATTTTCAAATTTTGCTTGATGTCGGCATAGAATTAGCATCATCCCATTTCGTTCGTGCGGTAGTCGTAACAGGCGACTAAGGGACTAGAGCAGGTCTTATGTGTATTACCTACATTTCGTGACAAGCTGACAACCTGTTACTATAGTGATACAGGACTTATCTAAAACGACCCTCAAAGCCTAGCCCACGAGGGATGAAGGCGTGATTTGTGTAAGTAAGTATGTTTGAATTGTTTAACAGGGCGAAATCCTATAATTTTTCCTTTCTATCGTTATTAAGTAGAAAATAATTTTTTTCTCCTTTTTGTTGAGAGGTTTTTGTCTAAGAGCTGTTTTTAGGGTTCGCTAGAGGCTGGTTTAAAAAGTAAAAGAAAGATCAAAATATTGTTTTCCAAGGTTGTTTCAGAAAACATGTGTATCACTATAGTGACAAATTGTCAGCCTGTCGCCTAATTGTAATACACCAATACTCTCGAGTCCCTTAGTCGCCTCTTACGACACCCACGGGAAGGATGTGGGGTGATGCTATTCCAAGCCGGCATCACACGGCGGAATGAATTCATTTGTGTCTATGAAACACAAATAAATTGTAACGAAATTGATATCCAAAGCTGATAGCGAGGCAAATTAAAATATTCTTTCACACAAAAAAAAACAGGCGGCTGATTTTGTGCGAATTCTCGTAGGGGGCGCGTCAGTCAGTGTCACTCACGAAAATTGGAGTTGGGAGCATCCGCGGGATATGATATAGCTAGGCATAACTTACATATAGCTAGACATAGCTTACATGTAGCTAGACTGGATGTGGCAAAAAATATATACATACATACATAATCATACATACATGAATTACGCCTTCATCTCTCGCGGGGTAGGCAGAGCGTTGACGACCGTAAACAATATTGGAGGGTCGTTACATGTATCACTATAGTGACAGGTTGTCAGCCTGTCACCTAAAACTGCAATGCAATACACTTAAAACCCACGAGTCCCTCAGTCGCCTCTTACGACACCCACGGGAAAGATATGGGGTGATGCTATTCTAATCCGGCATCACACGGTAAAAATATTCTAGTACTTTTCAAGTGGGACAACAAGTCGTCCAACTACTTGATGAACCCTGGTGTCAGGGTTGAAAAAATATTTTAAAGGCGACAGGCGTACTGTATAGTGCCGGGTAGCGTAAATACAAACCCGACTACAACACAGACATCCATACTCTGTGTTGTAGTCTGGTTGGTACAGAGTTTGGACGTACAAACCCGACTACAACACAGAGCACTCATACCAGCCTCTTCGCAATTAATTAGTTTTGAAATATCCTGTGTCGGTTCTGGCACGTCAGTACACGTCAGACAGTCCCCTGTCTGTTTGTAGTCCAGTTTGTACTAACGCTACCCGGCAGCGCTAGTACAAACCGGACCACAGTACAGACAGGGGACTGTCTGAGCTGTAGTCGGGTTGGAACATTAAATTATGCTACAAAGGCGACTACAACACAGACATCATCGATGCCAAGTTAACGATTGTAATTGTTATGAAACGATTACCTAATGATGTTTTAATGATAAATTAAAGTTTAATGATATTATAATTATGAATAACCAATCATAATGAGCAGTTAATGAAATGATTAATGATAAATCACACTTAAGTGATTAATGAAATTTTAATGATAAAATGATGTTTTAATGATTAATGAAATTTTAATGATAAATTCAAAAGCCACTCAAGCTCAAACATAGGTTTGTTAGGTACAACCTATCCTAACCTGGCGTCAACGCCAGGTTAGGTTAGGTTAGGTTAGAACTGCGTCCACAACGCACGAGCCGAGCGAGCGGAGCGAGCGTGCCCCGGCAGGGGCCGGCGATGTGCCAGAACCGACACAGGGCATTTCAAAACTAATGTAATTGCGAAGAGGCTGGTATGAGTGCTCTGTGTTGTAGTCGGGTTTGTACGTCCGAACTCTGTACCAACCAGACTACAACACAGAGTATGGATGTCTGTGTTGTAGTCGGGTTTGTATTTACGCAACCCGGGTAAAATAATATTACCCCATTTTTTCCCGCAGGTGTTATAAAAAGCGTCTAAAAAGTAGCTCACTTAAGTAGTAGTCTGTGGTAGTAACGAATCCTACGCTATGTCCCTTCTAGCAACCGTCACATCACCTAACTAGTGATGTGCATAATTTTTATCGACAGCCAATATTTTATACGCATCTCACACTCATATATCATTGTCATAGATTAATAAAAATAACAGATGAAAAGTTTTTCGCAAAATGAGGCTTCAAATATTAATACTATATTTTTTATTCGATTATAAATTTGTTATTTTCTGTTGTAATAAAGAATATTGTTAAACTAACAAGTATAAATGTGAAGAAATACGACTCACTTGTTTTTCTCGGGCTCCGAAAAAGAGGGCCAAATTTGGGCCACGTTTAAAACAAGTGAGTAGTGTTGCTTTACCTAAAAAATATTATCATTATTATTCAATAAAAAAATGCTTTTTCTTTACCAATTGGTAAAACATATGAAAATGAATTGGATCAGTAAATCACCGTTAGGTTATACAATTTATGGAATCCAGCCTGCGATGGAAAATTTTGTAAATAATAAAAAAAAGGACTCGATTGTATGATTTTATGTACATACATACATACATCACGCCTTTATCCCTTGCGGGGTAGGCAGAGCGTTAGCAGTCGTAAGAATACGGTTGCTATCGCCACGTCTGACATTTTTGAGGATTGTTTTCCAAGGTAGTTTCAAAAAAACATGTGTATCAGTATAGTGACAGGTTGTCAGCCTGTCGCCTAAAAAAATGTAGCACACCAATACCCTCGAGTCCCTTAGTCGCCTCTTACGACACCCGCGGGAAGGATGTGGGGTGATGCTATTCTAAGCCGGCATCACACGGCATTTTATGTAACTTAATTGAAAATGTCCCATCTGCACATTAAACTAGTCTATGACCTTCACTATCTGGAATTCGAATCCCTGCATTCGACGGGTCGCTCCTATTAATATTTGAAGGGTTGACGTCGCTGGCTAGTTTTTTACGCCCGATATTTTTTTTTATCTCCGAAGACGATTTTTCACGCGCTCCGTGACTTGGAAATTAATTTGTGTTTGGTCAAATTTATGTAAGGAAACAGAATTTAGTACATAAACAATACTTCCTACATTATTAATATTTATTTTTGGACTATACTAACAGCGCTATTTAGGTAATATTTTTCATCATCTATCGCGCAGAACTATGGTCTCTGAACTTTTTAAGAATGGATTCTAGTTTATGAGTATTGTTGCTCAATACAATCTTATTATTTAGCCAGCCCTACCGTCAACTACCATGATCTTTCTTTGCCGTGTGGTGCCGGTTAAGAATAGCATCACCCCAATTCAACCAATGGTACTAAAAGTACTATTTGCTATGCAATCGGGGCAGTCATAGTACCCATCCACTGTAGCCACATATCAAGTTCAGAAACAAAATAAGCTTAAGGCGGATCGCACACTTGACGCACGACGGAGCGCTAAAATATCGCAGTGGTCTGTCAGATCCACACTAGAAACATAATTCCCAATGCTAAAACCGCTCTCGACGGACGACTGCGATAGCATCAATAGCGGTTCAGCGGTTTCAGTATGGGCATTGACATTTCAAGTATGGATCTGACAGACCGCTGCGGTATTTTTGTCGTGCGTCAAGTGTGAGATCCGCCTTATTTCAGCAGGTTTCCCAACTGCCAAGCCTCACTTGTTTTATTCAGAGTTCAATAATGTGATCTGACGTGATCGGTGGAGAGTCACAATCCGATCCCGGCTGAGACCTCTAGACTATTGAATTTCGCGACGTAGGATCTGCTTTGTGATGCCGGCTCAGAATTGCGTCACCCCATTTCTTTCCCGCGGGTGTTGTAAAAAGCGAAGACTCGAGGGCTTCATGTGTATCACAATTTTAGACAACAGGCTGACAACCAACCACTCTAGAATACGATATATCTGAAAATTCATGCATACATACATATATCACGTCTTTATCCCTTGCGGGGTAGGCAGAGCGTTAACAGCCGTAAGAATAGGGCCGCTATCGCCACGTCTGACATTTTTGAAGATTGTTTTCCAGGGCTGTTTCAGAAAACATGTGTATCACTATAGTGACAGGTTGTCAGCTTGTCGCCAAAAAATTGTAATACGCCAATACTCTCAAGTCCGTTAGTCGCCTCTTACGACACCCACGGGAAGGATGTGGGGTGATGCTATACTAAGCCGGCATCGGCACAAAATGAATAACACGGTATAAATCATTCTGAAACATTGTTTTAGGGCCGCTAACGCTTTGCAAGGTAAACAGAGTTACCTTGCAAAGGAAAAACAGATAAACAAAATACTTATTACATTTTAAAACCACAATCAAAAACCAATTAACAGCAAAAAATATCGACATAACCACTTCCCATCACTATCTCGTTAGTCAGACAACAGTTCGCTAATTGAAATCGAAAACTTGTTCAATTAATGATTTTGAAGCCAATTAGTGTTGTGCTATAGTGATGTCATTTTTGTACAAAAAATTGTCTTTTTATAGTGACTTAGCATAAAAATAAGTCATTGATATGTAGGCGAAGGACACTGGCTGAATAGAAACTTCTTGGCAGTATGGCGGCCATGCTACCTTTGCCTTTCCCGTACGGAAAATAAAATCCCTGCAAAATATGGCGAATCCTGACTGAACGCCCATTAATCTAAACTTCATATTCAATAAATAAAATAAACAAATATTCTGAAAAATTCACACAGCCCCATCTACCTATATAGCTATTATTATAATAGCTATATAGTACTTTTTTTGTAAATTAATACATATTACACACATAAATCACCTACATTAAACAAATATTGACTTAATAAATATTTGTGTCCGGTGGGGATCGAACCCACGACCTTCGGTGTAAAAGACAGGAGTACTATCCGCTACCTCACCAGACAAAAATAGTATTGTATAGTGAGAACCGACGAACTCAAAAAAAGAATATAAAGAACTTAAAGTATCTTTACATATCTCATGCTCTGAAAGTAGGTCATTACTGACAAAAAACACGACCTGTAAGTTCGACTTACAGGCGGGGTTTTAAAACTAAATAATTTTAAATATGGAACTAGAAAAAGAACCAATAGAATCGCGGCAAATAAAAAGTTAAAATCAATTTCTTCTTATTTTTAATAGGAGTTGCATCCAATTAGTTGTATACGATTTTAAATTTCGAACTGACCGCTACAAATTGTGTTGCTTGAACGCAGGAATTATATTTTTAATCTGTATTTTTATAACCTCAATAAATGAGTTTGTCGAATTATTTCTCAATATTACAATGACAAAAGTAAAAATTACTAATATCCCTACGATCAGAAAAATGTCTACTTTATGTTAGGATACTTTTCTTTCATATTAATTCAATATTTTTCAATCATAGAAAAAAAAGTTTAGTGGTGCAATTTGAATACCAGACGATACAAACATCATTTATGGATCGTTTTCTTGTACCTATCGCTTTATTTTACTCTTTTTTCATTCGATATGTAAAGCAGTATACGTACCACGGATGTAACATCAATAACAACCTCGGAAAGGTACCGCCCTCGCTCCGCTCGGGCGTTAAAAATCCTCGGTTGTTATTGATGGCTTACATACCTCAGTACGTAATCTACTATTAAATAATAGATTCATATCCACAAGGAATCAATTTATAAAAATCAATTTACATTGAAAAAATAAAAACTTTTTAACAGACATTCGTATACTTTTGCCACATCACTAGCTACTAACCAATTATCGACATATCGATACCAATTAACAAACACATTGGTGACGCGATGGGTCTTGTTGAGGCGGCGGAATTAACCGTATATATGCCATTTTCCGTCCATTTACCGGAATTTGCACCATAACATAACAGTCCGTTTGCCGTGTGATGCCGGCATTGAATAGCATCACCCCAACTCTTTCCGTGGGTGTCGTAAGATGCGACTAAGGGACTCGAGGGTTTGATGTGTATTACCACGTATTACAACTTTAGGCGACAGGCTGACAACCACTCACTATAGTGATACACGAATCATCTGAGAGGACCCTCAATACTTGTCCGTAATTTTACGATCGTTAACGCTCTGCCTACCCCGCAAGGGATAAAGGCGTGATTTGTGTATGACCTAAGCTACCCTAGCTAAGTAAGTAGTAAGCACGGCTCGTGAAAGCCACAATGCTCGAAATAGGCACATATAACCTCAAATACTCTCATAGGCGTATATGTGTATGTGTAAGTATGTAATATTTCAGAAAAGTATATTAATGGAGTGTGTACTATTTTTGGACAATAGTTTTACAACTTTTGATGACACAGTCACCTAGTGAATTCTCGTAATATCAGTCTCGGCAAAGCACAGAACGAAGAGATTTCTGCTTCCGCCCCGTTTCATTCGGATGCAACGGGAAAAGGAATTTTTTAATCATCTCCTCAAAGACTTCTCTGAATGGTTTGAGCATTAATTTACAGGATTGTTTATTGGATTCTCTGGAGCATATATTTTAGGCAACGAACTGACAACCTGTCACAATCGTGAAGTGAGTGAAACATTGAAATTGCACTCCGAAATTCGTTGGACGCCGCGAAAGCGACCGTAGTTTTACGGTCTTTAAAGCTCTGCCTACCCCGCAAGGGATAAAGGCGTGATATGTGTAAGTATGTAATAACGTACGGGCCCTTTTAGATGACGACTACGACCATGGCTACGACTGCTACTGACTGACTACGTTGTTATAACTTCAAAAAAGTAAAACAATAATAAAACTATTGAAATACAAATAATCTGCATCAACTGTAGTGAAATATTAGTTTGTGTTTCATGATTAGGACTAATTGTCAGCAGAGCGTAATATTTTATGAGACTAACAATTTATATCAAACGGACATGTTTAGATGCAGAATAATTTCAATAATGTTGAGTTTGTATAGAACTGTTTTAGGTAAACACTTTATTTATCACACCACACCTTACAGCACCTTAGCTTCAGAATTGATTACAGCACGATAGATACCTACTCATTCTCAAACAGTGTAACTCAAAAAACAATCATCGTAACCGCGTTTTAAAAACTAACAGCGCCCTCTATCGTCAACGAACGATACTAACCTCGGTCTCCTTTGAGCTCCACGTTGCCCTTGTACCAGACCAGCTTGGCCGGTGGCTTGGCGTTTCTCGCTTGGCACTCCAGAGACACCTCCTCGCCCTCTCTGACTTCCAGTTTGGAGTTGTGAGGATGCGATGTGATCTCCACGGTTGTAGGGGGCGCTGTGGACAAAGAAAATAACTTTGTTAGAATAAGAACCTATAATGACTTCAATTTTCAGTATCCTGACTGGGAAATTTTACGATTAGATTCCTTAGTTCTAAGTAGGTGGAAAATTGTGGTTGTGTTAGAAAGCTTTGTTTATCAGCTGAGCAGCGATTTCCCATAATGAGAGTCACTGAAATTGACAGATAATCCTTCAAACTGCAAAAATTACAACAGCGTCACCTAGTTAAGACAAGTGTAAAAAATCTTTAGCATTAGAAACAAGGAAAGAAAAAGTATTATTGTTTTAAAAACCTGCTGAAAATGTCAGGCACGATTCGTTCTCAAAACAATAATGAAGTAATTTATATCCCCTCAAAAACATTAATATATAAAAAAAAACCAAGTCTCGCTACTGAGCTGTTCAACCGTAAAAAGGTATGAGATCCATTTGAAACCAAGTCAGCTATCGATTTGTTCATTCCCCACTTAAGAGATCTATCTTAATTAATTACGTAATTAGTTAATAAGCATTATTTTATAGTCACCATATCAATATTTTCAATGTATTTTAATGTTTACAATAAATTCTGTCAGATCCATACTAGAAAGAAACGTCACTTCGCACACTAAAACTGCACTCGACGGACGACAGTGCGCTAGAGCTGCGTCGACAGCGATTGAGCGGTTTTTGTATGGGGATGGACATTTCTATTATAGATCTAAATGATCGCTGCGATATTTTAGCGCTGCGTCGTGCGTTAAGTGTGCGATTTTCCTAAGCCTGCTTTATATTTATTAAATCAGTCTTTATTTAGTATAACGCCCGAGAGCTCTAATTAAACCGAGTTTTTAATAGCTTTACTTAATTCCACAAAAAAGCCAATATCAAAAAATGCCATCGTTTATTTTTTGCCGTGACATTTTTTCGACGGAACACCAAACACTTATCTATTAATTTTCAATCACATGATAAAAGCCTAGGGGTGGCCGAAAATTAAAAATTTTTGTGTTAAAAAACACCAAGTTCCAGAATTTCGACATCAAATAACTCAACTACATTCAACAAAAACTCAACAAAATTAAAAAAAGAATAATATTGGCAAAAATTTACCTTAACTCTAAAGGTTAACTTAGCAGATAAGCGACAATATAAAATCGTAGTCGTTACGTAAATTATTCAAATTATGAAATAATGCAAAAACCACGTAGCATAGCATAAAAAGTTTGTTTATATAACAATAACATGAAATACTATTACATGCTAAACAAACACACACATGACGACCGATGTGGCGCAATGGTAGTGCGACTGCCTTTGACGCAGAAGGTTCCAGATTCGATTCTCGGTGGGTCACTCACAAAGTGGATATTTATCACTTTGTGAATTTGCTCCCAGTCTGGTTAGGACATTGCGGGCTGAACCCCTTGATTGTCCGTAAGTAAGATGGTTTCGTGTTTCGGATGGCACGTTAAGCCGTAGGTGCTGATGCTGATTTGCCCGGATAACACAACACATGCTCAGGGCTTTGGGGTGCCACCAATGAGGCTGTACGCGTGGCTACACACTGGTCTAAGCATGTTTGAAGCCATCGACACGCAAGAAGATTATAAACAAAAACCACGTTAAAGCAAGCAGGAACTTTCGAACTTGGCTCCGCACACCCGTGCGCTCGAATTCATATTTTTCAATTTTAAACTCGGGTTTTCGAGCGCGCTCACTGAACCAAAAATATAAATCCAATTAATGAATTTTCCTTTAAGCCTGAAAAGCCTGAAATATAGCTATTAACTGAGCCGCTGTACCGATAGCGGACTAAAAATTGGATGTCTCCTCATCCATCCATTTTCAACAGGTACATCTGATGTAGGGTAGGGTGTAGCTTAGAGTTTTTATGTTAATATCATTACAATTTAATAGCCGCGCTGTTGGCAAATGGCTGAAGCAGGTTTAACACGGCGCGGCGCGGGATGGTCTTCATCTTATCGTGTGGTACACCGAGTCGTCCAACGACCCGCTTCTGACATAGTTGTATAACGACCGCCGTCTAAGTGATCATAGACAGCAACCGGGACCTACGGCTTAACGTGCCATCCGAAACACGGAACCATCTTATTTACGGACAATCGGGTGGTTCAACCCGTAATGTCCTAACCAGACTGGGAACATATTCACAAAGTGATAGATGTCAACTTTGTGAGTGACCCACCGAGAATCGAACCCGGGACCTTCTGCGTCAAAGGCAGTTGCAGTACCACTGCGCCACATCGGTCTTCAAATGTCGTCATGGTCGTCGGCGGGATGGTTAAGAGGCAAGTCCGCGAGTTTTAGGAACAGCGTAAAGCAGAACTCGACGCTAAGCGCGATGAGCTGAAGGCCCGTCCACCCGTCGCCATTAACTACAATTATGTAAATGGCAAACTCACGTGTCCACACTGTGCACGGGAGTTTACTGCCAAAATTGGCTACAATAGCCATCTCCGACTCCGGGCTCATCAGCGCCGATCTGATTAGGAGTCGAAGTGGTCGCCATGGCCGAAATCAGTCGGAGAGATCATCATCATCATCATCATCAACACGCAAGCAGGCCTTTTCCACAACGCACAACGCAGAGCTAAAATAACGCAGCGCTAACGTATGCGTCTGTCGGATGCATATTAGAAACGTCAGTCAAAAGTGGTTGTGCGTTCAGTCCTGCATCGAGAGCGGTTTTAGTATGGGAATTATAGGTATGGTGGTTAAATTATGAGTATAGATCTGGCGGACGCATACGTTAGCGCAGCTTTGTTTTAGCGCTGAAGTGTGAAAGAGGAAGCAGGTTGGCGAAAGGACAAAGTTGGCAAACCGCTGCCAGACCAACGATTTTAAACTCAGTGATCGTTTTTCAAAGCTGATAAGCTGACATTTTTTGAGGATAATATTCAATTTATTACCACCTGCTATTTTATTTTAGTCCCGAAAAGGTGACAATTTCGCGCCCGGTTTTGAGTTATGATTTTTTATTATCTATACGGGGTGTAAGGTACAGCGTCCCGAATACTGATAGGGTGCAAGCAGACCATGAAACTGAGCAACTTTCCCCTCGAAACATGTCAGAAAACGTCAAAAAGTTTTTGGAGTCAGCTGATCGCGATTTTGTATGGGAGGTCGAATTTTTTTTGTCGTTTCCTAACATATGTTCCTAGGGGAAAGTTGTTCAGTTTCATGGTCTGCTTGCACCCTATCAATATTCGGGACGCTGTCCCTAACACCTTGTATTTTTTTTTATCATTGACAGTTTTTAGTAAAAGGGATCTTTTAAGACTAGCGCCACCAATACAAGGTGTAAAAGACGACTGCTTTCAAATTCAAACCACAAAACTGACAACTTTTTCCCTAGAAACAATAACAGGTAAACGATAAAAAATAGGGTGATACTATTTTATCGAAAAAGCTGACCTATGCATGTATTATCCAACATAATAAAAACAAGCATCATTATTTAAAAAACAAACACCTGAATTTGATAATAACAAATTTTGAATTTTTAAGCTAATATCACTCGCGATGCTGAGACGAATCTTGCAACATCTCAGTCAATATCAGTTGGGGCTGTTGATCGTACAAAATAAATTCATGTTCACATACATACAATCTAAAAGCCTCCTTCTGAGGCAGTCGGGTAAAAGTTATATTTTTCCCTCATTCCGTTTATTCTATTTCCCCTTTTCCCATGACAAATTGTTCAATTTAAATTATAAAACCGGCTGTTTTTTATTGCTCAAATAACACAATAAATCTGACACATAAATAAAAAAGTGCGAATCAAATCAAAACGTTCCCTCCTGGCTATTAAACAGATCGTAATTTTGTAAAAGTCAACCGACTTCAATATAAGAAAAACTATTATTCTGCGTCTTGAAGTACTTTGGAATTTTGATGCAGTTCTTTGTAATTAGTGCCGTTGCACTATTCTCAGCACTCTTCTAATTTTGCATACTTTGGCCACCAATTTAAAAACAAAATAAAGAATAAAATATAAATATGTAAGATATTTCAGAAAACCACTTGTACTATTGTACGAAGACCTTCTGTTCTGACTTACCCAAATAAGCTCAATCCGTTAAATTGAAAAACTTTCTCCAAGATACATGAAAAATAGAAATAGGTAAACTGAAGGTGAACGCTAGCACCTGGATGGCAAAAACGGGAGATCGTGGGTGCCTATAATCATTAAGGAGGTATATTTTCACTTTTATTCAATAAAAATCATGGGTAGGTCTTCAAATCAAATCAAATCAAATCAAATCATTTATTTATTCATCAACACAGGTAAGAAAATACAAGGTGTTAAAATACAAAGAAAGAACGCTGTGATGTACCGTACAAGGCATATGAATATTCATGCAGACAACTATTAGAAGAAAGTAATAATAATAATACATTAGCCCAATAATTACGACACAGAAGATTTCAAACTATAAATTTAAAATAATAAAATACTGAAAATTATAAATTGTCACATTATTAAATTTACATTGTAGTAGAAGTAGTCAATAAATTTAGTCAAAGTTATTTATACCTAAATTAAATGTCAATATATAATTTTAATTACCTAATTATGTCATATGAAATAATTCTTTGATGGAGTAGAATGCTTTCTCCACCAAAAACTGATGCAAATGGCGCTTGAAGCCTGCCAGGTTATCTATGTCACGTAAGGTTTTTGGAAGAGAGTTATAAACTTGTGGCGCCATTGCAAACACGCTTTTGTGAAATAATGTTGTTCTGCAAGGATGAGCTCGGTACCGGTCGCATCGCCTAGCTCTTTCAAAGCGTCGGAATAAATGTTCGTTTGTACGGACAAATATAGCGACTTCATAAACATACAAAGATGGTAATGTCAGAACTTTTAGGTCAATAAAGTGCTGCTTGCAGCTGTCAGTACGTCTCAGATTGCAGATAGATCTTATACATCTCTTTTGACACAGGAATACGGTTTGTGCGCCAGACGAATTTCCCCAGAAAATAACTCCGTACCTTAGAACGGATGCTACAAGACTGTGATATGCCATTAATACCGTTTCACGATTCACAATTTCACTGAGCTTGTATAATGCATAGGAAGATTGGCTCAATCTACTACATATGCTGTCAGTATGCGTATACCAACTCATGTTACTGTCTATATGTAACCCTAAGAATTTGGTCACATGTGTCTCCCCAATAACTTCCCCATTATAAGTTATTTCACTGGTTATTTCTCTTTTCCTAATTCTTTGTTTAAAATTAATGATTTTAGTTTTGTCAAGATTTATTTGTAGGTTATTGTTTGTCAACCAGTTAATTATATCTCTAATACTATTATTAATGTCAGATTTGTTGTCATAAAGCACAGTGCAGTCATCGGCAAATAATATCATGTCATGTTTGGTAGAATAAATAATGTCATTAATATATATTATAAATAATAGCGGGCCCAATACACTTCCTTGTGGAACGCCTTGTTGAACAGATTTTCTTTCCGAAGAATATACAGTGTTCGTTTTAGTTTCCGGACAAAGTTTGGTGATTTGTGTAAGTTGCGAGCGTCCGCTTAGGTATGACTTAATAAGGTTGATAACATTACCCCTTACACCATACAGTTCCAATTTTTCAAGTAGTATTTTATGATTGACATAGTCAAATGCTTTCGTCAGATCCATAAATAAAGCATACATAGGTAACCTTTTATCCATCCGATTATAAACTCTATATAACATATCATATATGGCCATGTTAATTGTTTTGCCCTTTCGAAAACCTTTTTGTTCTTTAACTAAGATATTGTTGTGTTCAAAATATTGGTTTAGGGAATTATAGATTATTTTTTCAAATATTTTAGAAAATATAGGTATAAGAGCAATGGGCCGGTAGTATTTCATGTCTTCTCGATCTTCTTTTTTAAAAAGAGGCTTTATTATTGATATTTTAAGTTTATCCGGAAATACACCTTCAGCAATACATAAATTTACAATGTAACATAAAATTGGGGCAATTGTAATTGCAACAGATTTAATGGCTTTAGTTTGTATTTCGTCATAACCAGTGCTGTTAGTGTTTTTTAATTCTTTAATTATTTTAATAATGTCTAATGGGATAGCAGGACGCATAAACAAAGAACCTAAATTATTACATTTTACATTATGTTTAGTACTACTGTGATTAACAGGAGGATGCGGATTTACGTAGGTGAAATGATCATTGAAAGCTTCGGCAATGTCTTTGGGATTTTGTATAAGTTTATTGTCATGCTTTATTTGTAAGATACTTTCTGTAGGAAAATTTTGTTTAGTTTTATTTATTATCCTCCAACTAGCTTTCGATTTATTTTCTGCCGTAGCAATATAGTAGTTATTTTGAGATTTTTGGGTTAACTTTATTATTTTATGTAATTTTTTAGAGTACATTTTAAATATATTTCTATTACTTTTATTCCGATTCAACCTGTATTTCCATAAAAGGTTTCTTCTACGCTTAGAACACAGCCTTATTCCTTTGGACAACCAACGTGGTCGTCGTTTTGCAGTATGTCTTATTCTGATTATGGGAAAACACAAGTCATAAAAAAGTTTAAAGTATTCATAAAACATATTAAAAGATTCATTAGCACACTCACTTGAGTATACGTCAGTAAATTTTAGACAATCCAGACAATTTTGAAATTTTATCATATTTTCTTCACTCAAATCACGCTTTAATGTGTACCAAGTAGATAACGTACAGTATTTTTTTACTGGACATTCTATAAGTTGGGCTGTGTGATCGGATATTCCAAATTCGAGAACTTTAGTTTTGGATCCGCGTATATTATGAATTATGTTATCGATACAGGTTCCACTATCTAAACGTGTCGGTTCATTTATTGCAAACTTCATATTGAAACCTAGTACAATTCGCTCAAATTTAGTTGACTGTTTTGATTCAATCAATCTATTAATATTGAAGTCTCCGCAAACGATAGTTTTATTGTGATATGCTAGATCAGTTAAAATATCCATTAAAGTATCATTAAATGTGTCAAAATTGGTTTTACTATTTATCGGGCTTCTATATATACAAATCACTATCATATCGTGTTCAATTAGTTGAATAGCGCAACACTCTATTGCATTCTTAACAGAATATTTCGCAACCTTTTCAATAACTTTGTATTTTATATTGTTTCTTACTAGTATGCATGAACCACCGGATCGATTTTTACGATTGTAACTAGTCGCCAGCTTAAAACCCGGTATGTCTAGTAAATCCCTGTCACTAGAAATCATGTTGTGTTCAGTAGCACAGATAACGTCAATACGTTTACCGTCACCTTCAAGTTCATCTAGTATGTCTGTAAATAAGTATTGTTTGGTAATCAGGCCGTCGAAGTTTTGATGTATAATATTAATGCGATTAAACACGAAATAACTGATTTGAGTTGTCATTTTTTGGTTCTATGTCAGATGTCTCTGTTATGTTGGTTTCGTCAATCTCATTGTTATGGGTGTCCGTATATTCGTTTGTGATGTCTGCGTGTATATTAATAGGAATTAAGTCCGTTTGTGTGCCTTTGTCAGCAAACATAAAATTCAGTTTCATGTTTTGTTTGTGTTTAGTTTGTAGATTACTCTGGTAGGTATTGTAATCATTTCTGTAACAGATATGTAAAATTTCTTTTAATAGACAACGAGAGATAAAAGATGAGTAAAACTTGGGAACAGGAATTCCCTGACTATAGTTCATATCCAAAAATAAGCAGTTGTCATATTTTTGGCAGAGTAGTTTTATCTCATAGTTTAATTTGGTCTCATTGAGATGTATGTTTTTAGGAACTTCGCTTATTATAACATTGGTTCGAGTAGTATTATGTAGGCATATTAACAGATTTGACAACAATTCGAAAGGGTTCCTATCATTTGAACCACCTAGAACTACAACAAAGTCATTCTGATCTAGGGATGCTATTTCTTTTTGGTAAGTACTTAGAATGTCTGCCATTTTTGCATTTGCCTTCCATAAGCAAACCACTCGAAAGTCCGATCCGACCAGGTTCTGGAGTTTTTTTTGAATACCTCTGCCTTGTTGATCCGCTAGTATGTATATTCGTTTCTTATTGTTTATCTTGATTTCTTTAGTTTCTTTTTGTTTATGCATTTCTTTTTCTTTTAGCTGTTTTATTTCTGCAACATGAGGGTGTCGTACTTCAACAGTTTCTATTTGCACTTCTATTCCAGAATTTTCATCTTCGTCATCTTCAATTATAGTTTCTAGTTTTGAATGGGTTGTGTGTACATACATTTCACACGTTCTGTCTTTTTCTTCTGTTTCCTCTTCAGCATAATCTACTATTGTATCATAAGCAAATTGTTTTGTCCGTTGTGTTATATTAAACGTGTCATCATCATCTCTGTCGTCTTTTTCTGATAGCATAATTTCCATATCTTGCATTAAAATAGTGTTCTGTTGTTTAAGATCTGCTAGTTTCTCGCAAATTTTTCTAATCTTTTGATTTAATTTCTTTATACGTTTTCTATACGGCTTAAGCTTGTTTATTTTTACTGTAGATGCGTTATTTTCAGTGTGCTCTGTTTGACTAGCCTGTTCTGTGACAGTGGTTTGTTCAGTGTGTTCTGTTTGAGTAGCCAGTTCTGTGACTGTGGTTTGATCAGTGCGTTCTGTTTGAGTAGCCATTTCAATGACTGTGGCTTGTTCGGTTTCAGTGGCTTGTTCTGAAGAGGTGCTGTGGATGAGCTGACGTCTATGATGGGAAGCAGTATTCGGCGTACTTGTTTGACACAGGTCCAAGTGTAGTTTGTGGGGATTCAGATGCTGTTGCCTATTTGTTCTCAACGGAGTGTGAATCGGAGTCTCTGCACAAATTCTTTTTAGACTGTTAGATATTCTTTCTTGACTACATAACTCTGCCTTTAACTCTACAATCTCTTCTAGCAGCTTATTTGTAAATTTGTTAAGCCTTTTATTGTCTTCCTTAAGTTCTTTTAACTCTTTTTCATTTTCAAGGAAATCTAAGCTTGTTAAAAAGTCCGTCTTATTTCGCCCCTCCAATATAAAAGAGTCGTCATAGCATTGGCGGCGATTTCTCTTGTCCGTATTAACATAGCTGAGCGGCGAGACGCTCATAGTGGATTTATTACTCTCCATTATGTACTTTGAGTCCCCCTGTCTACCATGAACTTCGTCGATTTATCGCTGTAATTGTCGTTTACTTATCGCTAGTTGTCGAAGTAGCGTGGTACCGATCAATATCCGATCAATGGTAATAGTTTATTGTTGCTTCTGCGTCGAATGGAATGTGAAGGAGCAAGTAGCATACAGATAACGGTAAATAACAGTTATCACTGCTATTAATATTTTATTTTTACTTGAACGCAGCCTTTTTTCTTCGTTGTGTTGGTAGCACTTACTTATGTCAAATTGTGTCCTGTCGTTCCGTCCAATCAGCTGTTTCGAGTTTGGACATTTTTGGTTATGATTTCGGTGTTTGTAAATGATTCATCATAAACATTCGTTAATAATTTAAAACATAAGTACCTGCTCAGTATTCTTCCGATCTCTGATGAAATATCCTTGTGAAATTTAAGTTTTGTGCTGATCCTGTATTTGGATTTTGTGTCACTATGGATGGTCGCAAGTTTTACACAGTTTTCGCTGGTATACAGTAAGTTTTTACATTTAAATCTTTAATAATTAGCGGCACAGCTTTGTTTACGTTTATGTTCACGTTCCGTTTTTTTTCCGTCCAGTCTTGAAAATGTATTATTGTTAAACTATTAATAAAAATATATATTTAGGTTAAGTTAGGTAAGGTTAGGTTAAACAAAACAGAAACAATAATCTGCGACCTCTATTATAACCTCCTTTTTGTTCAAGTCGGTTAAAAAGGAGGAAGGGAAAATTTTCTATTACAAAACGGCCATCAATCTTCCATTTTTGTTGGCAAGCAGTTTTCTAAGGTCGGGCGACCATCTCCAAGTTATTCGCTAGGGCGGCCTATCAAATAAAACTTTAGGGCCGGTTACACTAAGTTCCGTTTAAGTTTATCTAACCACCTGTGTGCAAATTTCGCCGTGTAGGTAGAGCATAGAAACACCCGAATTGTACTCGTATCGCGTCTAACGCATTGATCCAAAGTATGAGCTATAGCTACAAGGTGTAAAAAAAATTGCTCCAAATATTTTAAGGGGTGAACCAGCTCATGAAACTGGACAACTTTCCCCAAGAAACATAGGCCGAAATATGTAACCTACGTTACCATTACATAACATTTTGTATGGAAGGTCCAATTTTTTATATATCAACCTATGTTTCTTGGGGAAAGTGGTTCTGTTTCATGGGCGAAAACGTTAAGAGGTCGCCCGCTAGTTTGCGATCTTGGACTCGAGTGCAATATATTAAGCATTGCGAGATACTAAACATTTTATTGTACTCAAGAAACTATATAATTACAGAAACACAGTGTTTTTGTTAGATATCCTTTTAAAGAAATTACTTTTAATAAAATGTGCTTGATAAGAAACCTACCTAATAAGTACTACGTATCCAGGTACCAGAAAATTCTCTTCTTCATTGCTCTGTTAATTTACCAAGGATTTGGTTCAGGTTAGCCTTCGGGTTGCAGAGGTCAGATGGCAGACGCTTTGTGTAAAAACTTGGTTCCACGTCAAATCTCCTAGGTTAGGTAGCCGACCCCGACAGAGAACGGGATAAGGCAAGGAGAATGATGATTGCTCTGTTAATTTAAGCTTCGGTTTATCATGTAGTGTAACTTGCCCGTCAAAGTTATTAATAGATCCACCCTGACTCGGAAGATTGAGTCTTTTGAATCCTTTCAAATGATTCTTAGGTGGAAATGTTTTGTCCCCAGTTTCTTAAATAGAGTCGACGTTGTCCCAACCAGGCTGAAAACCTGTCACTATGGTAATACACAGTCTTGTGAAATTACCCTCAAACTTTTGTCGGCTGTTTTTGCGGTCGTTTACGTTTGGTTAGGCCGTGCGATGCCGGCTTAGAATTAGCATCACCCCATTTCTTTCCCGTGGGTGTCGTAAGAGGCGACTAAGGAACTCGAGAGTATTGATTGGTGTATTACAATTTTTAGGCGACAAGCTGACAACCTGTCACTATAGTTAAATACACACATGTTTTCTGAAACAACCTTGGAAAACAATCCTCAAAATGTCAGACGTAGCGATAATGGCCGTACTCTTACGGCCGTTAACGCTCTGACTACACCGCAAGGGAAAAAGGCGTGATATATGTATATATGTTATGCTTGATCTACTCAACAGTACTACTTCCACAGCAACTAAAGTCCACTGCTGGACATGGGTTTACCCCAATTGAGGGATATGGTAGTAGACAACACCCTTTAAATACACATATACATACACATACACAAATCACGCCTTTATCCCTTGCGGGGTAGGCAGAGCGTTAACGATCGTTAAATTACAGTCGTTATCGCCACGTCTGACAAGCATTAAGGGCCTTTGCAGATAATTCGTGGTTCACTGTAGTGACAGGTTGTCAGCCTGTCGCCTAAAATTGTAATACACATGAAACCCTCGAGTCCCTTAGTTGCCTTTTACAACACCCACGGGAAGAAATGGGGTGATGCTATTCTAAGCCGGCATCACACGGCACCCTTTAAATATTTGTACTTAATTAAATGAAACTCTATTATAGGCGGATCACACACTTGACACACGACGGAGTGCAAAAATATTGCAGTTGTTTATCAGATCCATACTAGAAATGTCAATCCCTATACTAAAACCGCTCAACCGCTGTTGACGCAGCGCTATCGTAGTGTTGTCCGTCGAGTGCGGTTTTAGTACGGGGAGTGACGTTTCTAGTAAGGTTCTGACAAACGTATTCTTGTATGCGACAAGTGTGCGATCCACCATAGTAGTAGAAATAGTTTATAGTTACTGACATGTGTTATGTGGCTGCATACATACATACATAAGTCATGCCCTTACGAAGTAGGCAGAGCACTAACTACCGTAAAAATACGATCGCTATCGCCACATCTGACAAATATAGAGGGCCGTTTATAATAATTTGAGTATCACTATAGTGACAGGTTGTCAGCCTGCCGCCTAAAAGTTGTAATACACCTGAAACCCTCAAGTCCCTCAGTCGCCTCTTACGACACCCACGGGTAAGAAATGGGGTGATGCTATTCTAAGCCGGCATCGCACGGAAAATGCATGTTACGTTGCTCTATCGGATTATTTACGTTTCACGTTGAATACATTCGACCCCGTAACGTTATTAGGAGGCAAGTTCACGTAAACGGGTCAGATGGATTTCTTTGTGAAATCGGAACGCAATTTTGTCGAAAATTCTCATGTTGGTGACGTGAATTGACCACCGATGTGGCGCAGTGGTAGTGCGACTGCCTTTGACGCAGAAGGTTCCGGGTTCGATTCTCGGTGGGTCACTCACAAAGTTGATATTTATAACTTAGCGAATTTGCTACCAGTCTGGTTAGGACATTGCGGGCTGAACCTCCCGATTGTCCGTAAGAAAGATGGTTCCGTGTTTCGGATAGCACGTTCAGCCGTAGGTCCCGGTTGCTGTCTATGATCACTTAGACGGCGGTCGTTACACAACCATGTCAGAAGCCTGCTACACCTGGGACAACGAGTCATCCAACGACCTGATGAACCCTATAGCCTGTAAGTTTAGGTACTTATTTTTTTGTAAACAAACTTTGTATGAAAGTGCCACTTCAGGACTGTCAGTTTAATACAAAATTTGTTTACAAAAAGATAAGTACCTAAACTTATAGACTATAGTGTCAGAATTTTCCAACTTCTACATGTAACAGGCTTCTGACATGGTTGTGTAACGACAGCTGACAGTGATCATAGACAGCAACCGTCGAAATTCTATTACCGAGGCTCCAAAAATATCCAACAAGCAACTTCAGAACAAAGGATTTTCTGATAAAGTCTGGGAAACCCGAAATTGTATTATCTTAAATCATCGCATCATTAGACGTTGTCCTGAATATCTAATCTAGACCCGTCTGCTAACAATAGATTTACAATGCCTACAGTTTGAAATTTGCCTGCTTTGGTTTTGATGATCGATAAATCAAATAAACTAGAATAATACCTAGGGTTCATTAGGTCGCTGGAAAACTCGGTTTCCCAAACAAAAGAAAGAACAATAATAGATAGTAGGCTTGGGATTTTTGATTTTCGTCTCTAAAAATTGCTTTGAACTCAATCTGCTCAGCTTGCGTAGACACTACAAACTGATAAAGTAGAGTCAAGATTCAAGCATTTATCGCAAATAGTAAATTTTACTGCTAAAAAAACCCGCTTCCTAAACACTATAATTTACCAACCGCAAACTATTTTACTAACAACCAACTAACTGTTAACCGTAAGAAAACTGCGAAATGACTTATAACCTCTGTCCAGGAGTTTGCCACCTCTGACAAAGGCTTTGTTCATTGTCAGGGGAGCGAAACCGTCTGCGAGACTGCAATATCCTGTTTCGGAATACTTAAGTTATGAGAAATGGCGGAAATAAGGATAAGACGGTGTGATTATAAAAAAGTGAGACACGTGCTTAGACCGTGTTTGAGTGAGGATTTTTTGAGCTCTCTAATTCTTTCTTGTGGGACACCGAGTTGTGACCCAATGAACCCTAGCTGGTAGCAACACTTGTCTGAACGAAGTGACGCTGTTGAAATTTTTGAGTTTGAGGGATTATTTGTTAAGTTCAGAGACTATCTATGGGAAATCGCTGTTGAGCTCTTAAAGCTTTCATTCGCAGCCAACGCCACCTGCTAAGAATATGAACTGAATGAACAGACAGACTAAGTATCCTATTATTTCTTCATGTCATTTGACGTTATCAAACAACTAAAACAATGTGTAGCTTTCTTGTGAACATGAAGATTGTTTTCTACCCAAATGCCTGAGGTGGGGAATATGTGGACAACGTATTTCTTTTTTACAGCCCAAAGGAACGAATGTTGATATTATGAGGTTTTCTACTTTACAGCCCGAAGGGCTTAACGGATGCTGGTATTATGAGGTGTCGTTATATTCGTTTTAGGTGCGTAATTGGCTCTGATCATTAAAATGCCATAAATTCAAAATGGCGGATTTCAAAAGCTCAATATTACTTTAAAAGAAAAGAAATTGGTTGAGTTGCCCCAGAATACAATGCCATATCTGAGCATTTTTTGTACTCGTTTTATACAGGTAGTCGCTACCTCTCTCAAATTGGACAGTTGTCTAGGACAACTCATTTCGTCTCCTAGGTAAATTTGTCGTCCATGGTTACTAGGACCGAAACGGTCATACTAGCTGTTTATTAATTCATCCAATAAAATGGCATTTGTTTTGTTTATTGTCAGAGTTATACTGGTAAAACCTTTGTAGTCATCTTTTGTTCTGGTTTGTATAGATTTGCTAAGATTAAAGACACCATGGTATCTAACTGGTATCGGTTAATTAATTAATTAATTATTCTTTATTGTCCACACATAAAAGTTACAAAAAAAAACAACAAACAGTAAGAACATGTATAAAGTTTTTCAATTCAAGTTTCTAGCTATATTTTTACATCTACTGCCTCTATCACACTTCAGCGCAAAAATAACGCTGCGCTAACGTATTCGTCTGTCAGATCCATACTAGAAGCGTCACTCCCCATACAAAAACCAGTCCCGACGCAGGTTCTTCAACGCACGATGCTACGCTAGCGCTGGGTCGTCCGTCAGGAGCGGTTTTAGTATGAGAAGTGATGTTTCTAGTATGGATCTGACAGACGGATACCTTAGCGCAGAGTTATTTTAGCGCTGAAGTGTGGGAAACGCCTAAACTATACAGCTATGCACACAGACTCTATACCAATTCAGAAAGTCTGGATATCAATTCGTCCAATTACTTATTCTGCGCGAATCTCTCCACTTCCGAACTTTGGGGTTAAATAGAAAAAAAAAAGAATAAAAGGTTGCCAGTAACGAACGCTCGGGTTTCGTATGCGAAGAGATTTCTTTTTTCTTCTTTTCGAGGTGGAAGATGCAAGTGCTTTGTTTGGTTTTTGAAAGTGGAACTGTGTTGGGTTTTTATTTTTTCTAGCGATAGATGAAAAAGGGGATACCTACTATAACTAGCGTTCCAAATTTAAAAGTGTCTAGGAAAAAAATGGTTATAACTAGGCTCCTATTGCTTTTTTAACGTAGATATTTTTGCTCTGATAAATAGACCTATCAGCAAAAATATTTTTTAATATTTCAAAGAATCTTCAATAGACCAAATTCTTTTTACAGACAAAAACCGGAAAGCCTAAATAAGTAAATACCGTAAATACCGTAGGACTGCTGGAAGAGATTTCTTTTTAGAAATAAGTAGTGCCTGTTGTGTTTTTTGTCTAAATGTGATTGTCCTGTGTTTTATCTTGTGTGCAATAAACAGTTAAATAAATAAATAAATAAATATAGGGCGTAAAAGAAATTGCTGCAAATATTTAAAGCCGTGTGATGCCGGCTTAGAATAGCATCACCCCATATCCTTCCCGCGGCTGTCGTAAGAGGCGACTAAGGGACTCGAGGGTATTGGTGTATTACAATTTTTAGGCAACAGGCTGACAACCTGTCACTATAGTGATACACATGTTTTCTGAAACCACCTTGGAAAACAATCCTCAAAAATGTCGGACGTGGCGATAGCGGCCGTATTCGAAACGGCCGTTAACGCTCTGCCTACCCCGCAAGGGATAAAGGCGTGATATATGTATGTATGTATGTATTTAAAGGGGTGAACCAGCTATAAACATAGGTCGAAATATGAGACAAATTGATTTGGTCGGTTGGTAATTTATACCGGAGGAGGTCCAAAACTTTTAATTTAGACCTATGTTCCTTGGGGAAAGTTGTACAGTTACATGGGCTGATTCACCCCTTAATATATTTGCAGCTAATATTTTTGCACCTTAATATAGGTCTGCAGAACCCTAAAACATAAAAGGCGGCGAAAGACAAAGGGGTAACTCAAAGACGGTATAAATGCGGCGACTAGTAATGCAATTAATTAGAACTAGCACTTTTTTTAAAGCCGAGGACATGTTGACAGGATGACATTTAGAAAAGTGTAAAAAAAAAACTGCAAATATTTTACGAGGTGAACCAGTCCACGGCACTGAACAACTTTCCCTAGGGAACATAGGTCGGAAAGAGAATTCACTTGGTATTTGCAGTGAATTTTTTACGCTACATGGTGTATTTCTGTCAAATAAAAACATAAGGAGTGTAAGGAAAGCTCTTCGAATACTGACAGGGTGCATCCTGACCATGAAACTGAACAACTTTAACAAAGAACATGTCAAGAAGCGAATAAAATCGACCCATTTAAATAACTCAAAAGATTTTCTATCGAAGGCATGATTTGAACCTGCGACTTTCACTCTTCACTACATAGTATAAAGCAAAGTCGCTTTTCGCGTCAATATGTATGTTTGCTTTAATCTTTAAAAGTACACAACGAATTTTGATACAATTTTTTTAATAGACAGAGCGATTTAAAGTTTTTGTGTATAATACTCGCCGGGAAAGCATCTTATTCCCACGGGAAAAAGAATTGCAGCGGGCGCCTTTTTGGAGGATCGTTTTACAAGGTTGTTTAAGAAAACATGTGTATCACTATTGTGACAGGTTATCAGCCTGTCGCCTAAAAATTGTATTACACCAATACTCTTAAGTCCCTTAGTCGCCTATCACTTTTTTCCCCTAAACCCCCACCCTTACCCGCGAAGTGGTAAAAGCCACTTCTGACCGTGAGAGAAGGTAATTATTGACTTTTTCAACTTGCCCCGTCTCCCCCCCCTCTTTGCCAAACTGCCCCCCCCCCAGGCCTGTCGAAAAGAGATAAGACAGAGGCTAATGAAAGACTGTAGTGTGAAGTTTTTTTTTATTTGGCACGTGTATGGGGTTAGATTTGTATTGTTGGGTGTTTTTTTTGTGAGTCATCCGTTTAATTTCGACAGTAAGCTAGTACTGAAAAGATATAATTTTTCTTCAGCAAGGCTACTGTAGTTATTCTTTATCAGCCAATATTTTATGTTCTTGTACAAATAAAGCATATTATTATGTCGTAGGCGTCAAAATTTAACTAATTATATTAAAAATTTAATTTTGCAGTATCCCGGTTTTTGCTTATACCACCAGGATTCTACTAATCTGAAATCAGCTGTGGACTGGTTCTTGCTACAATACAGGTGGCATCCAGTCGAAAGCAAATTCGAAAATACGCGGTACTCTAGTAGGTGGCGCTTCAATAGGGGCAGAAAAAATTGCTGTATGTGACAACCTATCCAGTGCGTAGATAACTTCATATCGATGGGTTTTGAAAACGTAAGTGTCTCGTATTTGAATGAGCGTAAGTATTTTTTTGCACTTTTTTGTTTGCCTTTGTAATACTACTTTCCTTATGATTATCATCACCAAGATGTCTTCCAATGTCAAAACCTCAGGCCTAACAAAACTGTGGGTCCGAACTTACAAATCCTTAGGCCATCGGCTTCACTAACTGCCATTCTAGAACCTTCCGACCCGAAATTCGAAATGGAAAAATTACCAGGGCTTTGTAAAGTTGCAATCAAGCTGGACAATGGGGGGGGGGGGGGGGGGGCAATGGGGGGGGGTCGACAAATAGAAGCTTCGGGTAAACATGTCCACGTGAAATGAAGGAGGCTGTGTGGGAAAGTGGCATAAGTCAGGATTAAAATAAAACGTTTTATCCACACCTAACTAGTACTATAACAGCAAAAAAAGTCCACTGGGCATGGACGTTTACCTGATATGGGGGTATACTATACTCACTATACTTAACAGTTTGTTAAAATATTTTGTTACTTCAGTACAAGATTCAATCGTTTATTTCCAAGTAGATTCACAATGAATGCTTTTAAAATGTCAGAGAATTACGATACAATACTTTCATTGAATAAATAAATCAGTCATTGTAAAAACCTACCTGTACCTAAAACCATTAATTCGACATGATGAAGTTATTAAAAGTTTATTGAACATATTTTACAACAATTATAACTAAGGGGTAATTGTCTAGATTAGTTTAATGTTCATATATAAAATCATCAATAAAACTCTTGAATTTTCTCTTGGCATTCAGGAATAATTAAGTAATCCTCTTTTCGCTTTATAACTTTTTTATAAAACGTACTTTTCAGCGTTATTACATTTTTATTCAGCCTGAGTTATCACCTTTTAGCCCAGGCTCTGTATAATACAGCGCGTGAAATATATATTGACAAATGCCAAAGGTGGGGTTTCATTCCAAATGAAAGAAAAACCTTCGAAAATAAGCTTTTCGAGTTACACTCTTTTATTCAGTGGGTTGGTGAAATAAAATAGAATATACATACACAAATCACGCCTTTATCCCTAGCGGGGAGGGCAGAGCGTAAACGACCGTAAAATTACGGTCGTTATCGCCACGTCTGCCAAATGTTTGAGGGTCGTTTCAGATAAGTCGTGTTATACCGTAGTGACAGGTTGTCAGTATGTCACCCTAATGTTGTAATACATATGAATCCCTCAAAGGGCCCTTAATATATGTCAGTCATGGTGATAGCAAACCATATTTTTACAGCCGTTTACGCTCTGCCTACCCCGCAAGGGATAAAGGCGTGGTATACCTATGTATGTATATGTATTTAAATTCACCATTCCGAAACTGTTCAAACACGACTTTTGAACAAAAATAATACGCAAAAGTGCATACACCGCCGTAATGCTAAAACAAATAAAAGCTTTTATCCATAGTTTTAATCCGCTTTTATAAAATTCAACTTTAATAAAACGCAACAAAGAGAAAACTGCGTGCTATATTCTAGGAGCTTAATTCCTGAAACGTCGTCATTCAGTTCCGTACACGAAAGTCCGCAAACGACTGGTCCACACGTTTTTAAATTTCTACTACATACATACATACACGTATCACGTTTCTGTCTCTTGCACAAAAGGCAGAGCGTTAACAGCCGTAAGAATACGGTCGCTATCGCCACTATTGATATCTTTGAGTATTGTTTTCCAAGGTTGTTTCAGAAAACATGTGTACCGCAATAGTAACAGGTTGTCAGCCTGTCGCCTGAAAATTGTAATACACCAATACTCTCGAGTCCCTCAGGCGCCTCTTACGACCCCGCGGAGAGGATGTGGGGTGATGCTATTCTAAGCCGGCATCACACGGCATTTCAATTGGCGAATTTTTACTATTGACGTTTTTATAGTATTTATGAATTTTAATAGGGTATTTGAGAATCTATAAGTAAAGGTGTGATACAAGTATGGGCATGTTATGAGGAGAGATGAAAATCATGTGACGAAATTAGTAATGAATGTGAATGTGCATGGACGCAGAAGGAGAGGAAGGGGATTGTATAAAAGATGATATGACTCAAAAAGGTGTAAACGAAGATTTGAAGAGGAAGACATGTTGCGCCGGCCCCAAATAAATTGAGATAAGGGCAGGCAGATGATGATGATTTGTGATACAAGCATAAGAAATGCAAATTTTCGCATGAATCGAATTACAGCGTTTCAGAAATTAAACCCCAAGAGTTTGATGTTGAACTTTTAAATTCAAATAGACTTTAAAAATAAAATTCTATTTCTTTTTTGTTACACAATTACGAACTGTCATTTCAATTCAAAGTAATTGAAAAAGTAAAATGGTAATTTGATAGTATTTTATATGTTTGAATTATTTTTCAATTATGACGTGACGAGCATTTGCTAAGTCAAGAATTTTTATATGTCTCAATTTGTGTAAAAGGTAATTTTTTGCACTGTCATTTATTACTTACCTACGTAATCCAGTTTAAAATATTAACTCAGACAATAGAATGAACTTCAAAAACAACTTTGAATTTCGTCATTATATTTTCAACGTTCTAATAAGTACATGGATTTATCATTTAAAATTTAGGTACTACATATATTTTTATTTCAATAAACATTACCTACATTTTTTTTGTATGAAAATTACCTCCATATTTGAAATTTGTTTCTTGATTTATAAAAATTAAACAGTTTTCTACGGGAACCTAAGTCTTACGATACTATGTGAAAAATAAGATTGAAATCGATTTAACTTTTTCTTCACATATCTTAAGAATTATGTCTTGTTAAAATTTGCTTAGTTTAGCACTCTGTATAATCATTGAGGCGGATCGCACACATGACGCACGACGGATCGCTAAAGTATCGCAGCGGTCAGTCAGATCCATTTAAGAAACGTCACTCCCCATACTAAAACCGCACCCGACGAAAGACACTGCGATAGCGCTGCGTCAACAGCGGTTGAGCGGTTTTAGTATGGGGATTGACAATTCTATGGATCTGACAGAACGCTGCGATATTTTAGCGCTCCATCGCGCATTAAGTGTGCGATCCGCCATATGCTTAGTTTAGCACTCTGTATAATCGCTAAACTTGAACACACTTAAGCTCACTGATCCGCATACACAGAATTTATCGATCTCCTTCGCCCAGCCAAATTTGCTCGCTGCAATAAAACTAAGAATTAAACAATACGTCCACAGGCGTTGCCAAGACTGCCAAGTCGCCAAGTAGCTGAGATGCATATCGGGACTTGGCAAGGGAGTTTCGTTATTTCATACTGCCGGACGTTTCGGAGTTTCTCCGCTTTTATGGTATTAGCTGCAGCTAAACAAAGACACGAATCTTATGGGTTTATTTTCAACTTCTCAGGCTTTCACATTCAACGTCCAAGGCAGCGCAAAATGACGCTGCTCTAACGGATCTGTCTGTTAAATTCATACTATACGTAGAAACGTCGCTCCTCACACAAAAACCGCTCTCGACGGATGTTCCAACGCACAAACGCTGCGTCGCTTGACGAGGCATCTACGCTTACAGATGTTGCGTTAGCGCTGCGTCGTGCCAAACGACGTCATTTTGCCTGAAATTTTGATCAAGTTATTTTAGCGTCTGTTTGACGGACGTCAGAAATGCGCTGCCTTGGACGATGAGTGTGAAAGAGGCCTTACATTATGGAATTTTACAATTCTGGATTTGGTCCAGTGGAGTGAGAAAAACATAGGAAAGCATGATCATTCGTTTATCATCATCATCCACACTTAATCAGGTATATTGAGAATCAATTAATGATTCACTAACACTACATAGTATTAAGCAAAGTCACTTTACGCGTCTGTATGTATGTATGTTTGTATCTTCAAAACTACACAACGGATTTTAATGCTGAGTGATTCAAGAGGAAGGTTTTTATGCCTAATACTTGCCAGAAAAACATCTTAGCCGTGTGATGCCGGTTTCGAATAGCATCAACCCATTTCTTCCCCGTGGGTGTCGTAAAAGGCGACTAAGGGACTCGAGGGTTTCATGTGTATTACAAGTTTTAGGCGACAGGCTGACAACCTGTCACTGTAGTGATACACAAATTATCTCAACCGGCCCTCAATATTTGTCAGACGTGGCGATAGAGACCGTATTTTTCCGGTCGTTAACGCACTGCCTACCTCGCAAGGGATAAAGGCGTGATGTATGTATGTAAAAACATCTTATTCCCACTGTAAAATGAATTGCAGCGGGCGCAGCCGCTGGGCGGGTCGCTAGTTATAGATATTTTTGAAGTTGTCTAAAAATACTACCCCGCTAGGGATAAAGGCGTGAGTTGTGTATGTATGTATGTCTAAAAATTTTTCAAATTTACACTCCCAAAACCATCAACTGTAATTACCTAATTTTTAAAGCTCATAAAATTTCATCTATAAAATCCGTCATCATTTCAGAAATATTCATAAATCTCTGGTATATTGACGTCAGCTCCCGGCCTATAGTAAATCATCTACAGAGAGCATTCATTGATCATTTAATTATCTGCCTATGAATAGCTCTTGCACTATAAATTGATAATTATAGACACTTTGTCTTAATGCACTTAGAACAGACTAAAACTTAAAAGACTATTAATTAGTGATAAGTACATGTGTTTTCTGAAACAACCTTAGACAGTCATCCTCAAAAATGTCAGACTTAGCAATAGCGGCCGTATTATTTTGCGGCCGTTAAAGCTCTGCCTACCCCGCTAGGTAGAAAAGCGTGTAAGAATGAGAAACATATGATACATACATTGTATCATAATTGATTCTCATTCTTGCCCCTACGAGAGAAAAACATTATTTTGACATATACTATTTTTAAATTTGACATCTGATTTTGCGCCTCTGAACTAGTAAAAAAACAATCACGATGTATGAAGCCATGCTTTATTGGCCAGGATACACTTGCTTTATTTCGCAGGTAATGATTGAATCGCGGTAGCACGGATAAAAGAAGGTTGTCAGTACTAATGACAAAAGTAACAGTTTCATATTTTGCCTGTATGCTTATGATACGTACCGTTACATAAATTTTCTTTTCACCTTTGGCGGATCGCACACTTGAGTCGCAGCGGTCTGTCAGATCCATACTAGAAATGTCAATCCCCATCCTAAAACCGCTGTCATCGGAGCGCTATCGCAATGTCGTCCGTCGAGTGCGGTTTTAGTATAGAAAGTGACGTTTCTAGTATGGATCTGACAGACCGCTGCGATATTTTTGCGCTCCATCGTGCGTCAAGTGTGCGATCATCCTTTGTGTCAAATTCTTACGATTTGACATGTCTGAAGTCTTCGGCGCGCGAGATAAGTCTCTGAACCAGACGCATCATAAGCCTCCTTGACTCGTCTATGACAAAAAATTAAGCCTTCTAATGACCTTACCTCGGTAGGCTACACAACCGTAAAACTGTTAAAAATATTCTCTAAAGTATTATCTGGGTCCTTTGTTAACAAATTCGATAAAAAAGTCATCTCCGGTCGCAAGATGGGATTCCAAAATTACATCGTTGGAAAAACAATGGCGAAAATTAAGGACAGAAATTAGATTTCTCTCGCTTGCTTTGCTTTGATTTGAATGAATTTTTTCTAAATTGTGTTGTGACGCAAATTGAGACGTTTTTGAAAGAATTTGTGACGTCTTGTTAGTATTTGAAAGCTGGTGGACTGAGTTGGTCGAATAGATGGCGCTGTTAGTACAAACCCACTCCTCAAAAAGGGATGTAAAACCGTTTTTTGAATAATGTAACTTATCTAGATCGCTACGAGCGATAAGACCGCCATTGCTTACTTTTAGTTATAACTTTTGTAGTGTTTATGCTTATGCCAGTTATGAATAGGATCAATCAATTTTATGTACGTCGAATTGCGGATTGGCGAGCGCAGTAAAAAGTGTTGTATTCACAGGGAATGCTGCCTTTCCCTTTGTTTATCCCTTAATGGACATCCATGGTTAGACATGGGGTAATGCTTTTCTAAGTTTGCATGATACAGACATTACAATACAATAATATAAACTTTTCTGTGTGATGCCGGCTTAGAATAGCATCACCCCATTTCTTTCCTGTGGGTGTCGTAGAAGCCGACTGAGGGACTCGAGGGTTTAATGTATATTGCGATTTTAGGCGACAGGCTGACAACTTATCCCTGTAGTAAAACACGACTTATCTGAAATTCTCAGGCATTTGTCAAACATGGCCATAATGACCGTAATTTTACGGTCCTAAACGCTCTGCTTACCCAGTCAGGGATATAGGCGTGATCTGTGTGTGTATGTAAAATAAACTAAACAGGAGGGTAATTTTGTTACTATAATTGAAAGACTCTGTATAGGGAAAGCTGGGGATAGACTGCCCCGGGGCGGCTCAGAAATTCCTCGCTATATTTATTTTCCTTATGGTGGCTGTAAAATTAAATAACGTAAGTAAATATTTGGCAAATTCGACTGTTCTTATTATTAAATAAGGTCCGTGATTTCGTGACCTCATTATTGAGAATCTGATACATTTTATTATAATCAGTATTATAATAGTGAATAAACTGAATTTGATATTCTTAACTGTGGATTTCACGATGAAGCTAGATTACAAAGTTTGAAAAATAAAAATAGCTAATAGTTACACGCAAACATTGGTATCTATGTACGAGTATATTGTCGTTTAAACAATAATGAAATCAAAAAAGTAAATTAATTATGATATTTGGTTGAATACGTAATTTATCTTAAACAAGCCACTTACTTTTCGCTTTGGTAAAAACATTGCAGAGTTGCAGATGGTCTGAAAGATTGTTTTGTGCTTCAGAAGGCACGTTTAACCATATATCTCGGTTTCTGTCTACAATTATAATTACTTGGAAAGCAGTCGTTTTGAACCACATCAGAGGCCTACTAGTATTAGCAGACGATTATAAACTCCCACAAGAAAGAAGCTTGCTTTCTACTTCTGCAGCCTACTACAGTCCACTGTTGGAGATGGGCTTCATCCACATTGGGAGGTATTGCCATACTCACCACGCTCGACGTGTGGATAAGCGAGCGCAGTGCAAGATATTGTAGATATTCAAAGGGAAAGCTGCTGCCCGTTCGCGTAAATACAAACCCGACTACAACACAGACATCCATACTCTGTGTTGTAGTCTGGTTGGTACAGAGTTCGGACGTACAAACCCGACTACAACACAGAGCACTCAAACCAGCCTCTTCGCAATTACATTAGTTTTGAAATGCCCTGTGTCGGTTCTGGCACATCGCCGGCCCCTGCCGGGGCACGCTCGCTCCGCTCGCTCGGCTCGTGCGTTGTGGACGCAGTTCTAACCTAACCTAACCTAACCTGGCGTTGACGCCAGGTTAGGATAGGTTGTACCTAACAAACCTATGTTTGAGCTTGAGTGGCTTTTGAATTTATAATTAAAATTTCATTAATCATTAAAAACATCATTTCTCATTAAAATTTCATTAATCACTTAAGTGTGATTAATCATTAAAATTATCATTAATCATTTCATTAACTGTTCATTATGATTGGTTATTCATAATTATAATATCATTAAACTTTAATTTATCATTAAAACATCATTAGGTAATCGTTTAATAACAATTACAATCGTTAACTTGGCATCGATGATGTCTGTGTTGTAGTCGCCTTTGTAGCATAATTTTATGTTCCAACCCGACTACAGCACAGACAGTCCCCTGTGTCCTGTCCACGAACGTGCAGGCGTGACCAGACCATGAAACTGAACAACTTTTTCTATGGGGGCTGTGTTGGGAAACGTGAAAATTACGCCTGCAAAGTTTTCGTTACACCGTACAAATTTAGGTTTTCATGTTGACAGGATAAGAGAATATAAAATTAATATTTTTTTGCAATTTGACCTACTCACCAATGATAAAAACTTTAATTAAGGTTAAAATTCTCTCGCTTTTAAATGGAATAACTTATAAAGAATTTGAATTTGAATTTAACACCACTAAGATTAATCGTCAAAAAGGCCGCCTCGGGTCGTGCCTGGTGGAAATGTGTTCAACACGCAGGCGGCATTTCCTCGTTGGATCGCTAACGATATGTGCTGCACCAGGTATGACTCGGTACGGGGTTCTGATCGGCGGATGCGCCTCCCTAATTCAGTGACGAACGCCCGAGCCTCTGCACCCCAGGCACCGGTCACCTCCACCGCGAAGGGCAATAAATTATATTGCCCAAGGAGGTTTGCGTATTTTTGCCGTTTTTGGGAGGCCGCCCATTCAGCTGCCGATCGGGCCTCGCGGATGGAGCGCGGTAGGTGGGATGCGGCAAAAGTGCTGACACAGGTTGCATCCCAAACGAGGCACCGGCCTTTTTCCCATGGCACAAGTGTGAGCCCGTCAGGTCGCTTCCCGTCAACGCGGCTTAGCCCCGGGGGTTCGAGGGTGCAAGGCACTTCGGCGGACACTAAGGCTCGGCGGATGATTTCATTGAGCATATGGTGCCGGGGAAATCTCCCTGCACTCTTGTTGCAGCTCAGCCCGTGATGGGCTTTAGTATCCACCGGGGCGCCGCATTTGCAAATATGCGGCTCGCAAACATTGCACCCAAGTCTTAGGGCAGCCGCCACTCTCAGGGAACTATTGTCCAAAATAGTACCCAGGTGTGGAGAGGGTAGAGCATGGAGCCAGGCCCCTGACTCAGGACAGGAAGCGGCCTTTAAGCGTGCTACATCAACACCTGACGCTGCCTCTATCAAGCTTTTAAAGGCTGCTTTACAGACCGGCTCGTCCCAAAGGCGCTGGACGGTTGGGTTATCGGGATGGGCAGCGTTGGGGCATCTCTGGGTCCAGCACGTCAAAGCCTCATCCGCGAAAGTTATTAAGCTGCCACCTTGGTGATTTAAAATTCTAGTGACGAGCTTAATCACTCCGTAGGACGAGGCCAAGAAGGCTGGGACGCCAGCGTCAGCCATTCTTCGGATACCCAGACCGCCGTGACGCACTGGCAGGGAGGCCTGTAGCCACTCACCAATTATTTATTTCTTTTATTTTGAAATTATTTGTAAGACTTGTATTTTCTTTGACATTTTATTATTGTGCCTTTTAATTTGTTATTTGTTTGACTTTATATTCTACTATTGTAGAACTTTGATATTGATATCTACTTTTTTTTTTTTTTTGACGATCGCATCATCCTCTGACATTTATATTTAGTTTTAGCACTGTAACTATGAATTTTATAATGTGAAATAAATGAATCTGTCTATCTATCATGTAAAATTCATGTACCCAAAAAAATATGCAAATGGTATAAAAAAGACCTTTTCACAAAACGACATAAAATTTGAAATGGCCGTCCAATTATAAGGTGACCTGCGGCGGACGTTCAAGATCTACTGCATATAAATTTATACGATTTTGTATGGTCTAAGTCACAGGCAATATAGAAAAGATCTCTTCTCTTTTCGTGTGGGACACCGAGTCGTTCAACGACCCAATGAACCCTAGTGCCAGGATTTTTCAACCGCTTCCTATAAGTAGCATGCTTCTGATATGGCTGTGTAACGACCGCCGTCTAAGTGATCATAGACAGCAACCGGGGCTTAAAGTGCCATGGAAACACGGAACCATCTTACGGACAAGCGGGTGGTTCAGCCCGCAATGTCCTAACCAGACTGGGAACAAATTCACAAAGTGATAAATATCAACTTTGTGAGTGGCCCACCGACCATCGCACCCGGAACCTTCTGCGGTCCAGTCGTTCGCAGACTAGTATACCACAATACATTAAGTAGTACAGTCGCCTTTGACGCAGAAGGTTCCGGGTTCGATTCTCGGTGGGTCACTCACAAAGTTGATATTTATCACTTTGTGAATTTGTTTTCAGTCTGGTTAGGACTTCGTGAGCTGAACCACCCGATTGTCCGTAAGTAAGATGGTCCACTTTAAGCCGTAGCTCCCGGTTGCTGTCTATGATCACTTAGACAGTTTTACACAACCATGTCAGAATCCTGCTACTCGTAGAAGGTGGTTGAAAAATTCTAGGGTTCATCGGGTCGTTGGACGGGTCCCACACGAAAAGAAAAGAGAGACACTACATTAATGCTCCTATGACTTGGTCCTCCTAGTGCCAGCCACAATGCGTTCGTTACGGCAGTTTTGGAGTCCAGCCAGCGAGCGCCGTCCAGCGGGATATAACTCATCTCCGCAGATTCCTACCGAATTATACCGATATCCAGAGATTTTTGCAGGATTTTCGGTTAAATGATAAAGAAAATCGGTATGACACGGGCTTTTGAAACGCGTCTTGGCGACATCACTACTATATACAGGGTGTAAAATTTAGCTGCAAATATTTTAAGGGGTGAATCAACCAATGAAACTGAACAACTTTCCCCAAGGAACATAGGTCGAAATATGAAAAAAAAATTTAGACCTCCCATACAAAATTACCAACTGTCAATTTGTATGGGAGGTCCAAAATTTTTTCTCATATTTCGACATAATGTTTCTTGGGGAAAGTTGTTCAGTTTCATGGACTGGTTCAACCGTTAAAATATTTCCAGCTAATATATTTACACCTTATATTCGCTTAGAGATGATTTTAGAACTAGTTTAGGTATGGTATGTTTGTTCTCTGTGTGATGCCGGCTTAGAAAATCATCATCCTATTTCTTTGTCGATGTCTGCTCGAAGGTTTCATGTTTATTACACGACAGGCTGACTACCTGTCACCACAGTGATACAAGATTGTTATGAAATGACTCTCAAATAAGTATAATTGTCATAATCGCCGATATCGTCGAACATATTTTAAAACTCTGCCTACCCCGCAAGGGATAATAATGTGATATATGTATGTACGTGTTTACTTTTGCATTTCTTTATTTTGACTCCGTTATCGGCTTTTTTAAGTTTTTAAAGTAACAATAAACCTCTGTTTAAACAGGATGGTTATTGCGTGCTATCATAATCTAAAACTCCTACGGATTAACGTGCCTTCTAAAACACGAAACCATCAACAGTTCATGAAGATATAAAAACAAAATGACTCTGACTTAGTAACACTCTTCCTTGAAAATTAGGTTAAAGTTAAGGACGCCGGATGAAGTCTTATGAATTAAAATTATGATTTATTTTTTAAGAATTCGGTCAACCTTCTTAGATAAAAAGGTTTATTAAAAAAAGTTTACTGTGGGAAATTTATGGAGTTGTAAGATTAGGGGAAAATTAAATAAACCATTATGTCTACTTTAGTTACACGCACACACACACACACGCGCAAATCACGACTATATCCCTGGGGGGTAGACAGATCGTTAACTACAGTAAAATTACGGTTATTTATCGCCTGACAAATGTTTGAGGGTCGTTTCAGATAAGTCGCGTATCACTATAGTGACAGGTTGTCAGCCTGTCGTCTACAATTGCAATAGTATATTGTCGTCTAGCGCCCACACTGTTCGCCTTGTACTTTGCAGTTGTAGTCAAAGAAGTCCTAAATACTGTTTCCCAAGGAGTCCGCATCCGTTTCCGCACAGATGGCAGTCTTTTTAACCTGGCTAGACTTAAGGCGCGCACTAAAGTCTCGTATGCATTGATTACTGAGATCATGTATGCTGATGACTTGTGCTTTCTTGCAGAATCCCCAGACGGCCTGCAACAGCTAATGTCCGTTTTTCACCAAGCATGCTGTAAATTCGGCCTGAAGATCAGTGTCAAAAAGACGGAAGTGATGTCCTTAGACTCGCATGGTCGCGAGACACTGGCGATTATGCTTGGTGAGGATATGCTGAAACAGGTTGATAAGTTTCGTTATCTGGGGAACACTATAACATCTAAGTGTAACCTTGATGCTGAGATCAACAGCAGAATCAGTGCTGCAGCTGCAGCATTTGGGAAGTTGTGTTCCAAGGTTTTCTGCTCGCACGACCTAAAGCTAGCCACAAAAATCTCTGTATATATGGCGATTGTGCTGCCAAACCTTCTATACTCCTCCGAGACTTGGTGTGTGTATCGTCACCACATACGCACTCTGGATCGCTTCCACCTAAAATGCCTTCGCACCATCATGAAGATCAGATGGTCCGACCGAGTGCGCAATACCGAAGTTCTGAGACGAGCCAATGTTGGTGGCATTGAGGCCTATCTAATGCGTCGTCAGCTACGGTGGTGCGGTCATGTATCCCGGATGTCGGAGGAGAGAGTGGCGAAGCGCATCTTTTATTCTGAGCTAGAGGAGGGCAAGCGAAAGCATGGCGGACAACTCCTCAGATATAAAGATGTTCAGAAACGACACATGAAAAGATGCAACATTGAGCCCACTCAATGGGAGGGTCTGGCAGCACAGCGTCCCGAATGGCGCGGGATGGTTAAGAAGCAAGTCCGCGAGTTTGAGGAACAGCGTAAAGCAGACCTCGACGCTAAGCACGATGAGCTGAAGGCCCGTCCATCCGTCGCCATTAACTATAATTATGTAAATGGCAAACTCACGTGTCCACTCTGTGCACGGGAGTTTACTGCCAAAATTGGCTACAATAGCCATCTCCGGGCGCATCAGCGCCGATCTGATTAGGAGTCAAAGTGGTCGCCATGGCCGAAATCGGTCGGAGAGATCATCATCATCATCATCATCATCATACATGAAACCCTCAAATCCCTTCGCCGACTTCTACGACACCTACGGGAAAGAAATGGGGTAATGCTGTTCTAAGCCGGCATCACAAGGCACCATGGGAAAGAAATGGGGTAATGCTGTTCTAAGCCGGCATCACAAGGCACCATGGGAAAGAAATGGGGTAATGCTGTTCTAAGCCGGCATCACAAGGCACCATGGGAAAGAAATGGGGTAATGCTGTTCTAAGCCGGCATCACAAGGCACCATGGGAAAGAAATGGGGTAATGCTGTTCTAAGCCGGCATCACAAGGCACCATGGGAAAGAAATGGGGTAATGCTGTTCTAAGCCGGCATCACAAGGCACCATGGGAAAGAAATGGGGTGATGCTATTCTAAGCCGCTATTCTATTCGTTTCAACCTTTTTTTAAATTTTAAACTTAAAATGTACTATGTGCCTGCAACTATTTATAGATATTTTTCTTCTAAAAAACAAATGCCGTTCTCACATAACGCACAACGCAACGCTAAAATGCACTCTTGACGCAGGTCCAACGCACGACGCTGGGCTAGCTCAGCATTGTGCGTTAAAAGCGGTATGGGCATTGATATTTCTTTAATGGATCTGACAGACGCAAATCTAATTAAAAATGTACTTAATAAAAATCTTGTTTGAAAATTATACTATGGGTAAAGCTCCTATTATAAGCTTTTCTTAAATCTGCTAATATCTCCCTCCCCCATTCACATGGCGTTTGGCACATCGCTAATTGCAGCGTGTGGTGTGCTTTTATTCCCTTTTATTCGCTTTTATCCCTTTCATTCGCCTTTTAATAGCTTTACGACAGTTTTTAATTATCAAGCTGATTCCGCGCGTGAATTTTGATGCGTCTATTTTGATGATGACGCAAGCCGAGTCAAGCAGCGCAGCGGTTGTGCGAGTGACGTTTCTAGTATGAATTTGACAGACGCACCCGTTAGCGCAGCGTTATTTTTGCGCTGCGTTGGACATTGAGTGTGAAAGAGGAAAAAGGGCTGAGGAAGTTTTTTAGTTTTAACTCGCTCAATAAAAAAAAATTTTTCTCGTAATTTTTACGTCTTTTTTTGTAAAGCAAATGGCAATGACAATAAACCAGCCGAAACTCCTTGAATCATCAAAGAACAGATTTCCATATCTTCTTATCTTTGCTTCTATTCAGCAGTACTCACTTCAGAAAGACTTGAGATATCAAAACTAGAGTTGTGACGAAATTACTCGCTATTCGGCCTCGAACTTCGGCGACAATTCGGTATACGACCCTGAATTTTAGGGACTTTTCAGTATTTTTAATTTATGAGAATCAAAGTTACTTTATGTTTTCTCATAGAGAGCAAAATTAAGTTTTCATGAAATGTATCTGTGTTTTGAATGTTCAGTAAATATAAGGTAGATCAAACACTTAACGTACGAAGGACCGCTAAAATATCGCAGCGATCTGTTAGATACATACTAGAAACATCACTCCCCATAGTAAAACCGCACTCGACGGATGACTCTACGATAGTGCTGCGTGAACAGCGGTTGAGCGGTTTTAGTATGGGGATTGACATTTCTAGAATGAATCTGACAGACTGCTGCGATATTTTTGCGTTCCTCGTGCGTCAAGTGTGTTCCTCGCCGTATGAATATAAGAGAGTAACGTTCGGAAAAATTATTCGTAGGTTGCATCTCTACTGAAGATATCAAAACTAAGCAAATTCACTGAGAGAGCGCAGGACCAGGCGTTTTGTCGTCAAATTGTGCGTGTAATTATAATACTGGATAAACAATAGACCTTCCTAAGATAAATGGGGCCTTTAGGGGCTATGGGTAAACGGTTCGTGGGGTGGAAAACCGTGTAAGTGAAAATTTTAAATTCTACTCCAACTCATTATAAATTTAAGATATCGAAGAAATTACAAAAATATGAGACTGTGGCGGATCGCTCATTTGATGCACGATGGAGCGCAAAAATATCGCAGCGGTCTGTCAGATCCATACTAAAACCGCACTCGACGGAAGACACTGCGATAGCGCTGCGTTGACAGCGGTTAAGCGGTTTTAGTATGGGGATTGACATTTCTAGTATGGATCTTTATGCGATATTTTTGCGCTTTGTCGTGCGTTAAGTGTGCGATCCGCCTGTGAGTGCATTAAATGCCCCAACACCTACTCCTGAAATCCTACGTGAAACCAATCTTGTTATAATACTATAATCTGATTAATAAATTAGTCAAGTAAGTCATATGATGAATGAAAATATGAATTCTTTTTCGACTTGGTGTCTCACTTAAAAAAACCTATAAATAGTTCATGAAGTAAAATAGGCAACAAACTTATACATTAATACATACATACATACATATCACGCCTTTATCCCTTGCAGGGTAGGCAGAGCGTTAACGGCCATAAGAATATGGTCGCTATCGCCACGTCTGACATTTTTGAGGATTGTTTTCCAAGGTATTTTCAGAAAACACGTGTATCACTATAGTGACAGGTTGTCAGCCTGTCGCCTAAAAATTGTAATACACCAATACTCTCGAGTCCCTTAGTCGCCTCTTACGACACCCGCGGGAAGGATGTGGGGTGATGCTATTCTAAGCCGGCATCACACGGCATAATTACATTAATATAAAAGAAGTATTAATGCATGCCTTCTGCAAAATGAAGTCGCTTTTTGTGTCTCTGTGTGTCTGTCATGAACACCTTATACTCCCAAATTACGCAGCGGCTTTGCTCGATTTGATTTAGTTTTTTAAAAATAGATAATGTTTCTCATGAAAAAAGTCTATGATCATCCTAATATTTAGAAAATAACTCATTCCCAGGGATAAATTGTTGGAAGCGAGTACAACTCCTGGTGGACCTATAGTAGGTTATAAACTAAAATAGGGAACAATATATGATACATTTGCCATAATAGATCTGCAAAGGTCGTAGTGGCTGTTGGTCTTCTCAGGACCAACCCCTGTTCTATCAAATAATAATATATGATACAAAATAAAGGGGGATTTTTCAGAGTCAGTCCACTTTTAAAACTAAATAATGCCATCAATATCAGTTACAGGGTTGTTACTTGCAGCAGCCGCATTAGTGGGGCTGGAGATAAAAGGGCAGATGGTAGAGAATGGAATTTTCGCAATAGGCCCAGTGATTCATTAGGCGTCTTGTGCAAATCTTGGGGTATCTTTACTTTGGGATATTGAGTCTTCGAACGACCCGATGAATGGTATTTTAGAAATAGGCCCAGTGATTAATTAGGCGTGCAAAACTTGGGGTATCTTTACTTTGGTTATTGAGTGTTTGAACGACCCCATGTGGGGATTTTTTGCAAATTCTGAGGTTTCGTTCCGTCTGTACGTGGGTTATAAAGTCGATGAAGGACAAAATATAAAAAAATCAGGACTTCACATATTTTTATTTAAAAAAACGAGTCGGACTCGACCACCAAGGGTTCCCTAACATAAGCCTTTTTTAACGTACTTAAAGGAGCACGGAAAATGAACACTTTTATAATTTATTTTTTCAAATTTAACTTGTATTTTATTCATAACAAACTGGTACAAAAATCTAACGTCAAAATTACGTTTGTATTTTTGTCGAAAATCGAACCAGGAGCCCCCAAATTGCGACCTAAAGCTCAACACCACTACACCATAGAGGCTTTAGGGAATACTAAATTATCTTTCGCCTCTCCGTGTAATAATAATATCCTGGAAGTGAGTTTACGTTTGTTTATTAAGATGTGAGCCAAATTGTGATATCTTGTTCAGAAGAGGGTAGAAAGTAAAATATTTTTTTTTAAAAAAAAGAGTACCGACCTCAATGGGCGTAAAAAATACGATACTATTTTTTTTGTCGGTTAATATGCTAAACCTTTTAAGTCTGAAAAATTCAATTTTGAAAACCTCATCGAAATCGGTTCATGCAAACACGAGATAATGGCGGACAGACATACATACATACAGGTCAAACTGAGAATATCCTTTATTTGGTCGGTTAAGGCGGATCACAAACTTGACGCACGACGGAGCGCAAAAACATCGCAGTGGTCTGTGAAATCCTTACTAGAAACGTCACTCCCCATACTAAAACCGCACTTGACGGACGACACTGCGATAGCGTTGCGATGACAGCTGTCGAGCGGTTTTAGTATGGGAAGTGACGTTTCTAGTATGGATCCGACAGACCGCTGCGATATTTTTGCGCTCCGTCGTGCGTCAAGTGTGCGATCCGCCAAGGTAGCAATGACGTGACTACGTTACCTACCTTCAAGATTATAAAAAGTTCAAAAAATCTACACTTAGAACTTAGACGAAAGCTACTTTAAGTTATGTCAAGGAATATTCCTGAAAAGTATTATCCAGGGTGTCCCATTTTAAGTAGCTCAAGGAAAAATCCTTTGGACATCACTAGCTACCTATCTGTGTCATTAGTGAGGGGAAATATACAGGGTGTAAAAAAAAATTGCTGCTTATATTTTGAGGGGTGAACCAGCTCATGGAGCTAAACAACTTTCCTCAAGAAACATAGGTCGAAATATGAAAAATTTGGACCTCCCATACAAAGTTACCGACCGACTAAGTCAATTAGTATGGGAGGTCCAAAAAAATTTCTCATATTTTGGCCTATGTTTCTTGGGGAAAGTTGTCAAGGTTTATGGACTGATTAAAGTAATGTCTTTTTATTCTCTTTTCGTATGGGACACCGAGTCGTCCAACGACCCGATGAACCCTAGTGTCAGAATTTTTCAACCACCTTCTACAAGTAGTAGGCTTCTGACATGGTTGTGTAACGACCGCCATCTAAGTGATCGTAGACAGCAACCGGGACCTACGGCTTAACGTGCCATCCGAAACACGGAACCATTTTACTTACGGACAATCGGGTGGTTCAGCCCGCAATGTCCTAACCAGATTGGGAACAAATTCACAAAGTGATAAATATCAACTTTGTGAGTGACCCACCGAGAATCGAACTCGGAACCTTTTGCGTCAAAGGCAGTCGCACTACCACTGCGCCACATCGGTCGTCGGATGTCTTTTTATTGAAAATATAAGGTGTAAAAATATTAGCTGCAAATATTTTAAGGGGTTAATCACAGCCTATAAAATGGACCATTTGGCATAATGGACCATTGTCCATATTAATTTTTTGAGCAATTTTAGGACCATGTTTCTTACACTCCTGTTAAACGACTCGGTAGCTAGTAATGCCCACATCTTGGGATTTTTCCTTGGACCATTTAAAACGGGACGCCCTGTATAAAGTTTTTACAAAACCTCTCACCCGCCCGACCATTGTCTGGATACTTACCTGAAAAAAAAAAACTTCGTAAGTACTTTGGCACTAGAATATAAGGAGAAAGAGAGAAGTTTAAATTTAGAAACAAGTTTTGACTGTGTGGTCAAGATGAAAATTTTAAACTTTTCTACCAATAACTTTTTTAAAAAGAGAACCGACTTACACGGACGTAAAAAGTGCGAACCTATATTTTTTGTGGGTTAAAATTCCTAAAACCTTCTCCTAAGTTGACGAATATTTTTCTGAAAATCGGATTATCCAAACGCGAGATAATCGCGGACAAACATACACACATACAGGTCAAACCGAGCACCACCTTTTTTATGTCGGTTAAAAACTAGAACCTTTTGACTCCTAAAAGAAGTGTCTACATTCAGATTAGTTGACTCTGTTCCATGCACAAAAAAATTCATGAGTGAAAACGCGGGTAGATAGTTTTCTTCTTTTCGTGTAGGACACCGAGTCGTCCAACGACCCGATGCACCCTAGTGTCAGAATTTTTCAACCGCCTTCTACAAGTAGCAGGCTTCTGACATGGTTGTGTAACGACCGCCGTCTAAGTGATCATAGACAGCAACCGGGACCTACGGCTTAACGTGCCATCCGAAACACGGAACCATCTTACTTACGGACAATCGGGTGGTTCAGCCCGCAATGTCCTAACCAGACTGGGAACAAATTCACTAAGTGACAAATATCAACTTTGTGAGTGACCCACCGAGAATCGAACCCGGGACCTTCTGCTTCAAAGGCAGTCGCACTACCATTGCGCCACATCGGTAGATAGTTAGAACACTATACTATACACAGAAACCACTAAGTACAAATCGTCAAATTTTATTTATTTCCACAATAATGATATTCAAAACCTACACTGCACCCTCCTACCCCATATCTCAAAAGCAAACAACAACTATCACCACTCTATATATTTACCCCACAAAAGGGGTAAAAATCCGTACTTTCCCCATTGTGCGGGTAAAAATGTATGAAGCTATATAAAGAGACGACCACAGATAAATATGACGTATTATTATGTTTTCTAGTACGGGTTATAAGGGTGTAGGCATGGTGGGTAGCAGAGCGAGAAAACTCTTAAGCTGAGTTTTTTTCATACTTAGCTTCATAGCTACAATGTGAATTTTCATCTATTTGTGATTAGTCAAAATTTTTAACTTTAACTAATTATTCCAACACCGTCTTAATTATTTGCGCGACTTTTTGCATATTTTTCTCAGGTCAAAATTTTTGCGTCCATGGGCTTTTATTAGAATTTGCTAAAACGAAAATAAGTCGTTTCGGCTGCGTAAAACAATTATTCACAAATAATAGATCGTTTGTACCAAACAGAGCCTTGACACTTATATTTGTCTCTTACTTTATTATCTTACTTATTTACAGTTACTTGTCGAGCTAAACCACCCGATTGTCCGTAAGAAAGATGGTTTCGTGTTTTGGATGGCACGTTAAGTCGCAGGCTTGCTGTCTATGATTACTTAGGCGGCGGCCGTTACACAACCATGTCAGAAGCCTGTTACTTGTAGGAGGCTGTTGAAAAATTCTGACACTATGTTCAATGGGTCGCTGGACGACTCGGTGTCTCACACGAAAAGAGAGTTACTTGTCAAAATTGGCAAATGAAACCTTAAATAAACTATCTTGGTTGTTTACACTATTCGACAGTATACATAAATTATAAGAAAATATTCATAATTTAAGAAGTTACGAATCCGTTAAAATTATAGCTATGAATAGTCTAAATGAAACCTTATTCAGCGATTCAATATAATCGCTTATAGCTCCGCTTGTCACCGTAGTCAGGGCCTCGTAAAAAGGAATTCGGTGTATTATTTCAAGAGAAATATTTTCAAAGGAGAGTGACATCCCTTGTTAAGGGGTGACACTTTATTTTCTCACTATACGGTTACGTCTAGGAGAAAGGTCTTAGACACGTCTAGATACTTTTAAAACTATAGTTTGTTTGACTATAGTTTGTAGCCTAAGAGACGGTTGCGATTTTTTACTCGTCCTTGGCTACTTTTACAACGAAAATAAGAAATAATCGTAGTTAATAAAAAATTGTCTGCAAATTAATTTTTAGTTTTTAATGGACTATCAATGTAATAAAATAAATATTTAGCATAAAATGTAGTAGACAGTGATCTCTTGATATGACAAATTATCTCGTGCAAGTGATTGATGCCGTATTAAAAAAATTTGAGACTAAAAGCGCACTCGACGGACGACACAGCGATAGCGCTGCGTCAACAGCGGTTGAGCGGTTTAATTATGGGGACTGACATTTCTAGTATGGGTCTGACAGATATGTGATATTTTTGCACTCCATCGTGCGTCAAGTGTGCGATCCGCCTCAGATGTTTTTAACGCTACCTCTTTGACTATTATAACCTTGAGGGTACTTTGTCTATGACATTGAAGTAACAGAGACTACGAAATTGAGAAATATTGTCGTTGAGCAGACAGATGGATGACTATTGTCACGTTCCTAACGATCCAATTACGCTATTTGGACTTTCATAAAAAACATGACTAAAATGTAACAACTTTAGTATTTTTCTAAAAGTATTTTTATGTGAAACTAACTGTGTAGTGATATCACAATCTAGGCTAATATTTAACTGAAGCAGTATAAAAAAACTAGTTCATTAAACATCACATCACATCAGCCTATAGCAGTCCACAGCTGGACATAGGCCTCCCTCAGGGTACGCCACAAGGCATGATCTCCCGCTTTCGGCATCCAGTCGCTGCCAGCAGCTCTCTTTAAGCCATCGGTCCATCTGACCTGAGGGCGTCCAACGCTACGCTTACCAAAATCATAATTTACATACATACATACATATACATATGTCACGCCTTTATCCCTTGCAGGGTAGGCAGAGCGTTAACGGCCGTTAGAATACGGTCGCTTTAGCCACGTCTGACATTTTTGAGAACTGTTTTCCAAGGTTGTTTCAGAAAACATATGTATGACTATAGTGACAGGTTGTCAGACTGTCGCCTAAAAATTGGAATACACCAATACCCTCGAGTACCTTAGTCGCCTCTTACGAAACCCGCGGGAAGGATGTGGGGTGATGCTATTCTAAGCCGGCATCACACGGCACAATTCAAAACCTAAATATACTTTAAATATCAAATCACCAACCAACAGAGCAAAACTAATGTTTATTTGAGCCGACAACTGAATTAACGCTAGGAAATAGTGATGTGACACGCACACTCATCTTATGTTGACATTATTATGAAAATACGAATACGAATAAATTGAAATTATTTGCTGTTGATCAGGTTCTGAATATCTCTATCTTGAATCTCTGTTATCTTTTAAAACAACTGCATTAAAATATTTTCTGTAGTTTTAAAGATTTAAGCAAACATACACACATACACACAGACGTGAAAAGCGACTTTGCTTTAAACTATGTAGTGATTAGATACACTTAATTTGGACAGAAAAAGTCATGCTTCGGAGGCCTAGTGAATGAATTTGTAACGATTTTTTATTAATCTGTAACCGAGCCTGAAGAGGTGTGTGTTAGTATGTGTTATTATGATTTTAGTGCAATGAAATTTTTGTTCTGTTGATATGTTAATACTTTTTCGTGTTCAAAAAACTCGCGACTATGAATATCGGTAACATCACTACACGAAACCCCAGAGGCACGGAAGGGTACCCAGAAACTTGTCGAATTGAAACTGGCTCTCTACCTTTAATTTGGTTCCGTGTGTACAAGGCCTTAGATATTCGTGAGCAAACAACTTTAACCCCTGGGAAGTTTTAGTTTCAGTCTCTGTTTGATCATAATATTGCAACTTGCTACCGCCTATTTTATTATTAGTATGGTCAATGATTATAGCGCAATCATCTACAAGGAAATTTTTTAGTCAGTACAAAAATTTAGTAGGTTCTACTCATGATTCTGAACAACTTTTACTATGAAGCCGCCTACCAAATCGCAAAAAAACAATTCGGATGTTCCATAGAAAAGTCCATACCTACTCGGCAAAAATGTATCTATGGTACACCCAAATAATTTTTGCTATTTTGCTGGTGGTGCCATTGTAAAAGTTGTTCAGAATCATGAGTAGAAACACATTACAAAGTTCGTGTACTAACTAAAGAAATAACCCTGTACACCCGACTTTCTCAGAAGGAGGGGTTTGGTTTTCGAGAGTATGTGGACGAAATAGGCTTGTTTCCTGACAGGTCAAATGAGCTTTTAAAACGATATAAAACGATATTTTGTTTGAAGAACTAGAAGTATGACGTCACGCCGTAAGTATTTGGATGGCGTCAAAACACTTACTTTTATATTATTTTCCTGTTTATTATTTCAAACTTTGAATATTTCGACAAATTATGAATGAAGTCCGTAGCATTTTTCGACAATAGTTTTAAGCGTACAACTGTTATATTTTTCTAATGACCCCGGAAACTAGCGAATTATTCAGCCCAAACTGCAACAGCGATATAGGATCAATTTTTCAATGACAATGAAAAACTATATAGAGCATAATATTTTGTAAACGAGAACTTTTGAGCCTCCCCTCACAAAGCAGCTTTAGGTACCGGAAAACAAACATAATAAAATAAATATTGTAGCAATTTATTTAGGGTCTTTCAGCGAATACGCGAAGCATGAAATTTGATTTAGCCGAAAATCTTCTTTGGCCGAGATCAAAAGGAACGAAACGTTTTGTATTAGTAGGTACAGATATCTACGTTAGGAACATAATGAAATTAATAAATTTCTCGCAAAACGACGATGGGACACACAGGGCCCGGACTAAGAAACAATTGGCCTACATTTTTTTCTTTGTTTGTTGAAATAGCTACTATGTAAAAAGTGTTTCAATCGACAATTCATGTTCAGTTTCATGGGCTGATTCACCCCTTAAAATATTTGCAGGTAATATTTTTAAACTTTATATTATAGCCTTGAATAAATAGAACATTTGTAGTTGGTGAACTGAACTGACTTTAGACTCCTGAGAATTTTAAGCAAATGGCCCCAACTTAGCTCCAGCCCTGTCTATGACGTCACAGCCGCGACCCCTAATCTTGATAAATAACACTATTCCCTCAACCCTCTAATTACAGGGTGTCCTCAAAAGTGAGGCTCGTTTGATGTCCCGAATAACAAGCTAATCACGCTTATACAGGGGGATCCAAGTAGTGATGGGCGATTGTTCTAAAAACGGACAATCGAATTATTCGAATGAATTTGTAAATGGTTTTCGAATGATTTTTGATCGATTAAATTCATTCATAATTTCAAAATTATTATTTTTTCAACATATTTATGTTATTTTAATTTTATATTTTCATTTCAATACGATCATTCTCATTGCAATTGATAAACAAATCGTCCAAATTCATTCGAATGAGTCGAATTATTGTTTTTCATTCGAATAGTCCTTTTAAACAATCGAATAATTCGAATACCTCTCTATTCGAATAATCATTCGAATAAATCATTCACATTCGCCCATCACTAGATCCAAGTCAAGAAGATTTGAAATCCTTTTGAAGACCATGGAGCTGATTTCGCAGTGAATTCAGCGAGAGTCAATTTTGAGGTTATTTTCGTGGATGCGCTTAAGTAGCCGCAGTTGATTTCCACTTCAATTTAAATTGGTTTTAGTGGGTTTGTCGATGATTTTGAAGTTGTTCTGTTTCTTAAGTCAATACGGCAATGGTCGCGTCAAACTTAAAAAAGCGCTGTCATATTTGTCAAAATGGTTTAGAAAGGGATATGTGATATTATAAGTTATTTTTATATAATATTTTGTCGCTCATCTTGCCTTATGTCTGTTTGGATGTATTTTGATGCATTTTTAAAGTCTTATAAGCAGTTCTACTTGCGCGGAAGTCGACATTAATCCCGTAGCATAATTTTTCTGGATACAATTGTCCTAAGTGTTAATCCAAGTTACCCTCTATCAGGTAATTGGATTTCTGTTTTATTATTAATGTACACCAGGTTACAATAGCTGTTGGTTTTCCAAAATTAAATAAAAAAAAAATGAGAGACCTAAGGGCAGACAAAAGAAGCAACTTTGCTTTATATTACTCATGTTTGACAAATAAAATATCTTTATCTTTATCTTTGCCCTATACTATGTAGTGATTTACGTCATTTAAATCCTGCGTAGGAAAATAAAAAGAAACGTAACCCAAACCAAATAAAACGGCAAACAATAAATTATCTAAGATACCATCAAACCTTGTTGGTTTAATGTTAAACCGCAAAAACAAAATGGCCGTCCTGCCAACAGTGTTGCCAGATGTCAGTCAAGTGTTCTCCCCAAATCAGCAATCAGTTTTTTATACGTAGTCGGTCCCAAAGTTCTGTCATATATGAAAATACTGATAAAATAAAAAGTACCAATCCGTTTTTAAAAATTTATATATCGATTAAAAATACAATTATCGAAGAATCAAAATAACATAAAACCATTCAAAATGACCTCCCTTGCTTTTAATAACGGCCATCAACCGCGGCGGCCAGTCGTCTATCGCAGCACGCACCATATCCATGTCTATTTCAGCGACTGCTTTAACTATGGCTGACTTCAGGCTCTCCAAATTTTTATGGGGCTTAGCACAGACCTTGCTGTCTAAGACCTGCCAAATTTTATAGTCCAGAGGATTAAGGTCCGGACTGGAGGAAGGCCAATCTTCGTGTCTTATAAACTCAATGTTTTGACGTTCAAACCAGGCTTGAGTGGTCTTGGCTTTGTGAGCGGGCGCAGAATCCTGCTGGAACACAAAGTGATGTCCTGAAAATAGTGTGTTGGGCAGGTCTTTGACGTACCGATCCAAAACCGTCTCTTGGTACACTTTTGCACTGGTTTTGACACCCTTTTCGCAAAAATGAACCTCAGTTGGCCCATAGTAGGAGACTCCTAACCAGACCATGACTGAAGAGGGATGATGCCCATGTTGCACCCGCGGAACTTTGTTTCCTGCTTCTTCAGAGCTGGTAGCGTACACTCTATCGTTTTGTTTATTATACTTTTCTTCTATATCAAAAAATTTTTCGTTTGTAAAAAGTATATCGCGGTGCCGGTTTTTCGCGTACCGTTTTAACAACACCCGGGATATTTTGAGTCTAATTTCTTTTAAACGGGCATTAAGTGCCCACTCTTTTTTTTGTATGCTCGCAGCTTAAGGTCTTCGTTTAAAACCTTTTTGACTGTTTTTCTACTAACCTTCATCTGCAAAGCCATAAGTTTCTGTTTTCGGACAGGATTTCTTCGTATGCGCTCCTTGATCGCTTTGATCACTGCTGGTGTTCTTGCGGAGCGAGGCCGGCCAGTTCTTTTCTTGTCCTCAACACTAGAGACTTCAGTGTACCTACTTATAGTACGATACACAAACCTAAGCGTTATTTTAAATTTTTTGAGCAACTTGAAAATGGTACTCGGCGAGTGCCCGCAGCGATGCAACGCCAAAACTGCTATTCGGTTTTCTTTCAAAGTCCACTCCATCGTGAAAAATCGCGCCAAATGATCATTTATTGTTTTAAAATAATTGTCAAACATTCAAAAACGGAATGCAATAAAACTTTTCCAAATTCGTGTTCTAAATTCAAAAATAATATGCCAGTGACAGAACTTTGGGACCGACTACGTATATGCAAATATTTTTCAAAAATAAGAACTAATTTTCTCCCTAATCCCCCCTAAATTCAGATTTTAAGCAAAAAGCATCAAAATAACATCAAGCAAGAAGTACTTTTAAGCCATTTTTTGCAATACTACGCAAAACATTATATTAAAGGTGATAGCGTTAAAAACTAGCGAAAATCCCGAAATCCCCAAAAACTATCATCACAGCTATCACACAAAAAAAAACAAATAATTTCCCATAAAAATAAAACTAAATCAGGAGAAGTCTCGCACAATCTGGCATCACTCGCTGTTAAACTTATTCGGCTACGTTCGGGAAAACGCAGAATTTATCGGTGACGTTTTATTGTTTTAATATTTTAACTTTGCGAAGCAAACGGCGTGGAAAGGAACGCAATGGTATTAGATGGTCTTGCAGTTTCGGCACATTTTCTTTGCTATATACTTGCATATATAAATCAGATCTCTTGGGGTAAGCAGAACGTTAACGGCCAAAAAATACTGTGGATCGTACACTTAACGCACAACGAAGCGCTAAAATAACGCATCCGTAACGCAGTGGTCTGTCAGATCCATACTAAAAACATCAATCCTCATACTAAAACCGCTCAACCGCTGCGCTGTCGACAGATGCGTTGCAACTGCGCTATTTTATTCTACGTAGTATGGATCTGACAGCGTTACGGATGCGTTATTTTAGCGGAGCGTTGTGCATTAACCTACGGTCGCGATCTGACAAATGCTTCAGGGCTTTATCAGAAAAATCGTGTAGAACTATAGTGACACCGCCTGTTGTACCAGTGTTTCTTGTACCATGTATTCATTTGTGTACAATGAATTGTTGAATAAATTAATTCTCTTTCATTCTCATTGCCTTTTACGCGTGAAATAAATGGAATGATGTTAAGCATCGGAGGCAGAAATATCCATATAATTTTTTACTGAAGTCAAAAATACTTACAAACCCAACTAAACACGCGGGCATAACGCTAGTCCCATACAAAAGTTCCAAAGGTTCCCTCCAGGGTCCTCCCAGAAATGATTTATCAAGAATTCCCGCGGGCAAAGATGAAATCTCAGATAAAAGTAAGGAAAATGTACGGGGAACAATGGAAAGTAGGTATCTCTCATAGTTTGATAGAAAGAAATTAATATAGATGCGTGATGGACCGGGCCCCAAGTCTGCTATTGTTTGCCATTGTAACGCCATCAAAACTCAACTGTCATTGCCTGAGATACAGGTTTATCCTAGTTCAGGCACATGATACACTTAGTCTTAATAATGTTCTAATTTAGTACACATGTAATATGTGAAGTAAGTCTTTAATAAATCATTTTATTATTTATTATTTACTTCAAACTGAGATTCAATCGACATCCAACTGAAACGATTTTTAGATTGTGAAGATTTTCAAATATGTAGAAAAAATAAAATCGAAATGAAACTTCAACCATTTGAAAAGCGACCGCTATCCGCATCTATAGTTTTCATTGCATTACCCCTTCCTACAAAACCATACCTCATTAGTTCCCAGACGTTTGTTTTGTGATATCAACTTGGTATTCGGATGATAGAGTTATATAATAAGTATACTTATAACAAAGAGATCTGTTTGCGATTTCTTTTTGTACGTAAATAAATACGTGTAAAAAAAATGGCGGACAGATGGACAGACATAGGTACTGCGAACTCTCAGTAATAGCAAAGAGTACTACTATAAGGTGTAAAAATATTAGTTGCAAATATTTTAACGGGTGAATAAGCCCATTATACTGAATAACTTTCCCCAAGAAACATAGGTAGAAATATGAAAAAAAAATTTGGACCTCCCATAGAGTTGACTCGCTCGGCTGCTACATTTTGTATGGGAGGACCAAATTTTTTTTCATATTTCGACCAATGTTCCTTTGGGCAAGTTGTTTAGTTTCATGGGCTGGTTCACCCCTTAAATATTAGCAGCAATTTTTTTTACTACCTATATAGCCACTTTCTCTTTCCGTACGGGACACCGAGTCGTCCAACGACCCTATGGTTCTCGGTTATTAAAAGGGTCCCGTTTTTACGCTTTAGGTACAACACCACCGCTTAGACGACTGTCGTTACACAACCACATCAGAAGCCTGCTACTCGTAGAAGGCGGTTGAAAAATTCTGACACTAGGGTTCATCGGGTCGTTGGACGACTCGGTGTCCCACACGGAAAGAAGAAGCACCACTGCCCTTGGCACTATATCTTAATCAGATACAAAAATTCAAAGGCCCCGATAGCATCGGGGGTGTAATGGGGAAACTTGGCCCGGGTCGTCCGTTGTCCCCTCCCTCCCCCCACTAATAACTTCTCCTTGGGAAAAATGCAAAATCCATTACTCCCATGCGTTGAATAACAATGTGCTGATACAGTGGTCTCGATTCTGGCAATCATTTTAACGATTTTTTTGACAGTTATAATTTCTTAGCAGATGGCGTTGTGTTAAGATGAGACATTTGGGCTATTTAAAAAATAACTATCAACAATTACTATATTTCCAAGGTACATTTTGCGTTATCTATTATGCACTTGAACATTTTGAACAATGGCAAAAAATAACCATATTACTTGTGCAAATTATTTATGACCTTGTTTTAAAAAGTAGGCATAGCGTAATATTATAAAAATTTAGTGTGATATTATACCTGTAGCACAGTAAATTTTTTATTGCCACAGAAATAATACAAAATATTCGTTACGTAGTGACCAAAATATGAATTATTCCTGTCTCTTCAATATATTGATTAAAGAAATGTTCGCAAGAATTGAGGCCAATATCCTGCCTAATACAATGCTTGCATAGCTTTTTTGTTATGGAGATAGAATGTGACAATTTTGTGTAATAAGTTGTACGGGATGGGATGACGAGAATTTAAGAGAGTAAAAAAAAATTGCTGCAAATATTTTAAGGGGTGAACCAGCCCATGAAACTGAAAAACTTTCCCTAAGGAATATGAAAAAAAAAAGTAAAAAACTACGTACCCATGATACTTGTTTACGCGAAACCGGTTGGGTAATGAAAATAAAAAGTGAATCTATTACAAGGTTTTGTTTGTTTACAATGACCATCTAGATTTTCTTGAAACTTGTTTTTAAACTGCCGTGCCGTGTGACGCCGGCTTAGAATAGCATCACCCCACATCCTCCCCACGGGTGTTGTAAGAGGCGACTAAGGGACTAGAGAGTATTGGTGTATTACAATTTTAGGCGACAGGCTGACAACCTGTCACTATAGTGATACATATGTTTTTTTCTGAAACAACCTTGGAAAAGAATCCTCAAAAATGTCAGACGTTGCGATAGCGAAAGTATTCTTACGGCAGTTACGCTCTGCCTACCCCGCAAGTGATAAAGGCGTGATATATGTGTGTATGTTTTTAAACTAACGCCATCTATTGACGCGTAAAAAGAAACTTGGTCATTCAAAATCCAGTCGGTTTTTCTTATAAAGAGGAGTTCTCACAATCGATTTCATATCATCAAAAGTTTGCCCACGGTTTCCCGCCCCCGGATCGGTTTTGCCCCGTTTCCGGTTTTATGGAGCCGCTAGTTCGAAATTCGAATGCTGACATTTAAATTAGAAAGCCTGAGAAGTTAGGTGCCCGAGGTTTTGTATGTGCAGATATGGATTTGGTTAGTGTGATGCTAAAATGAAGTAGCATCACCCCATTTCTTTCCCGCGGGTGTTGTAAAAAGCGATTAAGGGATTTGAGGGCTTCGTGCCCTTAAGCGGCCGGTTGACAACTTGTCACTATAGTGCTACACTAGTTTTTTGTAAAGGCCCTTAAACTAGTATTAAAATTTGTTACGGAGGCGTTAGCGACCGTATTTTTACGGCCATTATTGCTCTGCTGCTTATGTATGCATGTAACAGAAATAATAAAATAATACTCACACTTAACGCTTAGGGGAAGTTAAAGACACACACATACACACACACACAAATCACACCTTTATCCCTGACGGGGTAGGCAGAGCGTTAACGACCGTAATATTACAGTCGTGATCGCCACGTCTGACAATTGTTGAGTGTCGTTTGAGATAAGTCGTGTATCACTATAATAATAGGTTGTCAGTTTGTCGCCAAAAATTGCAATACACAAGAAACCCTCGTCCCTTAATCGGCTTCTACGACACCCATGGGAAAGAAATGGGGTTATGCTATTTTAAGTCGGCATCACAGGGCAAAATTTGCAAGTTTCCTAAATAAAATTTGTCCTGAATCCCTGCCTGTGCTTACAAAGTTCGCGACTAGTTTAAGAACGCAAACCGTCGAATTAACTTCGGCGCACGATTGAGGACGATATATTCTCAAAGTTGGCAAGAATTTATCTGCCCCAACTTGAATTAGGTGCCTCGAGTTGCCAGATGTAGATTTTGCGGGATTTTGAGGACTTTTTTGATAACTTTCTTTTTATGTGTCAAATACTGTTTTGAATGTACAACAAAAATGTCACTTATTGATACTCACTATACATTTATGGATTACTTATCGTCAGTCGCCTTATGTTGACTTCAGTTTTTTCATCTTTTATGAAACTGAACAACTTTCCCTATGAAATATAATTTAAACTATGAGAACATTTTTGGACCTACCATACATATTGACTTGGTCGGTAATTTTGTATGGTAGGTTCAAATTATTCATATTTCAACCTAGGAGAAAATTATTCAGTTTCATGTGCTGAATCCACCCTAAAAATATTTGCAGCTATTTTTTTACACCCTATATTTTAGAACCACCCTATATCTGGCAGCCCCGATCGTGGGGGATAGAAATTGGGAATTATATGGGTCGTTCTGATCGTTACAAAGTTCACATCGAACATTTTATTCAGCGTGACTTCCATTACAATGTATTATTATCACGGAGAATCATAATGTATTAGGTACTTTTTGCCGTGTGATGCCGGCTTAGAATAGCATCACCCCACATCCTTCCCGCGGGTGTCGTAAGAGGCGACTAAGGGACTCGTGAGTATTGGTGTATTACAATTTTTAGGCGACAGGCTAACAACCTGTCACTATAGTGATACACATGTTTTCTGAAACAACCTTGGAAAACAATCCTCAAAAATGTCAGACGTGGCGATAGCGACCGTATTCTTACCGCCGTTAACGCTCTGTCTACCCCGCAAGGGATAAACGCGTGATATATGTATGTATGTATATTTTAAATTTTCTAGCATAAAAGATATTACAAAAATTTTGTTATTTGTTTACGAAAAAAAATGTCAAGCTGATGGCAAAAAGGTTGTACGAACCGAAAAACATTGTACTAACTTATAAAATATAACGCCATAAAAATAAAAAATTGTACTTGACAGTCCTCGCACTTTTTTATAATTTCATACCAGATGGCGTTGTGTTAAGTTGAAATTTTGACATTTGGGTGATATTGATGCTCAACTAGAAAAAAATACATGTCCGTGTATATTATCTTTTTTTAGTTAAGTTCACTGACATCTATGTACAGTTGAATATAGTTTGGAAAATTTCCCAAAGTAAATAATAGCAGTCTTCTATCAGAATAAACTAATTTCGCAATGAATTAAAAAACGCGACGTGACGCCATTTTAAAATAGCATCACCTCATTTATTTATGTACTAAGTGACAACGACTACATGTGCATAACAATTTTAGGCGTAAGGTTGACAACCTGTCGTTATAGTTAAACGTAATGTGTGTAAGTGTGCAAAGAGAGATTCATGTAGACGCGTTTCAGAAGGCACGTTAAATCGTCGTTTCGTAACAAAATCTCACTTAAAACATTGAAAACGAGTTTCTCCCCACAAGTAATGGGCCATTACTCAATCCCGAATCTCCCTTGGTGAATAATTTCGCCGGAAGAAAAATCATTCTAACACAGCTAATAAAATCAGTAAGTCTAAGCTATTATCATTGCAACGGGAGGCAGATTTATCACCATCCAATGCTGAATATATTATACCAGGTTTGGGGGATTTGCCCCCCTACTGTAAATTATTGCCAGGTCCTCCTATTCGAACTGTAAGGTATAAAGAACTGCAAACATTCTAAGAAGTCAATGAAACTGAACAACATTGAGACACAAGTCTAACTATGAAAGAATGTCTTTCCAGACAAAATTTTGTCTGCTGGCTTTGTATGGCGGGTTCAAAATTTATTTTTAATTTTGACCTATGTTCCTCTAGAAAGTTGTTCAGTTTCATAGACTGGTTTACACCTAAAACAAGCAAGTTATTCGCGTTAGGTATACAGGGTAATTTTTTGTGAGTACACAAACTTTGTAGAGTGTTTTTACTCAAGATTCTGAACAAATTAAACTAGGTTTGGGGGGTTTGCCCCCCTTACTGTAAATTATTGCCAGGTCTTCCTATTCGATCTGTAAGGCGTAATAAATCAGCTACAAATATTTCAAGTGGTGAAGCAGTCAAAGATTCTGAACAACTTATACCAAGGAACAGAGATCGAAATAAAAATTATTGCCCATACAAATTGACTTGGTCGGCTAATTATATTGCATGGTGGTCGATACTACAGGCGATACTTAGTACATACATACATATATGACGCCTTTATCCCTTGTGGGGTAAGCAGAGCGTTAACGGCCGGACGGTCGCTATCGCCACGTCTGACATTTTTGAGGATTGTTTTCCAAGGTTGTTTCAGAAAACATGTGTATCACCATAATGACAGGTTGTCAGCCTGTCGCCTAAAAATTTTAATACTTAGTAGGTAACTAAATATTAGTAATAAGTAATCGTGTCCAACAACACACGGTGAACTGTTGAGATCTTCTTTTCAGGTTAGACCCCGAGTCGTACAACGACCCGATGAACCCTGGTGTCATTGTTTTTCTCTAAAAGTACTAATTGATAGTGGATGTACTTTGAAAAAGAACTTTTTGAATCTGGCAACACCACCAATGGAAGAGGGTAGAGCAAAACATATGGTGTGGTCTGAGATTTGGGTCGAAACAGGAACCTTGGTATGCGGTTACGAGGGATACATCCGGACTGGCGAATCCCACTCCTGACGTCCGTTAATGCAAAACAAAACTTAGCGGCGGATCGCACACTTAACGCTCGACGGAGCGCTAAAATATCGTAGCGGTCTGTCAGATCCATACCAGAAACGTCACTCCGAACGCGAGATAATCGCGAACAATACATAAAAACATACTCTTCATAATGAGAACCTTCTTTTTTATTTTGAAGTCAGTAAAAAAACAGTCGCTACCATTTTGAAACTCAAATGAAATTTCCCCATTTTCAATAAATCTCTATAATTTTACCCATCGAAGCGGAATTGGAAGGATATTCGCACCAATAGATAACAACTTTACATTCTAAGAGGGAAGAAATAGAGTTGAGAAATGTATAACAGCTCTCTTTCTCTTTTGGTGTAGGACACCGAGTCGTCCAATGACCCGATAAACCCCGGTGTCAGAATTTTTCAACCGCCTTCTACAAGTAGCAGGCTTCTAACATGGTTGTGTAGCGACCGCCGTTTAAGTGATCATAGACAGCAACCGGGACCTACGGCTTAACGTGCCATCCGAAACACGGAACCATCTTACTTACGGAGAATCGGGTGGTTTAGCCCGCAATGTCATAACCAGACTGGGAACAAATTCACAAAGTGATAGATATCGACTTTGTGAGTCACCCACCGAGAATCGAACCGGGGACCATCTGCGTGAAAGGCAGTCGCTCTACCACTGCGCCACATCGGTCGTCAATGTATAACAGATAATTTTAATACTATTACAGCTACAATAGTCCACTGCTGGACGTGGGCCTCCCTTAATTGGGGGGTATTGCCATATTCACCACGCTTGGCAGGCGGATTTCGAGCGCAGTGCAAAATATAATCTACAATATTTTGCCTATTGCCTTTTACGACACCCACAGGCGGAAATGGGGTGATGCTATTCTAAGCCGGCACCACACGGCACAATAATTTTGTAACCGTAATTTTTCGATCGTTAACGCTCTGCCTACCCCGCAAGGGATAAATGCGTGATTTGTGTATGTATGTATGTGTGTACATTTTAATACACATGAAACGCTCAAGTCTCTTAACTGCCTTTTCCTGATTGCATGTGAATGAGAAAATCTATACGTCCAATATTACGTCAAAACACATTAATCCGAAGTCAATAATGTAAAAAAGGTTCGTGGGCTTTGCCCCCTCCGACTAGGGGGGGGGTTTCGCCCCACTTTCAAATATTCCCGTGGCGTCTAAGAAGTTATTTCGACAGGTATTTCTCGTTAATATTGGTGCCGTTTTGTTATAGAGCTGTTGAATTTCTCAAGACCAATTTAAGATTGCTGTGTGATGCCAGTTTAGAATAGCATCACCCCATTTCATCCCGCGGATGTCGTGTCGTAAGGCGATTAGGAGACTCGATGATTTCATGTAGATTTAGGCGACAGGTTGACAACCCGTCACTATAGTGATACACATTTTTCTGAAACAACCTTGGAAAACAATTCTCTTAAATGTCAGACGTGGCGATAGTGACCGTAATCTTACGGCTGTTAACGCTTTGCCTACCCCGCAAGGGATAAAGGCGTGATATATGTATGTGCATATTTCCAACCTCAAGAATAAATGATAAAATGCACAGATAGGCAGTCCATATATCACGGAATGAAAACAAAATGGGCCGTATATTAATGTCGTATAGAAATACGCCATACGGTGTGTTTGTGATTAGATTGTTCTGTAAGAGAAAATGATATTTCGGAAGTTTCTGGAAGTTTCCGGTATTGAAGAACAATAAGCGGGAAAGTATGGCTTCTTGTTGAGTTAAAAGCGAATATCACTCTTGAACTCCTTTGCTGCGTGTTTTTGGCGCGTCCGCAACGCATGCGTCTGAATGAATTAATTAAATTCCTCACACAATTAATGTCAACGCTAAAGTAACGCGTAAGCTTGCGCTGATTGACAGACACGTTACTAATGCATCAACGTTCTTTTTTTATGGTAAACTCCGAATTCACATACCCTACCTTATTCCCTAGTGGGGTAGGCAGAGCGCTAACTGACAAAGATTGTGGGCTGTTTCAGATGATTCGTGCATCACTGTAGTGACAGATTGTCAACTTGTCGCATAAAATTCTAATATACATGAAACCCACGAGTCTCCTGATCGCCTCTTACGAGATCCGCGGTTTGATATGGGGTGATGCAATTCTGAGCTGGCATCACACGGCATGACAGACGAATAATTTCTGATTTCTCACGAACTAAAACTAGGTCTTAGAAGGTCTAAATCTTGATAATAATCTAATTACGCGTAGCTTAGCTACATTTCCGTAGCTTTTGACTACGATTCTGCTACGCCGTAGCAGATAACACAGGCCTACAATGGTTTTCCCCTTTTATATCTAAATACCGTTTTCAATAGATTATGATACACTGATTATGGGAAAAATAGTAAAAAAAATCCATCACGTCAGTTTTTTTTTTAATTCCTAGACTTAGATTTTGCTTAAAAACGCCCGGAGAGTTCAGTAAAAAAATAAATTTTAAAAAATAAATCAGTTAAATCTAAATGTTACTACATTTAATGAATCTATTAGTATAATTAATATAATTTCAATTCATAATGTGTTAATCACTACATGATAAGTATGAGAAATGTCTTTCTTACGCTAAAAATGGGTAATTTTAGGCTTGCTTACTAATGGTCCTATTATTAAGAATTGACGACCTATGTGGCGCAGTGGTAGTGCCACTGCCTTTGACGCAGAAGGTTCCGGGTTCGATTCTCGGTGGGTCACTCACAAAGTGTTTATCACTTTGTGAATTTGTTCCCAGTCTGGTTAGGACATTGCGGGCTGAGCCACCCGATTGTCCGTAAGTAAGATGGTTCCGTGTTTCGGATGGCACGTTAAGCCGTAGGTCCCGGTTGCTGTCTATGATCACTTAGACGGCGGTCGTTACACAACCATGTCAGAAGCCTGCTACTTGTAGAAGGCGGTTGCAAAATTCTGACACTAGGGTTCATCGGGTTGTTGGACGACTCGGTGTCCCACACGAAAAGAAGAAGATTAAGAAATAAATAGATTGTTAAGTACCCTTATTGTATGAGTCATTAGGAGAGGGTGAATGAAGGTGATAATAATGGTTTTTGGTATAAATACCCACAACATTTTAAAAATATTACAGTTGCTTTACGCACTAGACAAATTACAGTCAGACGCATTACAGTGGCTTTAGACATTAAGCTGGGTATGATAAAACAGATTGTGAAAGCTTTAAATAAAGAAGAAGAAGGTTTTAAATATCTGCGTACGATTTTTCTTTCATTGTCAGATGCTAAACTGAAAGAAGGAATTTTTGTTGGCCCTGATTTCATTCATTCATTGGCCTCACACGTCTGTGACAGACGATTTAATCAGTGTCTGAGGCAAGACTTTTCGTGGCTATATAAGCCAATGCGGGAGCGGCATGACTTTCCGCACGCTCTACAAGTGAAGGTGGTATTAAAGACTGGAACATGCATGTACAGGTGTCGTTTTTGCCTTTTGTTGGCGAGACCAGAGAACCAGGCGTCGTCGTGAGACTTACGCCCATCATATACACGCTTTCGCCATTCGTCCCTATCCTCAGCAAGCTTCTCCCAGCTTTGATGGTCGATGTCAAACGCAGCCATATCCCGCTTGGCGCAATCTTTGAAACGCAGCATGGGTCTTCCAACCCCTCTTTTGGCGTTAGCTACGGCACCAAGTAGGACACGCTGTCCCTGATATAAGAAAATTAATAAAGGATGAAAAATTCGATGAAAAACTTTCACACATTGAGCTTGCAGGATGGAAATCTTTTAAGGAAGTTGTGAAAAAATTCTTAGGAAACAGAAAAAGCCTTGACTATAACGACATAGTGGCCAAAATGATTATAAATTTTGGCTTGATGGGCTGTTCTATGAACATTAAACTTCATTTTCTGAATTCGCACATTGACTACTTCCCAGAAAATTTAGGAGCCGTTAGCGAAGAACATGGTGAAAGATTTCATCAAGACTTGAAGGACATGGAAAAGAGGTATCAAGGAAGATAGAATACTAGCATGTGGGCGGACTACTGTTGGCTCCTGAAGCGAGAAGAGCCAAACCGAAAATTTAAGAGAAAATCGCAAAATATAAGCTTCGCAGAAAAAAGAACAAGACGTTCACAAAGACGAATAACATATTTTCGAAATAAGCACTTATTTATAAAATATATTTTGATATTATTTATTTTTTTACTAAGTACTTTCAAATAATTTTTTTTTTTGTAAATAAGGGTACATTTTTTTAGCCGTTTTCTATCTTTGTCGATTATGAAAAATCTGGACGTGATGGCGAAAAACTAATTACATATTCGTGATCAGAGTGTCAAATTTATCCAGAATCAGTCGTCAGATCGAAAAGGGGAAGTTGTGACTTGAAATTTGTAGGCCTGTGTAATCAATACCATAGTATGAACATACGTTTTTTCGTTTCTAGGCCTGTCTGTCCTCAATCACGAAACGGATTTTGATGCGGTTTTTTTAAATAGTAAGATTGATTTAAGCGAAAAGTTTATTTAAATGTATAATAAAAACAGGTATCTTGTCGTCGAAAAACGTTATTTAAAAAAAGAAAAAAAAAAGAAACGGAAAACAAGCAGTTCTATCTTCTATATGTATTTTTATGTAGGTTGAATGTAGGTAAAATATCGCAGCGGTTTGTCAGATCCATACTAGAAACGTCACTCCTCGTACTAAAACCGCACTCGAAGGACGACGCTACGATAGCGCTGCGTCAACAGCGGTTGACAACCTGTCACTACAGTGATACACGAATCATCTGAAGGGCCCTCAATACTTGTCAGACGTGGCGATAACGACCGTAATTCTACGATCGTTAACGCTCTGCCTACCCCGCAAGGGATAAAGGCGTGATTTATGTATGGCCTAAGCTACCCTAGCGAAGTAAGTAGTAAGTATCGGCTTGTGAAAGCCACAATGCTCGAAATAGGCACACATACATACATACATACATATATCACGCCTTTATCCCTTGCGGGGTAGGCAGAGCGTTAACGACCATAAGAATACGGTCGCTATCGCCACATCTGACATTATTGAGGATTGTTTTCCAAGGTTGTTTCAGAAAACATGTGTATTACTATAGTGACAGGTTGTCAGCCTGTAGCCTAAAAATTGTAATACACCAATACCCTCGAGTCCCTTAGTCGCCTCTTACGACACCCGCGGGAAGGAGGTGGGGTGATGCTATTCTAAGCCGGCATCACACGGCATAGGCACACATAACCTCAAATACTCTCGTAGGTGCTTTCGATATTAACCCAAAGCACATTCCATTATATTAATTGACGGCTTAAGCCAAATTGGCTTGAGTCTAGCTTAAAATTACCACCCGACCAGTGGCGCCTTGAAATAAAAATCCGGACTGACTAGTTTAACTTTTTAAATCCAAACTATGTATGAAATGAGATCATTCACTTAACTTGCAACTCTTGCAAAATATGAACGATTTTATTGTCAACCATACTTAAAGATTTTGAAATTGACTTTGGTTTATGATAAAAAAAGACATATTTATTGGAGGAAATACAGTACAATAGAGTAAACAAAATGTAACATAAGTTTTTTAAAAAGATCATCACTTCACATCACATCACACAGACCATAAACATTTTTCAATGAGATTATAATGAAAAAGATTTAACAGGTCTCTCTCTTTTCGTGTGGGAAACAGAGTCATCCAACGACTTAAGAGGTAATTTGCTTAATAATAATATAATGATAATAAGCTTGGTTGTTTGTGGTAATTTTGATTACATAATTATTCATTCATGAGTTTCGAACAATCAATGCACTAGGTACTGTCACCTAATTAATTATTTGGTTTTTGCATACATTAGTAAAAAATTTTCTTCTGTTGTAGGCGCCACTATTCTAACGTTTAATCTTAAGCCGAAACTAGTCGCTAGTATGATAGTGGAGGCGTGACTAGAATATAGGTCGAATGAGTGAGTTATAGTTTGGAATTCGGGAAATTCTTACATGAGCTATATATATACGTACATACTAACAAAAATCAAGCCTTCATCCCAAGCGGGGTATGCAGGGCGTTAACGATCGCGAACAAGCGTACATGAGTTATGGTTTAGAAATTTCGTAAAATTGGGTATGATAATTTAAAAAATATATAAATTTCAATTTATACATTAATTAGGCCTGTAGCCAATCTAAAACATCTTTAATCTAATATAATAATCTGTCTTTTCGTGTGGGACACCGAGTCGTCCAACGGCCCAGTGAACCCTTGTGTCAGATATTATAATTTCGATCGTGATGTTTTAAGTCTACAAACAAACGGAAACCTAATTAACGTAGAACCTTATACAAACTACGGTACGTAAAGTGGTTTACACACGTACTTTACGATTTTGCGGGATTATTCCGGTGCATTCTGAGTATTTGCGATTTTAAAATAGCATCACTCCACATCCTTCCCGTGGGTGTCGTAAGAGGCGACTAAGGGACTCGAGAGTATTGGTGTATTACAATTTTTAGGAAACAGGTTGACAACCTATCACTATAGTGATACACATGTTTACTGAAACAACCTTGGAAAACAATCCTCAAAAATGTCAGAAGTGGCGATAGCGACCGTATTCTTACGGCCGTTAACGCTCTGCCTACCCCGCAAGGGATAAAGGCGTGATACATGTATGTATGGATGTATTTATGTATGTATTCTAAGTATTTCAAGGAGTTCCAGAAAATGTGCAAAGTTATCTACCTCAGTCAGAATTCAAATGTAGAAGCTACAGTCTACAATGCTTCACCTTTCAACTGCCACTATCTGTCATTGTCAAATAGATATGACTAGCATGTCAGTTGAGCTACTTTTTAAAACGATACGAAGAGATGACGTCATGTCTCTCTAGTTTCGATGGTGTCATAACACTTACTTCAATATTATTTTTCTGTTTATCAATTTAAACATTAAATATTTCGAAAAACTTATGGAGTATGTAGTATTTTTGAACAATAGTTTTAAGCGTACAACTTTTGTATTTTATTAATGACCCAGTCATGTAGCGAATAGCGAAAAGCATCACCCCACATCCTTTACCGCGGGTGTCGTAAGAGGCGACTAAGGTACTCGAGGGTATTGGTGTATTACAATTTTTAGGCGACAGGCTGACAACCTAACACTATAGTGATACACATGTTTCCCGAAACAACCTTGGAAAACAATCCGCAAAAACGTCAGACATGGCGATAGCGACCGCATTCTTACGGCCGTTAACGCTCTGCCTACCCCTCAAGGGATAAACGCGTGTATGTAGCAAATACAATGTAGTGTATGTATAATGTAGGTGAAATATGTTAGAACTCAATTGTATTTTTAAGAATAAGATCTTTTTGTACCATATTTCTAGCAAATAAATTATCGTTATCATTATCTCTATCATCATTACCGCAATACCTAATGACGTGTCTGAAAAGCCTTAGGGGTACAAACAAACAAAAACTTAATTTACAGATAACATCGCGGGTAAAGTCTAACGTATGAAATTACCGCGAGTCAGTCATAATTACCAACCCTTTGCATATAGATATATATATAGTAGATTAATATGTACTGGAAGTGACAGATTTGTTCTTAGTTACAATTATAAGTGTCATACAAAAAGTGTGGTGCCGGCTTTGAAGAGCATCATCCCAATTCTACGCAACGCAAGAGCATACTGTGTTGAAATAATAAACTGTTTTCGGAAATAATTCCTAGATGGCAGCATACGTATTTTAAAACGCGCTATCAAAGTGTTTTCGCACGCAAGAACTAATTATGTCTTGAATTAGAAAAATAAAGTCTTTAAACCAAATGTACAACTTTTATATTTTATTGATGACCCAGGAAACTAGCGAATTCCCGAGTTGGCCTTCAGATTTCAAAGTTCTGTCACATCTAGTGTCTCTATATCAGTGGCAACATCATAGTGCGATGAACACGAGCCTGTAGGAACACTTCGAATAATGAACCCGTGGTGTGTCGTCAGGACCCCCCCCCCCCCCTTTCCCCCCCCCCCTGCCCCCCCCTTGTCGATCTTTATGTTCCCATATGACGGGGGGGTTACTAGGGATGTCGCTTTTATATCAAACTAGTACTAGCCGTTGTACAGGGTGTAAGAGACGGTGTGACAAAAACATTGCAGGCGTGATCAGACCATGAAACTGAACAACTTTTACTATGGGGGCTATGTAGGGAAACGAAAAAATTTTTTCGAGTTACCATACAAAGTCAGTCAGCTGAACGGGAATTTCGTATGGGAGGTCGAAAAAATTTTCACGTTGCCCAACATAGCCGCCATAAAAAAAATGTTCAGTTTCATGGTCTGATCACGCCTGCAAAGTTTTCGTTACACCGTCTCTTGCACCCCTTATATGCTGTTAATCTTTTTTCCGGCATGTATTTATTATACATATTAAGCCTGTCAACTTAAATCATCCTGTCTATTGAAAAAATCGCATTAAAACCCATTTAGTGACTTTAATATCTCTGGTTCTGACAAATTACTGAGATAACAGTCGGATCACATAGTAAAAGCGAAAACTGATGAAAATGGATGGTTCTGAAGTGGCGGATAATTGTAAAACGCTGAACTCTCTCTCTCTCTCTCTCTGTCTCTCTCTCTCTCTCTGTCTCTCTCTCTCTCTCTGTCTCTCTCTCTCTCTCTCTCTCTTTTCGAATGGTACGCCGAGTCGTTAAACGACCCAATAAACTGAAACTCGAACATATCACGTCATTGGGACATATCACGGCTCCTCACGATTGAAAGATGGCTCCGCGTTTCGAAGGGCACGTTAGACAAGTCCATGTTTAATAAAATTCCGCAATCTCCTTAAAAACCGTATATAAAAACACAACACACACCAATACATTACTCTCGAGGCATGAAATCAGCGGCCTTATATATCTAGTTAGCTAAGATCAAATATAAAAAAGCAGAGAGAGCGTTGCGCTTACTCACTTTTCACACAGACACACATATTTCTGTGATAATGAAGTTTCTTTTCTTTGCTTGCTACATTTTTTACACAATTTCTTGACCATAGTACTCTTGGTATTACTTCTAAAAGCGGTTTCTTATAAATAAATAAATTACCACATACGAACATACATATATCACACCTTTATCCCTTGCGGGGTACGCAAAGCTTTAACGGCCCTAAGAATACGGTCGCTTTCGCCACGTTTGACATTTTTGAGGATTGTTTGCCAATGTTCTTTCAGAAAACATGCGTATCACTATATTGACAGGTTGTCAGCCTGTCGCCTAAATATTGTAATACACCAATACTCCAGAGTCCCTTAGTCGCCCCTTACGACTCCCTCGGGAAGGATGTGTGGTGATTCTATTCTAAACCGGCATCACACGGCACTCGCTTAAAAATATTTGACTCTTTTTTTAGTATCGCTCCGTCTACATAACTTAAGATCTAGCCAGCTATAAAGGAGATCGTCTTAATTTGGCCCGAGCTAAGCAATTAACTTAATGTAGTATCTAAGCTGTACTGTAATGTAGTGTTAGTGACTTAGCGTGCTTAAGTGAATGCCAGGACACGTACCGTCTCATTGACTTATGGTTTTTGCCGTGTTTTAACAAAAAATTGCGAAACTTTTGTTTGAAACGGGAAATTGAATAGAAAAATAATAAACATGGTCTATAATGTAATAAGGTGCAGTAAGCATTTTGAACTGTCAATCTCTATCCACAGTGAGCCATATACAAAATAAACGAGTACTTTGACAGCAGCGTCACTAGCTATTTTTTAGTATATAACGTGATATAACTAAATCATTACTGTAAATTTTAAACGATTGTGGTTGTTAACACATACATATATATACATACATATATCACGCCTTTATCCCTTGCTGGGTAGGCAGAGCGTTAACGGCCGTAAGAATACGGTCGCTATCGCCACGTCTGACGTTTTTGTGAATTGTTTTCCAAGGATGTTTCAGAAAACATGTGTATTACTTGACAGGTTGTCAGTCTGTAGCCGAAAAATTGTAGTACACCAATACTCTCGAGTTCCTTAGTCGCCTCTTACGACACCCACGGGAAGGATGTGGGGTGATGCTATTCTAAGCCGGCATCACACGGCACGGTTGTTAACACTCTCTCTCTTTATGTGAGGGACACTTGAGTCGTCCAACGACCCAATAAACCCTAGTGTTTACTATTGTATTAGTATACGAAGTAGAATCAAGGTAGACAAAACCTTTGACAGCCACCCTCAGTGCTCTAGTTTAGCCCTGATCATCACGCTTGCATGTCAAAATATCGGGAACTCAATAAAATTAATTCGTGGGTTCAATTGTAATGTAAGTCCCTGTCATTTCATCTGACGGCTAACATTATGAGTTTTTACTACGAGCCAAAATTTCCCAAGGGAAAACGAGTAAAAACCAGCAGTTAAAACATAGGCAGACCGGATAAATAGAGACATGAAAGAAATAAAGAAGATTTTCAAAATCCGTCTTAATACGGCATCAAGCAAAGCAAGTAAAGTGATAAAACTCACCCGTCCAACGGACCACAGATACATACCTCAATAGGACTTCACTTACGAACAAGTCATCATTCTCCTTGCCTTATCCCGCTTCTCTGCCGGGGTCGGCTACCTAACGTAGGGGATTTGACGTGAAACCAAGTTTTTAATCAGAGCGACTGCCATCTGACCTCTGCAACCCGCAGGCTAACCTGGCCCGAAACCTAAGTTAAGTCACATTTAAGTATCATCTGAATTCAAAAATTTGAATGTGGGTTTCATCACGATGTTTTTTTTTCCTTCACCGTTAAAGCAATCGGTAAATGAACGTGAGTAAAAACACATTGGTACATGGCGCGTATCGAACTCGGGTCTCACGATTGTAAGACCGGTGTCCTTACCACTTAACAAAAAAAATAATAATAATACAGCGTCATCTATGTACGTTGTCGTCGTCGTCGTCGTCTCAGCCGATAGACGTCCACTGCAGGACATAGGCCTCCCCCAAGGATCTCCACGATGATCGGTCCAGCGCCACCCGCATCCAGCGGCTTCCCGCGACCTTCACCAGATCGTCGGTCCACCTTGTGGGAGGCCTACCTACGCTGCGTCTACCGGTCCGTGGCCGCCACTCGAGAACTTTCCGGCCCCAGCGGCCATCGGTCCTACGAGCAATATGCCCCGCCCACTGCCACTTGAGTTGCGCAATCCTTCGAGCTATGTCGGTGGCTTTGGTTCTTCTCCGGATTTCCTCATTTCTGATTCGATCGCGGAGAGAAACTCCGAGCATAGCCCTTTCCATTGCCCTTTGAGTGACCTTGAGTCTTCTTATGAGGCCCATTGTTAGCGGCCACGTCTCAACTCCGTAAGTCATCACTGGCAACACGCACTGATCCCAGACTTTTGTCTTGAGGCACTGCGGTAGTTGTTGAGAAGAGAAGATGTTACGTAGCTTCCCGAACGCTGCCCAGCCGAGTTGGATTCGACGATTGACCTCTTTTTGAAAGTTGGACCTACCCAGCTGGACTATTTGTCCCAGGTAGACATACTCGTCGACAACTTCCAGAGTAGGGCCCCCAACTGTCAGAGTAATGGGTGCAACAAGAGAGTTTGACATAACCTTGGTCTTGTCCATGTTCATTTTTAGACCCACTTGTTGGGAGGCTCTATTGAGGTCATCGAGCATTGTACCGAGGTCCTCCAGGGTTTCCGCCATGACCACGATATCGTCGGCAAAACGAAGGTGAGTCAGATACTCGCCGTTGATGTTGATGCCAAGTCCTCTCCAGTCCAAAAGCTTGAAGACGTCTTCCAGTGCTGCTGTGAACAGTTTCGGTGATATTACATCTCCCTGTCTCACTCCTCGCTGCAACTGGATAGGTTTCGAGTCCTGGTCCTGAAGTCGAACTGACATGGTGGCGCTTTCGTACAAGGACTTCAACACTTCGATATACCGATAGTCAGCTTGGCACCGCTGAAGAGACTGAAGTACGGCCCATGTTTCGATCGAATCGAAGGCTTTTTCGTAGTCCACAAACGCGAGGCAGAGTGGTTGGTTATACTCTTCAGTCTTCTGTATAACTTGCCTCAGCGTATTGCCTTGCGGCTATCAGATGCAAGGAATTTCTAAAAACGACGTTGACGCTGGAGCAATGCAATAACTTGCGTTGGCTTCTGTCTCTATTGCACTTGTTATGGTAGATGCGATATACCTATCTCTTTTGCAGCAACGGTCGTAAGATGTGGAACTCATTTTAGGGCCTAAAGTGTCCAACGTAAATGGGAACATTAGAAAAGGAAGACCTTCATAGATTAATTTATGTAGATAAAATTAGTAGTTGCCGTGTGATGCCGGCTTAGAATCGCACCACCCCATTTATTTCCCATAGGTGTCAAGTAAGGGACTCGCGTGTTTCATGTGTATTGCAACAACTTCTCGACCTCTTCCAATAGCTCGGGCTTGGACGATACGATTCTGCCATCGTCGGTCTTTAGCTTCGCTAGTTGGCTCTGGCCTATCGACAGATCTCTAGCAAACACCTTGGAGCCTTTGTTGCGCTCAATTGCCTCTTTAATACGGTCAGTATTAAATTGGCGTATGTCGCGGGTCAAAGACTTAGAGATCTGCCTATTGAGGTGCCGATATTGGGAAGTATCCTCCGACGACTGCAGAATCATCTCGCGTCGTTCCTCCATGAGCCTCGAAGTATGGTCTGAGATTTTTTTGGTTCTGTTCGTACGATTGGGTTTGAAGAACTTAGAGCCAACCGTAAGGACAGTTTCCACGACCCTGTCGTTATAGTCGTCCACGTCGATACACTCACCCAGGCAATCGAAGCGGTTTTGCAGGTGGAGCTGAAAGCTCTCAGGGTTTTGGATTTGGGCAGGTGCTGGTCGGAGCGTAGACTTCATCAGACGTGATCTCTCGGCTTTTACATTAAGATTCAACGTGCCTCTTACCATTCGGTGATCGCTACCCGTTTTGAACGAATTGATCACAGAGACATCGTTGAATATCCGTTTTTTGTCTGTCATGATGAAGTCTATCTCATTTTTGGTAACACCGTCGGGGCTCTTCCAGGTCCATTTTCGATGCGGCCGTTTCCTGAAGAACGAGTTCATCATAAAGAGTCCCTCCTTCTCCATGAAGTCGACCAGCATTTGACCTCGGCTGTTCCTCACCCCAATACCAAATGGCCCAACTCTCAGTTCGTCACCGCAACGATTGCCCAGCTTAGCGTTGAAATCCCCCATGACCACCGTGTAATGAGTCCTGGAGGTATGAATGGCTTTGGATATGTCCTCATACATTGCCTCCACGTCCTCGTCGGGGTACTTCGAAGTTGGGGCGTATGCCTGTATGACCTTCAGCGAATAACGTTTAGTTATTCTGAGTATAAGGAATGCCACCCTATTTGAAATACTCCCGACCTGTACTACGTTGTTCACGAGGGACTTGTGGACGATGAACCCGACACCACCTTGGGACAGATGGTCGCCCTCCCGGAAGTAGAGCAGGTTACCTGACTTCAGGGCTATCGTGTCCTCCCCCTCTCTTCGGACTTCGGACAGTCCCACTATGTCCCACCGTAACCTGCTCAGTTCTTCCTCGAGTTCCACTAACTTCTCTTCCGTCCGCAGTGTGCACGCGTTATATGTTGCCAGGGCCAAGGTCGTTCGGCGAGGGATCCACGCCGCCCGGGGATTCCTAGCACCCCTGGTCTCGGAGCCGGGTCGATTTTCGCCTGAATCTGCCCGGCCACCGGGGCCGCCGGGCACTTGGGGCCGATTTCTATTTGTAAAATCCATAAGGGGGGTACGGGCCGTCACCCACCACGCTGGCCCAGTGCGGGTTGGTGGGGATTTGGTTGCCAGAGCCTCGTTAGTAGTCCAGCAGGGTGCACCGCGAGCAGGAGAGGTTGGCTTGGGGCCCGAGAGATGTAATTTGGGCCCCCTTACACCCATGTACGTTGTACGTTGAAAGATTTTCAGTATGCAAAGTCTACGTCGCTGCTCGGTCTATGGACGAATCCTTTACATTTTATACTCGAGAGTTATGGTGCAGGCAGTAAATTTTATTGGGTGGAAACTTGGCCCGCTTTTCATCTGCACTGCCGTGCGTTTCTGCGATTTGCGATTTTTATTTATGAGAGCTAAATTCGCCTTAATTTATTGAGGTTATCTGTTAGCTTTAGTTGCTATTGCAGTGTTATACAATTCGTTTCTTGCGTAATCATTTATTTTTTGATTTATGAAGTCGAGAGAATAGTCCAACGAACCCTAGTGCCTTCGTTTTTGAGGCGCAGTTCGATAATATTGCTACCTTTTCCTCTTAGCGAATAGATCCTGGCACTTTAATGTATTTGGAGCAGTTTTGCTACTAAAATTGACGTACATTATTCATAGAATCACGCCTCTTTCTGGAGGGGTAGACAGAAAATTCATCTTCCGCTTGCCTTCTCCATTCATCAAACTTTCTACACATGCTTGTTGGTTTAGGGTACTCTTGACCTTTCTTTATAGTGTCTTCTAATTTTACATACATACACAAATTACGCCTATATACCCAGCGGGGTAGGCAGAGCGCTGACGACCATAACATTACAGTTGTTATCGTCACGCTTGACAAATGTTTGAGGGTCTTTTCCGATAAGCCGTGTATTACCATAGTGACAGGTTGTCAGCCTGTCGCCTAAAATTGCAATACACATTTACGACACCCCCGGGAAAGAAATGGGGTGATGAATTTTATGTAAATAAATTAATCTATGTAAGTCTTTCCATTATAATGTTCCCTAAATGGGAACACTTTAGACCCTAAAGTGAGATCCACATCTGACCTCCGTTGCTGCAAAAGAGATAGGTATCATACATCTACCATAATAAGTGCAATAGAGACAGAATCCAACGCAAATTATTGCATTGCTCCTGCGTCAACGTCGATTTTCGAAATTCCTTGCATCTGATAGACGAATGCGTAACGGATGCGCTTAAAACCCACAGCCACGGACGCAAGGTGTGCGATCGGCCTAAAGTATGATCAAACTGAACAAACTTCCTATTTCCCCTGAGCAAATAGTGGTTACTTCAACTTTATCCAATGAAACCCAATAGTCATTATTCAACCACGCACCCCAGGGGCCGTAAGTCTTAAGATTTCACGAAAAAAAAAACTTTCTAAACAAAAGAGAAAAAAGAAAGATTGATGGTTTAACCTCGTCGTACATGCATAAAAGTTATATGAGACACACGGACGGCCCGTTCGGCGAGTGTAGGCGCATCGCACACTTAATGCACGACGGACCGCTAAAATATCGCAGCAGTCTGTCAGATCCATACTAGAAACGTCACTTCCCATACTAAAACAGCTCAGCCGCTGTGACGCAGCGCTATCGCAGCCTCGTCCGTCTTGAAACTTACTTTTTCAGCATGCTGTATCTTTTGAACACGACAAATCAGATTCAAGTTTCCTTAGTTGGATTGCACACTAAACGCACGACGGACAGCTAAAATATCGCAGCGGTTTGTCAGATACATACTACAAACGTTACTTCCCATACTAAAAGCACACTCGACCGGCGACACCGCGATAGCACGATAGCGCTGTGTCGACAGCGGTTGAGCGGTTTTAGTATGGGGATTGACATTTCTAGCATGGATCTGACAGACCGCTGTGATATTTAAGCGCTCCGTCGTACGTCAAATGTGCGACCCGCCTTCGGTCCCTGGCCGACGTTTGACATTTTTCCCTTTTTTCAATCAATTTTTTTTATTTATACTACTTTATGCTCGCCGTTCTTCCCGGCCGTATCCCCCTTCATTTCCTCGCGTTTCGCCGGAACAAAGCTCGCAAACACTCCCCAACAACAATGGCGGATCTATCAATCAATACTAAGGTATACGTGTCCAAGTTGCTTCGGATAAACACTTTGTTTTCTTACCTTTTGTATGATAACCTTACATATTGATGTTGGTAGGCGAAATATAAGGTGTCATATTAGCTGCAAATATTTTAAGGGGTGAATCAGCCCATTAAAATGTAGCAACTTTTCCCAAGGAACATACGTCGAAAAATAAAAATTATGGATCTTCCATACAAAACTACCAACCGACCAAGTCAATTTCTAAAAAGAAACTCATAATTCGACTTATGCTTCTTGGGGAAAGTTGTTCAGTTTCATAGACTGGTTGACCCCTTAAAATATTTGCAGCAATTTTTTTTACACCCTGTATAAAGGCATTAAGTCGATATCGTAAGGCGGCTCTTACACATCCGTTGCTGCGCATTTTAGCGTATCCGTCTGCCTGATAAGCGACGTTGACGCAAGAGCAACGCAAACACTTGCACTTGTAACATCTGTCTTTGTTACATGGTAAATATACCATTTAATGATGAATCTATGACGACTGATGTGGCGCAGTGGTAGTGCGACTGCCTGCCACGCAGAAGGTTCCGGGTTCGATTCTCGGTGGATCACTCACAAATTTGATAATTATCACTTTGTGAATTTGTTCCCAGTCTGGTTAGGACATTGCGGGCGGAACCACCCGATTCCCCGTAAGTAAGATGGTTCCTTTTTTGAATGGCACGTTAAGCCGTAGGTCCTGGTTGCTGTCTGTGATTACTTACGGCGGTCGTTACACAACCATGTCAGAAGCCTGCTACTTGTAGAAGACGTTCGAAAAATTCTGCCACTAGGGTTCATCGGGTCGTAGGACGACTCGATGTACATACATATAACACGCCTTTATCCCTTGCGGGGTAGGCAGAGCGTTAACGGCCGTAAGAATACGGCCACTATCGCCACGTCTGACATTTTAGAGGATTGTTTTCTAAGGTTGTTTCAGAAAACGTGTATCACTATAGTGACAGGTTGTCAGCCTGTCGCCTAAAAATTGTAATACACCAACACTCTCGAGTCCCTTAGTCGCCTCTTACGACACCCGCGGGAAGGATGTGGGGTGATGCTATTCTAAGCCGGCATCACATGGCTGATCCGACGACTCGATGTTTCACACGAAAAGAAAATAGAGTACATAACCTTCATTTTTAGTCGGACAAAATAAAACATTCACGTCTTCCTTTACAAGCTAATATGAATACCATAATAATATATACGATTCGGTATTATCACACTCAGACACCCACCCAACAGATTTGACATGACATGACGTATAAAGATACCGGGATACCGGTTTTCCGGTTACATTTATAACCGGTTAACCCGGTCTTGAATTTTACGCGTTTGAAGTTATCGTAAGTACCGCTTACTTATTTTTGGTATCCCTATTTTACCAACATTCGATTCGTATTTTGATGAAAAAAATTAAATTACTGTTTAGGAAACGACTGTGCCTGCGCCTTTATCTCTTACGGGGTAGGCAGAGCATTAACGGCCGCAAGATTACGGTCACTATCGCCACGTCTGACATAATTGAGGATTGTTGTCCAAGGTTGTTTCAGAGAACATGTGTATCACTCTAGTGACAGGTTGTCAGCTTGTCGCCTAAAATTGCAATACACACGAAACCCTCTAGTCCCTTAGTCGGTTTCTACGACAACCACGGGAAAGAAATGGAGTGATGCTATTCTAAGCCGGCATCACACGGCACCAATTGTATTTTGATCAAAAAATTTAAATTACTGTTTAGGAAACGACTGCGCCCGCTGCAACTCATATTCCTGTGGGAGTGAGATGATTTGACAAAAAAAAAATTGCATCAAAATCCGTTCTGTAGTTTTTAAGTTTTAAGCAAACATACAAACAGACGCGAAAAGCGACTTCGTTTTATACTATGTAGTGATATAAATTTTGGAAACCCGGTTTTGATTTCCCTAGCAGAGTACATCACTCTGTGATTTATTCGCACGACTGTACCTGTGTGTACGAAGAAAGACAAACATACGTAATCAATTTTATTCATGTATGTACAATTTATATTATGGGTTTGGGGGTGTTATTTATTTTATTATGTTTTAACATGTTCCTATGTGTTAAAAATTTATCTACATATATCTCGCCATTATCCCTTGCGGGGTAAGCAGAGTGCTAACGGCCGTAAGAATACGGTCGCTGTCGCCACGTCTGACATTTTTGAGGATTGTTTTCCAAGGTTGTTCCAGAAAAAGTGTATCACTATAGTGACAGGTGGTCAGCTTGTCGTCTAAAAAATGCAATACACCAATACTCTCGAGTCCCTTAGTCGCCTCTTACGATACCCGCGGTAAGAAGGTGGGGTGATGCTATTCTAAGCCGGCATCACACGGCATATCAAATTTATCTAGCTGTCTTAATATCGTGCTCGATTTATTCTTGCTGTAAGCAAAAATAAATCAATAAGTCGTAATTATCAATAAGAGCATTCTCAAAATTGTGAAATTATTATTATTATTAAAGTTATTTGTCTTTTCTCTATACAAGCACGTTTTTTTTACTTTGCATATTGTTATAGGAAAAAACGTGTATTACTATACTGACAACCTGTCACTATAGTAATACACATGTTTTCTAAAACAACCTTGGAAAACAATCCTCAAAAATGTCAGACGTGACGATAGCGACCGTGTTCTTAGGGCCGTTAACGCTCTGCCTACCCCGCAAGGGATAAAGGCGCGATATATGTATGTATATCGAAAACTAGTGTACTGACTCAATGATTTATTATTTTAAGTTTACCGGGTTTAATGTTCTTAACTATACTAATATACACCCGAGGTAGTTCACAGTAAATTAGTATTGATTAGTCTCAGAGCAAGGAATATTTTCAGAGAGACCCACGAACAATGAAATGAAACTATAAAAATCTGGACGCAGTTGGTCCTGATGAGTTTCTGTCATCCAAATAGCTTACTGCGATTCTTGTTCCTTCATATAAATTTAAATAACATCCTCACGGATTACTAGGTTGTTCATATTCAGAAGGCTGCTTTAAAAATACTTGTGTTCTTGCATCGTTTTGCAATTGGAAGTAACGAAGTTTGGTTCTAATTAGGGCATCATCAAAACACTTTCTTCTAGGTTAGCTTGTACCTACGTGTCTTTTTCCAGAGATACTGCCATGGAACTATTTTACCGACTTAAAAAAGGGGGTTCTCGGTTTGCCCTGTATAAATATATATACATACAGTGTATGTATAAATGTTTGTATGTGGTTATCTCGCGTTTGGATGAGCCGATTTTGATGTGGTTTTCAGGTAAGTATTTGTCAAACTCAGAAAAAGGTTTTAGTTTTAGGCATACCAACCGACAAAAATAGAGGTTCACATTTTTTACATCAGTCAGTTCTCTTTTTAAAAAGTCATTTTTGTAACATGTTCAAACTGTTCTTTATTTTTGGCGACACTTAGCTTGCTCGTAGGGTTGCCTCTGCTGATTTCCTTGCTCTATAATGATTAACTACTAAGGAAACTGTACTAAGTAAAGTAGGAATCCACTTCAAATAATATTGAAATACTTTGAAGAATCACTCAAACCCCTTAATTTCGTAGTTGGTTATGAATTTATAGGAGGATTTAGAAAGTCATTGCCTCCTTGGTGTAGTAGTATGAACTTTGGACTTACGAATATTTTCTTGGTTCACATCTCAAAGAATGACACTACTGCTTAAAATTTTACCGTTATAGCCATAAAAAGTGGTTGCTGTCTATGATTACTTAGACGGCGGCCGTTACACAACCATGTCAGAAGCCTGCTACTTGTAGAAGGCGGTTGTAAAATTCTGACACTAGGGTTCATCGGGTCGTTGGACAACTTGGTGTCCCACGCGACACACACAAAAAGAAGTAGCCATAAAACACATGGATCTCCCCCGGTTGGGGGGTATCACAATACTCAACACACTTGGCAGGCGGATTGGCGAGCGCAGTGTAAGATAGATAGTTATTCACAAGGAAAGCTGCTGAGAATTCTTAGGATTCATCCCTTTGTGAAAAAAATAGTGTAGTGCTGACATTAAACAAAGAGTCAAATCAAAAATTGTGGGCTGAACCACCCGATTGTCCGTAAGTAAGATGGTTCCGTGTTTCGGATGGCCCGTTAAGCCGTAGGTCGGTTGCTCCCGGTTTCTGTCTATGATCACTTAGACGGCGGTCGTTACAGAACCACGTCAGAAGCCTGCTACTTGTTGAAGGCAGTTGTAAAATTCTGACACTAGGGTTCATCGGGTCATTGGACGACTCGGTGACCCACACAAAAAGAGAGAGAGATCAAAAATCAAATCATCCAATTACTTATTATGATAAATAAATAAATAGTAATGATATCCACTTCAAGACAGTCCAATTAAGAAACAAACTGAAGTCCAATTTACCAAACAGTCCAATAAAGATCTCTACGTAAATACGAATGAGAAAAGATCCATTCTGGCGGTTCTCACGCTTGACGACCGTAACGGTCGGTGCTCCTACCCTACGTACATGTTGGCAACTGTTGTCAGTGTTGCCAACATTCTCGTTTCTGTGCTCGCAACACGAGGTCTTCAAAAATCAAATAAATCCGACAACAATAGGTGATATACGACAACATCGGAAAATAACAATCTTCAACATTTCAACATTGTTGGCAACAGTTGGCAACAGTCGCCGACATTTATGTAGGAGCACCATAAGACATCGCCGACAGACAGTGCCGTGTGATGCCGACTTAGAATAGCATCACCCCACATCCTTCCCAAGGACGTCGTAACAGACGACTAAGGGACTCGAGAGTATTGGTGTATTACATTTTTTAGGCGACAGGCTGACAACCTGTCACTATTGTGATACACATGATTGCTGAAACAACCTTGGAAAACAATCCTCAAAAATGTCAAATCTAGCGACAGCGACCATATTATTACGGCTGTTAATGCTCTGCCTACCCCGCAAGGGATAAAAAGGCGTGATATATGTATGTATGAACCATAAGACATGATCACATCAGCCTATAGCAGTCCACAGCTGGACATAGGCCTCCCCCAGGGTACGCTACAATGAACGATCTCTCGCTTTCGCCATCCAGTCGCTACCAGCCGCTCTAGACAAGTCATCGGTCCATCTGACCGAAGGGCGTCCAACAGTACGCGGTAAGACATGCGTCTGTCAAATTGAAGGAAAATTGAGATCCCCTATCTATACTTAAAACTGCAGAAACAACGGCGTCTATTACACTTCAGCGCAGCGTTAATTTTGCGCTGAAGTTGTATATGCCGTCGTTTCTTTCGTTGAAATCTGTCAATGTTACGCTTAAGGCTAGGGGAATTGACATTTTTAGTACGCATCTAACAGATCGCTGCTTTTTTGCGCTGCGTCGTGCGTCAAGTGTGTTCCTCGCCTATTATTATGTTATAGATGTTATAAGCCTATCCTTTTTGCACCAACGGACGTCAGATGTGAGTTTCGCCTGTCAGAGCCATTTAAAGAGAGTTTTACGTTCAGCCGTAGACGTTAACTTTTACGTAGCCAATCAACTCTTGGTATTGATTAACTAATCTTTATTCAAGAGGATTTCCTTTGTATCATCAATACAATGTAGCTAACGCAACGGTTCCCGGTTCGATTCCCGGCGGGGCACTCACAAAGCTGATATTTATTTCTTTGGTTTTTTTTTTTGGTCTAGACTCTCTCTCGCTTTTCGTGTGTGACACTGAGTCGCCCAACGACCCAATGGTCCCTAGTGTCAGAATTTTTCAACCGCCTTGTACAAATAGCAGGCTTCTGACATGGTTGTCAGAATGGCAATGAATGAGAATTTAATGAGAATGATATGGTCAAGACATGTTAGGATATTACCACATGATTGTCCTTAAGAAAGATGGTCCCGTATTTCGAAGGGCACGTTAAGCCGTAGGTGTTGGTTGACAGTTGTCTATGATTACTTAGACGGCGGTTGGTACTCAACCACGTCAGAAGTCTGCTACAAGGCGGTTGAAAAACTGCATAACTTGGGCGTATAGATTCAGAACCTTAGTTCTGCTTGTAATATCATAAATTTTAATAGATTCGTCTTGGCGGATCGCACACTTAACGCGCGACGGAGCGCTAAAACATCGCAGCGGTCCGTCAGATCCATACTAGAAATGTCAATCCCCATACTAAAACCACTTAACGTCAAGTGCGGTCTTAGTAAGGGTACTTGGGGAGTGACAATTCTAGTATGGATCTGACAGACCGCTGCAAATTTCAAATTCAAATTTTCAAATTTCAATCGTTTATTTCCAAGTAGATTCACAACGAATTCTTTCAGAAAGTCAAAAATTTACAATACAATACTGTCGCTAAAAATAAATTAGTCATTGTAAAAAAGAGAAAATTGTCAGACACAATTTTCTCTTTTTTATAACAATTTTATGTTCCTAGTAGAAACGCGGCACGAGTGGGATAAAAAAGGCACTGCCTCGGGGCCGGCCAGGCTGACCACACAGCATGTAACTTACTAGCATGTAGCTATTAAAGTAAATATTTCAAAAAATATATTTACATGTGTCATGTAAATCAGCCGGACCCCCTGAACAGGAAAACCACCCAAAAACCTGCTCAAAAGTGCTCCTATTCTCAATTAACAATTTGTACCAGAGGACCTAAGCTACCCTAGCTAAGATTTAAAATATATTAATAGCCCAAAAGACGGCTACGCTAAAATAAAATAAAAGTACTACAGTAGATAATTCTATCTGTTTCGTCTTAATTAAGTCTTCCTTTCTATTTATGTCAATTTTAAGTTCCATGCACGTCCCGATTTGGTATTAAAAATGACTGCATGTTTCTTGTGCTGCGCTGGAAAATCAGAGGACCATGCCTCTTTGTCATTAACGTAATCATCTAACTTATAATAGGCTTTATAACATAATGTTTTCTTAATAATAGATTTAAATTTACTCTCAGACAAACTTAATATATCTTCCGGTATTTTGTTATAGTATCGTATACTTAAACCTTCAAATGAAGTCCTAACTTTAGCTAGTCTATGCTTAGGTTGATCTAATTTATTTTTACTCCTTATATTACGATTATGTCTTTCATGATTTCTTGTGAAAGTATGAATATTCTTTCTTACATACATGATATTTTCATAAATATATTGACATGGCACAGTCATAATATTAATTTCCTTAAACAGTTCTTTTAGAGAATCACGACTGCCAAGTTTATAAATAGCTCTAATGGCCCTTTTCTGAAGAATAAATATTGTTTCAATATCAGCTGCGCGACCCCACAGCAAAATTCCATAGGACATAATGCTGTGAAAATAACTGAAGTAAACAAGTCGTGCAGTTGCAATATCTGTAATTTCTCTAATTTTACGTACTGCATAGGCAGCTGAGCTTAATCTTCCCGACAAAGATGTAATATGAGGGCCCCATTGAAGCTTTGAATCAAGCGTAATCCCTAAGAAAACTGTGCTGGCAGTAAATTCTAATTTTTCATTACTAAGCGTGACATAATTATTCAAAGAATGTACTACATTTGGCAAAGTGAATAATACACATTTAGTTTTTTTCGCATTTAGAACTAAGTTATTTGCAGTAAACCAACTATGAATTTGTCCAAGAGTGTGATTTACTTCGTCATAATTATGCGCTCGTCTATCAACCTTAAATATAAGGGATGTATCATCAGCAAATAATACAATTTTGGACAAATTCTCTACCATGTAAGGCAAATCGTTAATGTAAATTAAAAATAAAAATGGTCCTAATATAGAGCCTTGCGGCACACCAATTTTAACACGAGATCCCTGTGATTTGGTGCCGTTTACTTGGACCTTTTGCGTTCTATTATCTAAATACGAATTCAGAAATTTCAGAGCTACGTTTCGAATACCGTAATGTTCTAATTTTACCAATAAAGTTTCATGATCTACGCAATCAAATGCCTTAGAAAGATCACAAAAAACACCAATGGCGTCCTTTGATTCTTCCCAAGCATTAAATACATGTTTGACAAGAGCAACACCAGCATCTGTGGTACTACGTCCCTTTGTAAAACCGAATTGCTGGTTGTGTAACAAGTTGTTGCTATTAAAATGGGACAGCATTTGATTGAGTATGATCTTTTCAAAGACTTTGCTGAGTACGGGCAGAATAGATACAGGCCTATAGTTACTGGGATCTTGTTTGTCGCCAGCTTTAAACAGCGGAACTACCTTGCTATCTTTCATTAAATCAGGAAAGATGCCATGATCAATACATTCATTGAAGATATCTGACAAGTATGGTGCTAATATATCGATAATTGATTTACAGACTTTAACTGACATTCCCCATAAGTCTTCGGTGCTCTTAACTTTAATCTCGTTAAAAGCTTTTAAAATATACTGGGGAGTCACAGGACTAAATTTAAATTCTGAATTGCAAGCATCTACATTTTGTTTAAGAAAAGAAGATGAGATTGAAGGTGAAGAGTTTAATGACTCAGTTGTTTTAAGAGGTATATTTGTAAAGAATGTTTCGAATTCCTGTGCTACATCGAATTCCTGTGCTATCTGCGATATTTTAGCGCTCTGAAAATGTAAGATGAAACGTCGTGTAACGTGTAATGAAGATATTTATTGCATAACTTAGTCTGTCATTTTCTTCCGACTGAAGAACTTGATAAAATACCAGAGAGACCCCTAAACACCCTAGACCCCTAGGCCGCTTTGTGATGCCGGCTTAGAATAGCATCACCCCACATCCTTCCCGTGGGTTTCGTAAGAGGCCACTAAGGGACTTGAGAGTATGGGTGTATTACAATTTTTAGGCGACAGGCTGACAACCTGTCACCATAGTGATACACATGTTTTCTGAAACAACCCTGGAAAACAATCCTCAAAAATGTCAGGCGATAGCGATTGTATTTGTACGGCTGTTAAAGCTCCGCCTACCCCGCAAGGGATAAAGGCGTGATATATGTATGTATGTAAGTATGAGACCCCTAAATGAGAAATCAATACAAAAACATCTCGGAAAAAGCCAATATTTTTTATTGAAGAAAAATCCAGATGAAATAATTTTAATAAAGAACGCTAAGGGGCATGAAACCATCCAATACACGTTGCCATGACAACGGAGAGGTCTTCTATAATAGGGATGGAGGTTTTTTATGATATACAGGGTGGAGCCAAGTAATTATAAGTTAAGGTCTCTCTTTTCGTGTGGGACACCGAGTCGTCCAACGACCCGATGAACCCTAGTGTCAGAGTTTTTCAACCGGCTTCTACAAGTAGCAGGCTTCTGACATTGTTGTGTAACGACTGCCGTCTAAGTGGTCATAGACAACAACCGGGACATACGACGTAACGTGCCATCCGAAACACGGAACAATCTTACTTACGGACAATCGGCTGATTCAGCCCGCAATGTCCTAACCAGACTGGGAACAAATTCATAAAGTGATAAATATCAACTTTGTGAGTGACCCACCGAGAATCGAATCCGGAACCTTCTGCGTCAAAGGCAGTCGCACTACCACTGCGCCACATCGGTCGTCAAATTAGTTAAGGTGAAAGGCTCAGAAAGCTTCACGGAGAGGTGAGGTTAAGTTCGGAATTTCGTAATTATTCCTGAAAATCTGCGTAAAGTGAGACTGAATTTTAGTATTAGTTCAAGATATGTGCTACAAATCTGAAGAGCCTAAAAAACGATTTGATAAAATTGTATCCATAGAAGTTTTTTACAAAAAGCTTTAATTTTGCGGTTTTGGCTTATTCAAAGTAACCTATGATTCGGGCCAAGTTAGCCTTCGGCTTAAAGAGGTCAGATAGCAGTCGCTCTGTGTAAAATCTTGGTTCCACGTCATATCCCACAGGTAAGGTAGCCGACCCCGACAGAGAACGGGATAAGGCAAGGAGAATAATGATGATGGCTTATTCAAAGCCCTGAACTAACAATTTGACTGAAATGTCAAATTTTTTAAATTCAGTTTACCCCTCAAAAGACGTTTTTTTTATTAAAACACCCTGTGTACGAAAGCGATATGTAGCGTGTGTTATAATAAAACATTATTTGGGTCAAGTGTGTGTTCGTTCGTATCTCTAGAGAAGAAAATCTCTGTTATGAGTATCCATCCTTCATTTCATGAAATGTGATAACAGATCAGATTATACAGGATGTTAGGGATATCGTCCCGAATACTGATAATGCGAGCAGATCATGGTATTGAACAACTTTCCCCTAGGAACATATGTCAGGAAACGTCAATTCTTTTTTGGATTCCTATAGTAAATGCAGTCAACTGATCGCCATTTTGTATGAGAGGTCGAAATTTTTTTGTCGTTACCTGACATATGTTCCTAGGGGAAAGTTGTTCAGTTTCATGGTCTGCTTGCACCGTATCAGTATTCGGGACGCTGTCCCTTGCACCCCGTATATGTCTAACACTAGTGGGCACTCGCGGCTCCGCCCGCGTGGAAGTCGGTTTTAATCCCGTAGCATGCCACAGGAACGTTTTTTAGGGATATTATTGATCCTATGTGTTAATCCAAGTTACCTTCTATCAATATGCCAAATTTCATGAAGATCGGTTCAGTAGTTTTAGAGTGAAGGAGTAACGAACAAATAAACATCAAACTTTCGCATTAATAATATTAGTAGGATACACCGCGTTTCGGAGAAAATGCATTAAATTGGAGGTGTTGTTTAGGATAGCATCACCCCACATCTTTCCCGCGGGTGTCGTAAGAGGCGACTAAAAGACTCGAGATTATTGGTGTATTACAACTTTTAGGCGACAGGCTGACAACTTGTCACAATAGTGATTGAGTTTTTTGAGACATGTTTTCTGAATCAATCTTGGAAAACAATCCTCAAATGTCAGACGTGGCGATAGTGAGCGTATTCTTACAGCCGTTACCGCTCTGCCTACCCCTCAAAGGATAAAGGCGTGATATATGTACGTATGTATGTTGTTTATGGCAATGTCGTAAAACGGTCTCTCTTTTCAGCCGTAGGTCCCGGTTGCTATCTATGATCACTTATTTATTTTATTTATTATTATGGATGGACTTCTACCCATTAAGGGTAATTCTGCCAGTGTCAGTAGTATAGGATTCCAGCGCAGCTGCGCCGGGTGGTGGTTCCTGCAGAGGATGATAGTGTCATCTACAGGATCCAAGGGCCTCCTCTTGATGCCATCCGGAAATGTGGAGAAAACTCTTCAACTTCAATTATTGATTTAATATTTGCAATAAGGGCTCTTCACTGATTAAAATACTATCCAAAATAATCACTGAAGACTTGAGTAAATATAAAATAAAAATTTGCAATTGAAAATTACGTCTTTCATTGACGGATGAAACAAAAGAAGAGCTGCTGTCTATGATCACTTAGACGGCGGTCGTTACACAACCATGTCAAAAGCCTGCTACTTGTAGAAGGCAGTTGAAACATTCTGACACTAGGGTTCATCGGGTCGTTGGACGACTCGGTGTCCCACAAGAAAAGAGAAAAGAAAAACAGTAATTTTCTAAACTTTTCTATAGTTCGTTCAGTAATTTACACTTTAACCTTAAAACCTACGGATTTAAAAGAACATCAGCATTTCTGTGGTTTCCGTTAAACGGATTTATTTTTAAATGTGTTTAAATCCTGTTTTAATTCATCACAAAACCTACGTTTCTTGTTATTTTTACGGCCATTTTTAGTATTACTACAACAGCAACACCAGTCCACTGCTGGACACGGGCTTTGCTTAGGTGGACTGCACACTGAACGCACGACGAACCGCTAAACTATCGCAGCGTTGTGTCAGATCTATACTAGAAATGTCAATCCCCATACTAAAACCGCTGAACCGCTGTTGACGCAGCGCTATCGTCCGTCGAGTGCGGTTTTAGTATGGGGAGTGACGTTTCTAGTAAGGATCTGACAGACCGCTGCGATATTTTAGCGGTCCGTCGTGCGTTAAGTGTGCGATGCACCAATTAAACGGATTGCCATACTCGCCATGCTTGGCAGGCAGATTGGCCAGCGCAGTGCAAGGCGTTATTGATATTCACAAAGAACATTGCTGTCAATTCCCTGAGTCCCTCTTTAGTCGCCTTTTACGACACGGATAAATGGGGTGATGCTATTCTAGGCCGGCATCACACGGTATTTCACACCCAGAAAGTATTGGTGTATTACAATCTTTAGGCGACAGGCTGACAACCTGTCACTATAGTGATACACATGTTTTCTGAAACAACCTTGGAAAACAATCCTCAAAAATGTCAGACGTGGCGATAGCAACCGTATTCTTACGGCCGTTAACGCTCTGCCTACCCCGCACGTGATAAAGGCGTGATATATGTATGTATGTAGAAAACCTGGGAACTTTACATCCGGTATTCTGTTAACCTACATGAGACGGAAGTCAGTAATTACGGTACATGTGAATACGTCTTAATTAGGGCTTCGAGCGTATGCTAAGATGTGGTTACACGGACGGATTTGGTTCTTAAGAAGTCTAGTGGTAGACGTGGGTTCATTATCTGAGGGTTTTAGATTCGGTTTGTATCGAAAGGGGGCATAATGGTTTTGTTAATTTCTAATAACATACAGGTGTATAAAAATGCCGCAAATATTTTAACGGGTGAACCAGCCCATGAAACTGAACAACTTCCTCTAAAAACATAGGTCGAAATAAGAAAAAATAATTGGACCTCTCATACAAAATTACCGACCGACCAAGTCAAGTTTTATGGAGTGTCCAAAAAAATTTCTCATATTTCGACCTATGTTTCTTGGGGAAAGTTGTTCAGTTTCATTGGCTGATTCACCTCTTAAAATATTTGCTATTAATATTTTTACACCTTATATCAAAGTTAGTTATATTGATACCTACTAGACAAAATTTATTTTCTTGAAAATAAACTTTTCCGTTTATCTCAGCGCCTTCTATTCCGAAACCGGGCTAGGAAATTTCCTATTGGAGACCAAACATTCTCGTTTGAAATATATTCTCAGTATTCTGTTTAAACATGACTTAGATTACGCGTTTGAGGAGGTTTAAGCTAGAATTCATAATTGTACAAATGTATTATTTTATAACTGGTTGTGGGAGTACGTCGTGTGACAGTTCTATACAGCCCGTATGGGTTTTGATAGATCGAAAAAACTAACTGTCAAGATTGTCTAGTTTCCTGGTACACAGTCTGTTTTTAGTGTTTTTCGTCATACATAAATATCGTTTTCTCGTTTTTTCGCTTTTTCAACATTCATCAAACTTTTCTTAGATGCCCGTCGGTTAAGGGTACTTTTGACCTGACCTTACTTTAGAACATCGCCTTTATTAAATTTTACAAAAGATTTTCTACGTCTGATATTACGAGTATGCCGTGTGATGCCAGCTTAGAATAGCTTCACCCCACATCCTTCCCGCGGGTGTCGTAAGAGGCGACTAAGGGACTCGAGGGTATACCGTACACGGCCGTTGGCGCTCTGCCTACCCCGCAAGGGATAAAGGCGTGATATATGTATGTATGTATATTACGAGTATGATATTTTTTTAACTTACTTACCTACAGTCTTTCATTGTTACTTACAAATTTTTACCTTGTTCAGATCAAAACTCCACTGATGTATAGAAAAGACACTTACCTGCAAATAAACAAAAACTCATAAATATTGAATGACAGCGTTAAATAACTACATTCGATAAGACCAATATTTGGGAACAGTAATAAACCACACACATTATTTATAAGGTAGCTCCTTTTCTGACTGGGTCCATATTGTTATTTTAGTATGGGTTGTATTAGGGGTGCGACTTTAGTAATAAAAAAAATCGATTTTTTTAAATAATCGATTTTTGTTCGCCAAAATAAAATCGATTAAAATAAATCAATGTGAGCAAAAAGAATCATATTTTTTTTAATAAGCTTTTTTTTTCTTTTGTGTCTTAATTTTACGAAAAAAAATTGTTCTATCATGAAATTGTTTAAATTAAATATTACTATGGATCTTAGGGTGTACCTTCTTTGATGTTACACAAGATAATAATTCATTCTTTAGTGCAAATGTGTAAATTGTCCAGGATATTTATTTATTTATCTATAATACATGACGCAAATAAACAATATATGCTCTTGAAAATCAGTTTTTTTTAATTGATAAATTTTTGCATAATCAATCTGCGATAAAATTCAATTGTTTATAGACAATCGATTATTATTTTTCCAGCTCTAGTAGTATTAATGGTCAACCCCAGAGATTACAAAACATTGATACTGTGTATTATGAACGACCTCAGGTTAGTTACTAGTTTTGTTGAATACTATATTAATAGGGAATTTTCTATCTGACAGTTTTTTATAATTTGATACCAGATGGTGTTGAAACTTTGACTTGACACAATTTGAGAAAGTACTTTTCCGTGTATAGAAACTTTTTTAGTGTATCTGAGCGTTATCTATAAAACATTTGAACATTTTTTAGAAATGATCTAGTTAATGCCATTAATTTTTTTAGGTCTTCTAATGTTTAAATAATATAATAATGAATGAAAATTGTAAAACAAAGATTTGGGAATTTTGTACGTTATTTATATTACAAAAATATTTTTCCACTATGTTCCTCTGGGAAAGATACAGTACTTATGGAATAGAAGGTCTAATTTTATTGGTAGGTACAGTCGACTATTTTACTATTAGCCAATTTTCTTTAAGGAAAATTACATCTAGCATAAAGTGTAGGTAACACTGAACATTTTCATGTAAAAAAAGTAAGTAGGTACCCCACTTACAATTCCATTAAACACGGCACAAACCAAATAGCACAAAAGCTGACAGAGATCCAGAAAGCAAGTACAGCTTTTAAAATAGCATTTTTAATTACGCTACAGTCGGCTGCCATATTTCAGCCGGATAATCCGGAATTCCGTAGTAAATTCCCGCTGAAAATTCCGACGAAAAACACGTAAAAAAGGAGGCGGCTGTCACTCCTTATCTGCGAGATAAGCCGGCGGCGTGACTCGGGAAGGGGGGGGGGGGAGAGACGTCATGAAATGAACTGTGTAATTTTTTTCTTCTTTTGAAATGACTTTTGCTGTTATGCTGTTTACTTTTTTGGGACGTATAAGTTAAAATGTAACTAGGTGTGTGTAATTTATTATATGGTTTTAGTCTTTCTCTGTGTTTATCATACAATTATACTTTTAACACTAATTACTATACTAATTTTCAAGTTCAAGTTCAAGTTCTTTATGGCATAGTCAAATTCACATTCAAGTAGTAGCAGCATTTTTGTGTAAATGCAACATCTCTAATCTATTTTTTTATTAAGTACGAGGGACTAAACTTCTGAAGGGATATTGACATAGCGAGTGAGGCGTCTTAATAGTGACATGCCTATGTTTTAACTTCTTAGATTCAAAATGGTAGATTTTAAACGCAAAATACAGGGAATAAAAAATTCGCTGCAAGGGGAGAACCAGCCTATAAAACTGAATAACTTTCCCCAAGGAACTAAAGTCGAAATATAAAAAAAATATTTTGGACCTCCCATACAGAAATACCCACCTAGTCAATTTGTATGGGGGGTCCAAAACATTTTCTCATATTATACAATTTTCAACCTATGTTTCTTTGGAAAGTTTTTCAGTTATGTGGGCTGTTTCACCCCTTAAAATATTTGCAGCTAATATTTTTACACCTTCTAATAATTCCAAATTACTGCAGTTGTTTTTTTAGAAACTGTGCTTGTCTCTAATTAACTTAGAATAACCTTTCTCCCAATAGTATTCCCGTGGTAATAAAGTGGTATCATAGTGAACCAGTTTTGTTTATTATAAGCAATTTATTTGGACCCATGTCATCGGTTCAGCTAGCATCAGTTTCTATATAATTAAATATCTAATACTTCATGTGTCCGAGTATGGGGATTTTAGCGGGATATTAGGTTTCTATGTCAGTTCTCGCCGGGGTTGAGAAAAAGTAATTTATTTCTAAAATAATCGACTAATTTGTAATACAACTTATTGTTATTGATAGATTATGCAATACGAAATAATCGAAATATTTTTATTAGATTGTTTGTGACCGCAGATAATCGATCATAAAAAAAAACGATTTTTTGTTACAAAAGTCACATCTCTGGTTCTGTTTTAACCCCTTTTACAAGCATTTTTTATAGTTTAATACCAGATGTCATTATGTTTAGTTGAAATTTTGACATTAAGTTACATTGATACTCTACAAGATAAAATGCATTTCCTTGGAAAGAAACTTTTTTAGTTTAGCTCAGCGCCATCTATGTACACTTGAAGATGAATAGAAAAATCCTCATTAATTGTGTCCGTTCCCCATTACCTCGATAATTAACCTTTAGTCGAGTAAGGTGTTGAATTGCAGTGATGTTAATTTAAGCCAGCATCGCAAGTTAAAAAAATGAGGTGATGCTATTCTAAGGTAAGGTTCATAAGACAAAAATGAACCCAAAATTCATAGCTTGAACCACCTCCCCTGGACTGAAGATACTAATTTATAACCCATCCCGGCTACCCTTGTTAAATTGTAGCTCATTTTGCCGCTGTCACTGTACGCGCGCGTTTAATTAGTTGTGTGGCCGAGTGTACTTTTTGTCATAACGCGCGCGACTGTACCTTTTATACAGGATGTTTTGTGTGATGGAAAGATAACAGGGGTTGATAACAGGAGTAAGAATGAAAGGAGAACAAAAACAATAAACATTTTTTTACGCCTTTATCCCTTACGGGGTAAGCAGATATTCAGCGTCGATTAAAAGCCTCACGCTATCATTAACGGGATAGCCGTGGAGTCAAGTTGCAGCATTCCTAATCTATTCTATACGATAAAATACATTTTCCCATACAAAAAGGATGTAAAATAATTAACTAGCTGCAAATATTTTTAGGTATAGTTTAGAAAACCGACAACTGTCCCCAAGGAACATAGGTCGAGAATACGAAAACAATTTTTCGACTTCTCATACAAAATTTAGGTATGATGTAATTCTTTTTTTATATTTCAACCTTATGATCCTTGGGAAAAGTTATTCATTTGCGTTAGGTGATTCACCTCTTACAATATTTGTAGCTAATATTTTTACAACTTTTTATGCAATTTTTTAAAAAAAATTGCGACTGGATGGCAAAAACGGGAGATCGTGCCTTATGGCGTTCCCTGGGGGAGGCCTACATCCAGCAGTGGACTGCAATAAGCTGAAATAGAATAGATTTTTACAAGTCTTATATTTCAACACTCTGTATACGCATGTAGGGGTTAAAACCGCCGACACGGGGTTAAAAGGCAAAAAAGGTCAAAAACGCTTGATTGTCGTTCCCACTTTAATGACTGGGGTTTTCAAAAAGTTTTTATTTGTTAACTTTAACGGTTGTAAAAGCATTGTTTTTCAGAGCACAAATTTTTTGTTTCGCAACAAAACATAACAGTGAGTTGAGTACCTAAAACGGGTATGTTAATAGCATTTTCTTTTAAATAAGGTGTAAAAATGTTAGCTGTTAATATTTTAAGGGGTGAATCAGCCCATGAAACTGAACAACTTTTCTAAAGGAACATAGGTTGAAATATGAGAAAAATTTTTGGATTTCCTATACAAATTGCTTTGGTCGGTCGGTTATTTGGTATGGGAGGTCCAAATTTTTTTTTTCATATTTCGACCTATGTTCCTTTGGGAAAGTTGTTCGGTTTGAGCTGGTTCACCCCTTAAAATATTTGCAGCTTATTTTTGTTACACCTTGAATGTTGCCAATTTATTAACTTTGTAACAAAAGGTTTCTTTTCATCATCACAGTCAATCATCACCATTCATCATTCTCCTTGCATTAGCAGTATTTTTTTTTTCACTGAACGGCGCTAGTGTCGCTGACGTTGCTCCAAACGAAGTTACAAGTTCAACTAAAAACTTGCAACCGACAATCGTGTGGCACTAACTTCAAACACAATTAGCGCGCTCATAAGTTGGCCGTAGGAAATGCTCTTCAGGCAGTTAGGCGGGCGATCGACCGGAGAATTGATATTTAATATTCTTTTAATATATGAACTTAATGGAAATGTTCGCAGTGTGATGCCGGCTTAGAATAGCATCACCCTATTTCTTTCCCGTGGGTGTCGTAGAAGCCGACTAACGGATTCGAGGGTTTTATAAGACTGATAACTTGTCACTATAGTGATACATGACATATTTGAAACGACCCTCAAACATTTGTCAAACATGGCGATAATGATAGTTATTTTATGGTCATTAACGCTCTGCCTACCCCGCCAGGGATATAGGCGTGATTTGTGTGTGTGTTGAACTTAAACCTTAGTTTACAATATTAACATCATTTATTTTTTGTGTGAACAAAGATAATTTATTAGTCATAAATGTCATAACATAAAAAGCAAAGAAAATTATACGTTTTTCATCTACTGTTGGGCCCATATCGCACCCACGTGCGTTACGCTTTTTAGACAGTAAACGAAGCTTGAAAATGGCTGCACATTATCAGTTAACATGTATAATCATGATTACTACACTTGTAAATTACTAATAGGTGTCGGCAAGTGGTGATATATGGTTTGTCTGTGTTTAAAAGAGTGTGACGTACGGACGGCCGCTTTGATACATACATACATACATATATCACGCCTTTATCCCTTGTGGGGTAGGCAGAGCGATAGAGGCCGTAAGAATACAACCACTATCGCCACGTCTGACATTTTGAGGATTGTTTTCCAAGGTTGTTTCAGGAAACATGTGTATTACTATAGTGACAGATTGTCAGCCTGTAGATGATTTGTATTGGCCTAATTTTGTTTTTTAACAATGGTGGATCGCAAACTTAGCGCATGACGGACCGCTAAAATATGGCAGCGGTCAGATCCATACTAGAAATGTCAATCCTCATACTTCAACCGCTGACGTCGCAGCGTCGTCATTCGAGTGCGGTTTTTGTATGGGGAGTGACGTTTCTAGTATGGATCTGACAGAAGGCTGCGATATTTCTGCGCTCCGTCGTGCGTGAAGCGTGCGATCCGCCTTAGATAATTTGTATTGCCGATAACTTTCCTTTAACTAGTGTAAGGTAGTGTCTTTAAAATGTTTGAATATTGTGGGATTTCGGGGGTGATAATTTGATCTTATTAGGATGGAAGAGTTTTTAATATTTGTAACACCTTTTTAAACATGTGGCTTTGCAATAAATGAACTGAAATGAAAAGACCGTTTTTCTCGAAAAGGTTTTTAAGTGAACTATAAATGAATACCGCCGTCTAATCCAATGTCAAGTCAAGCAAGTCTTTATTTTCTTAATAACTTGGCGTTTGTCGGTTTATGAATGTTTTATTTTTATTCTTTGTGATCACTTAAAATACTATTTTAGTAAAATGTATGTTGTATTTTAATTTTGGTGCTCATTAATACCTACTCGTGTTTATGAGTGCTGTCATGTAACTATTTATTGTATGAGATAAATGAGTCATTATAAATGTAAAGATATTTGTATTGTATTGTATTTTCAAAACAAATATATAAGTGATCTGTGGCCCTAGAAAGTCCCTAATTGAAAGTACAATTACCGGCTATTACATGGTATTATGAGCTCTTCCCGCTCGGCTGCTTGCCTAAACAGCATATCGCACAGATAACTTAAGATCATGAACGCGTTAATAGATTTATAGGAAGTTGGGTATCTATGTATGTGATGCCGGCTTAGAATAGCATCACCCCACATCCTTCCCGCGGGTTTTGTAAGAGGCGACCAAAGGACTCAAGAGTATTGGTGTATTACAATTTTTAGGCAACAGGCTGACAACCTGTCACTATAGAGATACACACTTTTTCAAATGCCTTGGAAAAAATCCTCGAAAATGTCAGACGTGGCGATAGCGACCGTATTCTTACGGCCGTTAACAGAGCATATATCACGCCTTCATCCCTTGCGGGGCCGGCAGAGCATTAACGGCCGTAAGAATACAGTCGCTATCGCCACGTCTGACATTTTTGAGGATTGTTTCCGAAAACATGACGTGTATCATTATAGTGATAGGTTGTCAGCCTGTCGCCTAAAAATTGTAATCCAACAATATTCTCGAGTCCCTTAGTCGCCTTTTACGACACCGGCGGTAAGAATATGGTGTGATGCTTTTCTACATACGGCATACGCTTAGACATGCTAGTATAAAGATATAGCAATGTAGGTAAACTGATCCGCGCTCAAATTGCGCCGACCACATCACTTAGTTGAGGTCTATCTGTAGCTCTCCACGCTCGGTTTACAGTATTTACATTATGTAGGCTGGCTGTAGTTATGTACATGCGTACAACTTATACATACATACACAAATCACGTTGTATCTCTGGCGGGGTAGGCAGAGCGTCAACAACCGTAAAATTACGGCCGTTATCGCCACGTCTGACAAATATTTGAGGGTCGATTCAGATATGTCGTGTATCACTATAGTGACAGGTTGTCAGCCTGTCGCCTAAAACTGCCATACACATGAGACCCTCGAGTCCCTTAGTCGGCTCCTATGACACCCACGAAAAAGACACGGCGTGAGGCTATTCTAAGCCGGCATCACACGGTTATCATGCGTACAACTTATGTATTATATTAATGACCCATTATGCGAATTTGATGTATGAGTGAGTACTAGAATACTCTAGTTTCTCTTACAAACGAGTGGTATCCACCTTAAAAAATAAAATTTAAAAACATTAAAAAATACGCTTCATTACAAGACCTTTCTAACAAGACCAAACACGGCTATGATACCCACATGATACCATCATCTATCATGAAGTTCCAATTCATATCTTCCGGCTCCATCATCAGATCAGCTCGACAGTACCACATTATTGTATTGCCATCAAAATCACATACAACTGCTAATTTTCATGACGGTACGATCTTAGAAGATGGTTATTTTTTTTAATTTCGTTACATAGGCGCATCGCACACTTAACGCACGACGGACCGCTAAAATATCGCAGCGGTCTGTCAGAACCATACTACAAACGCCACTCCCCATACTAAAACCGCACTCGACGGACGTCGCTGCGATAGCGCTGCGTCAACAACGGTTGAGCGGTTTTAGTATGGTGGTTGACATTTCTAGAATGGACCAAACAGAACGCTGCGATATTTTAGCGGTCCGTCGTGCGTTAAGTGTGCGATCCACCATAGTTACATACATACAGGTCGACCTAATAAAAGCGTGTTAATAACAAAAAAAAAACAGAATAAAAAAAATTAACCCGTGCTCATTCAAAAACAGTTGGTACAATTACGACAAATTGATAACGAATTTCGATTCGTTCCAAATTCAAAAGTGGAAGTCGAAATCTCGATACCGCGTAATTGATTTGACGGTAGTAAAATTTTTAACTATTACCTCCGATCATGCGATCGTAATAGCTTTACGAAATCGTTACGTATTTTTAAAATTGGAACTTGTATGTGCAAACTAGTAGGCTGATTTTATACCCACATCATCCCACATTCTCCCCGTGGGTGTCGTAAGAGGCGACTAAGGGACTCGAGAGTATTGGTGTATTACAATTTTTAGGCGACAGGCTAACAACCTGTCACTATAGTAATACACATGTTATCCGAAACAACCTTGGAAAACAATACTCAAAAATGTCAGACGTGGCGATAGTGGCTGTATTCTTAAGGCCTCTATCGCTCTGCCTAACCCGCAAGGGATAAAGGCGTGATATATGTATGTATGTTAACTATGAGGTACATCGATTTTCCACGACTTGAATTTGGACTTGACGGTGGAACCAAGTTTTTACTCAGAGCGACTGCCATCTGACCTCTGCAACCCGAATGCTAACCTGGCCCGAATCCTAGATTAAGTCACATTCACATTATAATATGAATTCAAATCTTATTTGCATGTGTGTTTCATCCCGATCTTTTTCCTTCTTGTCGGTAAGTGTATGTGAGTAAAAACACATTGGTATATGGCGGGGATCGAACTCGGGTCTCACGATTGTAAGACCGGTGCCCTTAACCACTTGGCCACAGACGATCCTTAACAAAATATTTATCTCAAGGCAGTCTTTTCAGCAAACTCAACACAGGAACCACTTACATTTGACATGGCAAAAGCGGGGAGAAACACTTTTTATTTGCCCAAGTATCTGAAGTAATGCGATAAGAAAAATATATAACGTTTTTGGCGGGAAAATGTAATAAGTGTTGCGCTCCCCGCTTGGTGGACAATATAGTTGAAATAGGGATGGGGTAGATAGTTTTACGGATATTGAATATACGGAAACATGTTTTTAGATTTTCGCGGTTGTTCACAACACTTAAGCTAATCGTGGTGATAATCCGGTTAATACTATCAATTTAAGTGAAACAAAAACATCTCGAAATTTTGACTGGTATTTTTTAAATTTTCAGAAAAGGAAGGTAGTCATTTATTTATGCAGTAAAGAAGGTTGAAAGAAACTTATTAGTTTTCCTGTTTAGGCGCGCAACTTCAGATTTCATGTTAGGTATGACACTGAGCTTAACTTCTTTGATTTAATATCAAATTACTTAATACGAAATTCTGAGATTCATCTACAAGGATTTTTGGAAACAAATTAAGAAATAGGAAAAATTTAAATGGAAATTAAAGATTTTCATATCTAACAGTCACTAATATGCGCAAAAAAAATACCAAAAATATATATTTAAACTCTTACCAAATAATGCTTTAAGTGGATGAAAGAGATCAAGTACTTACTTGTAAAAAAGAACAATTTATTAGAGCTATTCGAAAACTTTAGTATTGGTATTATGAAATAAAATAAACTAGTCGAACCATCTCCGGAAAGATTAATTGGGTATTTTTAACCCGCTTCAGAAAAGCACATCAAAATTTTTGTAGGAAATACCAAGGAGTTTTTCTGCCAAAATACCAGCGCACTGTTTATCTGGAAAAATATTCCAACCGACTTCGAAACTATTTTCCCGAAACCGCTCTATTTTCATCCGAAACCGATTACTCCAACGACACTATTGAGACGGGAAAAAGGTAAAAAACATTTTGACGACAATCAGGACGTATTGGAAGAATTCCCGGGACAGTTGCGGGATTTCGGGATTTCAGTGAGTCCCGGAATTCACATTATTTTTGTGATATTTTTAATGGGGATTACATGGTTTTAGTGTCAGGATAGAGTGGGATGAAAAAGATGGTTCTATTAAATGGTTCCTTTGGCTTTTAAAAGATAAAACTTCCGTAAAATATACTGGATCTGCTGGTACATTTTGTATTTATTTATTTGTATTTTTTTTTGTATGTGTACCAATGTTATTTTGGAAAAGCTTTCTGTTTTACAGACTGTTTTTACGCCTTCAAATAGTTGCAGTAACTTTTTTACACCTCATATTTTCCAAGTGGTGCCAGCATAGAATAACATCACCCCAATTCTTCCCACGGGTGTTGTAAGAGGCAACTAAGGGACTCGAGGGTTTCATGTGTATTACCACGTATTACAACTTTAGGCGACAGGCTGACAACTTGCCACTGCAGTGATACACGAATCGTCTGAAAGGGCCCTCAATACTTATCAGACGTGGCGATACGACCGTAATTTTACGATCGTTAACGATCTGCCTACCCTTTAAGGGATAAAGGCGCGATTTGTGTATGTATGTATGTATGCATATTTTCAACTACTTACATATTCCTATGCAAAAAATATTGTATTACGAAAGTTCTGTAATAGGTACAAGACTCAGTATTTGACGTCATACCTACATAGGTACATATACCTGGTATACTTGCCAGACACAAAAATGCGGCGGCAGCGTCCAAATTCCGGTGGTGAGCTGGCAATTCTCAAAGCGCGCGTCTGCATTCTGTCCAATTTTTATTTTTCTGTTACGTGTAGATTTTATTTGAGACGTACGGCTGGTACACACCGAATATATTTTGTTATATTCTGTTGTGTGGGTCGTTGGACTACTTTATGTCTCATACGAAGAACGGGTGTTGTGAAAACGCTAAAGAATAGTTAATGCAACTCATTTAAAAAACCTTCGATTTTAAAATTTTATTCCTCTTTTGAGAAAATTGTAATTTTATATATATTTTTAGTTCTATCCGAAATTTTTTGAAACATTAGCTTTCTAATTATGAATAAGCGAAATCTCCAAACACAAGCTGTCACTGCTTAAATAGAGATTCCAACCGACGGATGTTTAAAAAACAAATATACATTTTTTAATGCCAATACAGGGAATTAATTTCTAAAATCTGGAACGCATTGAAAATTCTATAACTCACATATAAGGTGTAAAAATATTAGTTGCAAATATTCAAAGGGGTGAATCAGCCCATAAAACTGAACAACTTTCCCCAAGGAACATAGGCAGGTCGAAATATGAGAAAAATTTTTGGCCCTCCTATATAAATTGACTTAGTTTAATGGTAATTTTGTATGGGAGGCCTAATTTTTTTTCATATTTCGGCCTATGTTCCTTAGGGAAAGTTGTTCAGTTTCATGGGCTGGTTCACCCTTTAAAACATTTGTAGCAATTTTTTTTTACACTCAGTAACTTCGCTTACATTGTTAAAAACCAATATGAAACCCGTACGATCAGCTACACGACAACATACCAATTTAAAGGGTCGACATATTGTGGTTCTCCATACCGTCATTAAGAAGAACCAGAAAAAACTGGTCTCTTATACAGTAACAGCGTCGTGTGATGCCGGCTTAGAATAGCATGAACCTATTTCTTTTCCGTGGGTGTCGTAGAAATACTCGAGGGTTTCATGTGTATTGCAATTTCAGGCCACAGGCTGACAACCTGTCACTATAGTGATATACGACTGAAACGACTCTCAAACATTTGTCAGACGTGGCGATACCGATCGTAATTTTACGGTTGTTAACGCTCTGCCTACCCCGCCATATACAACGGCGTGATTTGTGTGTGTGTTAAACATTATGAAATGCTGTTAATACGGCTACCCATTCGCGCCAGCAATGGCAGGCAACGTGTCAAGATAAATGAAAATGACAGATAAGCCGGATAAAAGCGAGAGAGACAAGCGGCAGAGAGAGGGTTGGGGTTGTCGCAGCAATATTCGAGATTAAAAGCTACGCTTGGGTAGGCTGGGGTTGCCAGAACTTTGAACATAAATTGCCATTTTTTTATTTTTTTTTCATCATCATAAAATAATGTAAAAGGCACTAAGGGACTCGAGGGTTTAATGTGTATTACAATTTTAGGCGACAAGTTGACAACCTGTCACTACAGTGATACACGAATTATCTGAAAAGGCCCTCAATACTTGTCAGACGTGGCGATAACGACCATAATTTTGCGATCGATAACGCTCTGCCTACCCCGCCTGGGACACAGGCGTAATTTATGTACGTACTTATGTAGTTCAAGTCAAGAAGCCGTGAGAAGCCGATTTAGAATAGCATCAACCCATCTCAACCCTTGAGTCTCGTAAAAGACGGATCAGGGATGAATCCAGAGAATGTGCAGCGTCGTTCCCTTTGTGTATCTTTACAACACCTTGCACCGCGCTCGCCAATCCACCTGCCAAGCTTGGCGGGTATAGAGATATACTCCCATATCCATATCCAAACGTGGACTTTTCTGGCTATTGTTGTAAGTCTAAGTTTCGTAAGAATTTAACGTCAAAGATATTTTATTATTTTTCCGCTGTAAATATTTTGGTGCGCATGGCAACACTCATAGGCAGCGAATTTCCATTGTACAGGCGTCATAAAAAGTGTTTTTATGTCCTTTTTCATTTCTTTTAATTTTCATATTAGATTTCCGAGATAGCATTTTATGGGGTACTGAGAGCTACTCTTTGGGGTGTTTTTTAGTCATTATAGCTGCAGTTTAAAATTATTTATGGAGCTTTTTTTACAGGCTTTTGTATTTTTGTTTTTTTTTTTTGTAATCTTTCTATGAAATCGTATATAACTCGGTCAGATAAGATAAGAAAGGATTCCGAAATGACAACATTACGTTTCTATGAAAAGATATGACGAGCGGAATCATTATCGCCACGCCTGTCCAGCATTGACAGCCCTTTCAGATATTGTCGCCTAAAATTGTAAAATACATGAAACGCTCGAGTCACTCAGTCGCCTTCTACAACACCAGCGGAATCAAATCTGGTGATGCAATTCTTAGCCGGCATCACACGGCAAATCATTGCTTATACTTATTCGTATAGTACCATAAAATAACTGCTTGCATTCGTATAGTACCTATTTTTTTTAGCAAATGTCTCTCCGACTGTACATTTTCGCTCCAAATACGCTAGCCAGGCTAGGAGCCTCAAAAATACAGAAATGTACAGTTGCAGACACAAAGCAGACATTTTTACCACCTTAACAAAAGGTGGTAGGGACGGCAGAGCAATTTTCTAGCTTACAGATTAAAAATTCTGTACAATTTTTACATTTTATACAATTTTTATTTTTAGTTTATATACATTTAAAGAATCAATTTTAAAGCTAAGTCGTTTAACTTTGTCGCTAGCTAGATAATTAAAAAAATTATGTATCGTAAAATTTTGTTATTATATGTACCGGTTAGCAAAGTCACTACTTACTCATATATTTTTAGGTTTAGGTCTACTGAGCTATTGCGGAATCTGCCTTCCCCGCAAGATTTAAAGGCGTAACGTGTGTGTGTGTGTAAGTAAGTTGTAAATTACTGGTACAGTCTCTCAATCACGGGCAGATGAGGCCCATAATTAAGTAAGTAGTAAAGGCTTTAAATTTTATTTTACTAGACCTTTTGCGCCATAAATTCATACATACATACATATATCACGCCTTTATCCCTTGCGGGGTAGGCAGAGCGTTAACGGCCGTAAGAATACGGCCACTATCGCCACGTCTGACACTTTAGACGATTGTTTTCTAAGGTTGTTTCAGAAAATGTGTATCACTATAGTGACAGGTTGTCAGCCTGTCGCCTAAAAATTGTAATACACCAACACTTTCGAGTCCCTTAACCTTTACGACACCACCGGGAAGGATGTGGGGTGATGCTATTCTAAGCCGGCATCATACGGCAAATTCAGTAGCAAAAATTACTTCCACCAAAAAAAAACTGTTGAATTACGGCCTCCCATCAACAACGTAAAGCGAGCGGGGTAATAGATTGATTAATTCCCCGAAAGTGGGGTAAAAACAAACACGCAGGTACATAAATTCGCGGTTACCCACGAACCAGTCTGTGTACGACCCATCTATCACGACGTGGGTCGAAAAGGCTCTTACACACACGGCACGCTTTTGCGGTGTTTTGTTGGATGAGGTGTTTTTGATAAAAGTAATTAACAGAATCTCAAAAAACACATGCATATCTCACGTCTTTATCTCTTGCGGGGAGTAGAGCGTTAGCGGCCGTAAAAACAAAATATATTTGGAGGTCGCTTCAGATATACAGGGTGTAAAAAAAAAAACACCAGGGAATATAGGATGAAATATATAAAAAAAAAATTAGACCTCCCATACAAAGTTACCGACCGACCAAGTCAATTTGTATGGGAGGTCCAAAATAATTCCCATATTTCGACCTACGTTTCTTGGGAAAAGTTGTTCAGTCTCATGGGCTGATTCACACCTTAAAATATTTGCAGCTAATATTTTTACACCTTATATTGTGTATCACTATAGAGATAGGTTGTCAGTCTATTCGTGATAGACATGAATCCATCGAGTCCCTTAGTCGCTTCTTACGACAACCGCGGGACAGAAAAGGGATGGTGCTATTCCAAGCTGGTGTCACACAGCATACAAAAACTGTATATCGCATACGACGCCGCATAGAATTGCGGCTGCCACAATTCGCAATATTACCGGCGCATGTGTGATTCGAAGCTGTCACAAAATCGGGGAAATGTGCGTATATCAATCAGACAATTTTGATGTTGTAATTTTTATGTTGTTATAAAAATATTTGGGAAATGAAATAATTTGATTTGGGTAAAATACGCGAAGATACTGACAACAAAATTAAAATTCTCATTGGTGTAGGAAAGTATTTTTCTACTTGCAAGTACCTATACTTACACAGCACGCATACACAAAAACTGATAATATGAGCAGTTTGTACACTTACATTTAACTTCCAACGCAGCGCTAAAATAACGCTGCGCTAACGGATCCTTCTGTCAAATCCATACTTTTTTTGTGTGGGTCACCAAGTCAACAACTGACAACCTGTTACTATAGTGATACACATGTTTTCTGAAACATCCTTGGAAAACAATTCTCAAAAATGTCAGAGGAGGCGATACCGACCGTATTCTTACGGCTGTTAACGCTCTGCCTACCCCGCAAGGGATAAAGGCGTGATATATGTATGTATGCATGTATGTCACCAAGTAGTCCAACGACCCGAATCTATACTAGAAACGTCACTTCCCAATATAAAAACCCGATTCGGATTGCAGAGGTCAGATGGCAGTTACTCTGTGTTAAAACTTGGTTCCACGTCTAATCCCCTAGGTTAGGTAGCCGACCCGACAGAGAACGGGATAAGGCAAGGAAAATGATGATGAATGATATATCAGATAGCTGATATACTAAACTCCTGTTTCTTTTTTTCAATAAATACATATTAGGCGTCTAAAATACATACATACATATATCATGCCTTTATCCCTTGCGGGGTAGGCAGAGCTTTAAGGGCCGTAAGAATACGGTCGCTATCGCCACGTCTGACATTTTTGAGGATTGTTTTCCGAGGTTGTTTCAGAAAACATGTGTATCACTATAGTGTCAGGTTGTCAGTCCGTCGCCTAAAAATTGTAATACACTAATACTTTCGAGTCGCTTAGTCGCCTCTTACAACACCCGCGGGAAGGATGTGGGTGTCTAATATTACCCCTTTTTTAATAGAAATTAATTATTCTTCATATTCGAAAGCATCTACCTTAAGTGCGTAAAGAAATTGCGCGTTCAGCAAAATGGCGATCACGCGTCAAAGCTGTTAAAATAGGTCTTGCTGTTATCTCGGTGAAATAAAGGGAATTACTTTCACAAAGGAATGTACGTAATAATTTATTTTTATCACCAACGTACGCACATAAATGAAATTACATGTGATAATGCATACGAGCGATTGCGCAGGATTTCTGCAAGATTAAGACATTTGTCTGAATGATGGCCCCTTTCGCTACATCTGCTGCAATAAAATGTAAGCTTTTGCTTCAATTTTGTTTTCCACATCCAAAACCCGCCAATTTACCTACACCTCAACTACGGGCATATACATAACACCTTTGTGTAGCCCTTGCGGGGACGGCAGGACGTTAACGGCCACGTCTAATGTAAAAATATTAGCTGCAAGTATTTTAAGGGGTGAATCAGCCCATGAAACTAAACAACTTTCCCTTAGAAACATAGCTGGAAATATGAAAATATTTTTTGGGCCCTCCATTTTGTATGAGAGGTTCTAATTTTTTTGGGGAAAGTTGTTCAGTATCATGGGCTGGTTCACCCCTTAAAATATTTGCAGCTAATTTTTTTACACCCTGTATAACGGGCCTTTCAGATGATTCGTGTATCACAACTTGTCGCCTACAGTTGTAAAACACATGAAACCCTCAAGTCCCTTAGTCGCCTCTTATGACATCTTCGGGAAAAAAGGGTGATGCTATTCTATGCCGGCATCACACGGCAATCTACGTATACAAGATAGATATTTATATTTACTTTATAGCCCAAAAAATGTTTTATAGCGTTTCGTCGATTCCATAATTCATTTTTACAGATTGCCCTGTGACACGTTCATTCATACGAAACAACTGTAACGGGCCAATTTTTCATTTTGTACACGAATTTCCATTAAAAACTAACAATTTGTCATCAAAATGTAAAATACATTTTTAGGGTTCCGTTGTTAAAGAGTCAAAATTGAACCCTTTTTATTGAGACTTGACCCGCTGTCTGTCCCTTTGTCTGTCGCATCGCAAGGCTGTATTTCTTAGACATTGAAAGTTAGAAACGATTTTTTTTTCATACGTCAAGTATTTTTGTATTTACTATAACAACAATACCTAAAAATGGCCTAGTTTTGACTCTACCTAGTTAAAATTCCACCAGTTCTGACTCGATCCAGTTGCAAGTCAACGCGATAGACCTTTGAAAAAGTAAGTCAGGACGGGTCGAATTGAAACGGGGCAAGTCGAAACTAGGCCTAGAAATCGGTAAAATAATTATTAAACAGATTAACTCACTATATTACAAACGTATTTTCACGATCTTTAGCGCTCTGCCTACACCGCAAGGGATAAAGACGTGATATGTGTGTGTGTGTATGTATGTATTTTAATAAAAAAAAAAATAGATGACGGTGTGTATGTATGTATGTATGTATATTAAAATTTATTTATTTTTCAGATGACGGTACGAAACCTATTCTTGGGTTCTTTCAGCGAGTCCAGCTCATGTTTGGCCAGTTTTTATTTATTTCGTCAATTTATATCGGGATGTACAGTTTAGTTCGTAATAAATGGGTAGCAAACTTCATAATAAACAATAAATCAAAACATGTTCAACTTTCCGTATACCTATCGAAGTTATAACGTGAAGTTTTCGTTTTAAAAATATAATTAGATATCCACCGCGCGGTTACCGGTTTTCCGGTTTTCCCGAAGGAAAATCTTTACTGTTATTTTTGATTGATTTCATACCACATTGATGGCGTTGGCGTAAGTTACATGCTGTGTGGTCAGCCTAGCCGGCCACGACACATGCAACCCTCGAGTCCCTTGGTTACCTCTTACAACACTGGTGGGAAGAATTGGGATGATACTATTCTATGCCGGCAATCCTACTTAGTGGTACTAAGTAATTCTATGACTTAATGTTTGGCAGCGTACAACGCCATCTAGCGTTTCTTTTCATTGCTTTATGCTTATAACACCTACTCTGTGTTCTATTTTCAAAATGTACGCGAATAAAAAAATAAAGGGCGTGAAAAGCATAATATTTTCTATTAGTCCCGCTTACGTTCGTACGTTCCTTAATACGAAACATTTGTCAGGAACGCAAAAATTGCTATCGAGGTGAGTAGCTAGGGTTATTTTATGTAACTGGTATCGTTACTTATACTAGGTATGGGTTACTTGTGATTTTAAACCGATTTCTAACAAAAATTTGTTTGCAAGGTAATGCACATTATAATTGTGGGTTGATTTTTAAATAATGAAGTGACCTCAAATTAACCCCGCTGAGTAATAAATGTTATAAAGATAAAAGTTCATGTAAAACCTATTGTCTTTATAATGTCAAATGTAAAATTACCTAAATGCCACAATGGTAGAATACATCAGTCATCAGTCATAGATATATATATATATATTATTATTATTATTATATATAATATATAATACTCATATTCATATTCGATAGTAATATTCAAAGACGCGTTATAAATACTTTCGCTGTGAACATGCCGATAGCGCGTTTCAAAAACCCAGTAGCGCCATCTGTTGAGTGACGACGGAAACATTTACTAGGAGTTCGTATTACAGCTGCAGATATTAGGTATTACTTTTCGCACAACACTATTGACATCAATCGCGGTACGAATATGCGTACCGGTATTTACAGGACCGGTTTGTTGCACACAATTATTATAAAGTATGATACATCACTGTTTTACCATTTCCGCGGTAATTCCACACCATTAAAATACATACATACATAAACCACGCTCGTTTATCCCAAGCGGGGTAGGCAGAGCGTTAACGATCGTAACTTACCGTCATTATCGCCACGTATGAGAAGTACTGAGGGCCCTTTCAGGTGATTCGTGTATCACTGTAGTGACAGGTTGTCAGCCTGTCGCCTAAAATTGTAATACACATAAAATCCTGAAGTCCCTTAGTGGCCTTTTACAACACCCGCGGGAAGAAGAAATGGGGTGATGCTATTCTAAGCCGGCATCACGCAGCATTAAAACACCCCTCTATGATTTACGAATTTGGCTAGATGTCATTGATCCATTACATTTATTACTATTCTTTATTTGTATTGTTTTTAATCACTTAGAAAAGGAGCATTAATAAATTTTTCATACCGGTATCGAATATTGAAAAAAAAATTGCTTGCACCCTGTTCCTGTATAGTAATATTTTCAAAGAATATATCATAGTAGGATCATTGAAACCTAATGAAACTTTTTTCACATAGAATGACGACCGCTGTGGCGCAGTGGTAGTGCTTTTGACGCAGAAGGTCCCGGGTTCGGTGGGTCACTCACAAAGTTGATAAGGATCACTTTGTGAATTTGTTCCCAGTCTGGTTAGGACATTGCGGGCTGAACCACCCGATTGTCCGTATGACGGTTTCGTGTTTTAGATGGCACGTTAAGCCGTAGGTCCCGGTTGCTGTCTATGATCACTTAGACCTCGGTCGTTACACAACCATGTCAGAAGCCTGCTACTTGTAGAAGGCGGTTGAAAAATTCTGACACTAGGGTTCATTGAGTCTGTCGAGGACCTGGCCACCTAGATCTCTATGATGTCAATGACGTCACACTTCTTGTTCTTTGTCTTTTTATATGCCATTCATTACAATATAATTTTACAGTTCACATTGATCTGGTGTTTTTATCCCTAACAGGGTCGTTGGACGACTCGGTGTCCCACACGAAAAGAGACATAGCATGGACGAAATTTCTTATCCACATTTGTTTCCAAGCTATCTACAATAGAAGTTACACGGTTGAATAACTGGCTTCAACTTTGTTCATCTCAGGATCTAGATTTCTTATTTCCGGAAGGCTGAAAATTAGACAGTGATAAATTCCAACCTGGCTCCCAGCCAACGCAGTAAACTGCGATTCCTTAGACCAGTGTTTCTCAATGTCTCTGTGTTGGTGCCGTGTGATGCCGGATTAGAATAGCATCACCCCACATCCTTCCCGCGGGTGTGGGACTAGAGAGTGTTCGTGTATTACAATTTTTAGGCTACAGGCTGACAACCTGTCACTATAGTGAGACACATCTTTTCTGAAACAACCTTGGAAAACAATCTTCAAAAATGACAGTCGTGGCGATAGTGGCCGTATTTTTACGGCTGTTAACGCTCTGCCTGCCCCGCAAGGGATAAGGGCGTGATATATGTATGTAGTGCTTCTCAAAGATTTTTGGTGATGGAAAACAAATGGTTACGTCCATTCTTTCATTTTATACAAACACACGCACACACACAAATCACGCCTATATCCCTGGCGGGGTAGGCAGAGCGCTAACGACTGTAAAATTACGGTATTAATTTTATTGTTATTAAAAAATAATAATATTACTATGCAAGTGTAGAGGTACTACTATAATCGATATAAAAATACGTAACGTAACTGGAGTGACTGATGGGAAATTTAGTAAAGTCCCTAGTACATATACAGGATGTAAGAGACGGTGTACGAAACTAATCGATTTTTTATATGGGGGCTGTGTTGAAAAACGAAAAAAAAAATTCGTCCATCCATACAAAAGTCCCGTTCAGCTGAGTGACTGTAAGGGAAGTAGAAAAAATTTTTCGGATTTCAACATAGCCCCCATACAAAAGTTGTTCAGTTTCATGGTCTGATTACGCCTGCAAAGTTTTCGTTACACCGTCCCTTACACCCCGTTTATAATGAGATGTATAAAATTGTTTCTAATTTTTCATCTATTTGTCGATGTTACGTTTAATCAAAAAGATTTTCGTAGCCCCTACAAAAGCTTTGCAGACCCCCAGGGCCCCGCAAAGCACACTTTGAAAAACACTGCCTTAAACTAAAGCCAGTGCTCTGTAGAATAGATAAATCGTAATGTTTGTGATTGATATTCGAGACGTATAAATTAAATTAATTGTTTACACACACACACACACATATATATATATATATATATATATATATATATATATATATAATATATATATATTATATATATATATATATATATCACGGCCTTATCCTTTGCGGGGTAGGCAGAACATAAACAGCCGTAATAATATAGTCACTATCGTCACGACCGACAATATTTTGAGAACCGTTTCAGAAAAATAGTGTACCTATCTCTATAGTGACAGGTTGTCAGCCTGTCGGCTAAAATATAATACACAGAAAATATTCGAGTCACTTAGTAAACTCTTACGACACCTGCCCGTAAGAAATGGAGTGATTCTAATTTAAGCCGGCATCACACGGCAAATAAATAAACAAACGAAAAATACAATTGCAGCAATAAAAACATAAATCCAACAAGATTAGAACATAATTACTCAGTTTCCGGAATAAACCGGCAATTTCTTTGAGTACCGGTAGTTTCCGGTCATTTAGCAACCCTTGTTCGGTTGGCTTGGGGCGAAATTACCGTTTTTTCGCCTCACCTTTTGTATTTGAATAGTTCTTATCTTTTGAGCTACTGCATTTTGTATTTTTCGTTCATACTTTTCGCAGGGTTGGCATCTCGCACCTCGGCATCTAAAAGCTATTCTTGTTCGTGTGGGACACCGAGTCGTCCAACGACCCGGTGAAACCTAGTGTCAGAATTTTTCAACCGCCTTCTACATGTAGCAGGCTTCTGACATGGCTGTGTAACGACCGCCGTCTAAGTGATCATAGACAGCAACCGGGACCTACGGCTGAACGTGAAATCCGAAACACGGAACCATCTTACTTACGGACAATCGGGTGGTTCAGCCCGCAATGTCCTAACCAGACTGGGAATACAAAGTGATAAATATCAACTTTGTGAGTGACCCACCGAGAATCGAACCCGGAACTTTCTGCGTCAAAGGCAGTCGCACTACCACTGTGCCACATCGGTCGTCAAAAAGCTATGACCCTTTGCTATGAGGTCAACCCTTTGGTTTGACCCATGGTTTGACGCTGACACTTTTCGACTGATCCCACCAAATGAGAGCTAAAATGTTTTCGCAGATATGGCGGGACACAAAGTTAATGTATTTGTGACATTGTTTCCCGTTTCTTTTTTTGTAGCACCATGGAGTTTCCTTACTAACATAGGTATAGTTAATGTTAAGTACATTGTTCAATAATTATCATACTTACAGATATTTTTAATCTGCTACTGTAAATAGCTCTCGCAAAAATACGCCAAATATGCGCTGAAAATTTGTATGGGTATGTTATGACGTGTTCATTGTGGAAAAAAACCGGATGGGATTACAATTCCAAGGTGAAAATTAAAACCATCGCTCAAGTCATATTACTTGCCCAAAATTCAATTTTTTTTTCATTATAAGTGAGTTTTGAGAGAAAGGTGCAAATTCAAATAAAGCGATTCGTCCACGCAATACAGAATACAGGATGTTTCCAAAAGGCCTAAACAATAAAGTTAAAGATTTAAAAAATAATAGTACTAAGCTCAACAAATTAAATTCATAATTTTTTCCAAGATATACCTATGGCGGATTGCACACTTAACGCACAACGGACCGCTAAAATATCGCAGCCGTCTGTCAGATCCATACTAGAAAAGTCAATCCCCGTACTAAACTCGACGGAGGACGTTACAATAGCGCTGCGTCGAGTGCGGTTGCGCGGTTTTAATATGGTGATTGACATTTCTAGAATGGATCTGATAGACCGCTGCGATATTTTAGCGGTCCGTCGAGCGCTAAGTGTGCGATCCGTCTATGGTTGACACTTACCTCACAATACCTGACAAAACCTCCAATAAAAAATTTCTCGCGTCAGCTCATTTTAGTATTAAGTAGTAGTATTAAGTTTGTAGTATTAAGTTATTTGTCATATATGTCGTGAAACCGACAGACGGTGAGGTCGACTGTGCTCGAGTGGAGACCACGCCTCGGCAAGCCTAGCGTTGGACGCCTCCGGCCAGATAGACCGATGACTTAAAGAGAGCGGCTGGTAGCGACTGGATGACGAAAGCGGGAGATCGTTCATTGTGTCGTACCAAAAGGGAGGCCTACGTCCAGCAGTAGAATGCGACAGGCTGATTTTATGTGAAGTTGAAGTTATTATAACCTTTTTGAAACACCCTGTATATCTCGAAACGCAATATTTCATTTGTGAATGAACCGACACAGCCATTTCCTGTCTGACTGCTTGAATTAAGATACCCCCTTTTAGACACCTCCCTTTTTGGGGGCAATTGGGAAAATGAATTTCGCCAAGCCGTTTTACGTTGAGTGGCAGAATTCAGAGTGTTAAAAGTGAATTAATTCCGTGAAAAAAAAGCGAAAAGTGAAAAGTAATGGCTTTCATTGGCAAAGTATTTTATCTTTTTCCTTTGGGGTCAATTTGCTTAATAACTTTGTCCCGTTTTTTCGGCAACCGAAAGGCAAATCACCCTATTGTAATGAGTTTTTTGGGGTAACCGTCTGTCATTCGTTTATTAAACGCTCGCAGGTCAAACTGAACAACTTTCTGAAAGAAACAAATGTCAAATAAACATTATTGATCGTCTCTTACAATCAGCGATGGTTCACCAATTGTATTATTTTGATTTCTTTTTAACAATTGCGCGCTATAAAACAATGACCGAAAAGATACACACGTACAATACACAAATCACGCCTATATTCCTGGCGGGGTAGGCAGACCGTTAACGACAGTAAAATAACGGTCGTTACACCACGTCTGACAAAATGTTTGAGAGTCGTTTCAGATAAGTCGGGTATCACTATAGTGACAAGCTGTCAGCCTGTCACCTAAAATTGCAATACCGAAAAAATGGAGATTCAAAAACTGTTGCACTTACAAAGAACTACGTACCTGTTTTTATCATTCTAAAAACCCACTTTGAATCCTACAGCCAAGAAAATGCAAAATTCAGAACAGTAGAACTTTCCAGAAACTGTACTAGCAAGCTAAACCTATTTTTCTCACAACATTAACATTTCTGAACCTCCCTTACAAAAAGGAAAGCAGAATGGCTAAGATAAACTAATGTTGGGAAGCCGGGCGTGGCTTAGGGTTGCCACTGTCTTTGAACCGGATTTCCTAGAAAAATTTTAACAACAGAATTTTTCCGTGTTTTACGTTCTGTTTTACGCGGATGTTGTAAGACGCGGCTGAGAGACTCGTGAGTGGGTCTCTAAAGTACTTTACGATTTTTTTGAAACGACTCTAAAGTTAGTTCTCTTTTAAGGCGACAGGCTAACAACCTGTCACTATAGTGATACACATGTTTTCTGAATCTACCTTGGAAAACAATCCTCAAAAATGTCAGACGTGGTGATAGCGTATTCTTACGGCCGTTAACGCTCTGCCGACCCCTCAAGGCATAAAGGCGTGATATATGTATGTATGTATGTATGACTCTAAAGTGTTGTCAGTCGTAGCGCCAACGTATACTCGCTTTTTTTGTTGTTGACTAAAAACAAATCCATTACATTGATTTTATTACCAACGCTCATTACAGAAATCAGCAGAAACAATTAACATTAGCAATAAAATCCGCAATGAATATTTTTGTTCTACTACCCGAGAAATTTTATCTCAAGAAGACACAATGAAGTCGGTCAAAATACATCTCTTCCGGAATTCCGCATTGTATTTTATCTTATCTCCTTTATTTTCCACCTGAATCATTTTCCTCGGAAATCCGGTTATATCTAGTATAACCCGGGTTAGTGACAACCCTATTCCCCGGAACGAGTCGGGCTCAAATTGAACAATCATAGCTTTACTTAGCCGTATCTGACTGGGGAGCGCTGGGTTATACCAGGTTTTCTAACCGGGCTTGTTTTGTGAAGCGCTCCAGTGTACGTTTTTGGAAAATATGTTAATTGAGTTTTTATAAAAAGTAATAATAGGTTCTCAGTTTGCAAAGGAGTTCTATTCCTAAACTTTTGATAAAATTAAAGCGCATTTTCTTTTTTACCATTACAAATAATGATTTTTCTAAATATGCCGTGTGATGCCGGCTTAGAATAGCATCACCCCATATCCTACCCGCGGGTGTCGTAAGAGGCGACTAAGGGACTCGAGGGTATTGGTGTATTACAATTTTTAGGCGACAGGCTGACAACCTGTCACTATAGTGATACACATGTTTTCTGAAATAACCTTGGAAAACAATCCTCACAAATGTCAGACGTGGCGATAGCGACCGTATTCTTACGGCCGTTAACGCTCTGCCTACCCCGCAAGGGATAAAGGCGTGATATATGTATGTATGTATTTTTCTAAATATAATCAAAATTAGTTGATTACGGGATTTGGGACAGGAGTATTTAGTGCAAAATTTATGAATAAGTATTTTCCATTATAAATCTTTTAGTTATATGGAAACACAACGTGTGATGCCGGCTTAGAATAGCATCACCCTATTTCTTTCCTGCGGGCGCCTCTTAGCGACGGTGTTATGTGTATTACAATTTTAAGGCGACAGGCTGACAACCTATCACTATAGTGATACACAAATTATCTGTAACGGCCCTCAATATTTGTCAGACGTGGCGATAGCGACCGTATTTTTGTAGTCGTTATCGCTCTGCCTTCTCCAAAAAGCGTAAAAGCGTGATGTATGTATGTATGAAACACGACGAATTTTTGCATACCCAGTTGCACTAAGAAAATGACCGATGTAAATCATTTTTATAGTGGTACAGATTGTTCTAGGAAACCACTTTTATGGGTAAATTGATAAGGAAATGGGAATATTTTTCTTGACATGATGGCTGTATGCTATACAAATGTTAATATTACGAGCTTTTATTGAAATATTTGCTTGAATTGTTTTCATATCGACCCACCTAAAAGATTTAGTATCTTTAGCTTGCAGTATTTCCTAGCCAAATGGTACAAATGTGCTAAATAACTGACTGACCCGATGGCGCAGAGGATAGTACCCCTGCCATCCACGCTGAGGGTTGTGGGTTCGATCCCCACCGGACACAAATGTTTGTTAACTCAATTTTCAAATATTTGTGCCAAGTCTGGGTGTTTTCTGTATAAAATATGTATTTATTTACAACAAAAAAATTATAAAGTATTGCTATCAGCTATCTAGTACAATTTTTTTTAGTTTGGGGCTAGATGGCGCTGTGTGAATTGTCCAGGATATTTATTTATTTTAACTGAGACTCTTCTATTTGTCCATTTCTCCGTCAGGCTCTCTATCATCAGACTGTGTTTCATGTACCATGATAATTTTACTAAAATCGGTGCAGTAGTTTGCATGACAAACTTAATTTTATGAAAACTTGAAACTAGAAAATGTAATTAAATGGGGGTCTTTTGAAAGTGCAAACACACACACACAAATCACGCCTTTATCCATGACAGGGTAGGCAGAGCGTTAACGACCGTAATTTACGGTCGCGATCGCCACGTCTGACAAATGCTTGAGGGTCGTTTCAGATAGGTCGTGTATCACTATAGTGGCAGTTTGCCAGTTTGTCGCCTAAAATTGCAATACACATGTAACTCTTAGTCGGCTTCTACGACACCCACGGGTAAGAAATAGGGCGATGCTATTCTAAGCCGGCATCACACGGCATCGCAAGTGCGTTGGCGAGATTTGATCCGGTAAATCCTTTCATCACTTAGGGGCCAGGATGTACCAGGGTATCCTGAGTCTTCAGTTATTCGAAGCCATAGACGGATGCGTAGGTACAAAGCCTAGTTTCATCGCTAACAAACTTAAACTGCTATAAGGTAGTGTCTTAGACATCGGAAATTGTATAGCAGCGGTTGAAAATGTTAGTTTTAATAGCAATACCAACCACAGAATCGTTATTAATTGTTCCAACTTAGAATAGCGTTACCCCAATATTGTTCCGCAGTATTTTTCGGAAAGTGGCGACTGAAGGACTCAATCTGTGTATTTTGGATACTACTGATGACCATAACTACGAATAGCTTAGAATAGTGACTCAAAATTTTAAATTTTAAGTTTTTTACGGTCCTTTTCGATCTACCCATGTCCCAAGAAATATCGACGTGTTTATGTATGTAATAAGTGTAGTATTATTCAAAGAATGCTGCTGTTTGGAACTTTGAAATATCACTACATTACATAGTATAAAACAAAGTTGCTTTTCGCATCTGTATGTACAACATAGTAAGTTTGCTTAAATATTTAAAACGACCAAACTGATTTTGATGCAAATATTTTTAATAGATAAGAGTGATTCAAGAGTAAGGTTTTTTATGTATGATACTTGCCGGGAAAACATCTTATTCCCACGGGAAAATGAGCGGGCGCAACAACTGGGCGGGCCGCTAGTAAGCGATATTTAAGACACCTACGGCAAGAAATGGGGTCAATCCATTCTCAGCCAGTACCAAAAACAGAGTAATGAAACCAAGTTTGTAACTACGCGTTCCGGATATACGAGCTCTTGAATCCCGGGATTGAAATTCGGGATCTTACCCTTGATTGGCTTTGTTACGGTACTGTTTTTCGAGTAGCGTAAAAATAAAACCGGTATTTTTTACGATGAGGTTGCGGATGAACTAAACTTGAATGCCGTGACCTTTAAGAAAATTTTGCGAAGAATTTTGGACGATAAAACTTTTTAAACACGTGTAAAAAATTGCTTTTTTATCTCTCTAACACCTTTAAACTAGGGATTCTTGTTTAATTATTTGTTTATGATCAGGAAACGAATCGAAAACGGCTCCAATGATTTTCATGAAATTTTGCATGTACGGGGTTTTGGGGGCGGTAAATTGATCGAAGTTTTTCGTATGTAATGGTTTTTATTCAATAGATGGCGAAAAAATAAAATACCAAATACGGCTCGGTCACAACGTTTATTAAATCAATCATCTATACATATAATAAAGCTCAAGAGGACCCAAAGTCTGTACATACAAGATATCCAAAAAAAAATTGTTTCGTGATACTTAATATTGATAACAAAACACGTTTCTGCAATTTTTTAAATTTTTGTCTGTTTGGATGTTTAGATGTTTAGATGTTTAGATGTTTGTGTGTTTGTTTGTGGATATGCGGAAGCATCACGCGAAAACGACCGAGCGGATTTTGATGCAATTTGTACCAAAATGTCAAGTAAATCACCGACCAGGTTATAGGCTTAAAAAAAACATACCCCTAAAAGGGGGGTTGGCTACTACGCATAAAATAAGTTTGTAGATCACGTAAATTTCATAGTGCCGCGTAGTAAAAAGATGTGTATGGGCTTATTGGACCCGAGATTGATTTCAAATTTCGAACTGGCCAGCACGAACTGTGTCACTTTGAATAAGCGCGCAGAAAGAAAAATAACAAGAGGCCGTATTTATTATTTTTAATCTATATTTTTATAACCTCAATAAATGAGAAAAGTAAAATCTACGAATATGCCTACGACTACAAAAATATCTCTTTAAATATTGGAATAATTTTAACTTTTAATAATTCAATATTTTTTACACTCGAAAACAAAAGTTCCGTGGTACAAGACGTGTAAGTTGCGTACTAGACGATACAATCTTTATTTATGGATCGCGTAATCTACTATTTACCGCGGGAAAATTGCAATAGCTTCAAAGCAAAAGTTTGTGTGAAGGGATACCTATCCTTATTTTTGCCGCTCCAACCATGGTTAAAATGCTTATGATGTAAGTCGGCCAGCGAAGTACCACAATTTTTTGTTTTTAATTTTTCTTGCTAATTTTGTTAAGGCTATTCTTTATATCTACGTTACTAGCCAATGTTGTTCTGTTACATACTGTTATTATATGTTTAGCCGACAAATTGTAATACACCAATACCGTCGAGTCCCTTAGTCGCCTCTTACGACACCCGCGGGAAGGATGTGGGGTGATGCTATTCTAAGCCGGCATCACACATCATCTGTACCCAATTTCATGAAAATCAGTTCAGCAATTTTTGCGTGAAGGAGTAACAAACAAACAAATCTTTTGTATTAATATATTAGTAGGAAGTAGGATAGGATAGGATTTGTAGTGGGATTACTTGGTTTTTAATAAGCTTATGTTTTATTTATTCACACTCATGAACTCGGTCTTTATTCATCCATCACAATGTTAAGAAATGTGGCATCAGTCTACTTCACGGAATTGATACCTTTGGAAGTAAACGCATGATTTTAAAAAAATTGCTAAAATGAACTGGAAAGCGAGGATTTAGAACAGGGAGTGACTATTCTGTAACCTGATTCAGCAAATTCAACCTACAGGATTCAAAAAGACCAAACATATATAAAAGAATCACCGTTTTCTTACTCTTTTTTGCATGTGGAAATTGTAAATTTAGGATTTAACAGTTTTTTTAAATTACATATAAAGTGTAAAAAAATTAGCTGCAAATATTTTAAGGGGTGAATCAGCCCATGAATCTGAACAACTTTCCCCAAGGAATACATAGGTCGAAATATGAAAAAAACATTTGGGCCTCCCATACAGTTGACTTGCTCGGCTGCTACATTTTGTATGGGAGGTCCAAAAATTTTTTCCATATTTCGACCTATGTTGCTTGGGGAAAGTTGTACAGTTTCATGGACTGATTCACCCATTTAAATATTTGCAGCTAATATTTTTACACACTGTATAGTCGGCGAAACCAAGTTTTCGGGTACCTATCTACCAACAATTTATTATAAGCTTATAATATATTATTTTATGGTTCTTAGAGTCTATGGGGGAGCACTTGATTTTAAGGTTCCGTGGTTATTAACACTAAAACTATAAGACATTATTACGGGTTTTAACTCACGGTAGGGATATATCGAGCACCCAATATTTCGGCGATGTTGCAATCGCCATGATCACGGGTAAACTACCCGTTATCACTTATTTTATGCGTAGTAGCCAACCCCCCTTTTAGGGGTATGTTTTTTTTAAGCCTATAACCTGGTCGGTGATTTACTACCCGTTATCACCCGTGATCATGGCGATTGCAACATCGCCGAAATATTGGGTGCTCGATATATCCCTACCGTGAGTTAAAACCCGTAATAATGTCTTATAGTTCTATGGGGGAGGCCCATGTTTATCAGTGAGCTTCCTTTATATAGCTTATATGATGGATGATATACGGCGAAACGAAGTTCGCGGGCACCAGCTAGTTGTTCTATAATAAAACAACATACATACATACATACATATATCACGCCTTTATCCCTTGCGGGGTAGGCAGAGCGTTAACGGCCGTAAGAATACGGTCGCTATCGCCACGTCTGACATTATTAAGGGCTGTTTTCCAAGGTTGTTTTTGAAAACACGTGTATCACTATAGTGACTAGTTGTCAGCCTGTCGCCTAAAAATTGTAATACACCAATACTCTCGAGTCCCTTAGTCGCCTCTTACGACACCCGCGGGAAGGATGCGGGGTGATGCTATTCTAAGCCGGCATCACACAGCATTATCATAAAACAAAACATCCGAAATTTTTGTTTTTTCTGTACAAGTCACATTACATTCTAAAATTTAGAAGACAAATTTAAATCTAGACTTCAATTTACTTTTCCTTGTGATAAAATTCGTTTCGTCTTTATGTTTAAAACTTTTGTGCCTAACAGTATTTAAAAGGGAAGGAAACCTAAATTGTATTACTCTGTTTCTTTATTTGATACAAAGTAAAAAATTTACTTAATTTTTTTGGTGGATTTTGGTAACTGCTTAGAATAGCATCACTCCAAACTCTTAACTATAACTATGGAGTGATCTGTTAAATATAATAAGACGTTTTCCCGGCAAGTATTATACATAAAAATCTTCCTCTTGAATCACTATTCTATTAAAAAACCTGCATCAAAATCTGTTGCGTAGTTTTAAAGATTTAAGCAAACAGACAGACGCGACAAGCGACTTTGCTTTATACTATGTAGTGATTCTTATACAACAGTTGTTGAGTTTTATATACAGCATGCAACGTATGGTATTCATCCTATTAACTATTTTTTGACTCTGAATACTATTTACTTTTTTCGTGTGGGACACCGAGTCGTCCAACGACCCAGTGAACCCTAGTATCAGAATTTTTCAACCCCCTTCTACAAGTAGCAGGCTTCTGACATGGTTGTGTAACGACCGCCGCCTAAGTAATCATAGACAGCTACCGGCACCTACGGCTTAACGTGCCATCCGAAAAACGGAACCATTTTTCTTATGGACGATCGGGTGGTTCAGCCCGCTGGGAACAACGACTCACCGGGAATCGAACCCTAAACCTTCTGCGTCAAAGGCAGTCGCCACCACTGCGCCACATCGGTCGTCGTCTGAACACTTAACGACAGGTTTTCAAAATACCTCATAAAAAAAATCATTATTCATCTTCTCAAACTACCTCTTAAAATGAAATTTTATCTCCAGATTTGACTCGACTAATTTTATTACCCCACTAGAAAAGGGTCCCACAGTAGGTAGTTGTATGAATGAACCCCATTGTATGGTGTATTTTCCCATGCAACCCGTTATGGAACAGCAATGTAACTGTTTGTAGTGATGCCACTTGAAAACGTGATTATTTTTATGGGAAATTGTATGGAAGTTTTGAAGATGTTATAAGGAGTCAACGACCGTGTGATGCTGGATTAGACTAGCATCACCCGATTGACAATGAGATGAATTGAGTGAATCTCGAGCGTTTCTTGCGATGCACACTGCACACTGCTTTTTTTTTGTGATGGCCCAGAATATCAGTAACCCCTAACTAGGGAATAATCCCACCCATGTCCTACAGTGGACGGTTATGGTTTTAGTAGTACCTATGTAGTAGAGTCAACGATAGTAAGTCTGATTTAAAGTTAGTTATTTTAAGTCTGATTTTTGATCAAGTTTTTTCCTATTACCTAGGTATGTTAATTTTTTAATGTCTCCAAAGCAACAGATAAAAAGTAAGTAGCTACAACTTGCAAAAATTTTATACATGTTTATAAATAAACAATTTTTTTTGCCCCGGCGTTTCACCCGGGTAAACCATAAAAATGCCTGAAAAAAATCGCGAGAGCTTAAAAATTTATCTTGCAAAATTTTCAAAGATGCATAAAAAAGCAATGCTTGTTCTCTCTTTCTTAGCAGCTGTTCAGTTCTTACCGGGTCATTCGTCCATTTTGTGTCCCACTCAGTATGAAGATGATGACTTATAAACGTATATGCTTTTAATGACGCTATTTCCATCAATTTGTCAGCTTCTCAATTCTGTGGCAGTTTCGCCAGAGATATCAAAATGAGTAAGATTAATGTTGGTGAGATACGTCAAGCACGCATTCCTTCGGGAATATCTCGTATGGTCGGTAAAAAAAGTGATGTAACTCATATTTTTCACTTTTTGACGTTATTTTGCCAGCATTTGCTTTGGGCCACAAAACTAAGGCGGATCGCACATTTAACGCACGAGCACTAGAATATGGCAGCGGTCTGTCAGATCTATTTTAGAAATATCAATACCCATAATAAAACCGCTAAACCGCTGTCCACGCAGCGCTAACGCAGAGTCCGTCGAATGCTGTTTTAGTATGGGAGTGACGTTTCTAGTATGGATCTGACAGACCGCTGCGATATTTGAGCGCTTCGTCATGCGATCAGTGTACGATCCGCCTATCATAAAGAATTTTTATCGTATTTTTGTTTTGTGACGTACCTACTCATTTGATTCCAAAAACGTTTTGTAAAATACATAAAGTCAAATCATATGCAATAATGTACATCAACATTCCAAATTCATTGCATAATTATTTATCCGCAGGCAAGACAAACTGTAAAAGCCATTTTAAATATAATTAACATTTGAAAAACAAGGTATGTTGCTTAATAATATCTGTTTCTCTTTTTTTTTCCTATAAAGACGTCAATCAGTCTACAAAATGCATTTCCAACACCGTCCTATTACTAAGAAATAAGCGGCTTTATAAGACAGTAAAGACGATTATCACCCATCAAGCATAGCTATAAGCTTCTAAGAATTTCACAGGCTGATAATGAGAGTGGGAAGAACAGTAGTTTGCATTTGTGGGAAAAGGTTTATTAGAAACACTTAAGACAAGTAATGGTTTTAATTAGATTCTGTTTAGGTATTACTTTCAAAAAGCCCGATTTCGATAATGACGCAATTTCTACGGATTATGATATAGGTAATTTTGGACGACTAGGTGTCCTACACGATAAGAGAGAGAGAGATTAGTGTACATTTTTATTATATTATATATTTTTTAAATGAAATATTATATTGATTTTCGTTATTTTCTATTTTTTGAGTTCAATTATGTGAAACGTAAATTAAATAGGTAGGTATGAAGTGTGTAATTTAGTAAGACGGCAACTTTTAAAAGTCGCCAGAGGGCGTGCAAAAGATATTCATGTTCATTTTCAATTTAGCCAAAATCAAAGATACGCAAGTTTACCACAGCGCCACCCTCTAGAGGCGGCGCGAACGTATGTTGGTAGTCAGCGGGAAAAATATGTTACGACCATTATAGTTTGCCGTACGTGCGCTTATGACGTGGATTTATACAAGATGGTTGTGTTTTCTGGCTTAGTAACGATTTTGTGCTTCGGAAAGCACGTAGCCATCGGTTGCTGACTACGGTTATTTTGATTTTGTAATTTTGTCGCTACTGAAGCCCTTATCCTAGGAACATAAACTTGTTTTAAAGCTAAGAAATTTTGCCTTAAAATTGTCAGGCTGACGAACTGTCTCTACAGTGATACACATGTTTTCTGAAACAACCTTAGAAAACAATCCTCAAAAATGTCAGATGTGGCGATAGCGGCCGTATTCTTACGGTCGTTAACGCTCTGCCTGCCCCGCAAGGGATACAGAGGTGATATATGTATATATGTTGTGTTTCGGGAAGTACGTAGCCATCGGTTGCTGACTACGATTATTTTGGTTTTGTAGTTTTATCACTTCTGGGGCCTTTAGCCTAGCAACATAAACTTGTTTTAAAACTAAGAAATATGAAAAATAAAGTTGGACCTCCCATAGCGTCCCATACAAAATTACCAACCAACCAAATCTGTATGGGAGGTCCAAAAATTTTTCTCATTTTTCGACCTATGTTCCTTTGGGAAAGTTGTTAAGTTTCATAGGCTCAGCCCTTAAAATATTTGCAGCTAATATTTTTACACCTTATATAAATGGTTATAGGAGGTTCATACAAAGGATTCTTAAAATTTTATTCAGCTTGCTGCAGTCAAATCACTTTTAAAATTAGATCGAATGAGCTTCTGGCAATACTACGTCATGGTTAATTGAATTTTCATTCAATTAGGATGCGGTTTCAAATTTATAATTAGGCAAACAGTGTTGCCATCACAAATCATCTGCAGCTATCTGTAGACAAATTGAAAATTTAATTTAAACGGCCAATTGCACAGGCAATTTCATTTTAATTATTATTATCAATACAAACAATAATGATCGCAATAGTGATTATGATTACACAATCGTTTAAAATTAATTTTGATAATGGTACTCATTTATTTATTTAAAATCTACTAATACATAATGGTAGTCATATTTAATAATACTTATATTTGCCGTGTGATGCCGGCTTAGAATAGCATCACCCCATTTCTTCCCGCCTGTGTTGTAAGAGGCAACTTAAGGATTCGAGGGTTTCAGGGGTGTATTACAACTTTAGGCGACAGGCTGACAACCTTTCACTACAGTGATAGATTCAAGATTCAAGATTCAATCGTTTATTTCCAAGTAGATTCACAATGAATACTTTTAGAATGTCAGAGAGTTACAATACAATACTGTCACTGAATAAATGAATGAGTCATTGTAAACAATAACAATTTTAAGTTCCTAATAGAATCGCGGACGAGTGGCTATGGTAGCCAATTGTGTATGTCAACTTAGACGGCGGTAGTCACAATTTTTTATCCGCAAGTAAAAAAAGAACTCGTACAAAACCGAATATCGTCTAGAAAAAATAAACATGTATGCATTAACGTGTCCTTTGGATTTCCCCCGAGACTCCCAGACACTGGCTTTAGTGTCGCGACAGTAGGAAGCTATATAGGGTGTTTCGAAAAGTAACGCGTTCCTCTAAACTATTAGTGCTGTGGGCATGTGCGGGAGATTAAAATATAAGGTGTAAAAATATTGCCGTGCCGTGTAGTGCCGGCTAAGAATAGAATCACCCCACATCCTTCCAGTGGGTGTCGTATGAGACGACTAAGGGACTCGAGAGTATTGGTGTATTAAAATTTTTAGGCGTGAAGCTGACAATCTGTCACTATAGTGTCACTATCTGAAACAACCTTAGAAAACAATTCTCAATAATGTCAGAAGTGGCGATGGTGGCCGTGTACTCGCGGCCGTTAACGCTCTGCCTACCCCGCAAGGGATAAAGGTGTGATATATGTATGTATGTGTGTAAAAATATTAGCTGCAAATATTTCATGAATCAGCCCATGAAGCTGAACAACTTTCCCAAGGAACATAGGTCGAAATATGAGATATTTTTTTTGTGAATGATTTGGTCGGTTGGTAATTTTGTATGCGAGGTCTATCATTTTTCTTCATATTGCGACGTATGTTCCTTGGGGAAAGTTGTTCAGTTTCATGGGCTGGTTCACCCCATGGGCTGGTATGTGTATGTAATTTATTGTTTAAAATATTTGATGTAAATATTTTTACACCTTTATATACCTATACAATGCGTAGTTTAAAGGAATACATACATACATATAACACGCCTATATCCCTTGCGGGGTAGGCAGAGCGTTAACGGCCGTAAGAATACGGCCACTATCGCCACGTCTGACATTTTAGAGGATTGTTTTCCAAGGTTGTTTCAGAAAACGTGTATCACTATAGTGACAGGTTGTCAGCCTGTCGCCTAAAAATTGTAATACACCAGCACTCTCGAGTCCCTTAGTCGCCTCTTACGACACCCGCGGGAAGGATGTGGGGTGATGCTATTCTAAGCCGGCATCACACGGCAAAGGAATTCTTTTCCTAACACCCTGTGTAAGGTGTCTGGATAATAGCTAAGCAACAGATTAAAAAAGATAGCTGCAGCAGCTTTTAAATTCTGTTTCTAAACAAGCTACCTTAGCTGGTGTTTTCTAGAAAACTTTCTAGAGCTTTTTGTATTAATAGGTTTAAAGTGCCGTGTGATGCCGGCATAGAATAGCATCACCACAATTCTTCCCGCGGATGTTGTAAGAGGCAACTAAAGGACTCGAGGGTTTTATGTGTATTACCACGTATTACAACTTTAGGCGACAGGCTGACAACCTGTCACTACAGTGAAACACGAATCATCTGAAGGGGCCCTCAATACTTGACAGACGTGGCGATAACGACCGTAATTTTACGATCGTTAACGCTCTGCCTACCCCTCAGTTTGACCTGTATGTATGTATATTTGTCCGCGATTGTCTCGATAGACCGATTTTGATGCGGTTTTCAGAAAAGTATATGTCATACTTAGGAGAAAGTTTTAGGTCTGTTAATCGACAAAATGGAGGTTCGCACTTTTTACGTTGGTAGAAGTCTGTTCTCTTTTTCAAAATGCTATTTAAAACACGTGAAATCCAAAAACAACCTGAAAAATCCAATTTTTCCCAAATCGATTCTTAAATAAATAAGAAAAACATTCGATTTTTTGGAACTTTCGGGACGGAAAATCAAAAGAAAACCTTTTTTTCTGGCCCCTTTGATATAAGGGCTTAGCGACATTTCGGGACCTCGAGTGAAACCTTTCAATCAACCAGTTCGAACCAGTTTCGGGCGCTTCATAGTGTATAAAAACAGAGGAAATGAACCGAAGTATTTATTATATCCCCCTAATGTAGTATATCAAGAGAAGATTGGAAATATTAGTGTTCAGAAATGCGAATTTATCTGTCTTGCTACGAAGAACGTAGCCAATTACTACGTTGTAGACATCGAATTCTACGTAACTACGTGCTAAGATCGTGATTTTGAAATTGGAATGTTCTCCCTCGTAGGGATTTGACATTATCGTTTTCAAAATGGCGTCATATTTCTGAATTCAGGTAGGTTTTCTAGGTAGGACTGCCGAAAAATCTACCTTACCTCAAATGTATGGAGGCTCTGAGTAACGGTAGCTTTTACATAAGCAATGAAAAACATAATTATAGCAGTCCACTGTTGGACTGCTGGCTTCCCCAGGGTACGCCAAAAGGCACGATCGCCCTTTCAGTCCGATCCGTTCTTCCCACAACAACTCCTAAGCCCAGTCTCGCCCCAAGGGCGTGATTGGGCTGGTTGTTTAAACAACCATTCAATTATTTCGGGGTGAGTCGAGCTATTTCAAGGCGTATTTTATGTTTAGTATGGTAGGTTAGCGTTAGCGAGTGGTTGGCAAAAACGAGTGCTCGTTTTTTTTATGGGCTCTATAATTTTGGCCCCGGGGCCATCAAGTTTACGCCAGACGGCCCCACCAAGCCATTTTTAGTATGCATTGACATTTCTAGTATGGATCTGACAGACCGCTGCGATATTTTAGCGCTCCGTCGTGCGTCAAGTGTGCGATCCGCCTTAGGTTGATCAACAGTGTTTAAACCGGAAATACAAAGAAATTCAAGATACTTCAATTGCGATGAGAGCCAAAACAATTAAACAAATTTTTTCGCCTTTACAAACAATGAAACGACTATTTTCTCATTTAGATCAAGTTATGATGTAGATGATTTAAAAGGTATGGCATGGCAGTAATAGTTCGACAGGTATCATACGCATCGCATGATATTCCGATATTTTTCTGCATATAGTTTTTTGACAAAATAGTTTACGAAGTTCCATTCACAAACGTACATACACATAGCTTTTTTCCCTTGCGGAGTAGGCAGAACGTTAACAGCCGTAAAAGTACAGTCGCTTCCGTGTTTTGGATGGCACGTAAGCTGTAGGTCCCGATTGCTGTCTATCATTACTTAGACGGCAGTCGTTACACAACCACGTCAGAAGCCTGCTACTTGTAGAAGGCCATGAATAAATCAGACACTAGGGTTCATTGGGTCGTTGGACGACTTGGTGACCCACACGAAAAAAAAAAGAAACTAAAAACTCGAATATCAGGCACACCTCACAGCATCAAACTGCGGTTGTCACAGTTTGTAATTTGAATGGCGGACGGTAGCTGTCACAAACCGCAAGAACGGCCGGCGTGTGTGTAAACTACGTCAGATCCGGTAAATGTTGAAACAGTCATTAGGTTGTATTTATACCATAGACTGTGTTATGGGAAAACTCTTATACCCCGGTTGCTTTGTGCTGTAGGGCTGTCAAAAACTTTAAATTCACGATTTTGTGTCAAGAAGACAAATAACACACAACCGAGTAGGTATGTAGTGAGGGTTAATGAGTCTACGAATAACCCTATGAAGCCTGGTGGTGATGAGCACTGATTTAGTTACATGATCGAAGCGCTATTTATCCTTACTTACTGAGCGGTAATGACAAAAAAATAGCAGACTTGGGTCCCAGTTTCCTGCCCGACGTAGATCCCTTCCAGGGTAGGTACGCCATAAAGGTGCTCCTATAATAATATACAGTATTGCCAACAGTCATTAACAGTTGCCAACATTTGTCAACTTTCTTGTTTCTGTGCTGGCAACATAAGTTTTTCACTAAAATGCACGTGGGAGCACCTTTATGCACGTTTTGCCGTTTTCGCCATCTAGCCCTCTTTAAGTAATCATCTGCCTAACGTTACGATTGTCAAAACGTGGCCTCCACTCGAGCACAACGTAATAAATAATTTACTAGTGACATGACCATGCCTGTTATTTTGTTTCTACGCCATCTATCGGTGAATGTGATTGATTTAATTTGCAAAAAATAAAAAGTAAAAATATTTTTTTGCTTATTTTCAATATTTCGCTTAGTTTGACGTGGCGTATATAGTTCTATAACATATCCCTTGTGTTTCATAGTATACAAGAAACGGTAAAATATGATATAAATAATAAATAGATTTTCCTACAGTTGACAACCCTGTGCGTTCTTTGTATACGACACCATTGTTGTCTATTTCTTTGTAGCGTCGGTACCGATTTTTCTTTTGCTCTAGAGATAGGTATTGCCGTTCTGAACTACTGTACTCTGTGTTGTATTTAATGGACTACTTTCTTCTGTCGGGTGCGACATAGCGTCAACGAACGACCCTAAAAACTTCGATGTCTACAGGGTATAAGGGACGGTGTGACTTTGCAGACCAGACCATGAATGAAACTGAACATCTCTTTCTATGGGGATTATGTTGGTAAACGTAAAAATTGCATACAAAGTCACTCAGCCGATCAGGTTTTTTTGTATGGAAAGTCGAAATTTTTTTTCGTTTCCCAACATAGCCCCCATATAAAAAGTTGTTCAGTTTTATGGACAGAGCACGCTTGCAAAGTTTTCGATACACCGTTTCTTACACCCTGTAACACCTAGCAAACCTCTGACATGGATGTGTAAAAAGTTGTGTAACGACTAACGACCTACAAAGCAACTGGCCATCTACTTTCTGCGTACCCCATAAGGAACATAGGCGTGATTGTAGGTATGTATGCTACAAGTAAATATGACACGGTTCTATCACAATCGCCGTTTTCCTACAATATGTGTGTCACCACCTCGCCAGTTGGGACTGTGTCGTAATAATATTTTCCCCAACACGACTTGTGCTACATTTTGGCGGGATTTAGTGGGTTGTTATCATTATTAGTTGGTTTTCGTGCTGATATGTGTTTTTCCTTTATTTCCTTCTATATAAAAATAGTGACTCTGCGTTTCAAAAGGCACGTTAAAACACAAATGTTACTTACTTTTTTTCTTTTCGCGTAGGACACCGAGTCGTCCAACGACCCAATGAACTTTAGTATCAGAATCTTTTCAACTTTTTATTACTAAAATATGAGGTTTGAAAAGCTACTAAAAAATGGTCCTGAAATATTATCCAACTCATTGATGATGATAACTTTTCACATTTCTTTCTCTGCCTACCCCGCAAGGCAAAAAAAGGCGTGAAAATGGTATGTTTTAATGTGACTCAAATGATACACAATTTCAGTCCTCGACGCAAACAGTGTAAACAAATTCGCCAAGTCATTTAACTTAATGAACTTGTATGGGAGGTTGTTAAGGGCTGAACCATTTTTTGGTTAATCCCAGCGCACATCTAGCGCTAATTGACGCGCTGTTTTCAGTAGGTATTAAATCCTTCTTCTTTCTTTTCTTGTAGGACATCGAGTCGTTCAACAACGCAATGAACCCTCTTGTCAGAATTTTTCAACCGCCTTCTACAAGTAGCTTGATGTTCGAGTGGTTCAGCCCGCAATGTCCTACCAGACTGGGAAGAAATTCACAAAGTGATAAATATCACCTTTGTAAGTGACCCACTGAGAATCGAATTCGGAACCTTCTGCGTCACAGGCAGTCGCACTACCACTGCGTCACATCGGTCGTCAATCGTTTGAACTGCACCACACATACAGTTCACGTTAGTCATATTAAAAATATGAAAGATTTTTTATTTTCTAATGAAAACAGCTAGCGTCAAAGTTCAATACATGTGAGTTGGCCTTTAAGGGATAGAAACTCGTTTATTTATATGTTAATGGTTACAAGCTTCATTTAGGCAATTCGTTTACTTCTTTCAATAAGTATATCAATACAAGAACTGGTATCTATCTGGTGATAGCATTTTCATTAACATCGGATTAATAAACAAAATATCATAAAATATAGTTGTAATCCCGTTGCATATCACAGAAACATTTATTCGGGATAAAAATTGACCTATGTTGTCATGCTATGAATACCATGGGGGTATCCAAGTTACCCCCTACATGTGTGCCAAATTTCATGAAAATCGGTTTAGTAGTTTTAGCGCGATGTAATAACAAACATACAATCTTTCGCATTTATAATATTAGCGTATTGCTGCCGATAGGTACCAATAAACTTAACCAATCAAGGTAGCTACCAGTTCTATGAAAATTAACACAAACTTGACGCTAAGTTAATAATTAATACAACTTTGGAATGTTTTGCAAAAGTTAAATGAAGTTGGAGTTTGGTTCAACTAATTTTATTATTACCTAACAAAGCCCCGCGATGTAAATATTGGTCGGGAATTTTGTATTGGCTTGAACGGTGCGTTTACCCATAGGTTCCGATCCGATCTTAAAAACAGACTTCCGCGATCTTAAAAACAATTTCCGATTTTTAATCTTATTCTGTTTTTCTTCAAGATTACATATCTCACCTGAAACCCTCAAGTCCCTCAGTCGCCTCTTACGACACCCACGGGTAGGAAATGGGGTGATGCTATTCTAAGCCAGCATCACATGGGAAAGCCGGCATCACACGGGAAACACGAATCATCTGAAAAGGCCTTTAATACTTGTCAAACGTGGCGATAACTACCGTAATTTTGCGATCGTTAGCGCTCTGCCTACCCCGCAAGGGATAAAGGCGTGACTTGAGTATGTGTGTGTGTGTGTGTGTGTGTGTGTGTAAATATAATCTCGAACAGCACAAAACTAATTCCGAATTATGGTTTGATAATTGTCTTATTTTATTAGAATCCGCAATGTTAGCTAAAATGAGGTTTAAATCAATATTGAAGTTAGTTTATACAAGTTGTCGTGTCAATTTTGAACCTCAGAAAAAACAAAATATAAGGAATATTTTCCCGTTAACAAACAAATAAAACCAATCATTTATTCAAGGTAGTAAATTTTACATTTATCTTTTTGATGGTCAAGTATTCGGTCATTGTAAAAAAGAGAACAATGAAGGATAAGTACATTCCATGGATACATCTGTGGTGTGGGTTGAAGTGGGGTGATGCTATTCTAAGCCGGCAACACACGGCAGATCGGACGCGGTGGGTAAATCTTTTAGTCAGATTTCAGCTAAGTCCCTTTTGTTACAATCTTCATACTTCCTCCTTGTTAGTATAATTAAAACATTCCAAAATGTAATTGCTTTCTGACGTCTTCCTTAACACGGATAATGAAAAACCTTGCGCGTCTAAATAATTAGTATAGAAATGCCGTGTGATGCCGGCTCAGAATAGCATCACCCCATTTCTAACCGTGAGTGTCATATAAGGCGAAACAAAAATGGATTCATAAAAGACTCATAAAAGACTTGTGTATGATCGATATTTCAATAAAACATATACATACATACATATATCACGCCTTTGTCCCTTGCGGGGTAGGCAGAGCGTAACGGCTGCAAGAATACGGTCGCTATCGCCACGTCTGACGTTTTTGAGGATTGTTTTCCAAGGTTGTTTCAGAAAACATGTGTATCACTATAGTGACAGGTTGTCAGCCTGTCGCCTACAAATTGTAATACACCAATATTCTCGAGTCCCTTAGTCGCCTCTTACGACACCCGCGGGTAGGATATGGGGTGATGCTATTCTAAGCCGGCATCACACGGCAATAAAACATATACAGGGTTATTTTTAATTCTGTAGGGTGTTTCTTTTCATGATTCTGAACAACTTTTACTATGCCAAACCTGCGGAATCGCAAAAAAACTTAGGTGTTCCATACATTTTTGCCGAGTAGGTATGAACTTTTATATGGAACACCCAATATTTTTTTCGCGATTTCGCAGATGGCCCCATAGTAAAAGTTGTTCAGAATCATGAGCAGAAACAACCTACAAAGTTAGTGTACTGAATAAAAAATAACCCTGTGTGATAGACTTTTGATTGATCACAAGTTGGAAATCTAAGGTAATAAATAATTTCAATAAATCCTACAGATACCCAAACTTTTTGATTCCAAAACTCATGTACACCCAAAGATTTGCGTTTGCAAAGATTTTTATATGACTTTTAAACTAGTTCACCGTAGTTTTTATACGGGACGTAGAACGTAATATATTCCACGTCTCAGAGCCCCGGCTTATTCTCACGTATTCTCTACGTGATAGTTATTTTTATTGTAACGTGTTACGTTTGCGTTATATTACGTTTTTTTACTGTTCTTTCTAGACAAATTTTGTTTCTACGTTTTTTAAGCGCGCCTTTGAGATGAGTCCACATTTTAATAACTTTATTTTGTTGCCGTGTGATGCCGGCTTAGAATAGCATCATTCCATTTCTTTCCCGCGGGTCGTATGAGGCAACTAAGAGATGGGTTTCATGTGTATTAAAACTTTTAGGCGACAGGCGGACAACCTGTCACTATAGTGATACACGAATCATCTGAAAGGGCCCTCAATATTGTCAGACGTTGCGATAGCGACTGTATTTTTACGGCTGTTAAACCTCTGCCTATCCCGTCAGGGATATAGGCATGATATATATATGTATGATCTTATTAAGAACATAACCTACTGGACAGAATGTCATGAAATTTGAAGTACAGTTGTAAAATCATACTTTTATGTTTTGAGAAGTAAGCAGATCATCAACTGAATTAATTTAAAAAAACCAGTAAAAAAAACATATGTTCAGTGAAATGAAATAAAAAAACATTTTTTAAGAAATTTCACAGCTTCCTACTTTATACCGTCGAAATTTTAACTCTTATTGCACTAAACTCACTTTTACTGTACTTAAAGTACGCCATTAGCAGACCACAATAACTTCAAGAGCTAAGAAAAGCTTAGGTTTTCAACAATAAAATGGAAAAAACAGGTTTTAAAACTCAGATCACATAAAGTATAGAATATGCGTTATTATAAATTAAAGTGAAGCATATTTTTTTAAGGTAGGTACTTCTTTTCACAAGACAAGCACAAATGTAATCATAGTAAGTAAATGCGTCCAATTCTATATATTCCAATTCCAATAACGACCGTAATTTTACGGTTGTTAGCGCTCTGCGTACCCCGCCAGGGATATAGGTGTGATTTCTGTAGTATTTTGGGAGTTTTTTTTTAACCTAACCAGGGTAGCCCGCGTAACGACACGACATTCTCAACGCTACCTCTTCTATACTCCCTGTTCAACGTTCAAAAACTTAACCCTTACAAATTCCTTCACAGACCCGGGTTAATTCCAACTACCCTCTAAGTTTTATCCATGGCCGGCGTGCTTTTTAACACGGAAAGTTTAACAAAACGGACGAGTTTGAAAGAAAGCTCAACGCCGGAGTCTGCAAGGAGTTGTAAGGATAATCTTGCAAGACTTGTGCAATTACGCTGCCCTAGATGTGAGTGTTGGCACGGGAAATGATCTGGCTAAAGTTCTGAAGTTCGGAACGTAGCTGTCGTGTGATGCAGGCTTAGAATAGCATCACCCCAATTATTTCCGTGGGTGTCGTAAAAGGCGACGAATTATCTTTCTCTTCTCGTGTGGGTCAATGAGTCCTCCAACGACCCGATGAACTCTAGTGTCAATTTCTCCACCGCCTTCTACAAGTAGCATGCTTCTGACATGATTCTAACCGTCTAAGTGATCACAGACAGCAAACGAGACCTACAATGTGTCATCCAAATCATGGAACCATCTTCCTTACGGACAATCGGATGGTTCAGCCAGCCATGTCCTAACCAGACTCGGAACAAAATCACGAAATCGAGAATCGAACTCTGCCATGTGATGCCGGCTTAGCATAGCATCAATTCTGCCCGTGGGTGTCGTAAAAGGCGACTAGGGAATGCAGGGAACGGGCAGTAGAATGCATCATCCTTCAACAACCCACCTGCCAAGCGTGGTGAGTATGGCAATCCCCTATTATGGGAGGCCCGTGTCCAGCAGTGCTTGCTGTTAAGGAACGTATCTGAAGTAGCGTTGGACGCCCCCACTTTTTCAATGGAGCCTCGAAAAGTGCAGCGTTGGACGCCCTCCGGCCAGATTGACCACGACCGGAAACGGAAGATCGAGCTTTATGGCGCTCGTATTCTTCCTATTGGCGAATCTCACATCAGACGTCCGTTGTTGCAAAAGAAATTGATAAACTGCATCTACCATAATTAAACAACACAGACATATGCCAACGCAAGCTTTTGCAAATTTTTGTTTTGTACAGTAGGTATAATAAAATAGTTCCCTGCGTCTGACAGACGCACTTAAAAATAAGTTTTTGGAAAATCTGAGTATCACGCTACAAAATTCTAATAAGTAGATATATAAGTAGATAGTATTGGGATAAAGGTACAAAATATTCCAATATTTCAAGGACTTGTATAAAAGAAAATATCCAATCAGTCTAGACGAACGAAATATCCAATTTTGAAATAATCTTGTTATTAAGAATTCTTTATAACAAAGTTGTTTCTATACAGAAGATTGACATAAATAACAATAAGTATTTTACACAGACCAGAGATAGAATGCACGCGCAGGGTCTCTACGTAAATGTCATTTTGTCTCTGTGGTATTTAAAAAAACATGGGCCGTTCACATCTGTTGTAGAAACCGATGATCGGCAAGCGTAGCGTTGGACGCCCTCTGGTCAGAATTAGCGCAAGCAGGAGATTATGTCGGTGGCGAACCCTGGGTGAGGCTTACGTCCAGCAGTGGACTGCTAAAGGTCCTCTCTCTCTTTTCGTGTGAGACACCGAATCATTTAACAACCTAATGGGCTCTAATATCAGAATTTTTAACCGCCTTGTACAAGTGTAGGCTTCTGACATGGTTGTGTAATGACCTCCGTCTAAGTAATCATAGACAGCGACCGGGACCTACGGCTTAACGTGCCATCCAGAACATGGAACCATCTTTCTTACGAACAATCGGGTGGTTCAGCCCGCAATGTCCTAACCATCTGGGAACAAATTCACAAAGTGATAATTATCAGCTTTATGAGTGATCCACCGATCGTACCCGGGACCTTGGCCGAAGGCAGTCGCACTACCACTGCTCAATACCGGTCGTCTAAACGCTGATATGATGATTTTATTAAAAACATACTAACAGAGAACTCTCGGCTGATTCATCAATAAGTCGCATTAAGGACACGGCCACAAACGGGGCGATGCTATTCTAATCCAAGATATCCCAGATATATTATCTCCAAAAGTTGATTAACTACGCTCTCGTTTCATATTTTTTCTGCCAGATTCCGATAAGAATTGAGCACTTGACCCCATTTCTGCCCTCATTTTAGGGTCCAGTATCGCAAGAGGAATAAAATGATATTTAATTGGATTACCCCATTGTTCGTCAATCAGTCTGCTTGTCAAAATATGAAACGCTTGAGAGTTTTTAGCTGCGTAAAATCTTATTTTATAAATAAGGTCCCTACCATGGGTAAGGCGGATCGCACACTTAACGCACGACGGAGCGCAAAAATATCGCAGCGGTCTGTCAGAATCATACTAGAAACGTCACTCCCCCCATACTAAAACCGCACTCGACGGACGACGCTGCGATAGCATTGCATCAACAGCGCAGCGGTTCTAGTATGAGGATTGACATATCTAGTATATGGATCTGACAGAACACTGCGATTTTTTACGCTCCGTCGTGCGTTAAGTGGGCGAAGCGCCTTATTGCGGACTAGCGGTTTCGCCCGCTCGTATGTCGTCGGCCGAATCACGAAAGGGCGTAACCAACAAAATGGCGATTTTTAGTTTTATACACCACGGCATTGAAAAATATGCATATTTTAATGTCACGAAAGGACTTATCGGAATTCCATTCCTAGAAAGCTACACGAACAATCACGAAGAGACTTAACTACTGTTTCATACTTCAATTATTTTTCACGAACGGGCGACTGCAGTTACGACTCTTCGTGATATTATTTTTATCCGCCAAATGCGAGTTTGAATTCAGTTACGCCCATTACCGTTAAAAAATGAGCAACTTCAAACCTGCATTTTCGTCAAGTTATGCCAAAAGTTTGTGCGTCTAGAGTGAAAAAATAATTAAATATAGAAAAACAGTGACTGTGAACACAAGAAGTATATTTCTGGGTTCCGTGTGTGATCCTTTTCGTGGTAAGTATACAGTTGGAGAGACGGCACCAAGAATGTCGTAAGCACTAAAGAAATCCGAACTGTAAAAAAAAGTGAGCAGTTTCAGCTTGGTGTGAAAGTTAAAATGCTCTACAAACGGAAATGGTACTATGGCACTATTACAGCAATAGAAATGGATGTTTCTTCATCTGATGATGAGCCTCTTTCCAACTATATGCAGCTCAGAAAAAAACTGAGTAAACCGATAGTTGATCATTGCTGTGAATACAAAGATTGTCACAATTCGGTTTTAACTACATGCTTTCAGTGTGGTTGTTTATTATGTGCAGAGCACTTCGACACCACTAAGGCCTGTTCTAACCATTTTCCAAATATAGCACCGACATCAAACCAGAGCCCGACATCAGATCAAGACCGTTATTTTACTGAGGATGCCTACTATACTTTCCAAGAACCCATCACTTTAGGCCAGCATGAACATGTGAAGTGTTGCCAATTTTCAACATGCACTGATGCAGTATGGAGTGCATGCCATCGCTGTTCGTGCTTATTATGCTGGGATCATTTTATAAATGGTGAAGAATCATGCGAAAACCACTTTTCATTAACTCAAAATTCAACGATTTGCACTGGCTTTTTGGTTATGCACACTAATAAACAGACATGTGAGTTTGCTTCCTGCACTAACCCAGTCCTGGAAACATGCTTTATTTGTAACTGCTTTTTGTGTGATATTTATTTCGGAATTTCTGCTGAACCTGAACAATCTTGTTCCAACCACAGTCAATTAGAAGGTCATATTGCCCAAAAACAAAACCCATTAGAGCAGCATGTCATTGAAGAGCCTCTCACAGACTGTGAAGATATCGATACAGATATTTTGAATGCGTCAAGTGAAACTGCTGCATTGCTAGACAATTTTAATGAGTCACCGAGTATTTTAAGGCATGGCGAATCTGATATAACAGATCCAATATTTTGTGAATTTCCTGGTTGCCTTGAACCGATAGCTTGCACCTGCTCATATTGTGCTCTTTTATTATGCTCAGATCACCTTAATGTCCATATTGCATCGTATCACCAAAGTGTTTCTCAAGGCAATAACGTTCAACCTGAAGATTTTGTGTTAGATGGTTCCCCAAGAGAAAACTTACAAGCTAAGCAGAAAAGATTTAATAAATTCAAGCTAGCAAAAACTCTTCGACAGCAGGGTAAAGAGTATATATCTACATTTACAAAAAAAGTTGTTCCAGAAAAAAAAGTGGGTGCGATGTGTAATCTTGAAAATTGTGCAAAAAACGGGAACTATTGCTACTTGTTTACAGAAGACGATCGTAAAGTTATTTTACAAGAATATTACGCAACTGGGAAAATTGAGATACAAAGGGAGTTCGTAGCTAGGTTCACAGAAAAAAAGCCTGTTGCAAGGAAAACCACTCCATCAGAATCGCGCCGTCAGTTCACTTTAAATTTCTATCTGCCCCTGGAAGCTAACAGGCACAACGTGTGCAAAAAAATGTTTTTAATTACTTTAGCCATCAGTGAGAAAATTGTCCGCACTACCTTGAAGAAACTTAGACCTACAGGAGTGGTAGAGAGGGACCAACGAGGTGGTAGACAGGGTTCGTATCCAGCTAAAGATGCTGAAAAACGAGCTGATATTATAGCACATCTAAATAGATTCCCGAGAGTTGAATCCCACTATTGTAGAAAAGAAAGTTCAAAAGAATATCTACACCCTGACCTTACATTGCGCAAAATGCATTCTATCTTTTTGGAAGAGAATGAAACAAAAGTTTCCTTTACTTTGTATAGGAGTATTTTCAAGGAAATTAATTTATCCATTCATAGGCCTAAAAAAGATCAATGCGGCTTGTGTGCTACCTACAGAGACGGTAGAACAGAAGTAAAAGAACAACTGCAAGAACGATACACGAGTCATATTTCTGAAAAAGAAGAAGTACGTAAAATAAAAGCAAATTGTAAAAAAGAATGTTCAAACACAATTCGTTGCGCTTCCTTTGACCTTCAACAGGTTATATACTTGCCTCAAAGTAACGAGAGTGCCATATTTTACAAAAGGCGATTGGCTAACTACAATTTCACGATTTACGACCTGGATTCGAAGGAATGCACATGCAATTTATGGCACGAGGCTATAAGTAAGAGAGGTGCTTCAGAAATAAGCACAGCCCTCTTTCATTTCTTGTCTCGTTATGATACGCAAGGCGTAAAGAAAGTTTATTTGTTTAGTGACGGCTGTCAAGGGCAAAACAAAAACTCAGTGGTGGCTGCTATGCTGCTGTACTTCATGATGCATTGCGATTCAGTTGAAGAAATTAGCTTGCGCTTTTTTTGCCCATCCCATGGCCAGAGTGAGGGAGACTCCGTACACAGTGCTGTATCTTACGCCATGTCCAAAGCAGGAAACATTTTTGTTCCCTCTCAGCTTGTTCCGATTGTGAGACTTGCACGCCAAACTCCTTATGATGTTAAAGAATATAATTACAATGATTTCTTAAATTTCAAGGAGTTCTCACAAAAAATCAAGCTACTTCAGCTACGAAAAGATGATATAAAAAGTGAACCTGTGAAATGGACAGACATGATGGAGTTCCGAGTAGTAAAAAGCAAACCTGGAACTTTGTTTTTCAAAACAAGCCATTTAGAAAAAGAGTATCGGTCGATTACAGTAAAACGACTCAATTTAATTAATTTTAGAAACGCTATTGAGCCCATAAACAAAACCCACAGCGACAAACGAATCTCCAAAGAAAAATGTGATGACCTCTTGTCAATGTGTACTGGAGATACACCGATAATAAGAAACCAAGAACACGTTTTATTTTATAAATCTTTACCACATGATTGAAATTTGAAGGATTTCCAGACTGTTTTAATTGATTATTAACTTTATAGATATTTTTAGTCTGATTTTTTTGACTTTAACTGTATAACTTTGTCAGATTTACAGACTGTTTTAATTTGATTATAAGTGTATGCACATCTCTTTGAGAGATGTTTAGACTGATTTATTTGATTATAAGTGTCTAACTGTAGGTATGTCAAATATATAATATCTCATACATTTTCTTTTTTTAGAGATTTTTAGACTGATTGATTTGGTTATAACTGTATATCTAACTGTATTCATATCTCTTTGAGAGATGTTCAGACTGATTTATTTGATTATAAGTGTCTAACTGTATGTTAAAATATATAATATTTCATACACTTCCCTTTTTTAGAGATTTTTAGACTGATTGATTTGATTATAATTGTATAACTGTATGCATATCGCTTTGAGAGATGTTCAGACTGATTTATTTGATTATAAGTGTCTAACTGTATGTTTAAATATATAATATTTCAAGCATTTTGTTTGAATTTACTTTCATGTAAATGGACACAAGTGATAAGTATTACAAAATGTTACATCACGAATAGGCGTAAGTGGATCTTCAGTGAAAAAAAATAAAATATCTTATAAATTAATAAAGTTATCGGAAATCTATTAATAACTGGATATAAAGGATTAAATTTGCTATGAAATTAATTACTTACATTCTAAATAAACATTATGAAAAATTTTGTATGACCGTTAAACTGGTCACTGATTTCTTTAATTTGCTCTCCTGTAAAGTTATAAAAAAACAGTTACGCCCTTTCGTGATTCGACCGATCCGCCTAAGACATAATTATGCCGTAAGAACTAGGATCGACAAAAATTTGAAATAAAAATATTTTTTCAAATCGTCATTTATATCACCAATCTGTGGTCAGTTTGTGCGGAACCCATTTAGTAACGGCTTTGACCTATCGCTTTTTTATAAACCCCGCGACCCTACCGCTAAGTTATCAATAACTTTTTGTTAAGATTTTAACCCGCACGGCTGTATGTATCTTTTTTATCGCGCCAAGTCACCCGGGAGGATGTTCCATCAATATTTTAGTGGGTTCCGGACGAAAAACATAACTTGCCTCCATACTGTTTGCAAATTTTATATACGGGGGCGAGATTGCGTCTATGAGTGCGAGCGAGATCGAATGAGAAAGAGAGATAGATAGATATCTATCTCTATTGGTTAGTGTTGTGCTAAATATTGAACTTAGAAAATGCTTCTATAGTTTTTCACTATTTACTTGGAAATTTTGCCGAGAACTTTTTAACTTTAAATACAATACGTATTATAAAGCACTATATAATTATCAACTTGGAGCGCCAGTTTGGAGTAGAGGTTAGACAGTTTTCAAAAAATCATAGGAATATTTCGATATAAAAAAAATTGTCATCTTAGATGACCAAATACAAATAACTGTATAACAGGTGATAGAACACGATGCATTAATAAAATTCTTATACAATTAACAAGTAATTTCCACAATTTCTTGTGACAGTAAGACTATGAGTAATATCCGAATACGAATAACCGAACAACACTTGGTCGAATACGAATCACCAACAAAACATCACTAGGACGCTGCAGTGACAGTAAAAGTTCATTGTTACGGTCAAAGTCTAGTGCTACGGGGTAATGTTTGAGCTACTTCCATTCTTATAAAGATTTTATTAATACCAGCTAAGGAGACCCTTGTGGTAAAGGTCATAGAGGTCCAAAATACGGCCCCCAATGTAACATTATCTATAATTGATTGAATTTTTTATAAAATATTATTATTCAGGATAAGAGTATCAATATTATAATACTCTGACATAAATAGGTAGGTATCAATTAAATTGATAAATAGTTTTTTTACATTTTCGTTAATAGTTGCAATAGGTACCCAATTGTAGGTAGTCATAATTTCAGAAGAAATAATAAGAATTAACTTTGATGCTTCTATCACTATGAGTTCAAATCATTTGAAATGAAGCGTCTCACGTTTTAACCTCAGAGAAGTAGGTAAAATGAAGTTCTGCAAAAACAAAACCATTATCGCTAACCCAATTTGGACACTTGTTCCTTGGTTCAAAGAAAGGTGTATGATAACTAAGAAGCTAAGTATTCTAAGTCACGTGATGGCTTAGTAAACATGTGGTTACATAAACTGGTCATGTTAGCAGGTTATTTTGTGCTAAACCTATTATCTACACGCCACCATAAGTAAAGTTTTTATTCTTGTACTGAACACTAGTGGGTATGTAAAATTGAGAGTATTTGTTTCGTATAGTCTGAGCGACAAAGATGGAGAAGTTATGGTTCTATTGTAATAAGCCATCATTATAGGTTTCTGTGAAGGTAAGTTTTTTTTTTAATTCAAGGGAAAAAAATCAGTAATTGAATGTAGTAAATTGTCAATCATATTTATCTACCTAATCATAAAATTAGAGGTTACAAATTCTACTTAAAAGTAAGTATGCAATATGCTCAGAAATGCCAAGCTAAATGTAATTTGTAACCCTAAACGCGGGTAGTTATTATTTAGTATTCATTGCCCTACAAGCTTTACGTTAAAATTGACAATGTCGTCGAAAGATCATAAGAAAGCCTCTTCCAAGCAAGAATCCAAGCTACATAGAACCAACAATGACAAAAAAAAACAAATTAAAAGTTAGTAACAAAAATCCCATTATTAAGTAACAAGCTTTGTACAGTAACAAAATAAACAGTAACAAAAGACGCAAAAGCACTGCCAAAGAACATAACCGGGATACCGTCCGGCTCATAGCGCAACGAAAAACAGATGCCAAAAAAGGCACAGGAGTTGAAACAACACCCAAAGTAGTTATAACGGGGAGTGCTTAACATACAGAAGTTGAGAATGAACATTAGTAAAGAGATTCGTACATTGCAGGGTTAAACGTGGCAGTTTTTTTTTGTGTTTTAGCCCCGCTACAATCAAAGCTACGCCTGTCGGAAAACTACGCTCACCCGGAAATAATTGATTGGTTGTTCAAACAACCAGCCCAATCACGCCCTTGGGGCGAGACTGGGCTTAGGAGTTGTTCTGGGAAGTACGGATCGGACTAAAAACGTGGCAGTTACATCACACGAATACATAGATTATAGAACCCTCTGTGATGAGTAAGAGAGATACATAGAAACTCACATAAAACACTCGGACTGGACGACAAATATTCAAATTTTTCATCCAAATATCTGCTTCATCAGGACTCAACCCGGAATTAAGATCCAAATCTAGACTTAATATGTTTTTTCTTTATTCTAACCCCATATTATCCCCTTGCTGGGCAAACACTTCTTTCACTTATCTCGTAGTAAACTTTCGACAATAATAAAAAAGTAAAATATACCATTAAATGGTTTCATTAGGTCCTACCACATTTCTACAGTTGCGTACATTTGTATGTTTGTATGTGTGTCCGTAGTATCTACGCAGTACAACGCGCTATTCTCTCTGTATACAGACAAGTTGTAAGAAAGTCTTGTAAACGGCTGAAATTCACGCTTTGAAACTTGGCTCTGCTGTTGAAATTGAATATTTAGATGTACAGCTTCCGCTTCTACACGCAATTGAGAATTTAGTAATGCAAATGTGTGCTTATAGAGGAAACAAAAGCCTCGGAAGTCGTTATGAGAATAAACTAAGTTGGACGATTTGAAAATTCGTATTAAGCTGTTTGAAATTGTTTTAGCGAATAAATAATGACATACATACATACATTCACAAATCACGCCTTTATCGCTTCCAGGGTAGGCAGAGCGTCAACAATCGTAATATTACGGTCGTTATCGCCACGTCCGACAGGTATTGAGGACCTTTTTCGATGACACATGTATCACTGTAGTGACAGGTTGTCAGCCTTTCGCCTTAACTTGTAATACACAATATACCCTCGAGTCCCTTAGTTGCCTTTTACAATACGAACGGGAAGAAATAGAGTGATGCTATTCTAAGCCGGCATCACTCGGCAATAATGACACGTAGTTATAATATCCTCTACGATGACAGGAAGATTTTAGGGCTTCATAATGTATTGCAATTTGAAATTCAAATATATTTGAAAAGTTGCTCTGCCTGCCCTGTAAGGGAATAGGGCGCGATGCGTGATGTGATGATGATTAAAAGCAGAAAAATAGCGGGAAGTTGGAAATCAATCTAATATCCGTCTTTTTTATCTCATTTTTCTTAATGGTCAATTTAAATTTTTTGCATGCTATATTATGGTTGAATATACTGAGACATTTTTACCCTATATGGCAATATTAGACATCAATAATACGTGTTCTATGAAAATAAAATATATATTCTATTCTATTCTCTTTTTAGGCAAAATAGTACCTACAAAAAACAAAAGGGTACCTCCATAAAGCTTGCCTAGTCGCAAATCTCAGAAATGGCTAACATAGGATTCTTACGCTACACAGCTTTCTAAACAAGCGTATATTAAAAAAAATCAAGACCTGACTGCGGTTAGCTATTTGACTGTACATACTTCAGATATTTACAGGGACACCAATCATACTTAGTATTGCCATACTAATCACACTTGGCAAGCGGATTGGCGAGCGCTATGCAATATGTAGCATTCACAGAGAACGTTGCAACATTCCCTGAGTGATTTTCTCTTTTATCGACACCTAAGGGTAGAATTGGGATATTTGACTGTAACTTGTGAAAAAATCTAAGTTATACGAGTATTAAACGTTCAAACTTCGTCGTTTTCAATTTATGAAATTATTATATAGCCGGTGTCACTCGCGCTGCGGAGACGAATCTAATAATTCCTACGTCAATATCCGTAAAGCCAATTCGGCTTTAGCATGTGAAAAAGAGATTACTTGTCATACATACTCTCGAAAGACGTAACCTTCTTCTGAAGCGGTCGGGTAAAAAGGGTACGGCTGAAGGCAGGTGATTCTAAATATTAGAAACTATCACTGTCGTTAAACGTAATGTAAGTCGTAGACATATATTGCACCCTTCTTTTGCATACGCGGGTCGCAATATAAAGGATGTTATACAAGTTTTTCCTAGAAAATTAAACTGTGATGCCGGTTTAGGATAGCATCAGCCCATTTTCTTTCCACGGGTTTCATAAGAGACGGGCGAGTAAGGAACTTGAGGCTATTCTGGATTTAAGGCGACAGGCTGACAACCTGTCCTTATAGTGCCTCACGAGATTTCAGACCGGTTCTCCAATATTTATCACACGAGATGATAGCGACCATATTTTACTACTGCCCCCAAAGGGATAAAAGCGTGATAATTATCTGTATCTGATGTTTATGTATTTGTGTACTTACAAAAAAAACAACACTCATAAGTGTAAATAAACTTTTCAAACTCCGATTCATCTAATTTTATTTCACAAACTGTTCTAAACACCGCATATTCCCATTTAGTACATGCGCGGGTCAAGAAATATAGCGGGCCCCGATTGGTTATTGGATACGGAACTGGCGAATTTGAATAAAAGGCACTCATAAAATAGACGCTGTTCTATTATTGTCACGGGGTAAGGTTGGGGCTGAATTGGGTACAGTATCGATGCCCTCAAGTAAGGTAAGGTAGGCAGTTGTAATAAAAGCTGTAAATGGAGTAAGAAAAAAGGCAGCAAATATTTTAAGGGGCGAAACATTACAAAACTAGACAACTTTCTCCAAGGCATATAAGTTAAAACGTGAAAAAGAAATTGGTCCAATACAAACACTCTCTAAGCAAAAAAGGTTGAATATTGGTAATAAATTGGAGCTACCTTGGATATATTGGCACTAAATTAAAATAACCTTTTTTTTTTATTATTATATTAATAATAATAATTCTAGAAATGTTTATTATTTAATAATTAAATGTGAACCTAGAAACTTCTTCTTCTTGCACTAAGATTAATCGTCAAAAAGGCCGCCTCGGGTCGTGCCTGGGGGAAATGTGTTCAACACGCAGGCGGCATTTCCTCGTTGGACCTTAATGTTTGTTTTCGCCGATGGGATAAATACTTAATTAAGTTCGCGTATTCCATAACCACTTTTATACAAAAATACGCTTAAAAGATTTGATCAAAATGCTTTTGTAAACTAAAGAAGAATCCAATAAAGTTATCTCTACACTTATCCTAAAGTTCAAAGGGCGTGAGATAATCCTGCAATACTCATCTAAAAAACAACCCACCAATTTTGTCCTACCCATCACTATATCGAGAACCTATCGACCCTCTAACCCTTCAACTGACTATAAAACGGGTCTCAGGCGACCTCGGCATATCTGACCCAGAGGTCTTGATTCGAGGGGTTAAGCTTTTTATATAAAAACCATCTTTACGCCCTTTTTCTCATTTCGAGTTACAAGGTTTCTCGCTTAGGCCTTGTTGCGTAAGATGGCGCAGTCATTTGACCTGTCGCCTTCAGTTTTTGAGTTTAATGCCTTTTGACTTCGCATTTCGTGTTTTCGGGCAAAAATGGTAAGAAGTTTGGTTTTTTTGAAGAAGGCCATGTCAAAAATGCATAATATAATAAAATACATACCAGTACCACAACAGTCCTGGTTTTGCTACGGTAGCAATAAGACCGCCAACTGTACCAATTTGTCCTTGTGTGTATTTTTTTCCAGTATATTTTTCTGTTGTGCAATAAAGTACATTTGATTGATTGATTGATTGATTCACAGGGAATGCGGCTGACCATTCCGTGAATTCATCCGTTACCGGCCTTGTACGACACCAACGGGTAATATGTGGTGATGCTATTCTAAGCTGGCATCACACGAATATCAAAATCCATTCTGGTAAAAAAAACTTGCTGAAATACTTCCTGCCTTCATGGCGATATACCTGTGATAATTAAAATTAATAGAGGTTAATCATGGCGAAAATAAATAGCCATGTTACACAACGGCATTTTATGCAGGTTTCGTCATCGTTAATTAAATAACATTACACAAAATAATCATAAAATTACAGCAATGTGAAATTTGAAATTTATATCAAAGCTATTAAATAAGATATTTCATTAATATTAATAACAATTTTATCATACTAAAGGGATAAGGGCGTTATATGTGTGTGTGTTTTATCATAAAATGATTGTAAATCTTCAACAGTTTTACGAAGATAAAAATGATATATAAAAAGAACTATCATAATATCATCTAAAAAGGGTTGGAGGGAATATATTAAGCAGAAAGGACCGAATTTATTTTGGATAGAGCAATAACTCTTTGAATCGATTTGGTTATACATTTCTTTTTAAGAAGTCCAATTTATTACTTTTATGATGATAGTCGCCTTATCGCAGAAAGATTTATTTTTAAATTAAAATTGTGATTGGTTAAAAATTTTAAGTTCACGAACAGGTTCGCTGAATAATATTTTTTTCGGCAAAAAGTGCTATCGGTGAAAAAAATTTCGGTGAAATGTTTTATCGAATTGTCAAGTTAACAATTCATTATGAAGATTTTGTTCTTAAATTAAAATTGCCATACCTACTCCCGTATTAATTTTTCTTTCCATATATTTTATTTTTGTATAAAAATTCTCATGTTTTGTATATGCTTTACATACATACATATATCACGTATTTACCCCTTGCGGGGTAGGCAGAGCGTTAAAAGCCGTAAGAATACAGTCGCAATCGCCACGTCTGACATATTTGAGGATTGTTTTCCAAGGTTGTTACAGATAAGATGTGAATCACTACAGTTTTTTCTTTTTTCTTTGTAATACACCAATACTCTCGAGTCCCTTAGTCGCCTCTTACGACGCCCACGGGAAGGATGTGGGGTGATGCTATTCTAAGCCGGCATCACACGGCACAACCCAATACAACCTCCAGTTAAAGTTCGCCAGCCTCGACAGATACCCTGGAGGGTAGACTGGAAACTTGCTTCCTTGTTCAATGGGATACTATTTGTCTTGACGCTACGTGTGTAGGGTGTACAAACCGGAATCCCAAAATTGAGAAAAACCGGAATTTTGAACCGATTTTTCTGATATTTTATCTCCGAATTACAAACTCATAAAGACTGAAATAATAAAACGGGTTTTTACCACGATACACTTTTAACTGTGCCGAATGATCGGACAATTAAATCTAAAAATTGACTCATTAAGTGGCTTAATAATATATATGTGAAAGTTTGTATGTTTGTTTGTTACTCCTTCAAGTAGTTTTTCTTTGTTTCTTTAGTAGTTTTACTACTAAACCGGTTTGCAAGAATTTTGGCACATAGATAGAGTGTAACCTAGTTTAACACATAGGATAGTCCTACGGGATCAAAACCAATTTCTACACGGGCGGAGCCCACTAGTAAATAAATAAATACTTTGCCGAAATGGAAACTAGAACCGAAATGGCGGAATCGAGTTGCCTTGCCGTAAACACAAAACCGGTTTTAAGAACTTTCCGATTTTGTCCGCCCTATACGAATGTAAGTAGGTAATATTTTGATGCGAGTAAATCTCTGTTTTATATCACTCCGGGGTTCGATTTTCGGGCGAACAGATGTTGTGGTGATAAAGGAGACTTGACTTCGTATGTATCGAACTTGGTCATGAAAAATTGAATCTGTTTTTTCATTAGGCAAGGAATACACTTGACGAACGAGGGAGCGCAAAAATATCGCAACAGCCTGTCAGATCCATACTAGAAACGTCACTCCCCATACTAAAACCGCACTCGACGGATGACACTGCGATAGCGCTGCGTCAACAGCGGTTGAGCGGTTTTAGTATGAGGATTGTCATTTCTAGTATGGATCTGACAGAACGCCGCGATATTTTTGCGCTCTGTCGTGCGTCAAGTGTGTTCCACGCCACAGTACAATTTTCACGAGTAAAAAAATGCAGCATATAATACACTGAGTTTTGGAGGAAAAGAAACTTGTTGACGTTGTTTGGAGCTAGGAAACGAAAAACATTTTGCAACCTCGCATACGAAATTCACTATCAGCTGAGTAACTTTCTATGGGAAGTCAATATTTTGTTGTTGATACTAAAAGTTGTTCAGTTTCATGGTCTGTCTGATAAATGCCTGCGAAGGCGGTTCGCACATTTGACGCACGACGGACTTTTAGGTCCATACTAGAAACGTAGTGACGTTTTATGGGGAGTGCCCTATACTGAAACCGCTCAACCACTGTCATCGCAGCGCGATCGCAGTGTCGTCCATCATGTGCGGTTTTAGTATGGGGAGTGACGTTTGTAGTATGGATCTGAGAGACCGCTGCGATACTTTAGCGGTCCGTCGTGTGTCAAGTGTGCGATGCGCCGAAGTTGTTTCTACACCGTCCCTAACACATCTGTAAAAGCGATAAAATTGTCCATAACTGCTTTGAAAATTTTCAGTTTGATATCGTAAAAGATTAAAAAAATTCATGTCTGCCGCATGCCAAACAATTTGAGCTTATACCACCAACTGGAAGCCAAGAACCGACAGACGTCGTCGCGGGCGGGCCAGACGCAGATGGCGAGACCAACTGGACGGGACTTCTAAGAATTGGCATGAGGAGGCACAGGATCGAGATCAGTGGAAAAAAGACGGGGAGGTCTTTGCCCAGCAGTGGGATCCCGATAAGATAAGATAATCGAAAAAATCACTTACTTATAACAGTCAGCGAAGCATTGGCCCTGATGACTTTGTGCATCTGAGCTGGTCCGACCTGGCACTGATACTCTGCGTCGTCTTCCAAGCTGACGTTTACTATCCTCAGGTTGTAGACTCCATGGCGTCGGTCTCCGAACATGGTGTAGCGAGGGTAGCCTGGGATCACTGATGAGAATCCTGGGGAAGAAAAGAGTACAAGTTTATATCCGGCCGTTGGACAACTAGGCTCCGTATATAACCGCATTCGATTCTGAGATCAATCTTGAGTACGACTTTGAGATGCTGATAGTATTGACTGAGATTTGTCAAAATCGCTCTTGAGATCGATCTCAAAATTGAGTACAATTTATAAATACGGACCTAGGTTTCTTACACGTAAAGAAATTATTTTTAACTATGTGATTGACGATCGAAACGAGAGATTATTTTGACGCAGAAGGTTCCGGGTTCGGTTGTCGGTGGGTCACTCACAAAGTTGATATTTATCTCTTCGTGAATTTGTCCCAGTCTGGTTAGGACATTGCGGGCTGAACCACTCGATTGTCCGTATGTAAGATGGTTCCGTGATTCAGATGGCAAGTTAAGCCGTAGGTCCCAGCTGCTGTTTATGATCACTTGGACAGCGGTCGTTACACAACCATGTCAGAAGAGTGTTACTTGTAGAAGGCGGTTGAAAAATTCTGACACTAGGGTTCATCGGGTCGTTGGACGACTTTGTGTCCCACACGAGAAGAAAGAAGACTATGTGATGTTGGTTTGGTATGCAATTACCACAATTCTTTTTAGCGGCAACTAAGAGTATTGAAGTTTTTATGTTTTAATAGTGAGATTGTGAAATATGGTTTTTCGAAAACGATCCTCAAACTACATTGCAACTTTGTTTCTAAGACGTAATGATAATTTGTAGTTTGTAGGGCCGTGCGATGCCGGCTTAAAATAGCATCACCCCACCTCCTTCCCGCGGGTGTCGTAAGAGGCGCCTAAGGAACTCGAGAGCCATGGTGTATTAAAATTTTTAGGCGACTGGCTGACAACCTGTCACTATAATAATACACATGTTTTCTGAAACAACCTTGGAAAACAATCCTCAAAAATGTCAGACGTGACAATAGCGACCGTATTTTAACGGCTGTTATTGCTCTGCCTACCCCGCAAGGATTAAAGTTGCTACCTATGATTGCTGTCTATGATTACTTAGACGGCGGTGGTTACACAACCATGTCAGCAACCTGCTACTTGTAGAAGGCGGTTGAAAAATTCTGACACTAGGGTTCATCGGGTTGTTAGACGACTCGGTGTCCCACACGAATAGAAAAAAAGGGATAAAGGCGTGTTAAGTGTGTTTTTTTTGTATAATTTGTAGTACAACTTAGACGTGGTACGTATTTTGACAACTGTTGACGCTCTGCCTACCCCTCGAGAGATGAAAGTGTGATATGAGTTTGTATGCATAAAAAATGACAAATAAATACCTACTAAGTTAATACCTTACTTATTTATTTAACCGTTTATTGTACACAATAGAACACAAAGGACATAACATTGAGAACAATACACAACAGGTCAGCTTATTTCTAAAAAGAAATCTCTTCCAGCAGACCTAGGGTACCTAACGTTAAGTTTTGAATAAAAAAAGTACTTAAAAAGAAGGTACTTTTTCAACCAACTACAAAATTAACAAATTAAAACAAAACTTAAGTCTAATTACTTCTGTGAAATGCAGCAAGAAACATAAAACTGCATAGTTAAGAACAATTGCAACTTAAATAATAAATCTTTTGCATGTTACTTGTAAAACACGAACATTTTGTATTAAGGCGTAAACATGTAAGCCACAGATGATATAAAATAGGACAACGTGGAAAGAAATTTGTTAAACAAAACAATTGATTATAACTTTTTTATTAACAAACAGGCGAAAATGTCTTTAAATAGAAAAAAAAAGTTGTTGGTACATTCTTTGAACGTTTTGTATGAGAGGTTAAAACCACAATTAGAATGTTTAAAAAAAATTACACTTTTTACAGGAGATCCAAATATTTTGACCTTTTTTCATATTTCGGCCTTTGTTCCTAAGGGAAAACTATCTTGTTTCTCCAATAGAAATCATCCAAAAAATATTTTCTCGAAATTTAAAACGCCAAAGCATTTGTTGACATATTATGTATTTTTGATGTAGTTACTGTGTACAATAAATGGGTTATTATGTACCTACCTACGAATTTATAAATTTAATTTTATTTAGACAAATAATAATTTATGTAATGATTTTATGGGTTCAAGTGCGTAAAATAAATGTCTTATTTAAATTAAGATGTGGTTCTGAGGTGAAATGAAAATGTTTCATTTATTTAAATTAAGGAAACTGTAAGCAAAGTCTTCTCCTGTTTTACCGTCAGTGCACGTTACATACTAAAATAGTACAAATTCTTTGCGTGTGATCACAACATGCTGTTTAACAAGCTGCCATATTGTAGACACATGAGGTGGTCCATTGGTACACTTTTAGAATATGTTGTAATAACAGTCTTGTTTATGATTACTATTGACTTTTGTAACGTCCAGTTTTAGACAATAAAGTATTAATTATATGCAAAAAAGTCTTCAAGTTTTATTTATTTGCATAGTCAATTTTAAAATAGATTTTACAAATATAGGCAGATTATGTTACTCATATATATAAATACCAATGCCAAGTTGTCAAACATAGGTTAGACAGGAAAGCAAATAAAGATTAAAATTACTATTAATTAAATATTAATTAGTATTAATTAATATAAATATTAATTAAAATATTAATATTAATTTTATTATAGCAATTTTAATCTTTATTTGCTTCTCTCTACACTATTGCGCGTTATCAAGATTTTTCTCTTTTATATTCAGTGATATATTACATTACAAAATATATGCAGAATTTATTAATATAATATGTACGTGAGTAAGTGTTTATATTTCGCTTTGATGTACCACAATGTTACGGAGGTACATTGGTACACCTTTGTGGACCAAATGGCTTAATCTGCTCCATTAAGCACAGGGAACCAGTGTGTATTTGAAATATTTCACCCATAAACAGTGTGCAGATTTAAACAGCGGAAAATATTACAAATACAAACATACATATATATAAACATATATATGTATCACGCCTTTATCCCTTGCGGGGTAGCCAGAGCGTTAACGGCAGTAAGAATACGGCCACTATCGCCACATCTTACATTTTTGAGGATTGTTTTCGAAGGTTGTTCCAGAAAACATGTGTATTACTATAGTGACAGGTTGTCAGCCTGTCGCCTTAATATTGTGATACACCAATACTCTCGAGTCTCGTGATACGGGGGAACCAGTGTGTATTTGAAATATTTCATCCATAAACAGTGTGCGGATTTAAACAGCGGAAAATATTATTATACAAAGAAAAATTACCCATACAACGGAACAACTTTTACTATGGAACAAATGTGGAAAAATAATTTTACATACATAAATCACTCCTTTGCGGGGTAGGCAGAGCGTTAATGATCGTAAACTTGCGGTGGTTATCGCCACGTCTGGCAAGTATTGAGGGCCCTTTCAGATTATTCGTGTATCACTGTAGTGACAGGTTGTCAGCCTGTCGCCTAAAATTGTAATACACATGAAACCCTCGAGTCCCTTACGTGCCTTTTACAACACCCGCAGGCAAAAATGGGGTGTTGCTATTTTAAGCAGGCATCACAAAATCAAAAAGAATTTTGACTTCCTATAAACTGAATACGTCGGCGGGTATATTTTATACTTCATGTAATTTTTTTATTAATATTTCGACCTACCTATGTTCCTAGGACAAAACTAGCTCAGTTTTTTTGTTTTTTTTTTACCTAGTCTTCGTCTACTAAAACAATACTAACTTACTAACACAATTAACTAGGGTTCATCAGGGCGTTGCACGACTCGGTGTCCCACATGAAAAGAAGAACACAATAAGATCGACGAAATCCTTTTCCACTCTTCGTCACGTCACGCAAGGTAACTCTCTCTTCGCGTGACGAAAGGAACTAATCCGTTATATTGAATTAAATACCCATCGGGTTATATCGATTCGCCTGTTTCTGTTGCAATCTCGTTTCCAAAAAGAATATAGTAACATCACACACACACACAAATCACGTCTTTATTTATGTAAAATTATGGTCGTTATCGCCACGTCTGACAAGTATTGAGGGCACCTTCAGATGATTCGTGTATCACTGTAGTGACAGGTTGTCAGCCTGTCGCCTAGAATTGCTCCGCTCAAAACCCTCGAGTCCCGTTTTTCTCGAGATAGATAGATAGATAAATGCTTTATTGACTGTCCCGATGGCGTAGCGGATAGTATGCCTGCCTTCTACGCCAAGGGTCGTGGGTTCGATCCCCACCGGACACAAATATTTGTTTAGTCAATTTTCAAATATTTGTGTTGTGTTTTCTAAGTATAATATGTATTTATTTACAAAAAAAAAAAGTATACATGTATTAGTATCAGATATCTAGTTCCCATAGTACAAGCTTTGCTTAGTTTGGGGCCAGTTGGCGCTGTGTGAATTGTCCAGGATATTTATTTTATTTAGGATATTTATTTATTTATTCACATTCCTGCATGAATCCTAAGCGAGTATCACAATACGGCCATATTAATCTCACAAAGGCGAGGAACACACTTGACGCACGAAGGAGCGCAAAAATATCGCTGCAAAAATGTCTGTCAGATCCATGATCTCTCTCTCTCCGACCGATTTCGGCCATGGCGACCACTTTGACTCCTAATCAGATCGGCGCTGATGCGCCCGGAGATGGCTATTGTAGCCAATTTTGGCAGTAAACTCCCGTGCACAGAGTGGACACGTGAGTTTGCCATTTACATAATTATAGTTAATGGCGACGGGTGGACGGGCCTTCAGCTCATCGCGCTTAGCGTCGAGGTCTGCTTTACGCTGTTCCTCAAACTCGCGGACTTGCTTCTTAACCATCCCGCGCCATTCGGGACGCTGTGCTGCCAGACCCTCCCATTGAGTGGGCTCAATGTTGCATCTTTTCATGTGTCGTTTCTGAACATCTTTATATCTGAGGAGTTGTCCGCCATGCTTTCGCTTGCCCTCCTCTAGCTCAGAATAAAAGATGCGCTTCGCCACTCTCTCCTCCGACATCCGGGATACATGACCGCACCATCGTAGCTGACGACGCATTAGATAGGCCTCAATGCCACCAACATTGGCTCGTCTCAGAGCTTCGGTATTGCGCACTCGGTCGGACCATCTGATCTTCATGATGGTGCGAAGGCATTTTAGGTGGAAGCGATCCAGAGTGCGTATGTGGTGACGATACACACACCAAGTCTCGGAGGAGTATAGAAGGTTTGGCAGCACAATCGCCATATATACAGAGATTTTTGTGGCTAGCTTTAGGTCGTGCGAGCAGAAAACCTTGGAACACAACTTCCCAAATGCTGCAGCTGCAGCACTGATTCTGCTGTTGATCTCAGCATCAAGGTTACACTTAGATGTTATAGTGTTCCCCAGATAACGAAACTTATCAACCTGTTTCAGCATATCCTCACCAAGCATAATCGCCAGTGTCTCGCGACCATGCGAGTCTAAGGACATCACTTCCGTCTTTTTGACACTGATCTTCAGGCCGAATTTACAGCATGCTTGGTGAAAAACGGACATTAGCTGTTGCAGGCCGTCTGGGGATTCCGCAAGAAAGCACAAGTCATCAGCATACATGATCTCAGTAATCAATGCATACGAGACTTTAGTGCGCGCCTTAAGTCTAGCCAGGTTAAAAAGACTGCCATCTGTGCGGAAACGGATGCGGACTCCTTGGGAAACAGTATTTAGGACTTCTTTGACTACAACTGCAAAGTACAAGGCGAACAGTGTGGGCGCTAGAACACACCCTTGTTTCACCCCACAGGTGACGGGGAAGAAATCAGACTGTTCACCGTCTACAGAGACGCAGCACTGCATGTCGTCATGCAGGAGTCTTAGGAGTCGCACATACTTTTCTGTGCACCCTAACTTTCCTAGCACCATCCAGAGAGCTTCGCGAGGCACACTGTCGAATGCTTTCTCTAAATCAACAAAGCAGAGGTACAACTGGCGACCTTGTTCTCTACTTTTTTCTTGTAGTTGACGCACCGAGAAAATAGCTTCACATGTACCTCGGTCAGGTCGGAAGCCGAACTGGGTTTCGGGCAGAATTTTTTCCGACAAATCTTTGAGGCGGTTCAGTAAAACTCTGGCAAAGACTTTTCCAGGGACTGACAGCAATGAAATACCGCGATAAGAGTTACAGTCAGAACGGTCACCCTTGTTCTTGTAGAGGGCACAAATGCGAGACACTTTGAAGTCCTCAGGGACCCTCTCCTCCTCCCACATTCGAACGAAAAGTTTCCATACCGACGTGTGCAACTCCGTACCACCATATTTAAGTAGTTCACCCGGTATAAGGTCAATGCCAACCGCCCGGTTATTATGCTGCTGTCTGATGGCAGTAACAACCTCGTCGCATGACAGGGGCTCGTCCAGCTCCGTGGCTAACGGGAGTTGAGGCATTAAACTGATATGATGCAGATCAGCTGATCGATCTACGTTGAGCAAGTTGTGAAAATGCTCAGCCCAACGTTTAAGTACATCCTCCTTGCTGGTCAGGAGGTGCATACCGTCTAAAGACCTTAAAGGTACTTTTGCACGGTAGGAAGCACCAATCAGCTTACGCACTTCACAGTAAAACTCACCAAGCTGGTTTGTATCGGCGAGCCACTGCATTTGACAAGCCTTGTCCTGCCACCACTTGTCTTTTATTTGTCGAGACAGCCTGCGTAACTCTTGGTCACTTTCTTTGACCACCGCAACACTTCCACCTCTTCGATTATGCTGTCGCAGGAGCTGTCGATGTTTGTCGAATGCTGCTTTAAGAGCCTCGCTATTGTCATCGAACCAGTCTTCACTACGTCGGTCTTTCGTACCCAAAGTAGCAGAAGCGGCTTCTATGAGATGACATGACAAAGCTCCCCAAGCAGCACTGACATCACCGGTCTCAGTTATTGGCGACGGCTTTTCAGATAAGGCTTCAGCATATTTCACCCTAACCTCGCGATCTTTCAGCCTATCCACGTTTAAAAACGCAGGCTTCTTCACTGTAGATCTGCGAGGTCGACGGAGGCGGAGTCGTAGCTTAGTGACAATTAGTCGATGGTCAGTCCAACAGTGAGCACCACGCATGACGCGGGTGACTTGAACTTGACCGATGTCTCGTTGCCGAATAATAGCAAAGTCGATCAAATGCCAGTGTTTGGAACGCGGGTGCATCCACGTTGTCTTGTGCTTAGCGGCAAGTCTGAACATAGTGTTCGATATCGCTAGATCGTACTGAGCACAAAGACCGAGCAGCAACAGACCATTGCTGTTCATGTTGCCAACTCCATGTCGTCCCAGAACTCCAGGCCAAGCCTCGTAGTCCCGTCCAACCCTGGCATTGAAATCGCCTAGCAACAAGATCTGCTCTCTGGCATTTATGCTATCAAGGCATTGAGTTAGCTCCTCGTAAAACTTGTCCTTAATGTCATCAGACTTGTCTAACGTTGGAGCATAGACACTGATGACATTAAGGTAATTGTCTGTATCCAGGTGAAGGCGCAGTGTGGTAACGCGGTCCGAAATGTGAACAGGACACTCTTGAAGTCGCTTTACTAGGTGATTTTTGATGGCAAATCCTACCCCTGAACGTCGAGGCTCGGATGCAGAGGTACCCTTCCAGAAGAAAGTGTAACCACCTCCATCTTCCACCAGTTCTCCTTCATCAGCAAGGTGTGTTTCGCTGAGCGCAGCCACATCCACGTTATAGCGATGAAGTTCTCGAGCTACGATGGCGGTTTTGCGTTCAGGACAGGAGTTGCCATCTCGATCAATGAGAGTTCTCACGTTCCACGCGCCAAATGTCATGATAGATGGTTTCATGCTGTTTTTATTTTTTCTGTTTCGTCGACCACGAGTTAAGTGATGCGGTGGCAACCGTGGTTACTACCACCTTCCGGGTAGGGACGAGCACTTTTTTAGGGCACATTTTCTAGCCCCCTCCTCGGCTGGGCGAGGAAAGCAGTGCCTCCCTTAAAAGGGCTGCTTTGTCATCCCAGGTGCTGCCGAATTCGCATTGTCGTCCCGATTTGCAATGCAAAAGCGACCACGGCATGTACTCACGCCCCTAGAACCGCCTATGTGCAGGAATCAGACAAAGCCCAGCTTGCACCACGCCAGACCTCTCTACCTCAATCCATCGCCACAGGACTTTGCGTCATCGGAGTCCATTATTCGGAAGCGGTCAGTTGCGCAGGATATATGTCAGATCCATACTAGCAACTTCAATCCCCATACTATAACCGCTCTCGACGCAGGTCCAACGGACGACGCTCCATTAGCGCGGTATGGGGATTGACGTTTCTAGTATGAATCCGCCACATGTATACGTTAGCGCTGCGTTATTTTAGTGCTGCGTTGAGCGTTAAGTAAAGGAACGGCCTTTGTCACCTCTTAAGGCACCCGCCCGAAAGAAACGGGATGATGCTAAATTACCAACATTACACGGCATACGCCACAAAAACAAGAAATATTTAATTAAAAACATACATACATACATCATGCCTTTATCCTTTGCGGGGTAGGGAGATCGTAAACAGCCGTAAGAATACGGTCGCTATCGCCACGTCTGACATTTTTGAGGATTGTTTTCCAAGGTTGTTTGAAAACATGTCTATCACTACAGTGGCAGGTTGTCAGCCTATCGCCTTAAATTTGTAATACACCAATACTCTCGAGTCCCTTGGTCGCCTCTTACGACACCCGCGGGAAGAATGTGGGGTCATGCTATTCTTAGCATCACACGGCATAATTGAAAACGATACGGCCGTTTGAAGTTTTTACCTACTCAGCCCTAACTAACTAACTAACTATTTACTAGAACTGTCAGTAAAGGAACCCGACCAAAGTTAGCCACAGACCGCAAAACCCTGTAACTAATACTTTGACCCACTTGTAGGCAGGGGTGGGAAAATAGAATCGATTATAGAAATAAATTTGTGGTTCGTATTTTGTTATCATGAAAAGCTATATTTATACAAAAAATGTTTTTATTATTTAATATGCCGTATTATATACATAAAAAAGGGTTTTTTTTAAGTTAGACGTAAAACCCGTAGAAAATTGTCATTAGAATAACGATTGTTATTTGACCGATTTTTATGTCATATAAAATTAATTTAAGTGTAAATATTTTCATAGTCAGGTTATTCGTCAACTTACATAAAAATATTTGCAATACATTTATAAAAAACAGATTTTGTTTTTCCATAATTTAATCGATTATTGTTGGTAAATTAATTTCCTAAAATTTAAAACATTTCCCACGGCCAATTTTCTTGTATTTGTATTTGGTTTGAGGTGACAGGGTCTTGCTTGATTTCTTATTTTTACATTTGTCGATAACTATATAAGGTGTAAAAATATTAGCTGCAATATTTTAAGGGGTGATTCAGCCCATGAAGCTGAACAACTTTCCCCAAGAAACATAGAAAATTGAGAAATTTTTTTGGACCTACCATACAAATTCGCTTGGTTGGTCGGTAGTTTTATATGGGAGGTCCAAATTATTTTTTCATTTTTCGACCTATGTTCCTTGGGGAAAGTTGTTCAGTTTCATGGGCTGATTCACCCCTTATAATATTTGGAGCTAATATTTTTACAACTTATAGAAAATGTAAAAAAAAATCGATTGTGTTTATCGGGTCACATCACTACTTGCAGCTAGGCTCACCTTACAAATGGGCTAAGGGCTCATTAGGTTACATAAACTTAGTAGGGTTGTTTGTAGATCTTAATGGTTAGTTTGAGTGATGGACTTCTCTGCTTGAGGTTTTCCCATAGACTTGGGGAATTCTGGAGTAGAGTCAGTTTTTAGGAGGTTTCAGTTCCTATTAGGCGAGGAACACACTTGACGCATGACGGAGCGCCTAATATCGCAGCGGTCTGTCAGATCCAGACTAGAAGTGTCAATCCTCATACTGAAACCGCACGCGACGAACGACACTGCGATAGCGCTGCGTCAACACCGGTTGAGCGGTTTTAGTATGGAGATTTTTGGTACTTATCTGACTATCTTTTTGCGCTCCGTCGTGCGTCAAGTGTGCGATCCGCCTGACATATTTTTTTTGTTGCGACTGTTGTCGATAATCGAAAGGGACCTTTCAAAACGCAATACAATAGATTACAAATCCATTGTTTTTGTAGAAAAAAACCAATCAAGTTTCAAACTTAATCGGTTCGATACACAATTGCTCAGACGATATGGAATCGGATCGAAAATTCATCATACAATAAACGAAATGCAATAGTAAAAAGTAGACCAAATAGGCAAAAATAGAAGACAGAGCCTTCAGTACTATTACTACTCTCTTTTCTTCTCTTTTCGTGTGGGACTACGAGTCGAACAACGACAATGATGAACTCAAGGGTCAGAATTTTTTAACCGGCTTCTACAAGTAGCAGGCTTCTGACATGGTTGTGTAACGACCGCCGTCTAAGTGATCATAGGCAACAACTGGGACCTACGGCTTAACGTGCCATCCGAAACACGGAACTCTAACACTTTAACTACGGTCTGTCAGATCCATACTAGCAATGTCACTCCCCTACTAAACCACTCAACCTAACAGACATGGATCTGACAGGCAACTGCGATGTTTTAGGGCTCCGTTGTGCGTTAAGTGTGCGATCCGCCAAAAGGGCACAGTTGAAAGAGTTTATTTGTTGTCGTCAAGGATTTTAATTGCAATTTATCGGCCCCAAACATTCTATCTAGATTTTTATTAGGTCTGACGTTTAGTTAAAAAAAATACGATTAATTTAATAAAAGCCTAAATTGGATTTCACGCACATTGCAAATTAATCTTAATTCCATAAAATTGTTTTTTTTTTATCAAACGGATTAGATTTTATCTCTTAGTATTTAAAACTCCGGGATTCAAACCTGGAACCTTAGCGTCGTAGGCAGACTCAGTACCCACTTCGCCACATCGGTCGTCTAGTGCCCCACCGGGAATCAAACCTAAAACCCTTGCGACACACTGCCCTCTCTTCTCTTATCGTGTGGGACACCAAGTCGTCCAACGACCCGATGAGCCCTAGTGTCAAAATTTTTCAACTTCTTTCTACCAGTAGCAGGCTTCTGACATGGTTGTGTAACGACCGCCGTCTAAGTAATCATAGACAGCAACCGGAACCTACGGCCTTATGTGTCATCCGAAACACGCAACCATCTTACTTACGGACAATCAAGTGGTTCAGCCCGCAATGTCCTAACCAAACTGGGGACAAATTTACAAAGTGATAAATATCAACTTGTGTGTGACCCACCGAGAATCGAACCCGGAACCTTCTGCGTCAAAGGCAGTCGCACTACCACTGCGCCACATCGGTCGTTACTGCCACTGCTATAGCGTGAATAGACACCAAACATGGGCTTTATGTCTCAGTTCGTGCCAGTCACTGAAACGCTTGACCTAGCGACGCATTAATACCAGTAAGGCTTCTGCACTAGACATTGGTCACTAAGTATACAACACTATCTAGTCTAGGTTGATATACACACGATATAAAAGATAGGTATTGGGTTGTTTTTTTCCTATTATGTCCAGTTCTTGTTTTATGTACAACATACATACACATACACTGGCGGGGTAGGCAGAGCGTCAACAACCGTAAAATTACGGTCGTTATCGCCACGTCTGACAAATGTTTGAGGGTCGTTTCAGATAAACTTTGCATTACTAGAGTGACAGGTTGGCAGACTGTCGCCTAAAATTGCAATACACATGAAACCATCGAGTCCTTTACTCGGCTCCTACGACACCCACGGAAATAATGGGGTGATGCTATTCTCAGCCGGCATCACACGGCAAACACTTTTCACCGTTAACTCTATTAGGCTTTCTCCGAACGAGTTTCATGGGCTGATTCACCCCTTAAAATATTTGCAGCGACGACCGATGTGGCGCAGTGGTAGTGCGACTGCCTTTGACACAGAAGGTTCCGGGTTCGATTCTCGGTGGGTCACTCACAAAGTTGATATTTATCACTTTGTGAATTTGTTCCCAGTCGGGTTAGGACATTGCGGGCTAAACCACCCGATTGTCCGTAAGTAAGATGGTTCCGTGTTTCGGATGGCACGTTAAGCCGTAGGTCCCGGTTGCTGTCTATGATCACTTAGACGGCGGTCGTAACACAACCATGTCAGAAGCCTGCTACATGTAGAAGGCGGTTGAAAAATTCTGACACTAGGGTTTATCGGGTCGTTGGACGACTCGGTGTCCCACACGAAAAGAAAGAAAGAAGCTTATTTTTTTACATCCTATTGATGTCTAGATTCTAGACTTCTCAATTTACTGGTTCATGTCGCTCTATTCTCTGTCTTTGTCTAAGATGCGACAATTCGTGCGTTATATCTCTTTCCACTCCAACTGTGCACTTCCAATAAATTGATAAAAGCACTTCGATTGGTTAAAAGGAAGGAAAATGTCAGATATAAATGATTCTACTGCGCGTTTTCCAAAGCAAGAAAGACAAATCCCACATTTAACGCACGACGCTGCGAAATTTAAGTGCATGCGTCTGTCAGATAAAAGGAAATTTCTAATTCGCCCACACTATAAACTGACGTTGACGCAGCAACAGCGGTAGGACTTGCGTTGTTTAACAGATGTGCTAATGACGACCGTATTAGACAGCCATTGACGCTCTGTCTGCCCCACAAGGGACAAGGTATGTTTGTAGCAAAAGCCTACCCTTAAATTGGCTAGTTTCCTGGGTCATTAAAAAAAATATAATAGTTGTACGCTTAAAACTATTATCCAAAAATACTAGGGCCTTCATTTATCATTTTTCGAAATATTCAAATCTTGAATTAATAAACAGAAAAATAATATAAAAGTAAGTGTTTTGACGCTATCCAAATATTCAGGGCGTGACGTCATACTCATACAAAATATCGTTTTAGATCGTTTTAAAAAGTAGCTATTTGACCTGTCAGGAAACAAGCCTATTCATAGCCTATGAATTAACAAGCCTGAGCATCATGAGTACAACGCAGCCGGACTTCAATTGATTTGGCGGACTGCATTGGCTTGGACACTATATAGACATTCTCAGCCTGAATGGACTGAATGTTACAGCCTGTGGTACAAGTCACAAGATGAAGTTCTAAACGAAAGTAAGAAATTGAAAAAAATTCAAGTTTCTATCGGGAATCAAGCCCGGGATAAGTACTTGGGGTGCCGTTTCACTGCTCTGCCACTGAGATACCAACGCACTGTCCTTACCAGAATAGTCTTGTTTCCTGACAGGTCAAATGAGCTACCTTTTAAAACGATCTAAAATGGTATTTCGTTTGAACAACTAGAAGTATGACATCACGCCGTAAGTATTTGGATGGCGTCAAAACACTTATTTTTATATTATTTTTCTGTGTATTCATTCATTCAAACCTTGAATATGTCGAAAAATGATAAATGAAGTCCGTAGTATTTTTTGACAATAGTTTTAAGCGTACAACTGTTATATTTTTAATGACCCAGGAATATAGCGAATTCTGGCGCATTCCGACTATGTGTGGTCAAGCTTATGTCTTTTTGATCTCTTGGGTAAGCTTCTTTTATCTTTTTAGCATAATTGTGTCCACTGTTGAACGTATGCCTCTTGATGCTTTCTCCACACTGTTTTACTAGCGGCAATTCTGCTCCACGTCGGCCTTGCCGTCTTTTTAACATAGTTCCACCATCTTCTGGTGGTCTGCCAACACTGCGACTTCCTGCACGTGGCCTGCAATGTAGCATATGGTTCCAACTGTCGTCAACTCTAGTACAAATGTGCCCCGCCCATTGCCATTTTAGTTTGCCAGCTTTTTTTCCGACATCGGTCACTCCAGTGCGTTGGGGAAAGAGTTCATTGCGTACTTTGTCCAGCAGAGTGATACCGAGCATAGAGCGCTCCATAACTGTCATGAGTTACAGACCAAATTAATCTGTATTCCTTTTTATGTGAAGGAAATGAATGATCCCTCGCTTTTTTTACTGGGATAGAGCCGACCGTGGTGTAATGGTTAACACGTCTGACCTGGCTAGTCAGAAGACGTGGGTTCGAGTCCCATCGGCGGCGTGATTTTTTTCCTTTTTTTCTTTTGTATTAACTTTCTAACAAAGAGTTAATACTTCTCTTTTTCTTTAGAACCATTACTTTGTATTTTCTACAGTAGCAAACTTCCATGATACATCCGTTAGTAGAGAAACAAAAACGCGTTTGTAGAACAAACCTAGAGACGCTAGTATCTCGTAACTTGGCGGTGTGACATCGTTACTGCTCGTATAAGCTTCGATACTCTGAGTCGTGTCAGCGAACAGCAAATTGGAAGACAAAGCCGCCACTTGTATTCTCTTTGGAAAAGGGGCCTTCATACAGGTAGGTTGTGTTCAGTATAAAAGTAATTCTATGAGGTTCAATATACGGGTTATTGGATCTTTTTCTTACTTTTCGTGTGGGACACCGAGTCGTCCAACAAACCAATGAACCATAGTGTCAGAATTTATCAATCGCGTTCTGCAGGATGTAAAAATATTAGCTGCAAATATTTTAAGGGGTGAATCAGCCCATTAAACTGAACAACTTTCCCCAAGGAACATAGGTCGAAATATGAAAAAAAATTTTGGACCTACCGACCAATCAATTTGTTTGGGAATCCAAAATTTTTTTTCATATTTCGACCTATGTTCCTTAGGGAAAATATTCAGTTTCAGTACTTACTTAGGTTAATCGTATTTATTGTAGGTATGCATGCCGTGTGGTGCCGGCTTAGAATAGCATCACCCCATTTCTTTCCCGTGGGTGCCGTAAAAGTCGACTAAGGGTCTCGAGGGTTTTATGTGTATTGTAATTTTAGGCTGACAACCTGTCACTATGTCACATTTGTCAGACGTGGCGAAAGCGACCGTTATTTTACGGTTGGTATCGCTTTGCCGACCCCGTCAGGGATATAGGCGTGAATTGTGTATGTGTGTGTGTATTAACTGAAGATGTGGCAGACATTTCTTTTATGTTTTTAAACTATTCTTATTTCTATGAGTTAACTATAAGTTACTGTGCAAATGATTGATACTAGTACATCCTATACTAGTGATGATGATGATCTCTCCGACCGATTTCGGCCTTGGCGACCACTTTGACTCCTAATCAGATCGGCGCTGATGCGCCCGGAGATGGCTATTGTAGCCAATTTTCGCAGTAAACTCCCGTGCACAGTGTGGACACGTGAGTTTGCCATTTACGTAATTTAGTTAATGGCGACGGGTGGACGGGCCTTCTTGAGCTCATCGCGCTTAGCGTCGAGGTCTGCTTTACGCTGTTCCTCAAACTCGCGGACTTGCCTCTTAACATTCCCGCGTCATTCGGGACGCTGTGCTGCCAGACCGCCAGATACCTATACCATGGGGTCTCATTCCCTACTAAAAGAAATTAGTCCAAAAATAAATCAATAGATGGCGATACGGGCCGCGAATGTAACTTAAGAGACTGGAATAAAAGCAAATTTACAAAAACAAAAGTATTGGAAAATTATAAATACATTATTTAAGATGTTTTGTGACGGAAAACACGCGAATTATTCACATTTTTGCAATATTTTTCAATCTAATGTCGTCAATACGAAGTATCCAATAAATAAGCTAGATGTCGCTAGCAACGCACGCGCTGAGTCGATATTCAAATAGCCCGCCAATAGCCGTCCTAGGGCAATCGAACTCTCTCTATGACATTAGGTATCTGTACTGCTTTAGTAGTATTATATTATCTGTGCCTATACTAGTAATAGGTGACTAAATCAATATTACTGCCATGATGAATGATGGCTGACGTATGGTAATAGGATATCACGACTCAATTAAGAAGTAAATAGGTAGTGATTGGTCAGTAGAACGAGATACGTTAGTATTAGGATCTGTTGGAATATACAAATCACTCCTTTATAGGCAGAGCACACGATCAGTGTTCACGATTTGTGAACACGATCGTAAAATAACGGTCGTTATCGCCACATCTGACAATATTTGAGGGTAGTTGCAGATTAGTCGTGCATAACTATAGTGACAGGTTGTCAGTCTGTCGCCTAAAATTGCAATAAACTTAAAACCCTCGAGTCTCCAGTCGGTTCTTACGACACCCACGGGAAAAAAATGGGGTGATGCTATTCTAAGCCGGCATCACACGGCACTCTAAGCCGGCAACACACGGCAGTAAGAATTTATGTGACAGAAAAGTTTACATACATACATATATCACGCCTTTATCCCTTGCGGGGTAGGCAGAGCGCTAACGGCCGAAAAAACGGTCGCCAACACCACGTCTGACAAACTGAGGGCTATTCGTCCATTACTATAGTGACAGGTTGTCAGCCTGTCGCCTAAAAATGCAACACACATGGAACCCTCCAGTCCCTCAGTCGCCTTAGTCCCTTAGTAGTAGAAGATTTTATGTGATCTAAAATTAATTAAAGAGCTTACCCAGAGCGAATCCATCTTTGGCCCACTGCACTTGCCCGGCCAGGTTGGCAACAGCGCATTCCAGTACAGCTTCAGAACCCTCGTGGACCCGCAGACTTCTGGGAGCTATCCTGAAGTACTGCTGCTGGAAGGCTGAAGCGGCTGCTAGCGCTGGAAACGAGGAGAACAGTTGGTTAGGGCATTGTCAGTAGTACAGACAGACAGAAACACTTTATGGTTTACATTAAATCAAAACATTATACAGGAAACAAAAAACAAATACCACCTTTCTTCTTTCTCTTTCGTGTGGGACACCGAGTCGTCCAGCGACGCGATGAACCCTAATGTCAGAATTTTTCAACCACCTTCTACAAGTAGTAGGCTTCTGATATGGTTGTATAGTGACCGCCGTCTAAGTGATCATAGACAGCAATCGGGACCTACGACTTAACGTGTCATCCGAAACACGGAACCATCTTACTTACGGACAATCGGGTGGTTCAGCCCGCAATGTCTTAATCAGACTGGGAACAAATTCACAAAGTGATAAATATCAACAAATACCATAATATAAGCAAAGGCGGCTTTACCACTGCTATCTCTACCTGTAGTACCTTGAACAGTTAAACGGAACTCAAACTTAACGCACGAAGGAGCGCTAAAACATCGCAGTGGTCTGTGAGATCCATACTAGAAATGTCAATCCCCATACTAAAACCGCTCAACAGTTCGAGTACGGTTTTAGTATGTGGAGTGACGTTTCTAGTAGTGTTTAGTAGTAGATATTTTAGCGCTCCGTCGTGAGTTAAGTATGCGATCCGCCTTTCTGTCTATCTTTTCATTTGGGACCCGTTTTTACTCTATTACGGAACCCTTTTAAAATTATTAAGGGTAGAAAAAAACATCGAAATCAACAATTTTGCAAAGCTGTTTTTCAGCGAAAATTGTGATTTTTCATTGGAAACTTTTAATTTGATTAAAAATCTGCGCCATCAATCACAAAATATATAAAAAAAATTGCTCGGCTAATTTGATCGAGCTAGAGCCGAAAACACATTTAACGTCCTATGCGCATTTTTTGTCATTGTTTCTTTATAACTACTAAAAATCGACGTTGATGCAGGCGCACCGCAAAGACATGCGTTGCCATCTGTCTCTGTTACACTTGTCATGGTGGATGTAGTGTAATTATCTATCTCTTTCACTCCAACGGAGGTCAGGTGTGCGACTGGTCTTAATCATTTAAACTGATCGTGTCGTCGAGTCGATGAATGACCTCATAAAAGCACCGCTTCATAAAAGTAAGATTTTACAACTTGAGCCTAGTTTATTCACATCACAGCTCGTAAAACTTAGCGTTCCATGTTTCGAAAGGCACGATAAGCCAACGGCCCCGGTTGCAATCTATGATAACATAGACGGCGGTCGTTACACGACCATGTCAGAGGCCTGGTACTTGTAGTAAACGGTTGTGGAAATCTGACGCCAGAGTTTATCGGGTCGTTGGACGACTCCGTGTCCCACACGAAAACAACTCTGATTCTTTGATGGATAAGTTCAAAAAATAAATTTAACATACTAGTGGGCGCCGGCGGCTTCGCCCATGTGGAAGTCGGTTCTCAATCCGTACCATCCCACAGAAATGCTGTCCTTTGTGTTCATACGCGTTAACTCTATCTGTGTTCCAAATTTCATTAAAATCGGTTCGGTAAAAGTGTGAAGGACTAATACAAACATACAAACATTCGCATTTATAATTTTAGTAGGACATACAATACTCGTATTAACTCGAATAAATTTTAAAACAGTACCCACACTTTCCCAACAAAGAAGGACAATAAAACCGTTACGAGTAGGAGCTCCATGCGTTCTTTTATTTAAAGGATCAATTTATCTGTCTGGTTGCGAACTTAATAAAAAGCAAACGAGTAAGTGGTTGCATTTGTCTCGCGTTAAAAAGTGGTTGGGTGAAGGTACATTTGGCAACAGGTTCAGTTACCATTTCAGAGAAAAACGATGAATGTCTGTGACGCAGAAGGTTTCGGGTTCAATTCTTGGTGGGTCACTCACAAAGTTGATATTTATATCGCTTTGTGAATTTGTTCCCTGGCTGGTTAGGACATTGCAGGCTGAACCACCCAATTGTCCGTAAGTAAGATGGTTCCGTGTTTCTGATGGACGTTAAGCCGTAGGTCCCGGTTGCTGTCTATAATTACTTAGACGGCGGCAGTTACACAACCATGTCAGAAGCCTGCTAGAAGGCGGCTGAAAAATTCTTACACTATGGTTCACTAGGTCGTTGGACGACTCGGTGTCCTATACGAAAAGAGAGAGAAAAACTAGTTTTTAAATTGTCAAGATTACACTATTCGAAGCTTGCCTTTTACGATTACTGAGTTAACAATCTGTCATAGTTCGTTTAGGTCATTTATTAGTTTAGGTCATTGTACGTTTAAGACATTTTTATGATTTAGAACATTATGCGTCGGGAGGGACATTTTTGGGGGATTTTTGTGTTTATCACTACCTACTAAAGCACAGTGGCTTCCCGCGTCTGGCCCTAAGTAGCGACCTCTGGTGGCTACATGTATGAACGAGACATGTCAACTGCACAACAGATTGTGATGTAGTTTTTTTTTTTAGGTAGAATGATTCAAGAGGAAGTTTTGTATGTATAATACGTGCCAGGAAAATGTCTTATTCCCACGGGAAAACAATTAGCAGCGGGTGCAACCGCCGGTCGGGCCACTAGTGTACGATATACAGGGTGTTAGGGACAGCGCCCCGAATACTGTTAGGGTGCAAGCAGACCATTAAACTGGACAACTTTCCCCTAGGAACATGTGGAAACGATAATAACATTTTCGACCTCCTATACAAAATCGCGATCAGCTGACTGCATTTACTATGGAAAACCAACTTACACCCCGTACAATTTTAGAAATGTTAACTCGAACTGTTGCCGTTTGTACACATTATTGTTTTTTTATGTCGTAGGTATTTATTTACATTTGTAGTGGTAGGTTTCTTAGTGATGCATTTTCTGTGTCACTTTTTTTTTACTTAACCGCTGGATAGCACCTGCCTGCATTTATAGCTCGTTCAACAGATGTTTTAGTATGCCGTGTGTAATGTGAGCAATAAAATGCCGTGTGATGTCGGCTTAGAATAGCATCACCCCACATCCTTCCCGCGGGTGTCATAAGAGGCGAGTAAGGGACTCGAGAGTATTGCTGTATTACAATTTTTAGTCGACAGGCTGACAACCTGTCACTATAGTGACACACATATTTTCTGAAACAACTTTGGAAAACAATCCTCAAAAATGACAGACGTGGCGATAGTGGCCGTATTCTTACGGCTGTTAACGCTCTGCCTACCCTGCAAGGGATAAAGGCGTGATATATGTGTGTAAGTATATTTAGTATGGGGATTGACGTCTCTAGTATGGATCTGACAGACGCATGCGGCAGCGTTATTTTAGCGCTGCGCTGTGGGTTAAGTGTGAGAACGCTCTAATCCGAAGTCAGAGCTAATCTAAACACACGTTTTGTAATACAAACTTTTAAATATTAATGTTTTCCATAAAACTCCCAAAAAGCTTTTAGCTTATTAAAAATGCGATGATACGTCAAAAAGTTCCAAATGAGAAGCCGCCCCAAGTTTGTCAAACTCAAAACATGACAGATGACAACAAATTAGCCTAAAATTCATACTTAATTGAAAAATGTATCGAACACCTAATTATTTTGCGATTTCGCAATAAAAAGCCTGATTAAGTATAGTATAAGTAGTGCCTGTTGTGTTTTTTATCTAAATGTAATTGTCCTGTGTTTTATCTTGTGTGCAATTAACAGTTAAAAAAAAAAAAGCCCCCTAATATAACTTTTTCAGAATCATGAGATGAAACACCCAACAAAGTTTGTGTACTGACTGATAATCCTGTATAAAAAAATATACGCTATAACGGTCTGCCTACATCGCACGGGATAAAGGCGTGATATTATGTATGTGTGTATGTAACGTTTCGAACCTGGTACCCTCACGTAGATTCATTCTCACACCATTTTACCACAGAGGCAGTCAGCGTCAGAAAGCTACGTACACAAAACGCAAAATACGCCAGATGTCAACATGCAACGTTCTAATAATATAAAAAAACTAACAAAACCGACTTCACAGTGAAGAATTAGCAATAGAAGAAGAGAGAGAAGAGATTTCTTGTTAGAAATAAGTAGTACCTGTTGTGTTTTTTATCTAAATGTGATTGTCCTGTGTTTTATCTTGTGTGCAATAAACAGTTAAATATATAAATAAACAGTTTAGTTATTATCAAATTATTGCCGTGTGATGCCGGCTTAGAATAGCATCACCACACATCCTTCCCGCGGGTGTCGTAAGAGGCGACTAAGGGACTCGAGAGTGTTCGTGTATTACAATTTTTTGGCGACAGGCTGACAACCTGTCACTATAGTGTTACACATGTTTTCTGAAACTACCTTGGAAAATAATCCTCAAAAATGTCAGACGTGGCGATAGCGACCGTGTTCTTACGGCTGTTAACGCTCTGCCTACCCCGCAAGGAATAAAGGCGTGATATATGTTTGTTTGTTTTGTTTTTTGTTATTATAAAAGCAGTTCGCTAGATAACTAGGTCATCATTAGTAACATACTGAAGTTGAACGCTTAAAATTATTTCTTCAGAAATACTACATATATACTCCATTCAGTTTTTCGAAATATTCAAAGTTTGAAACAGAAAAATAATATAAAAGTAAATGTTTTGACGCCATCCAAATTGGAGAGACATGATGTTTTTTTTTCATGGTACCAAAATACACAAATTGATAACCTCTTCAGCGAAGTCGGTTAAATGAGAAAGGGTGACAACCGCTGGAGGGTTCGTCGCGTCACATCCACTTGACAGGAACCCTTGTTATGTACAGGGTGTTAATTTGACTGGTGTAAATTTTTTATTTTTGTTTTGAGCTATTTAAAAGACAGGGGATGAAAACTTATTTTGTCAAAAAATTCAAAATTTTGTAGTGCTAACCAATTCTGAAAGAGTAGGACCTATTATAAGCCCAGTAACTACATAGATACATATATCACGCCCTTATCCCTTGCGGGGTAGGCAGAGCGTTAACGGCAGTAAGAAAAGGGTCGCTATCGCCACGTCTGATATTTTTGAGGATCGTTTTCCAAGGTTGTTTTAGAAAACATGTGTATCACTATAGTGACAGGTTGTCAGCCTGTCGCCTAAAAATTGTTATACACCAATACCCTCAAGTCCCTTAGTCGCCTGTTACAACACCCGCGGGAAGGATGTGGGGTGATGCTATTCTAAGCCGGCATCACACGACAGGCCCACTAGCTACAAGACTTTTATTTTCTTTCGGTGCTTTAACAAATTTATTATTTTCGTCTTAGTGCTCACAAATAAATAAGAGTTATTTTTCAAAATCTTTTGATTTTTGGATTGAACCTACTACCCCCAGACCAAGAGCCGATGGCTACATTACTAGACTACAGTAAGGCATTCTGATTGGCGTAAATCGAGTTAAATTGTAACCACACGCTGATTAAACCCAATCTGACACGGTCAAATCGGTTCAGTTAATTCGGCTTGTTATAGTACCACTATTGGGACTACTGGCGCAGTGGTAGTGCGTCTGCCTGCTCCGCAAAGGTGCCAGGTTCAATATCGATTTAGTATCATATGATGTTTAAAGTAAAATCTGTTCAAAGAAGCATTATGATGTCCAAATTAGAATCTGTCCAAAGTAGCATATGATGCCCAAAGTAGAATCTGCCCAAAGTAGCATATGAAGCCCAAAGTAGACTCTGTCCAAAGCAGCATTATGATGCCCAAAGTATAATCTGCCCAAAGTAGCATATGATGTCCAAAGTAGAATTTGTTCAAAGTAGCATAATATGCCCAAGGTAGAATCTGCCCAAAGTAGCATTATGAAGTCCAAAGTAGCATTTGTCCAAAGTAACATATGATGCCCAAAGTAGCATATATGATGCCCAAAGTAGAATCTGTCCAAAGTAGCATATGATGTCCAAAGTAGACTCTGTCCATTGTAGACCAAAGTGAATTACCTAACCTATAAAGGCACCTCTGTTTTCTTCCGTGTTTCCTTCTCGTTAGCGAGAATTATGCATTGAAATGTTTTCCTGTAACAACGTTTCCAAGGACCATTAAAAATAAGATCGTCTGCTACTCGACCGGTCAGATCTCGTTCAAATTAATTGAACACAAATTGACACGGCTCTCGCAATTGTGAAAGATTTTTCTCAGAATTGGCGATTAAAGGCGTGTTTCCACCAGTATGCCTTCTTCTTCATCGAATCGATAAGCAACAATTAGATTCTATTGGACCAGTATTCGGCTACACTGATTGCCTTGGGGTTAGCCTCCAGCAGGTCCCACATAGTGCAAGTGCTAGGGCAGTTGGGGCAGGAGAGAAGGTGGTCCGCGGTTTGTTCTACACCGCAGTCACACGGGGCACCGCAGTGTGCTAAGTAACGCCGGCTAGAACACCTAAGGCGGATCGAACACTTGACGCACGATGGAGCGCAAAAATATTGCAGCGGTCTGTCAGATCCATACTAGAATTATCAATCCCCATACTGAAACCGCTCAACCGCTGTTGACGCAGCGGTATCGCAGTGTCATCCGTCGAGTGCGGTTTTAGTATGGGTAGTGACGTTTCTAGTATGCATCTGACAGACCGCTGCGATATTTTTGCATTCCGTCGTGCGTCAAGTGTATTCCTCGCCATAGATTTTAAGAAAATATAGACCGTACTCAAGGCCACTGTATTACCAGCGACCTACAACTATGACTTAGTAACTATATTTAAGATATCTTTGCTAGTTATTTAGGGGAGCTTTTCTACCACGTATTTGGTCAAAATGTTATCACATCAATAACAACATAAAACATGCCCCTTTATGTTGCGCACAGTATAGAGACGTATCTCACGGGCGAGAAGACTTCACAAGTGTCAAGTCGTATGGTTTTATCAAAACATGTGAGACGGACCGCATACTTGACGCACGACGGAGCGCAAAAATATCGCAGCGGTCTGTCAAATCCATACTTGAAATGTCAATCCCCATACCCAACCTCTATCGACGCAGCGCTATCGCAGTGTCGTCCGTCGAGTGCGGTTTTAGTGTGGGGAGTGACGTTTTTAGTATGGGTCTGACAGACCGCTGCGATATTTTTGCGCTCCGTCGTGCGCCAAGGCGTACGATCCACCTTCATGATTTTGTCTACAAGTGTAGAGAAAATCGAAGTCGCGGTTGCGCATCATAACTGGGTTAGTCATAAAACCACCAAGTGGACGAGCATTTTTACAATCAGAATTGGCAATACGAGAAATAATTGTGCAAAAAAAGTTTTCTCATCGATGTCTTTGTTAAGGCAATCACTTAAAAGTTTCTTTCGATTGATTCTTTACCATTGTGTTCAATCACGAATTGATCAATAAAGGCAGCTAGTTATTTGTATACTTACTTAAGTCCATATTTATAAATCGCTTTCAAGGCTAAAATCGATCTCAAGAGCGATTTTGACAATTTCAGTCAATACCAACAACATCTCAAAGTCGCACTCAAGATCGATCTCAGAGTTGAATTAGATGGAGGATCGCACACTTAACGCACGACGGACCGCTAAAATATCGCAGCGGTCTGTAAAATTCATACTAGAAACGTCACTCCACATACTAAAACCGCACTCGACGGACGACACAGCGATAGCGCTGCGTCGACAGCGGTTGAGCAGTTTTAGTATGGAGATTGCCATTTCTAGTATGGATTTGACAGAAGGCCGCGATATTTTAGCGGTAGAATTGTAGTAACCGGGATACTGACAGGTTACCTCTCGGGGTACACAACTACGTAGGTAGGAATATTTGTGGAAAAGAAAACAATGTGTGTCGTAATTTTCTGTTTTTTACAGTGACTATATGTGTATTAATGAGTATTTGTGAACTGATACGTATTTGTAAATTTTAGACTGTCGATAAGTAAAATGTAAATTTTCGTTCAATAAATATTTTAATTCTTGGTACCAACGGCGGATCGCACACTTGATGCACGACGGAGCACTAAAATATGGCAGCAGCCTGACAGATCCATACTCCAAATGTCAATCCCCATACTAAAACCGTTGAACCGCTGTTGACGCAGCGCTATCGCAGCATCATCCGTCGAGTGCGGTTTTAGTATGGGGCGTGACGCTTCTAGTATGGATCTGACAGAACGCTGCGATATTTTAGCGCTCCGTCGTGCGTCAAGTGTGCGACCCGCCTAAGTCATAAGTTTAAAATTTGTGGTCCGAATGCATCCTATCAGTATTTACATGGGCTTTTTCATGTATTCTGTGTAATGCCCCACTGCAGGGCAAAGGCCTCCCCTCTCTCGCGCCTACCGTCTTAATATTGGACCTAAGATTGCCAATATTAGATGGACTCATTGCAGAAAAACCTATTCTTGCTTACTGAAAAACTCCGCTTGAAAAAAAAATCTACGTCCAAATCCTGCGAACAAATCAATATCTTAAAATGCCAGCCTAATTGAACTACCAAAACTTTTTCTTTTAACTAAATACTCTAAAGTTTCATCGATATTCGGCGAAGTTCGTCAAAGTTAGCCCTCTTTTTCTTTTTTATCGGTTAACGCGCCTAAGCAAACTTTTTGATACTTTTTGAATTTTATTTTTATTGTTTCCTTTCGGTGTGGGCGAAACAGTGGTTCAAAAGAAAATGTTTTAGTTTAAGTCGGCCTTTCAGTTGTAGGGTTCCTGACACTGTACGCAGATTCATCATCATCATCATCATCATCATATCAGCCAAAGGATGCCCACTGCTGAACATAGGCCTCCACTAAAGATTTCCACCTTGTCCGATTAGAAGCGACCTGCATCCAGCATTTCTCGGCGGACTTGACCACCGCACAATACAGGGTGTAAAAAAAAATGCTGCTAATATTTTAGGCTGGTTTCAGAGCGGCGCGTTCGCTGTGAAACGACATTCAGACGCGCGCGCTTCGTTGTGGTGTACGGTCGAGTGCAGAGAATCATTATGCCAGCAAACGTAATCACTATATTAGCTATATACCTTAAATGGAAAAGAGTGCAACAACGACGTCTTAAAAGATTGCAAGTCGACGCTACTGGCAATCGAAGGAGATCCGACCGCGGCGCCGCCGAGACGCGGCCCAAGACGCGTCACTATGAAACGCTACATACAATCTAGTGTAATGCGAGGCGCGCGCGGCTGGGCAGCGCTGCCGAGACGCGTCGCTCTGAAACCAGCCTTAAGTGGCGAATCAGCCCATTAAACTGCACAACTTTCCCCAAGGAACATAAATCGAAATAATAAAAAATATTTTGGACCTCCCATACAGTTTGACTCGCTCGGCTCCCAGAAACTCGGAGGCCCAGAAATTTATTCATATTTCGACCTATATTTCTTGATGAAAGTTGTTCAGTTTCACGGGCTGATTCACGCCTTAAAATATTTGCATCTAATATTTTTGCACCTTGTATAAAATACACCTCAGGCCAATTTTTTAAATCTGCCGAAAATTTTTACACAAAAAAATCTCGTACCTATATCAATTTCCATCATTTTTCGGCCGTTTAATCTTACATTGATTAAATGCTCGGAAAAGGGCCCAATTAATAATAACAAGAAAAATAACGCGATCAGTTACTAAGAGGGGGGGGAGATGACTGATCGAACCCTTACCAAGGGTTTTACCAACGGAAAAAATATGAGTGAGTTTTGTATAGTCGGCAGTGTGATGTTTTTCCATACATACATATATCACGCCTTTATCCCTTGCGGGGTAGGCATAGCGTTAACAGCCGTAAAAAATACGATCGCTAACGCCACCTCTAACAAATATTGAGGGCAGTTTCCGTTAATCGTGTATCACTATTGTGAAAGGTTGTCAGCCTGTCGCCTAAAATTATAAATATGAAACCCTCCAGTCCCTTAGTCGTCTCTTACGACACCGGTGAGGAAAAAATGTGGTGATGCTAGTCTAAACCGGCATCAAATGGCAAATGTAATGCTTGATGTGATGCTTTTGGCTTAGGATAACATAAAAGTTGAATAAGAAGAAGAGTTCAAGTCAAGTCGTCCCCTACAAAACGTATGGACGTAACTCGATTTTTTTCGAAAATGAGTTATATACACTAAATGATTTAGAAATTTTTAAACTTTTTTTATATCTAATGGATGTATCTCTATGTACCTTAGTCTCCTTTATAAGGTAAGTTGTATCTTATATCACAAAATATTGGTTTGTCACGTAGGGACGTAACTTAAATTTAATTCTTTACGTCACAGATTTTTATTTAATTTTTTTTGGGGGTATCTTAAGTTACGTCTAAATATTACAAATCACATTAATAAATTTCCTCGCACGGAATCACATTATTGCCGCGCTAAAACTTCAAAAAAATATCTTTACGAAGACTTGAGTTTGACAAAAATGTTTTCACTATATTTCAAAACGAATTGACGTAACATAGATTCAAATAGACGTAACTTAAAATTGCATACATTTTTTATTTTGCATAAAGACGTAAGTCGAATATATATACATTTTTTTAAAAACCTGTTGCGTTTTCCAAATATCATACACATATTCACAATTGAAGCAAGTTTACACCCTTGTATAAAAAAAATTGTGGACGTAAGTCTAATCACAAATATGTGACGCAATTTTAAACTTTTCGCCAACCTTCAATCGCTTCTCCTGTAAAATTCAGTTTTTGTAGTTACGTCCATACGTTTTGTAGGGGACGAAGTGTAGCAAAGGCGGATCGCACACTTGACGCACGACGGAGCGCAAAAAAATCGTAGCGGTCTGCCAGATCCATAATACTTAGAAGTGTGTTCCTCGCCAGGCAACGAGAATGATGACTAGACTCTCAATAAAGTGATCCTCAAGAAACTCAATAAGCTTTATTAGTTTGAGGCAAAATGGCGGTGTGTGAAAAATCCACTATATTCACATTCGAGTTTCACAAGTACAGGACTCCGATCTGTCACAAAATTCCATCGCAAGAGGTGGACATTAATACCGGAATTAGGACAACGAACGACAGATAAATAAATTCTAGTGTCTTCCACGAAAGAGACAGCGAATCGAATCAGATGAAACAAGAATAGTGATTAAAAAATAAAAATCCGACTGCGGTAAGTTTTATCTTAGGTATATTTTGCAATAGCGGCCCTTCTCGGTGGCGTCTTTCTGTGTGAAGAGTACATTTTTCCGGCATTTATTAATAACTAAATACCTATACGTATAGTATAGTATTACCTATAGGTACGTATAAAACCTTCCCCTTGAATCACTTCATCTATTGTAAAACAGCATCAACATGCGTTGTGTAGTTTTAGAGCTCTAAGCATACATACATACAATAACACAGACGTAGGGGCAGACGCGGAAAACTAAATTTAGCTTTTTACTATGTAGTGTTTAGAATCCCTCGTTTTAAATTTAAGATATTTTTCTATATAGCTAGGTGTCACTCCTGAGATGATTCTAACGACGCGGCCCTTATTTATAGGCCGCACTCAACTCAGAGATCGATCTTGAGTGCGACTTTGAGGTGCTGTTAGTATTTGTCAAAATCACTCTTGAGATCGATCTCAAAATTGAGTACGATTTATAAATACGGTCCCTCATATGTCAACATTCCCTTTAGTCGTTTGGACTGTAGCCCATGAAAAATAATTTACTTGTCCCATAATACTCGTGAAACACATAACCCTCTTTTCGATGTTGTCTGGTACAATAGTGGATGGGACAAAATCGTACAAGGAAAAATAAGGATTTGTCATAAGATTGGAACCATTGAGTGGTTATGGGAGAAATGAAACGAATAATTTGAACGAACATTATTAGATTTGAGGGTAGTTGCATGACTTTGTATGATGCCGTGTGACGCTGGCATCGAATAGCATCACCCCAATCCTAAGCGATGAAAGCGAGGGATAAATTCACCCAGGAAATGAGCAGCAGTGATTCCTGTGAATACAACATCTTACACTGCGCTCATCGATCCGTCTGCCGTGATAAATACTATGACGTATTATGCCATTAGAGGTCACTGGGACTCGAGGGTTTAGCCTTTCCCACACTTAAGCGCAAAAATAACACTGCGCCAACGTATACGCCTGTCAGATCCATACTAGAAACGTCAATCCCCATACTAAAACCGCTATCGACGCACGACCCAGCGCTAACGCGGCGTAGCGTCGTGCATTAGACGTCGTGCGAGAGGCTTTTCATATGAATAAAGTAGGTAACAGCCTGACAACCGGTCACTATACGTAGTGATACACACTATAACAGCTCTCAATATTTTGTCAGACGTGGCGATGGTGGATATTAACTGCGTACCCCGCAAGGGATAAAGGCGTGATATGTGTATGTATGTATTGAAAAAACAGGAAAATGTAAACCGATTGGTATTATACATATTTATTGACCTACTTTCTATAAAATTTTGGATTCCTTTGATCATGATGTACAAATATTTTCTGGAATTTCCGCTTTTAGTCTGTTCGTTTTTAATCTCCTAATTATTTCGGCTGTAATAAATAAGTATTGAAAGAAGGTACTTATTTTACACACATACTACATACATATATCACGCCTAAATCCCTTGCGGGGTAGGCAGAGCGTTAACGGCCGGAAGGATACAGCCACTATCACCACGTCTGACATTTTTGAGGATTGTTTTCCAAGGTTGTTGAGACAAATTGTCAGCCTGTCGCCTAAAAAAATGTATTACACCAATACTCTCGAGTCCTTTAGTCGCCTCTTACGACACCCGCGGGAAGGATGTGGGGTGATGCTATTCTAAGCCGGCATCACACGGCACACGGTACTTATTTTAATGAAAGATTAGTCCATTTCTTTTAACTGAGCCGTGTTTTACCGGATTAGAATAGCATCACCCTATAAGAATAATGCCTTTTTCTAAGCATTATACTTTTTCATCACACACATAACACGCCTTCATTCCTTGTGGGGTAGGCAGAGCGTTAATAGCCGCAAAAATACCGTCGCTATCGCCACATCTGACGGTCGTTTCAGAAATATCGTGAAATATCACCTTTTTATACATACACACATACACAAATCACGCCTTTATACCTTGCGGGGTAGGCAGAGCGTTAACGATCGTAAAATAACGGTCATTATCGCCACGTCTGACAAGTATTGAGGGACCCTTCAGATGATTCGTGTATCACTGTAGTGACAGGTTGTCAGCCTGTCGCCTAAAGTTGTAATACGTGGTAATACACATGAAACTCTCGAGTCCCATAATTGCCTTTTACAACACCCGCGGGAAGAATTGGGGTGATGCTATTCTATGCCGGCACACACCTTTTTGTAAGTCGGTTAAAACAAACATTTTTGCTAAGGTATCCTTGTAATGCAATAAAAAAAGGGCTTAAAACCTTTACGCTTTTGAAATAGAGAGTACCTATAGGGATAATTTGATTTAGTTGGGTACTTTGTGAAGGGTATTCCTATAAATTAATTTACCGTGGTCTGAAACTATTAAAAGCCTCCTTTCGGACACAGAGTCGATCAATGACCCGTTGTACCCTTGGCGTCACAGAGATTGTGATAAGCTTTTCAGAAAAGTTTTGTCGGACTTAGTAGATGGTTTTAGGCCTATCAAGTGTAAAAAAAATGGAGGCTCGCACTTTTACACGTTCTTTGGTTCTCTTAAAAAAAAAGTTATTATTTTGTATTACAGGGCCCTAAGTCTGCTAAATGAAAATCGTCTCAGTTGGATGTCGGTTGGATCTCAGTTGGATGACTGGTAGTTTCATAGTCTGCTAACAGTTTGAAGTATAGAAAAATCTCAATGGCAATGGAATGACAGTTGAGTTTCGATGGCGTTACAATGACAAAAAATAGCAGACTTGGGGCCCAGCGTTCTTTTCGTGGCGCAGACTCGTAAGTCTATTCTAGGAATAACAGATGGTAAAACAAGTACCTACGCATTAGAAGTAGTTATAAGACCAGTATGGAGTCCTGTTTTACAAGTTTTCAAGGTATCCAGTTGAGTACATGACTGTACTATACTTACAATAAAAGTAGGTACATTACTATACAGGGTGTAAGGAAATGTACTAACTTTCCTTTCAGGGGGTGAACCAGCCTACGAAACTGAACAACTTTCCATAAGGAAGATAAGTCACAATTTAAATAAAAATTTTGGACCTCCCATACATAAGAATCTTATCTACCAGCTAAGTCAATTTGTATGGGGGTTCATATTTTTTTTTCAAATTTTGACCAATGTTTCCTGACCTAAGTTGTTCAGTTTCGTGGACTGTTTCACCTTTTAGAACATATTGTAGCTCAAAATTTTACACTCTAATATAAAATTTTACGGAAATTAAAGCTTATACATAAAATAGTTTACGACACCCACGAAAAAGACGTAGGGTGGTGCTATTCCAACCAACATCACACAGCTAATGGCTCACATAAATATCTTACTTATTATACAAGATATCGTATCAGAACTAGAAGGATCAAACAGATATTTCCCTTTTGATTATGTAATTTTCGTCCTAATTCGTACACAATATCAAAAGGGACTTAAGGTACCCCTTGTCATTTGCAACGGAGGGTAATCCGAACATTTTGGATCAAGATAATTAAGGTACAATCGGCAACACATCGACTTATCCGTTTAAGAGATCAATGTATATTGGTTATGCTTAGTAACCTTATGAAGACCAGTTTAAGAAGATTTCTTGCATCATGTAAAGAGTACTTAAGAAAGCTCATAATAATATAAAAAATATTAAAAAAACAAAACCCGATTGCGGTGTGATGGCGGCTTAGAATAGCATCACCCCACATCGTTACTGCGGGTGTCATAAGAGGCAACTAAGGGACTCGAGAGTATTGATGTATTACAATTTTTAAGCGAAAGGCTGACAACTTGTTACTATAGTGATACACATGCTTTCTTAAAAACAACCTTGGAAAACAATCCTCAAAAAATGTCAGACGTGGCGATAGCGACCGTATTCTTACGGCCGTTAACGTTCTGCCTACCCCTCATAGGGATAAAGGCGTGATATATAAATGTGTCTATGTAAATATGCAAAAATTTAAAAAATACATAAGTATCTACTAAACAAAATTACAACTTTTGTAAAACAACACATCGTGTTTATCTGTAATTTACGACGAACATTTATGTATGACCTTTCCGTAAATTGAACTTATTGTTAAAAAAAACAAAAGCTTAACGTCACCGCTTCCACTTAACGTCTTGTAATAATTAACGCTTTCTACTTAAATTTTTTAAATTGTTTCAACAAGTCAGAGTTACCCTTTAATTTGATCGCCATGTGTGCTACCCGCGTATTCATAAGTTTTAGTGATGTACGCGGCTGGCTGGTACAAGTATCGATATCGATAAAAACAGGCTTTCTCATTAGTAGCAAAAAATCTCGTCAAACACGTGGGCGTCTTCATAAAATGTACCAAAAACATAGCCTCTATAGTAAATCTTGTTCAGTTTCATGGTCTGATCCTGAATGACAAGTTCTCTCTCTTTCTTTGTGTGGGAAACCGAGTCGTCCAACGACCCAGCTTTCGGTACATCCGGTAGTCAAAGCTTAGATAATATTAATTTGATACAATTTGACGAAAGACTGAACCTGGAAGATTATTTTTCATGTTTTTCAGTTTATTAACAGAATTTACACTAAGTACTTTAAAAATATATACTTTTTGAGACATAATATTTAAGGTATTTTAAAAAATACCGAAAGTACCTCCGTAGTGATTGTACAAAAATATCGATATTTATGTAGAAGAACGTGGTGCAACACTAGCAAACCTATTACAACCCCAATTTACTAAAGTCAACAAAGCATTTTTTTTCAAAGCCTTTTGTTTTTGCTATTTGGCATACACAAACATTTGATTGGCAAAGGCTTATAAATATTGACATACATATATCACGCTTATATCCCTTGCGGGGTAGGCAGAGCAGGCCGTAAAACGGTCATTTATGATATGTCTGAAAATAAAATGTGTATTACCATAGTGACAGGTTGTCAACCTGTTGCCAAAAAAGCAATACACATCAAGCCAAGTAATTTTGCTTCAACAACTACGGGAACCATGGGGTGATGGTATTCTAAACCGGCATCACAGGTCAAAAATATTAAACAGCTTTTTATTCAGTATTTTAAAATAAATATATATTAAAAGGGTTGATTACACCACCAGCTGCTAAAGTCTAAAATCGAGATTAATTTGACATAAAATTGATTGTAATTGACAAGTAATCGCTCAGTTATTTACTTTACTAAGAAGTGACTGTTGTCAGTATTCGGCTACAGATAAGTATTTTTGGTGGGTACGTTAAAATTACTGTATTCTATTATGTACAGGAAAAACAGATTGGATTCTTATTTGAATATATAATTTTTGATCAACACTGAAATTAAATTGATAAAGACCAGAAACAAATAAAAAAGTGCGTCTCAATTTTTTCACGAATAGCTTATAAAATTGACAAAAATGGTGTAGATAGGCGGATCCCACACTTAACGCACAGCGGTCGGCTGCGGTGTCTTAGCGCTCTGTCGTGCGTCGTGTCAAGTGTGCAATCCGCCATATTAGTGTAAAAAAAATATGAAAAAACCAACTTACCACACAAAACGGCAACGACGCTCCACATTTTGGAAACCATTTTGATTATTATCCACTAAAATAACACAACACATACTTTGTCTAACTACTGTTCAGTAATCACCTCATTTCTTCACTATAGTTACACTATCACTTCACTATTCGTCACTATTCAACACTAGTTTTCACTATGAGTCATGTTTTTTTGCCGTTGAGTTTTTTAGCTGCGTGATTCGCTAATGTCAATCTGAAAAATAAAAATAAAAAATTAGTGTTAAAAAATACCAACCTACATTGAAAAATGGCCGTTATAATTTTTATATATGGAAACCAGTCTCAAATATTATAACGTGAAAATTCCATAAAAGATTCCATAAAAATCCATTTTTTTTGTACATGACACATGTATTTATTGAATTATTAGGACCAAATTAACCAAACAAAAATCAATAAACCATAATTGAAAGAAGTGAGTCGTGTTTCTATACAAAACGAGTTAATAAAACATAATTATATAAGGTGTAAAAACATTAGCTGCAAATATTTTACGGGCTGAACCAACCCATGAAACTGAACAACTTTCCCATAGAAACATAGGTCGCTGGGCCGGTTCATCCCTTAAAATATTTGCAATTTTTTTTACAACCTGTATACTCTCAAAAGATTTACCCCTATAAGACAGTCGGGTAATTATTGACCAGAAAATAATTAACAGTGGAAAATTAGCCAGACTGTCTATTACCCAAAATTCGCCTACTGAAATCTTTATCTCTTTACAAGTCATAAATTATTCATCCTGTCGATTTGACAACTAGGTGGATCTGACAGGTCAACGTTCAAAGTCGTTAAAGTCATGAATCTTCCATCGCGACCCCAGTCGAAACAAACAAACAGTTAATGAAAATTTTATATTAATATTAAACCAGGGTTCATGCTGAATTAAATATTAGTTGCGAAATTGTTATAGACGAGTTGGGGTTTTGTAAAACGGACTTCAAATAGGTTTATTAGGTGTGATGGGTCGTTGAATGACTCGATGTCCTACACAAAAAGACAGAAGGTGTGATGCTGGTTTAGAATAGCATCAACCCATTTCTTTCCAGCGGGAGTCGATCCCTGAATCATTAGTATTACAATTTTAAGACGTCAGGCTGATAACCATTCATCAGGTCATTATAATAACACATACACGAATTAACTAAAAGATTACGAGTGTCTCCCCGAGAATCGAACCTGGAACCTTTGCGTCGTAGGCAGTCACACTACCACTACGCCACATCGGTCGTCATGTGTTTAATTTATGATTTTTATTGTGACATCACTAAAACAAAATGGCGCCGATCTCGCTGCAATAAATCTGTTGCAAGATACGGCAAAAAGCTATTTATACCCACAATTTTCGGCTAAAACCCTAAAAAATTCAAAACCCATAAAAAACCACCCGACGTTTTAATTTCCTAGATAAAAACTGTGTAAAATGTAAAATAAAATCCTTGTTATTTTAGGCAGGCAGTAAAATTCTCGTTGTAATACGGGTCCCGGTGGGGTTGTAAAATTTTTCGTTAGCGCCAAAATAAATACGGTGTTAGAGAAGCTTTTTATGTTGTACGCTTTAAGGGTTAAAAAATAAACTAAACAGACTTTTTTTTTCGTAATTATTAAGAGATAATAGATGCTGTGTGAGGCTGGTTTAGATTAGCATCATCCTATTTCTTTTCATGGGGATTGTAAGAAGCGAATAACGGACTCAAGAATTTCATATCACATTTTTGAGGACACATATGAATTAAATGGTGCTTATACAATTTTAAAAAACATCATCCGTAATCCATCTGATTGTCCGTAAGTAAGGTGGTTCCGTGTTTCGGATGGCACGTTAAACCGTAGTTCCCGGTTGCTGTCTATGATAACTTAGACGGCGGTCGTTACACAACCATGTCAGAAGCCTGCTACGTGTAGAAGGCGGTTGAAAAATGTTGACAATAGGGTTCATCGGGTCGTTGGATGGCTCGGAGTCCCACACGAAAAGAGAAAGAGAGAAAAGAGAAGAGTGGAATGACAGTTGAGTTTCGATGGCGTTACAGTGACAAAAAGCAGACTTGGGGCCAATTTCTCCAAAATAACACAGGAACTTGGTACATCAGCAAAATCCCATGGGACTTATAACTTAACCATACGTAACCATAAATTGAAATGATGCACAGACAGCTTTACGGACTCATATAATATGTTTATTATCGTATAAATAGATTATAGTACACATTTATAGCTATGTCGTAGCCAGCGACTATTAAGCTAAACTTTTATGCGTTTCCGTTACATTTTGCTTTGGGATGTCAAGTATGCAATGTAATTTAGCTTTATGAAAACTTACATACATATATCACGCCTCTATCCCTTGCGGGGTAGGCAGAGCGATAGTGGCCGGAAGGATACAGCCACTATCACCACGTCTGACATTTTTGAGGATTGTTTTCCAAGGTTGTTTCAGAAAACATGTGTATCACTATAGAGACAAATTGTCAGCCTGTCGCATAAAAAAATGTATTACACCAACACTCTCGAGTCCCTAAGTCGCCTCTTACAACACCCGCGGGAAGGATGTGGGGTGATGCTATTCTAAGCCGGCATCACACGGCAATTCTAAGCGGGCATCACACACCACACGGCAATTATGAAAACTTAATATAACATAATTGAATTCCAATAACTAGTTAATAGGTATTTATTTAGAGGCGACTAAGGCCTTTACGCAAAACGCAGCGCTAAAATAACGACGTTAGATGTGCAACTCCCACCGCACATGCTCCCACAAAAAGTGTGGTTCCCGCCCAAACAAGAGTGATTATAAAAATACTAATCAATATTAACAAAGATTGTCTGTCATCCAGTACGTTGTAAAAACAATATCATTGTCAAAATATTGAATAAAACCACTAATTACAATATGAGTCAGCCATTTATCTATACCTTTAAACGCCCACATTATACCCGCCATATTATCAAATGTCCGAAATCAAATAAAAAAACTGATAAATTAGTATGTGACTGTGCTTGTGCAATCTTTGTGTGGGATGTAGATTCTACGGATGACACGGTGAAATCATATGGCAGGTTGAATGACACCAAGTTTGGTATTTTTATAACTGGACCTAATATTTATTTATTTTTTATATTTATGGTCGTAAACGGTCTGACTACCCCTCAAGAGAAATAGGAACGATGTAAGTTTGTATGTATGTTTCTAGCAGCCGACTGATCACTGGGTTATAAACTAGCCTTAAGGCCCGATACACCACTATGTAAAATCATAGGTTAGTATAACAAAAAAAACATAATAGAAATAGGTTAGTTTTTTTGACGTCCAATCTAGGTTGCCAGTTAGGCGGGATTAGTACGTCGATAATAACTCTTTAAAAGGAGAATAGACTTCAAAGAACGTAAAAAGTGCGAAACACCATTTTTTTGTTTGTTAATATGCCTCAAACCTTCTCCTAAGTCTGAAAAATATTTTTCTAAAAACCACATCAAAACCGGTTCATACCAAACGCGAGATAATCGCGGACACATCTAATACATACGTTCAGTTGAACCTTAGAACCTCCTTGTTTTTAAAGTCGGTTTTAAATTCTGTTGTAAAAATCTTTAATCCAATATTAGTAGCCATTATGTACAAAAAAATCGTACAAAAAGATTCCAAGATTAATATGCTTGATAAACCACAAATAAAGTAAGAGAAACTACGTCTTCTTGCATAAAGTAAGTACACTGAATAAGGTTTAAACAAACTTGCAGACAAACAGACAATATAATTGACTCTCACAAACATTATGCCGCCTACATTACGATTCGATATGATGGTGCAAGTTATAAGAATTTAGCGAACTTATAGAAATTAGAAAAATAACGATTTCATAATGAGTATTTCACCTATAACTACTGAACTAGCGACCTGCCTAGCGGTTGAACCCGCTGCTAATCGATTTCCCGGCACGTTTTATACATAAGGTTTTCTCTTGTCGTGATCCATTTATATTTAAAAAAAACAATCAAAACATTTTTTTTGGTTTAGGAGGAGTTAGCTATGTCCATGACAGATTGACCGGCAGACAGGGAAATGCATGACACGACTTCATGAAAAAATGTACATTATACGTCATATTTGTAAAATTTGGTTGTAATAAACAAAAGTGGAAATAAAAATAAATAAAATTACACATTCTGTGTATAAAAATGTGTAATTTAATTTATTTTTATTCAACATTATCAAATCTTAATAAACTTTTTTCTCATAACTTAAACCGCCGTTAGCCTAACTGGGCTATGCGTGGGTTAGAAGGCAGTGTTGCAACCAGGCCCAAGTTTTTAAAGTAATACTTAACAAGCGTCGACGTAGAGGCAAATAAGTCTCGGATTTTGTGGGTAGCCAACATTTTGTACACATACACATCACGCCTTTATCCCTTGCGGGGTAGGCAGGGCGTTAACAGCCGCAAGAATACGGTCGCTATCGCCACGTCTGACATTTTTGAGGATGGCTTTCCAAGGTTGTTTCAGAAAACATGTGTATCACTATAGTGACAGGTTGTCAGCCTGTCGCCTAAAAATTGTAATACACTAATACTCTCGATTCCCTTAGTCGCCTCTTACGACACCCGCGGGAAGGATATGGGGTGATGCTATTCTAAGCCGGCATCACACGGCTCGTTTTTTTTCATCAACATTTTGTGGTAACAAATAAGTTTGTAAGCTTAAAAGTTTTTTAAATACCATCACCCCATTTCTTTCCCGCTGGTGTCATAAGGGACTAGAGAGTTTCATGTGTATTAAAACTTCACAGGCTGACAACCTGTCACCACAGTGATTCATGCATGACATACCTAAACCAACCCCCAATATTTTGTCAGACGTGGCGATAACAACCGTATTTTTACCCCGCAAGGAATAAAGGCGTGATATGTGCGTAATCCACCACAAATAGAATGTGACAGCTCAAGTTGGTGGGTCTTTCTTTTCGGATGGGACACCGAGTCGTCCAACGACCCGATGAACCCTAGTGTCAGAATTTTTCTACCGGCTTCTACAAGTAACAGGCTTCTGACATGGTTGTGTAACGTCCGCCGTCTAAGTGAGCATAGACAGCAACCGGGACCTACGGCTTAACGTGCCATCCGACACACGGAACCATCTTACGGTTGGTTGGTCTTCAAAAGTAAAATTGATAGATTCCAGCTTATTTATAAAAAACTAATCCTAGGCAAGTTTTTTATTGCTTCATTATCTTTTTGGCAAAGTTTTAAACTTTCGCGGTTGTTTACTACTTTTCATAAACGTTTTTTATTTTTATTTTAAGCTCCCGATATTCAAAATGGCGCTACAGGTCATAGGTTAGCCATAACTTTAGGACAAAAGCATTTGGCATGCGCGTGGGCAAGATTATAAAAAACCCGATTTTTTTTAGCGAATATCACACCTGACGACCGTGTCGACCAGTGTGTAATGAGTTCGATTCTCGGTGGGCCACTCACAAAGTTGATATTTATCACTTTGTGAATTTGTTCCTAGTCTGGTTAGGACATTGCGGGCTGAACCACCCGATTGTCCGTGAGAAAGATGGTTCAGTGTTTCGGTTGGCACGTTAAGCTGTAAGTTCCGGTTGCTGTCTATGATCACTTAGACGGTGGTCGTTACACAACCATGTCAGAAGCCTGCTACTTGTAGAAGGCGGTTGATAAATTCTAACACTAGGCTTCATTGGGTCATTGGACGACTCGGTGTCTCACACGAATAGAAGTGCAAAAGATTACATCTATCGTAATAAGTGTAACAGAGACAGATGCTAACGCAAGTTTTTGCGTTGCCCCTGCGTCAATGTCGTATTTTCGGATGGGAAATTTCCTTGCAACAGACAACGCCTGTGTTACGGGCGCGCTAAAAATGCGCTGCAACGGACGTCAAGGGAGGTATCCGCCTTAATGCCACACTTTTATGAATGGACCAATACAAGTATTAATATGCCACCTACGCTTAGTTTGGGTCAGCAGAAACTTGTTTTCAAACCTACGTGTTTAGACAACGTCAATTTAATGAATTAGAATGAAATGATTTTTTATTGAGTCATGATTGGATTGTACGACTAATACTTTTTTAAACACACATACATACATATGTCACGTCTTTATCTCTTGCGGGTTAAGCAGAGCGTTAACGGGCGTAAGAATACGGTCGCTATCGCCACGTCTGACACTGTTGAAGATTGTTTTCCAAGGTAGTTTCAGAAAACATGAGTATCACTATAGTGACAGGTTGTCAGCCTGTCGCCTAAAAATTGTAATACACCAATACTCTCGAGTCCCTTAGTCGCGTAAGGATGTCGGGTGATGCTATTCTAAGCCGGCATCACACGGCATAAACCGACGTTAAAAAGTTTTTTAATACGACCAGCACTTTTTAAATTTAATTCTTATACTGTTTAGCGCTGATATCTAAATTTTAAAGTTCTAAAGTAGATTACAAAACCAAAGGTTTATAAAAACCCGCTTTCGGTCAAACTACTGACTAAGGTATAAAACCAGTTAAATTTAAAAATGTAAAAGATTACACCGTTTTTTTTTTCTGGACAGCTTAAAAGTAAAAAATAAAAGAAAAAGGTGAGAATAACATGTTAAAAATAATCAGTACCTATTGCAAATGCTATGTCTACCATGACAAAAAAATGCCCGCAGTCTGTGATACAATGTAGCAACGAATACTAGTAAACTATATTGCAGCACAATAATTACTACATATTAAATGAGTACATACATACATACATTAAAATGTACAGCAGAGATCGCGTGAGAAACCAGGCACATATGCACAGCGAATGTACGCGAAAGCGAAGTAAAAAGAGGTAGTACTACGTCACACAGTATGTTGGAGATTGTATTTTCTACCATAAATACTTTTATATTTTAAGTAGGTATCACTTCCGGTGACTTACTTCCTCCATGATTCTACCGTGTACGCAACAACACTAAGTTCAATAAATATCCAGAATTAGTAAAACTCCGGCGTTCCTTCCACCCAATACATACATATATCACGCCTTTATCACTTGCTGGGTAGGCAGAGCTTTAACAGCCGTAAGAATACGGTCGCTATCGCCACGTTTGACAGTTTTGAGGATTGTTTTCCAAGGTTTTTAAAGAAAACATGTGCATCAATATAGTGACAGGTTGGCAGCCTGTCGCCTAAAAATTGTAATACACCAATACTCTCGAGTCCCTTAGTCGTCTCTTACGACACCCACGGGAAGGATGTGGGGTGATGCTATTCTAAGCCGGCATCACACGGCCCTCAAGATTACTACACAGTATACCTCAAAACTGTATGTAGGCGACGGTCTAAACCCTGTTTTTTTAGAGATAGTAAATAGACACCATGGGTTGCCATTTGTTTGGCAAATCGTAAATTGTGATGTGTTAATAATTTGTCAAGTTCAGCGCATAATAAAAAATAACGATTACGCCGATCTATGGAAAATTACTGCTGAGCTTTTGTATCATTCGGACGAGCGTTATCTACTAGGAACTAATAGAAACAGATTTGAAAATCCCAAAAATGGCAACCCAAGATGACAATTTGCCATCTCTAAAAAAACAAGGTTTAGCTAAAAGCTAGTTTGTTCCACAATCTTTTTTGGGGTACTAGGTAACTAAAAAGTTAGAATGGAATAAAATATATTTGCATAAGATTTTTATTTTATTTTGTCACTCTCACTGCGTTGGTTCAGCGTTATTTTAGCGTCCGTTTGACGGACGTCAGTAATGCGCTGCGGTGGACGTTGAGTGTGGCAAAGGCTTAACATGATTTTCATAGCAGGCAAATATAGCTTATTCGAGCGGAAGTATTGTAGTATAAAATCTATATGTCACGCGTCTTAGCGAGCTGATTAGGTAATATTGTACAAACCTCTTTCACTGTGTACTTTTAAATTTATTTGATTTTATTTTGCTGTTGACTTGTCAATGTCGTTCAGTGACACCAAGTTAATAATTTAAACAGTAGAAATTACCATGCAACAATGTTTCCTAATTTATCGATACCGTGGGAAAATTTGCCGTGTGATGCCAGCACAGAATAGCATCACCCCAATTCTTCTCGCGGATGTTGTAAGAGGCAACTAAGGGACTCGAGAGTTTCATGTGTACCTATTATTAAGTATTACAACTTTAGGCGACCGGCTGACAACCTGTCACTACATTGATACACGAATCATCTGAAGGGGTCCTCAATACTTGTCAGACGTGGCGATAATGACCGTTATTTTACGATTGTTAATGTTCTGTCTACCCCGCAAAGGATAAAGGCGTGTTTTGTGTATACGTATGTGGAAACATCTTGATTTTCCTTATGCATTACTATGCATAGAATGGCATCATTCGAATTCTGAACGTGAGTGACGTAAAATTCGACTAAATGATACATACACATACACATATCACGCCTTTATCCCTTACGGGGTAGGCAGAGCGTTAACGGCCGCAAGAATACAGTCGCTATCGCCACGTCTGATATTTTTGAGGATTGTTTTCCAAGGTTGTTTCAGAAAACATATGTATCACTATAGTGACAGGTTGTCAGCCTGTCGCCTAAAAATTGTAATACACTAATACTCTCGATTCCCTTAGTCGCCTCTTACGACACCCGCGGGAAGGATTTGGGGTGATGCTATTCTATGCCGGCATCACACGGCATGATGGATCCAGGGAATGGGCGGCAGCGTTCCCTGTGAATGCAACATTTTGTACTACACTTGTCAATCCATTTGCCAAGCGTTTTTAGTATGGCAAAACTCCACCTTAGAGAGGCCTATGTCCAGCAGTGGACTGAGTGCTGCTTATTTTAAAGTTGTTTTTTTTTTTTTTCAAACGTTTCACTGACAAAATATAATCACTTTCGTGTGGGACACCAAGTCGTCTATCGACTCGATGAACCCTAGTGTCAGAATTTTCAACCGCCTTCTCCAAGTAGCAGGCTTCTGATATGGTTGTGTAACGACCGCCACCTAAGTGATCATAGACAGCAACCGGCACCTACGGCTTAACGTGCCATCCGAAACACGGAACCATCTTACTTACGGACAATCGGGTGGTTCAGCCCGCAATGTCCTAACCAGACTGGGAACAAATTCACAACGTCATAAATACCAACTTTGTGAGTGACCCACCGATAATCGAACCATGAACCTTCTGCGTCAAAGGCAGTCGCACTACCACTGCGCCACATCGGTCGTCAACAAAACATAATAACCTAGCTTTAACGAAAACTTTGTTTAATAATACCTTTGTACAAAATAACGTTACGAAATTCAAAACTAACTAACAGTTATAATAACTAGCGAATCGTCCAGATGTCCACGTACAAAACAAATCTGTTTGTTTTATTTGTTTGTTGTTCTATTTGTTTATTGTTTTAATGTTGTTTGTCAACAACGCTGCGTAAACTCTAGATTAGATTATTGTTTAAGATAACAGTGACCAGTTTGGAAATTAGCCTCCGTGGTGTATTCGTCTAAGATTGGGGCTTGTATTCTAAAGGTTCCAGGCTTGATTACCAGCGGAAAACAGTTATATTGTAAGAATGTTAAAAGTTTGGTAAGGAGATTTATATCTGAATCATTTCACTATTATTTTTTTATTATTATTGTAAGCCTTTAGTGTCCCACTGCAGGGCAAAGGTCTCCCTCCCCTTCTTCCATTGCTCCCAGTCTTGAGCTACCTCCATCCAGTTTTTCGCGTGGGCATCGAGCTCGTCTCTCCATCGCTTTCGCGGTCGGCCATGTGCCCGTTTCGCATTAGGAGGTGCCCAAGTACTTGTAATATTTGCCCATATTATAGTATGTATATACAGGGATCCCTTTTGTTAGCATAATGTTTTTTCCACTAATATGTTTTAGCATAACATATTTCGCATAATTCTTTTTCCCCTTTTATATCTTTGGCATAAACATTTTTTCGCATAATATTTATCTTGGTATAATACAGTTTATTTATGTCTAACAATTTTTTATAGACATTAGGTTAGGTTAGGTTAGGTTAGTATTTTTATAGACATTAGGTTAGGTTAGGTTAAGTTAGGTTAGGTTAGGTTAATAAATTATGCTTAACGTGTTATGCCTACTATTTTTATGCGTAAGTATCTTTAGTTCAATGTACATTGTGCCAACCTATATTATGCCTAATATTTTTATGCTAATATATAGGGAACCGTATATACACACACATTTCACTAAATAAGTATTAAATTGCCATGTGATGTCGGCTTAGAATAGCATCACCTTATTACTTGACTACGAGACTCAGTTTGTTATAGCCGACAGCCTGTCACAACAGCGATACACATATATTTGATTTTTCCCTTAATATTTGTCAGACGTGGTTAAAGCGATCGTATTTTTATGATCGTTAACGGTCTGCCTACCCCGCAAGGGATAAAGACGTGTTGTGTGTGTGTGTGTGTGTAAAACGGCACAATACTGGACAACCAGCGAGATATACGTATATATATAAACACGATTATGATACACGTATGAATGTTTGTCTGTAGCAGATGTGCACGAAATATGGACACCACATTGCTTCTACGTGGGAGAACCGTTGCCACCCGATATACAAGGTGTTTTATCATGTTTGTGATGCCGTGTGATGCCGGCTTGGAATAGCATCACCCCATATCCTTCCCGTGGGTGTCGTAAGAGGCGACTAATGGACACGAGAGTACTGGTGTAATACAATTTTTAGGCGACAAGCCGAAAGGCGAAAACCTGTCACTATAGTGACACACATGTTTTCTGAAACAATCTTGGAAAACAATCCTCAAAAATGTCAGACGTGGCGATAGTGGCCGTACTCTTACGGCCGTTAACGCTCTGCCTACCCCGAAAGATATGGGGTGATGCTATTTATGCCGGCATCACACATCATTACAAAAACAAAAAACACCCTATACAAAAAGACATGCCAAGTGAATAAAATAAAACACTATTTTTAAGCTAGACCAACGCGACTTAACAAATACTGACGCAAGCACGTGCGACAAAAATTTTTGGAAGATAATTAAGAAAAAGTATTTTGGTACTTGTGACACACTTATACGGTTTCAGGGAATGATGTTTTTAACCGCTTTTGCCGTTTTAGAATAGCATCACCCAAATTCTTCCCGCGGGTGTTGTAAGAGGCAAGTAAGGGACTCGAAGGTTTCATATGTATTACCACGTATTACAACTTTAGGCGACAGGCTGACAACCTCTCACTACAGTAATACTCAAATCATCTGAAGAGGCCCTCAATGCTTTTCAGACGTGGTGATAACGTAATTTTACTTTCATTAACGTTTACTACCGTTAACGTTTACTACCGTAATTTTACTATCGTTAACGCTCGGCCTACCCCGCAAGGAATAAATGTGTGTATAATATATCAAATCAATCACACACAATATCTGCTGTGAAACATAGTGGGTCGTACACCTACACGATTTCCTAGTACAACCTTACAAGTAACAACTGGTCTATGGAGTCGTTAGACCAGTCAGCATTGAGATCGGTCATTTCTTGAAAGCAGAGGTTCTCTAACTTCTTAACATGAATAATATAGGGGGTCTTATGATAGCCGTGTGATGCTGGCTTAGAATAGTATCACCCCACATCCTTCTCGCGGGTGTCGTAAGAGGCGACTAAGAGACTCGAGAGTATTGGTGTATTACAATTTTTAGGCGACAGGCTGACAACCTGTCACATGTTTTCTGAAAGTACCTTGGAAAACCATCCTCAAAAATGTCAGACGTGACGATAGCAGCCGTATTCTTATGGCCGTTAACGCTCTGCCTACCCTGCAAGGGATAAAGGCGTGATATATGTATGTATATCTTATGAAAAAAGTTGTAACTCTTCTTACATTACTTACTACGCAAGCATGTTTGAGATTTGTTATTTTAAATAGTCATAATTCGCATTGTTTTTTAATATGGCAACTAGCATAGTTCTTTAGCTGGAAGACCTAATTTTAAATTATAAAAATTATTTTAAATTGTTTTTTTTTATTTGTAAATCCACCAGCAATAGGATTCCTAATTTCTTTTATAACGTTATTAAACAACATTCTGTATAAAGCTTTAGTATCTGTACTTCAATTTTAACCAGCGGATTTTCGATGATAACTTATCATTGCGTTTTAAGTGTCCAGCATGCGTGCCACGATAAAATTTTGTCACCGCAATATGTCTTCTGCGACTAACTTCACTGCGAATAAGTTACGCATTCTTCTGTAGTGACAGACATTGTGCGCATATGAAACGACAAAATATCTCGTGGCACGCATGTTAGCCAGGCAGGGCGGTACATGCACTGGGAACCCTTTCAATGCCATCAAAATTTCTCTTAAAATAAGAAAATATCTTGGAAAATTCACACAGCGCCATCTAGCCCCAAACTAAGCAAAGCTTGTTCTATGGGAACTAAATAGCTGATTATTATTACTTATATACTTTTTTTTGTAAATAAATACACATTATACATTGAAAACACCCAGACTCAACACAAATTGAAAATTTTACTTAACAAATATTTGTGTCCGGTGGGGATCGAACCCACGACCCTTGGTAGAAGGCAGGCTATCCGCTACGCCATCGGGACAATCTTAAAGTTTGAGATCCACAACCAAACTATCGCTTGCACAATGTTTCAAACCATACATCGACATTGACCGCTCAAGCTAGCTTCTAGACAGCAAAATAATAGTTTTTATAACACGCCATTTTGTCATGGCGGCCATCTTGTTGTGGTCGTTATCCGCAATAGATTTTAATGTCTCTCCATTTAGAGTAAAACCGCTCGAAGAGATGTTTTATAATGTTTAACGAAAACGGATATTAAGTCATATTTATGTAATGATATAAGTATGGTGTGAGTGTAGTGTTTTGCAGTCGTTTGTAAGCTTTTGTTTGACTTCCTTAGGCCAAGCAGCTTCTATCCATTTAAGGAGAGGTAGACGTCCGATGTGGCGCAGTGGTAGTGCGACTGCCTTTGACGCAGAAGGTTTGGGGTTCGATTCTCGGTGGGTCACTCAAAAAGTAGATTTTTATCGTAGGTCCCGGTTGCCGTCTATTACTACTTAGATGCCGGTCGTTACATAACCATGCCAGAAGCCTGCTACTTGTAGAAGGTGGTTGAAAAATTCTGACGCTAGGGTTCATTGGGTCGTTGGACGACTCGGTGTCCTACACGAAAAGAAGAAGAAGGTTACTACTTCTATATACACAACACTTACTACTTCTATATACACTTATAAAGAAGATAGTACTTGCATGAAGAGACTGATGAATGTAGAAGAAGCGGAAGAAGTATACCAGGATCGTAGCAAGTGGAAGGAAATAGTCTCTGCCTACCATAACGGGAAAAAGGCGTGATTTATGTATATATGTAGGTACTGAAAACGCCGGGGCCTTAAAGGTGTTTCTACTGTAAAAAACGTTGTATTGGAAAATAGAAAAAAAATTAACCTACTTACAACCTATCAACCTATTCTAGCTAGTAATGATAGTAACAATCTACAATTATATATATTTATATTATAGATTATTATATATTTATATTATAGATTATTATAGATTGTCGTGTGATGCCGGCTTAGAATAGCATCACCCTATTTCTTCCCGCGGGTGTTGTAAAAGGCAACTAAGGGACTCGAGGGTTTCATGTGTATCACAATTTTAGGCGACAGGCTGACAACCTGTCACTACAGTGATACAGGAGTCATCTGGAAAGGCCCTCAATACTTGTCAGACGTGCCGATAACGACCGTAATTTTGCGACCGTTAACGCTCTGCCTACCCCGCTAGGGGTAAAGGCGTGATTTGTGTATGTGTGTGTATGTATATTATACATAAAGATTAAGAATAAAGAACAGTCCACAAAAAACTATCAACAGTATTTTTTTCTCATTAAAGTCCATACCATCGGATTAATTAGCAGTTAAAGCAGGATAAGAGACAGTAACAAAGAAGTAGCTACATATCTACTTAGTACTAATTAAAAGCCTATAGATAAGTTTTAAAATAGTACCCACTAAATAAATAAGGTTAAGATTAAAATCTGTGTTGCCATTTCGCAGTTAAATACAACTCATTTAGATCTTAACATTCAAGAGGGATCGTACACGTGCTGCGCGATTTTGCGATTTTTTAGCATACGAGTATAGTAAACAAAATTCTGATTGCGTTAATATTTTTATTTATAGTCTGTGTTACTCGCAATGCTGAGAGAAATCTTACGTTAACCGTTTGGGCCGTGGAAAAAAAATTACTTGTCGTCATACAATACGAAAAATTTAACCTTCCTTCTGTGGCAGTTGGGTAACAATCAACACAGGTTGTTAGGTAAAGCCCTCCGAATACGGGTAGGGTGCATTTACCCCACGAAACTCAACAACTTCCACAAAAAAACAGGGAACGTAAAAATATTTTGGTAGCAAATGTAGTTAGCCGATCGCATGTATGGGGGGTAGAAAATTTTATGACAATTTTTTCCTAGGGGAAAGTTGTTCAGTTTCATGGTCTGTGAGCACCCTATCGGTATTTGGAGGGCTATCTCTTACATGTTTTGATCTAATAGAACTCTCCGATGAAACTGAACCGGCCAAGCACCGCAAAGTCGTAAGGCGTGTGTGTGAATCATTTTAGTTATCTTCACATTTAACTGTCGCTGGGAAATAACTACAATTTACATTTACCAGTTAAGGCATAAACTTATATTATAACTGTAAAATAAAATAATACTTAATTTTAATGTTTTCAGAGGGGTTCATAAATTAAATTTAAGTTCTTAGATTAAATTTAAAAAATGAGCTTTGGGATATCAAAACTTTAGTTAGACCATTGGTCAAAAACTGTAAATATTTAGTCAAAATCCCTTTCTTAAAATTTTATAATAATATTACTATTATCTACTAAAGGTCAAACAAAAACACATGCCATCGCAAGTCTTTGCATTGCTCCTGTGTCAACGTCGTCGGTTTTTACTATAGCTACGGCACTACTGCTTTGCAAGAATTTATATTTTATTTTTTTTGCGCTCGGAATAGCACCTTAAATTTCCTTGCATCTGACAGACGCAAGTACGGATGCGCTAAAAATACGCAGCAACGGGCGTCAAATGTGAGCGCCTTAAACTACAGTTTCAATGTAGCTAGGAACGTTATAGAGGAAATGACTGAGTACTATGCAATGTCGAAGTCATTTTACGATTTCTTTTATGACAGGAGCACTTCTTACAATGTAACATGCGATTTTTATTGACAGTTAGAACGTTCGTAAAGGGCTTTAATATTTTATGAAAATGTTTTTAGCTGCTAATCATTTTCCCGTGGGAATAAGACATTTTCTCGGCAAGTAAACCTCTCGCTTAAATCGTCGTCCGTCGTGAGCGGATTTAGTAAGGGGAGTGACGTTTCTAGTATGGATCTGACAGACGCATATGTTACCGCAGCGTTATTTTTGCGCTGAAGTGTGGGAAAGGCCTATCTTCATTTATATTTAAACTCTTTAAAATCCTTTTAAAAATGTGAAAAAAGTTCTTTAATAAAACTTAAAAAAGGTTAGTAATTAACATTCAAAGTTAACTAATTTGAAAAAGATATCATGATCATTAATACAAAATACGAACCTTATTTCGTACTTTGATGCGAAAATTATGCGTGTTCTTTTTATTCCCGTGGGAAAATATGAAACCAATATAACGCAGTTACCCACATCTTTTTTTTCGTGTGGGACACCGAGTCGTCCAACGACCCAATGAACCGATGTTGGTTTTCCATAGTAAATCCAGTCAGCTGATCGCGATTTTGTACGGGAGATCGAATTTTTTTTTGTCATTTCCTGTCATATTATGTTGCTAGGGGAAAGTTGTTCAGTTTCATGGTCTGCTTGCACCCTATCAGTGTTCGGGACGCTGTCCCTAAAATCCTGTATGTGAAGTTCATGACTTGACATTCAGGATTTTACAATACAGGAAATCGGAAAAATGCTGAGATTTTAAAAAACGCTTTCATTCGCAATCAGCGCCACATACAAGAAACCAAACGAACAGAATAAAAAACCCATTCTCTTCTACAAATAACTCATATCTCTCATTATGACTAAAACAAGTTAAGTTACATTTAAGTAGTAACTTGTAGATTAAAAATAAAAGCTCTGAACCTGTTCGAACCAGTTCCAAGTCCAAGTAAGGCTTCACATCCGGTGGAGAACGTGTTGCATCTAACTTAGCTTTAAGTTACGTATTCAAGTTTTAGCTTTGGTTATAGTAAGTTATATCGATCGGAGCTTTTGGCATTTTTAGCGTGGGAACAGAATTTTATTAGCATTAGGATTTTTAAAGTAGCGAATTTTGTTCGTTTTGTATTTATTTTGTTCGCAGGTTTTTGATAAGATAACAAAGTTTTTTGGAAAAAATCTGGTAAATATCAATATTTCAATAAAATTTATCATTAACCTGGAACGTGTTTTTGCCGTGTGATGCCGGCTTAGGATAGCATCACCCAAATTCTTCCCGTGAGTTAAAAGAGGCAACTAAGGGACTCGAGAGTTACATGTGTATTACCACGGATTACAACTTTAGGCGGCCGGCTGACAACCTTTCACTACAGTGATACATGAATCATCTGAAGGGGCCCTCAATACTTGCCAGACGTGGCGATAACGACCGTAATTTTACGCTCAGCCTACCCCGCAAGGGATAAAGGCGTGATTTGTGTAGGATTTTTAAAAGTAGGAAATTTTGTTCGTTTTGTATATTTATTTTGTTTGCAGGTTTTTGATAAGATAACTTGAAATTTTTGGAAAAACCCGACAAATGACATTGTTTTAATAAAGTATCCATCCATAGGGTTGTCAACCTGTCGCCTAAAATTGTAATACACATGAAACTGTCTAGTCTCTTATTGTTTCTAGGTGATGGGATGAGTAGAAAATGGGATGATGCTATTCGTACCCGGCATCACGCGGCATCATGTGATGAGATAAGTAAAAGCTCTCAAGCCGTGTGAATCACATGTCGGGCCTTATTAGACGACGGGCCTTAAAAGGACCTGAGTACCATAAGTCGTTGACCGAAATAGCTTATTTGAGTGAACATATAAATGAGAATCAATCGAGCCCGTATTGAGTATCTGTGAAGATCTGAAGTTGCCGTGTGATCTCTCTCTTTTCGTGTGGGACACCGAGTCGTTCAGCGACCCGATGAACCCTAATGTCAGAATTTTTCAACCGCCCTCTGCAAGTAGCAGGCTTCTGGCATGGTTGTGTAACGACCGCCGTCTACGTGATCATAGACAGCAACCGGGACCTACTGATTAACGTGCCATACGAAACACGGAAACCATCTTACTTACGGACAATCGGGTGGTTTAGCCCGCAATGTTCGAACCAGACTGGGAATTAATTTACAAAGTGATAAATATCAAATTTGTGAATGACCCACCGAGAATCGAACCCGGGACCTTCTGCGTCATAGGCGGTTGCACTACCACTGTGCCACATCGATCGTCATCGGCCGTGTGATGGTGACATAGAATAGCATCACCCTCATTTATTTTCTTGGATGTTATATGACACTACTCGAAGATTTCTTGTGTAGGCGACAGACTCAATTTTTCCGAGTCGTCCAACAACCCGATGGTGAATTCTATTCAAAAAACTTATGACAGCGTTAACTGGGTTATTTATCGAACCAGTATCCCACACAATCATAAAATCTTCATGAAACATAGGAATAGCAAATAAATACAAAGTACCCTCAAATTTGAGATCCTTCCTTTCGTGTGGAACACCAAGTCGTCCAACGACCCGATGAACCCTAGTGTCAGAATTTTTCAACCGCCTTCTACAAGTAGCAGGCTTCTGACATGGTTGTGTAACGACTGCCGTCTAAGTGATCATAGACAGCAACCGGGACCTACGGCTTAACGTGCCATCCGAAACACGGAACCATCTTACTTACGGACAATCGGGTGGTTCAGCCCGCAATGTCCTAACCAGACTGGGAACAAATTCACAAAGTGATAAATATCAACTTTGTGAGTGACCCACCGAGAATCGAACCCGGAACCTTCTGCGTCTAAGGCAGTCGCACTACCACTGCGCCACATAGAATTTGAGATGATAGCCGACTTCATATAAAAAGTAGGTAGAAGGAAGCCATAACAATAAAATAATTAAAATAAACAAACAAAAGTTATTCAATAGCCAATCAGAATCGAAAACAAACTGATCTTAACTAAGTGAAACAAAATCTCCCAAAGTTAACCTTAAAATAAGATGAAAAGTAAATTATTATGTCTTCATTTTAATTTAGAATGCCGTGTGATGCCGGCTTAGAATAGCATCACCCCACATCCTTCCCGTGGGTGTCGTAAGAGGCGACTAAGGGACTCTAGAGTAGTAATACACATGTTTTCTGAAACAACCTTGGAAAACAATACTCAAAAATGTCAGACGTGGCGATAGTGACCGTATTCTTACGGCTGTTAACGCTCTGCCTACCCCGCAAGAGATAAAGGCGTGATATATGTATGTATGTTAATTTAGAATATCGTAATTTGATCTTTCATTCGTGTGATGCCGGCTTCGTATAGCATCACCCCACTTCTTTCCTAAGGGCGACTATCTTAGTCGTGCGTCAAGTGTGCGATCTGGGAATGCCCATGTCCAGCAGTGGACTAATCTGTTAAGAAGCCTAATGTAGTGAACTCGACCATGATTTAAGGGCCGGTAACAAAACGGCAGTTAAGTTTTAACCGGCAGTTAAAATTTAACCAGCCATTTTACGGGCAGTCAGGGTGAATTTAAATGATGACTCAAAAGCTTTTTTCAATCAATAAAATAACTTTGTTTCATTGAGTTTCGTATTTACAACCTATCTATTTAAGTAAATTATGTATATACCGGGTGTTAGTAAAAGTATTATCTTCCTTGGGATGAATGAACCCATAAAACTGAACAACATTCCCCAAGGAACATAGGTCGAAATATGAAAAAATTTTTTGGATCTCCCATAGAAAATCTACTAAGCAACTGCGACAGTTAGTATGTGAAATCCAAAGTTTTTTTTTTCGTATTTCGACCTATATTACTTGGGTAAAGCGGGTTCAGTTTCGTAGGCTTTTAAATCGTAGGCTAAAAAGTAAAATTAAAGTATATGTAACAATGTCAAATTTCTACAATAGTAAAATAAAAAGTCAAACAAATAACAAATTTAAAGGCACAATAATAAAATGAAACTGTAGGTCTAACAATTACCTAAGTAAGAAATAAATTTTAAAGTAATTTTATAGTCATTTAGTATAATACACACGGAGCAGTAAATTATTACAAAGATCAAGGTTTTGTGAACTTTAGAAGGTACACGCCAATGATATGAAGTTATCCACGCACTGGATAGATTGTCCCATACAAATGACTGCTAGTTTTGCTGTCCTAACTGAAGCGCCACCTACGAGAGTACCGAGTTCTTTCATACATATTTGCTTTCCTCGACTGCCAGCGCCAAAATGGCGATATTCAATGAGTGCCACCAATATTGTAGCAACAACCAGTCCACAGCTAATTTCAGGTCGTTGGTACACGCTCACAATTTTAAACTATTCAAGAGTATTGGAGTGAAGCGAGTCAAGATTTTGTCTTTGAAAAGCTTGATGACAAAATTCCCTCTGGGTCATTAATATAGTACAAAAGTTATGCTTAAAACTATTGAATGAAAATATCTATCATAATATTGCCCATTCTAGATCCATACTTGAAACGTCACTCTCCATACTAAAACCGCACTCGACGAACGACACTGCGATAGCGCTGCGTCAACAGCGGTTGAGCGGTTTTAGTATGGGGATTGACTCAGTATGGATCTGACAGACCGCTGCGATGTTTTAGCGCTCCGTCGTGCGTCAAGTGTGCGACCCGCCCTGGTTTTATATTCTGGCCTATTATTTTAGAACTGATATTCAATGGGCGTCAACGTTATCGCATCTCGTACTGTCAAAATGTCTGGTCTGTTTTAGTGCAGTATCCAATTTCATTGTTATTGATAAAATATACAATACTATGTGTGACTAAGGGGGTCGAGAGTATTGGTGTATTACAATTTTTAGGCGACAGGCTGACAACCTGTCAATATAGTGATACACATGTTTGCTGAAACAAACTTAGAAAACAATCCTCAAAAATGTCAGACGTGGCGACAGTGGCCGTATTCTTACGGCCGTTAACGCCCTGTCTACCCCGCAAGGGATAAAGGCGTGATATACGTATGTATGTATGTACAATACTATATTACCTGACTGTGCGAAGTGAAAAAGTATGTATTGAATTATTTAAAAATAACGTTTTAGAAGAAAATAGATCGATTTATCGCCTCCAAAAGCCTAACATACGAAATTTCATGAAAATTGTTGTAGCCGATATCCCAAAATTTGTATGTATAGGGAATGTATATATCGATTGTTTAAAAATATCTACTAGATTGATGCATTGGACGACTCGGTGTCCCACACGAAAAGATGCATATTTGATAATTTTTATGTTGCATAGGTTAGTCAGAGAAATCGTTATATATAATAAACTTATTCTTTTGTATAGGACTGTGTCGACGATGACTCGATGAACGGGTCATTCATAGACCGAGTGTCACACACAACATTGACGACCTCTATAGAACTTTCAGCTAAAAGCTCCTTGGTACAAAACTCTTTCCTTTTATTCCATTACCGATTCTCCGAGCTTCTGAAGGCACGAAGTAAAACCCGAGTTAACTCAATGTCTGCCGTCCGATAATTAAATTTATAAAAAAAATCCCAAAGCTCTCAAAGATAGGAAAGAACTAAATTGGTGGTAACGAGATTTTTACAAGATAAGTTTAGTTTTATTTCGTCCATCGAGTGGAACGCAGAGTTGATGAACGACCCGATGAACTGTTGTCAGAGTTTTTCAACCGCCTTCTACTTCTATCAACAGATTAGTTAAAGTAGGTTATATTCTTAACCGACTTTAAAGAATGAGTTTCTTAGTTTGACCTGTATATATGCAAGTATGTATGTATGTTTGCCGCGATTATCTCCCGTTTGGCTAAACCGATTTTGATGCGGATTTCAGCAAAGTGTATAAATAGGTATAGATCTAAGACTAGACTCACTGACAGGGTCGTTTGTCGACTTATTGCCCCAAGTGTTTAAGAATCAAAAATTCATGATTTTATACGCACAACCTATCGTTATATTTTCAGTAGGAAAATTAAAGATAAGTAGCAAAACTAAGAGATTTTGTATGGACAGAATCTTGTGGTACCTAACATATCTATCTACGTACAAGAAACTAGGTAGATAGGTACCTACTATACCCAAAGCCTAGCCCAACATACTGAAACGAAGATTTTTGAAAAAGACTTTACCTATATTGGAACTAAAAGAAAAATGTCCGACTGGAGTCAGATAAACAAAATGCTACGAGAAAAATACTTCGTAGATGGCAGTTATGGTCGAAATTTGAAAATCGTTATGTGCTAGTTCATATTTATGTATCACGCGGCCTTTTTTTTAGTGCGGCTTTGTATTGTAGGTGAAAAACTAAAATTCCAATAACTAAATAAAAAATACATCTACCTATGTACCTACCTACTGATACTCCATGTATAGAATATTCAAGTTGTGTACCGAAAAACTGATTTGAATCGAAATTCGAAACAGACAGTATCCACGCATGTGAAAAAGAAAACAATAGCCTATCAGCTACCGAATAATTGTGTTCCGAATTTGAATTCGAACAATAAACTCAAATTAGGCAGATCCTATCTCTTTTACGACCGTTGTGCTGTCCTTAATCCGTTCCCACTAAAAAGTCATTATCACAAAAAATATATACGAATTAATAAAAAAAGAGGCTGTATCATACTCCCACGGCGAAACCCGTACGAACGGAAATCGGCTATTTGAGACTGGTTCCCGTTTAATTTACACCGTCCGGTGTAACCCGTTCAGGCTCCATTCATGAACAATACACACCATGCACTTTGTTACACTGAAACTGCACTGTAATCCAAGCCACAAACACTAATAGTCGAAGGAAACGCACGCACTGGTTGGCCCGGTTTGACGCCACAGGTTGTTCGTTCCGCGGGGAAGCGCACGTCCGTCCGAGGCGAGCGCCTAACGCGTTCTGAACAGCGCAGGGGTAGAGGGGTGGGGGGCGGGGGGGAAGCTGCGCGTAGCGGCTGATCACTAGTCACTACGGTACCCGGGCAGAGCCTGCGTACGCTTGGGGTGGCTCGCCTGCGTTCTGTTTTCAAACTGCGTCTTCTCGTTTTCTTTTCAGCGCAGATGTCGGGTTTCTGAATTCGAATTTCGTAACGGTTGTTGGGTATTTTGTGTCTTTGATGAGGCTTCTTGGTTTAGGATTTTACTTAGAGCAAAATGTTCTCTCTACTGAATCTTCCTGTTATTCATACTAAGTTTCCTAGTTTGGTCATAAATTATTTTGATTTTATAATTGCGTACCTACAAGAGAACCGAATATACCTAGAAACATCCGCATAATAAAATGTTGCGATAACATTGAAATTTGACACTTTATCGTTATTGATAAAACTTTTTTTCACTTCACATAAATAATTTAACCCTTCCACGAAGGATAGCAAAAGATTAGGCTACATTTCTGACAAGTCAAATGAGCTTCTTTTTCTATACATACATACATAAATCACGCCTCTTTCCCGTTGGGGTAGGCAGAGACTATTTCCTTCCACTTGCTACGATCCTGGCATACTTCTTTCGCTTCTTCTACATTCATCAGTCTTTTCATGCACGCTCGTCGGTTTAGGGTACTTCTGACCTGACGATCTTCTTTTTCTAACGATCTAAAACTGAAAGTATGACGTCATAAAGTAAGTATTTGGATGGGGTCAAAACACTTACTTACCTACTTTTATATTATTTTTCTGTTTATCAACTCAAACTTTGAGTATTTCGAAAAATTGAGAATGAAGTCCGTAGTATTTTTGGACTACAGTTTTAAGAGTACAACTTTTATATTTTATTATTGTAACTAGCGGCCTGCCAAAGCGGCTGCGCCAGCTGCAATTAATTTTCCCGTGGGAAAAAGGATTTTTCCCGGCAAGAATTATTCATAAAAACCTTCTTGAATCACTCTATGTATTAAAAAACTTGCATCAAAATCCGTTGTGCAGTTTTAAAGATTTGCAAAGTTACATACAGACAGACGCGAAAAGTGACTTTGCTTTATATTTATACTATGTAGTGATGACCCAGGAAACTATCAAATAACCTACTTTTAAAATTAAAATTACTTACACCTTAGTACCTTTAACCCAAAATCCATATCATGTATGTCAGCTGTCACTACAACAGTCACAAAAAACATTATAAACATTATTTGATTTATGTTTTCTCGTTTTGTTCATTCTCAAATCGACATTTGGCTGCCATCTGTTTTATGTTTCCAACGAGTGCTAAAAAGCTGATTCTTATTCGCAAAACCGCCATCTTGTATTTGTCAACTTCAAAATTCTGTCATCAATGTTTTCAGGAGGGTAACCCTTGTCAAAATTCCAGTGACAAAAAAAGTTTTTAGTTGCAATTTTTTAAACAAACTTTCAAAATACGTAGTTACTAAAAAATTATAAAAGTAGCTTAGTAGGTACTAACATAACTACGTGTCTAAGGACGAAATCAACTGAGAAAATAGGACACTGACTTTAACTTTAATTTTATTACATTGGTATTTAATATGATGTACCTACCTAGATATACATGTTATACCCACACACAGTTTATACCTACCTACTATAGGTATATGTTAAAGTAAACATTGTACTTAGTACGAATAATCGCAACTAATATTTTTTAAAAGTTCTTCTTAAATACATCCACAGGAACATTAAAAATCGTCATCTTTTCATAGTCATTCATCACATCAACTCAACCATGACATGATATTGAGAAAATATCAAAATTCCATCTATACACCACAAATATGTCACCAATTACTTTTGAATTTCGAACCTTCAAATAAAAAATAAAAGTAAACTGATCAGACAATGCACCTGTTCCCAAACTATCATCGTTATTCTTTTTTTAAAAACAAAAATCAAAACAAGACTCGAACCTCTTCAAGTCAGATGTATGGTTTAAATTTCGAACGCCGTTCCATTTTGAACGCTGCCAGTAATAAAATAAAGGAGATGCGAGATTTCGGGCTCATTGTAGTAAAAAAAGTTTCGAAAAAAGCAAACGGGTTGCCCGTGCCGTGTGAACAAAAAATCGGGGCAAGGCGGTGGCGTGTTTTTTTTTTATTTTACAGTGGCTGCTAACATTGTAATTTATCAGTTGTTTTTGTTTGTAGCGTAAACATTCTTTTTTTGAAATATTGACTGGTTTCGTTTCAAAACATGTAAAATTTACAAAACATTAAAGAAGTACTACATGCTTACCTTTAAATTAGTAAGCATAATTTTTACCTACTTATTGTTTTTTAATAAATTTTGTTTGTCTGTGAGTAGATTCAATAACTTTTTTCAACAGCCACTATATCCTAAATCTGGTGCATCTAAGTAATTACTACATTTAAATACAAACTATAGAACTAACGATTTTTGATTTCAGTGTTTTACAAACTGGTCAGCTGGTAGATTTTTATGGGAGGTAATTTTTTTTCGACCTACACACTTACGTCCCATTCGCATTCTCCCATACTTCTATTCTGGCTTTCGTCTTATGAAAGGATGTGACGATTTTCTGAGCAAAAAAATTGTCAAAACTTGTCTCCATTCATAAAGACGTCATGTCTAAAAATAAAACAAGCTTAAAAGGTTATTCACCACTTTCATTCACAATTTTAGCGTTAATATTCATAAGATCATTAACTAATATTAAAGTTCGCGTCCAGAGTTGATCGCCTAATGGACCCACCATCTTGACCCACGAGGTCTAGTTGAGAAATTGCAAACTGTCAAAATAGGCTTGTTTCCTGACAGGTCAAATGAGCTACTTTTTAAAACGATCTAAAACTGTATTTTGTTTGAAGAACTAGAAGTATGACGTCACGCCGTAAGTATTTGGATGGCGTCAAAACATTTACTTTTATATTATATTTCTGCTTATTAATCCAAACTTTGAATATTTCGAAAAATGATGAATGAAGTCCGTAGTATTTTTGGACAATAGTTTTAAGCGTACAACTGTTATATTTTTTGAATGAACCAGGAAACTAGCGCATTAGGTGAAATTATATACTAAGCGCTTAATATTTTTATATTATGTCGACACGTTACATAGAGTGTCGGTGGCCAAGTGGTCAGGACACCGGTCTCACAAACGAGATACCCGACTTCGATCCCCGCCATGTACCAATGTGTTTTTACTCACGTACATTTACCGACTGCTCTTACGGTAAAGGAAAAACATTGTGACGAAACCCACATGCAATTAAAATTTGAATTCAGATGATATTTGAATATGATTTAACCTAGGATTCGGGCCAGGTTAGCTTTCGGGTTGCAGAGGTGAGATAGCAGTCGCTCTGGGTAAAAACTTGGTTCCTCGTCAAATACTCTAGGATAGGTAGCCGACCCCGAGAGAGGACGGGATAAGGTAAGGAGAATGATGACTAGAAACTTTACAAAGTGATAAATGGGTCCAATAAGAGGTGGGTCTTGTAGACTCCGATTCTAATCCGAAAAATAAAGCTTGTCATTAGTAGGTATCATGAACTATTATTTGACACCCACAGTTTGTATAAAATTACTAAATTACTCAATACGAACCTGTTTCTTGACGGTCGAATAAGTTCTATGAAAAAAAAAAGCTATTTTGAATTTTAATAATATTTTGTTTGAAAAACTATTCGATGGATTTGGGAGACCGATAGCTGGTAGCAACTCTTCTCTTTTCGTATGGGACACCGAGTCACCCAACGACCCGATGAACCCTAGTGTCAGAATTTTTCAACCGCCTTCTACAAGTAGCAGGCTTTTGACATGGTTGTGTAACGACTGCCGTCTAAGTGATCATAGACAACAACCGCGACCTACGGCTTAACGTGCCATCCGAAACACGGAACCAGCTTTCTTACAGACAATCGGGTGGTTGACACCGCAATGTCCTAACCAGACTGGAAACAAATTCACAAAGTGAATGATATCAACTTTGACAAACGTCACTCCCCATACTAAAACCTCACTCGAAAGACGACACTGCGATGACAGCGGTTGAGCGGTTTTAGTATGGGGATTGACATTTTTACTATCGATCTGACAGACCGCTGCGATATTTATGCGCTCCGTCGTGCGTCAAGTGTGCGATTCGCATTAGCAATCGGCTGTTCTGACCGCGTGTCCAATATACTATTAATACCTTCTTGGACGGTGTTTAAATTATTCCAGGCTTCTTTTTACACCTGTACTCAGTAGCAAGCAACCTGTCACTAATTTACAAGTTTTGTATAGAAGATACAAAATATCATCCACATAAACATATAGTTAATGTCATAGAGTGAGCAACAGGTGATGGGCCATCTGTATAAGACTTGGCTGACGAGTGGTCAATAATGGGTGAAACTATAAACAAAATTGAGCAGATGATCAAAACCTGTATAGGAAAAGGCTATTGCAGAAGGTTCGTTCGACACAGTTTTCGTTTTGCTTTGTTCGGGAATAATTTTTAATATAATTTTGTAAATCGAATAGTCATAAGTATAATATACTTATACAGGGTGTAAGAGACGGTGTAACGAAAACTTTGCAGGCGTGATCAGACCATGAAACTGAACAGCTTTTGCTATGGGGGCTATGGCGGGAAACAAAAATTATTTTTTCGTGTATACAAAGTCAGTCGGCTGATCGGGAATTATGTATGGAATGTCGAAAACATTTTTTCGTTTCCCACCATAGCCTCCATAGTAAAAGTTGTTTAGTTTCATGGGCTGATCCACTCCTTAAAATGTTTGCAGCAAAAATTTTTACTCCCTGCATTTAAAGCCGCTCAAATTAACGCTCTGCCTACTCCGTAAGTCATCCCACGGCAACGCAGAAAAATATTAATGAGGGAATAAAAATCACTTTTTATAGCTACTACAAAGTTTACTAAGCTTTCCAAGAACAATTAAGTACTTTCCCACTGGTTTTAAAGTACGCTGTAATTTTGTTCATTAAAAATGCATCTACAATTTTTCAATATAACAACTGATTATGATCTAAGGCAGTTTTCACATATGCTGCACAATTCACGGTATATTCCGCTTGCTGTTTAATGCCGGCTTAGAATAGCATCACCCCATTTCTTTCTCGTGGGTGTCGTAAAAGGCGACTAAGGGACTCGAGGATTTTATGTGTATTGGAATTTTAGGCGATAGGCTGACAACCTGTCACTACGGTGATACACTCAATATTTGTCAGACGTGACGATTGCGACAGTATTTTCACGGTCTTTAGCGCTCTGCTTACCCCGCAAGGGGTAAAGGCGTGATATGTGTGTGTTTATGTATGTTTATGTTTGTTATTAACGAAAAGAGTTTGTTTAATTTAGCAGTATCTGGTTGTTCGAGTCGTGCAAATTTTTGGTTTTCTCTTTTTATTTAATTATCATTGTCTGTTTATCGATTTATTGCTTTATAAACCCCTACCTATATACAAAATTTTATGAAAAGAATTATTCACTTTTCATCAAAAGAACATAGGAATACTGTTTTACAAATTCTGAAACTGATTAGATTGGAGCCGTTTCCGATATCCTGATCGAAAAAACAAGACTTACTTGTTTAAATACATTTATTATCAAACTAGATAGACTAATAGCATATACACAGCATCGTTGTGTAAAAAACCGCAATTCTTTGCGGCACGTATGTGATCCACCTTAGCTTCCATTCAAAGTTCGAATGTAGGTCTTGAGGGGATCGAGTTTTTTCAAAATCCGGTGAGTGAAAGAGACAGTAGTATTGTTGTCTTGTTCGCTCTTACGGGAGTTGCGCATGCGCAGGGCAAATAGCAGTTGCCAGTATTAATTTTCTGTGTTCGAGTAAAAAAGTGCATATCCTTTAGCTGAGAAAGGATGTTTGTGGCCAGTCATTTCTTGAATCGACGATACGTAATGACCGTACGTTCGTACGTACGTTTGTCACTTTGAGAATTTATTCCCAGTCTATGTTAAGCCGTAGGTCCCGGTTGCTGTCTATGATTACTTCGACTTTTTTTCATGGGCTGATTCACCCCATAAAATAATTGCAGCTAATATATTTACACCTTAATAGAACCCAATCATTTTACCTGTGCACTTCAAGTAGTCATGTTAGTATGACTATGAGGGCATACTTCAAAAGTTCGGGTTGACTTTGAATGAAACCACGCTAATTTAAGAACGTAGTAAGCCACGATAGTAAATTGACACCTTGGGTTGTCATTTGTTTTCTAAATCTCAAATTACGATGTGCCAATAATTTGTGAAGTTCATAATAAAAGTGCATAATCTTTCTTTTTTTTTTCGTGTGGGACACCAAGTCGTCCAACGACCCGATGAACCCTAGTGTCAGAATTTTTCAACCGCCTTCTACAAGTAGCAGGCTTCTGACATGGTTGTGTAACGACCGCCGCTCAAGTGATCATAGACAGCAACCGGGACCTACGGCTTAACGTGCCATCCGAAACACGGAACCATCTTACTTACGGACAATCGGGTGGTTCAGCCCGCAATGTCCTAACCAGACTTGGAACAAATTCACAAAGTGATAAATATCAACTTTGTGAGTGACCCACCGAGAATCGAACCCGGAACCTTCGGCGTCTAAGGCAGTCGCACTACCACTGCGCCACATCGGTCGTCTTAGTGCATAATAGAAAATAACGATAACGCCGATCTATGGAAAATCACTGCTGAGCTTTTACATCACTCGTACGAGCGTCATCTCTGCCCTGTCAAACCATTACACTGTATAGTCCAATACAGTGTTTTGATTCTATAATGCTAATTCGCTTTCTCTTTCCCGCTTACATATTCCTCTAGAACATTGTTTTTTGTTAAAGACTGTATTTACCGAGATATTGTTATCGAAAAAACACTGTATGTCAAAAAAATGAAAGCTTATAATTGCGTAACACTGCAATCAGCTTTACAGTGTTTTGATTTGACAAACCCTCGCGCGCGGCGCGGGACCCATTTCACACTGTAAGTCTTTAGGATCAAGGTGAGTAATTTCATAACACTGTACTCACCGTTGCAGTGTTTTGATTTAACAAACCCGCGCGCACGCCTGTGGTGACCTGTCTCACTCTCTCTTAGGTCATTAGATATAATTAGAAAGAGAAATTGTGACCTTGAGTCATTAGCGGTTGGAGAAGATCTAGTCTAAGTGTTAGCGCCCAATTTTCAGTACATTTTATAAAGAAAACGAGTTATTTTTTTGTTAGGTCGCAAACTTTGTAGGACGTTCTTCTGTCGTGAAGGACACCAATTTGACGAACGACCCGATGAACCCCGGTGTCCATTTTTTTTAAACCACCTACTCTACTAATAGGTCTCTGACATGGTTTGCGACAGCCGTCTAAGTAATCATATACAGCAAACCAGGATCGACAATTTAACGTGTCCTTCGAAGTAAGGGACCATCTTTCTAACGGATAGAATGGGATGATAAATACTTTGATAGTGCCCCACCGGGTATGAAACCTGGAAGCTATGCGCCGCAGGCAGCTGCACTTGCACTACCACTGTACCACATCTGTCGTCTCTTTTAGTCTTTAACTTTCTAGAGTGATTTTTCTCATGGTTATAAACTACTTTTACACATCACCCATCTTAAAAACTGCAAAAAAAATGTTTTGTAGTCGAGTAGGTACATAATATTCTACAGAACAGCTTATTTTATTTATAAATTTTGGCGGTAAAACTTCTTGATAATAATGTATAAGGTCCGTTTATTATATAGAATGACTAATCATGTAAGTAAACTTTGTATGTAACTGATACGACCAGTCAATCTAAAATAAACGGGCCTTAGAAATATAATCATTTTGAAAAATTTGCGTATTGGTACAAAAGTTAATTCTTTTTCGGTACCTAACAGATTTAATTACAAATCGCGTAAGCGTTTATTATTAACAGAGTAGCGACCAATTAATTAGATCATTTTATTCAAGGAAACACAGTACATACAATTGTCAAAATAACTTAAAACTAAACATAGTAAAGCGGCACTCCACCTCAGTCAAACAGGCCTCCTCGTAACGCGGCTCCTCCGAATGTGCCCATTATGCTTGCGGCATTTCCACGCTGGATGGCAATGGCAATATGTTGGCAACCAATTAATTGTAATACATATTTCGGGGTCGCTGCCTTCCCGAAGTAATGTGTTGCGTTCATAGGGAACGCTGTGGCCCATTCCCTAGATTCGTTCCTAGTCACTTTTAACTTAACCGTGGATATAAATAAAGCTAAGATGCTATGATTTCCTTAAAGCTGTTTTTTTTGTATTGTTATGATCCAGGCGCTACTGTACAATAGGTATGATGACTAGGTAGCTATCATTCAAAATATGCGCATTTAGAATTTATTAAACTTAATAACAACTTAAAAGTTATATTTTGACGCCATTTATTATACCAAGATATGACGTCATTTCTTTGTATTTTCATACAAAATATCGTTTTAAAAAGTAGCTCGTTTGACTAAGTTGTCATCATCCCTATTATTATTATTACCCAGTGTAATAAAAGACATGCTGCCTGGCTTGTTGCATTTGCGCAGTCAAATCATCATTTGAAAGTTGACTGTTCTATTGTTGAATTGAGGTTCAGCTCAATTTCGAAATGATCTGGCTGCCAAAATGCAGTGTGATGATCAATCTGTATTTTTTTATAAGGTGGATCAACTCACGTGTACACTACCATTTAGTAAAGCCATTATAAAATTACGTAAAGACCCTCCCCCTAACCTCCTAAGACCCACGCTCCTACTGGTAGTACCAATTAAGAGTAGTATTACAGACCCAACTTCTTCATGAGCTCAGTAATAATATCATACCACGATCCTACCTGTAGGACTTATTAGAAAACGTGATATTGTGATCTTAAATTTTGCGCCAACTTAAAATAGTGTATCCGAACTTCGTCGGTCACGTCTACATCGGTTACGGTCGCCTGTAAATCGACGGCTCAAAAAAAGGAAGTCACTCTGGCAGAAATTGTATTGGAACCCATAAGTGAACTTATCGTTTAAACAAACGATTGGGTCTGAACTACTATAAAAATATTAAGTCCTACTGGTAGGACCGTGGGCCAATATGACTACTTAGCTTATATCGCTCTGGGCCTTAGGAGGCTAATGCAAGTTTACTCAAGTCTGGCGGGGATTTAACAATTAGATAACCATTTGGCAAAAATACTACATAGATACTTATCACATACACAAAAAAAAATAAACAGAAACCACTTACACTTTGTACTTGTAGCTCGAATGACACCGAAAATATACCGAGAATTTGGGCACTATCGCTCAGTCTAATGGGGCCATATTAGGGCGAGATTGAAATTAAAAATTTAAGTAATTAAATAATACTGTTTCATTTAATGCTTATGTGAGAAATACCTTACTGTATAGAATAGGCCACAGCCTACTACCTTCTGGCAGGTTGCGTTGTGTCACGTCAAAACACTGTAATATACAGTACAGTGTTATGTCGTTACAAATAGCACGGATTTTTTAAGAGTCATCGAGACAAAACAATATAATTAAAATATCTCAGTAACGTTTATGATTTTAGTATTTTTTTTTTGATGGCCAGAAAGGTCTTGACCTGTAAATACTGCACAACTTAAATTTGTAACAAATATCTTAAGAAAGCACATCAAAACCATCAAAAAACTGAAAAAATTGTTTTCGCGCGTTTTCTCAAAACTTAAAATCCGAAGTTACAGTCTAATGGTTTGACACGGCAGATCTACTAGGGACGATAAGAAATCGATTAAAAAAATCCCAAAACTGGCAACCCAAGCTGTCAATTAACTATCTCAAAAAAAAATACTTTGGTCGAGCGCAGCTATACCAATTTTTAATTTAAATGAGGAGGTCGCTCGTTGGTATTCCATCATGGCGGGTCGTGTATTGGTTATAATTTAATATTTCTTGTTCACTTGAAAGTTTGGTGAATAATTCTGATAGTGTATTAAGCAACAAACTATTCTGAAAGTGATCATGAAATAGGAAATTGTAATTAATGCATATATTCGGCATTGTGCAATAGTGGCGAGCGGTCGCCACGTGATGCAGAAAATTTTACTATCGAGTTTTTTGTTCTACATAATTTTGCACAACACAGCCCCTAGTCGTCAGACTAGGATCACTGTGTTGTGGACTCTCCCTCGGCGTAATGCCACTTAACTTTACATCACTTTTACTAACCTTACCGACGACTTGACTACTTTGACATTGGCAAAATACGTCTCGACCCATGAGATGTGACGCCAGAACTTAAAAGAAAAAAAATTAAACGAGTCTTATAACTCAGGTCTTATAAAGAACTTTGAAAGTCTGAAGTGTCTAACCCAGTCTGTGTTTGACTGTAGCTAAAGGCCACGGGCCATATGCCATTAAGGTACCCTTGTGCCATGCACCTGTCTTATTAACCGACCAAGTTGGGCAGGAAAGGGAAGGGTATACGACTTGTGAATGTTGACTATAATGTCTTAAGATCGTTTACTGATATAGGTACGGTGTCACACAATGAATTAAGACTGCCGTGATACAATTTCGATGAATTGTCTAATATTTTAACCTAGTTACATAGGCAATGATCACGGAACAACTCATCGACGACTGATGTGGCGCAGTCGTAGTGCGACAGCCTTTGACGCAGAAGATTCCGGATTCGATTCTCGGTGGATCAATCACAAAATTGATATCTATCACTTTGTGAATTTGTTCCCAGTCTGGTTAGGATATTGCGAGCTGTACCACCCGATTGTCCGTAAGTAAGATGGTTCAGAATTTCGGATGGCACGTTGAGCCATACGTCCCGGTTGCTGTCTATGATCAGATCACTTAGACGGCGGTCGTTACACAACCATGTCAGAAGCCTGCTACTTGTAGGAGGCGGTTGGAAAATTCTGACACTAGGGTTCATCGTGTCGTTGGATGACTCGGTGTCCCACACGAAAAGAGAAGAGAAGAGGCTGGAAGAAAAACGAATAAAAGATGATCCCTTAAGGATAAGTCGATGTGCTAATACGTAACCTAGTTGTAGCCCCTACTGTCTACAATCTAGTCTAGAGAGTGGCAAATGGGTAACTGACATTTTGTCGTGAACGTCTGTCCTTCGCGGTTGGAATTGTATTAATAGATCGAATGTTGGTTTAAGTAAAGATGAAGTAAAGATTACCCATGGAGATTACATCTAGATATTATAGGGTGAAAATAAATTAGCTGCATATATTTTAAGGGGTGAACCAGCCTATGAAACTGAACAACTTTCCCCAAGGAACATAGGTCGTAATATGAGAATATATTGTGGACCTCCCATACAAACTTGATTAATTGGTAATTTTTTATGGGAGGTCCAAATCTTTTTTCCTAATTGGACCTATGTTTGTCATGTCACTCATGACCAAGTGGTTAGGACGCAGGTTTTACAATCGTGGGACCCAAGTTCGAATCCCGCCATGTACTAATTTTCTGAGCCATGTCTACAAGCTGTTCTCAAGAGTCATAACGAATCGTCTCGCACGCAGGCTCGACGACTTTCAGCCTCCCGAACAAGCCGGCTTCCGAAAAGGCTTTAGCACCGTGGATCACATTCATACGCTGAGGCAAGTTATACAGAAGACTGAAGAGTATAACCAACCACTCTGCCTCGCGTTTGTGGACTACGAAAAAGCCTTCGATTCGATCGAAACATGGGCCGTACTTCAGTCTCTTCAGCGGTGCCAAGCTGACTATCGGTATATCGAAGTGTTGAAGTCCTTGTACGAAAGCGCCACCATGTCAGTTCGACTTCAGGACCAGGACTCGAAACCTATCCAGTTGCAGCGAGGAGTGAGACAGGGAGATGTAATATCACCGAAACTGTTCACAGCAGCACTGGAAGACGTCTTCAAGCTCTTGGACTGGAGAGGACTTGGCATCAACATCAACGGCGAGTATCTGACTCACCTTCGTTTTGCCGACGATATCGTGGTCATGGCGGAAACCCTGGAGGACCTCGGTACAATGCTCGATGACCTCAATAGAGCCTCCCAACAAGTGGGTCTAAAAATGAACATGGACAAGACCAAGGTTATGTCAAACTCTCTTGTTGCACCCATTACTCTGACAGTTGGGGGCTCTACTCTGGAAGTTGTCGACGAGTATGTCTACCTGGGACAAATAGTCCAGCTGGGTAGGTCCAACTTTCAGAAAGAGGTCAATCGTCGAATCCAACTCGGCTGGGCAGCGTTCGGGAAGCTACGTAACATCTTCTCTTCTCAACAACTACCGCAGTGCCTCAAGACAAAAGTCTGGGATCAGTGCGTGTTGCCAGTGATGACTTACGGAGTTGAGACGTGGCCGCTAACAATGGGACTCATAAGAAGGCTCAAGGTCACTCAAAGGGCAATGGAAAGGGCTATGCTCGGAGTTTCTCTCCGCGATCGAATCAGAAATGAGGAAATCCGGAGAAGAACCAAAGTCACCGACATAGTTCGAAGGATTGCGCAACTTAAGTGGCAGTGGGCGGGGCATATTGCTCGTAGGACCGATGGCCGCTGGGGCCGGAAAGTTCTCGAGTGGCGGCCACGGACCGGTAGACGCAGCGTAGGTAGGCCTCCCACAAGGTGGACCGACGATCTGGTGAAGGTCGCGGGAAGCCGCTGGATGCGGGTGGCGCTGGACCGATCATCGTGGAGATCCTTGGGGGAGGCCTATGTCCTGCAGTGGACGTCTATCGGCTGAGACGACGACGACGACGACGACGACGACATGTACTAATTTGTTTTTACTCCCGTACATTTACTGACTGCTCATACAGAGAAGGAAAAACATCGTGATGAAACCCGCATTCAAATGATTTTTTTTCAGATGATATTTGAACAAGGTTAGCCTTCAGGTTGCAGAGGTCAGATGACAGTGGCTGTGTGCAAAAACTTAGTTTCCCGCCAAATCCCCTAGGTCAGGTAGCCGACTCCGACAGAGAACGGGATAAGGCAAGGAGAATGATGATGCTAGCTAGAATAGGATAAAATAATTAAAATTCATAAACGACAGAAGTCTTATATTTAAATTACAAGACAGAACATGATGAGCCGCTAAAAAAATTGCTTCTGTAAGACAAGTCAAGTGTAATTATTGAATTTAATAATTGGCACCTTGTCATCCATCTGTAGTAAACGTCCAGGTGGATAGCACACAAGATGTTAATACTGTATTATAGTTGCAGTCTTGTTACTATGGCTTAAAATAGGATCACCCCACATCCTTCCCGCGGGTGTCGTAAGAGGCGACTAAGGGACTCGAGTTGGTGTATTACAATTTTTAGGCGACAGGCTGAAACCTGTCACTATAGTGATACACATGTTTTCTGAAACAACCTTGGAAAACAATCCTAAAAATGTCAGACGTGGCGATAGCGACCGTATTCTTACGGCCGTTGACGCCCTGCCTACCCCGCAAGGGATAAAGGCGTGATATAATATGTATGTATGTATGTATGTATGTATGTATGTATGTATAGTTGCAGTCTTTTTACTATGGACATTTTGAACACAGCCTATTTTAAAACAAGTTGAACCGCACTCGACGGATGACACTGCGATAGCGCTGCATCAACAGCGTTTAAGCGGTTTTAGTATGGGGAGTGACGTTTCTAGTATGGATCTGACAGACGGCTGAGGTTGAGGTTAGATAGCCGACCCTGATAGAGAACGGGATAAGGCAAGGAAGGAGCATGATGTGTGGGTCAACGAGTTGATGAACGACCGCACGAAAGTCGGTGTCAGTTTTTTAACACCCTAGAATTGTTGTGTAAAATTGCACAGAAACGCTATTACTTTGCGGTTGTCACAGCCTGTCATTTTGCTTGGTGGCTGTTAAAACCGCGTGTTCAATTCCTTATAACGTGCTCTTCGAAGCACAGAACTACCTTTTATATCATATCAAGTATTACGACATTCACTACCTTACTCATCAACTCCCCCCATTTTCTCAAGCCACATTCGGGAGTCGAACCCGAGACAATGCTAGGCACTCTCACCCGACAGTCAACAAACCGTTGGGTCACGAGTCGATAAACGACCCGAGGAACCCTGGTGTCAAAGTTTTTCAGCCGCCCCTGATATGGTTTAGAAGCAATCACCATATAAATCAAAGTCATAATACAGACATCAATCAGGACCAACAGACGAATCCGCATATAGAAACGCCGCATGATCTTGCGATTGTCACAGCCTGTCATTCACTTAGTTTGCTGGCAACAGCTTCAATCCGTCATAACGTGCCCTTCGAAGCACGGAACCGTATTTTTATCACAATATTACGCAACATGTAAGTCTTAACTTCACTGCCTTACTCATCAACTCCCCCCATTTTCTCAAGCCACATTCGGGAGTCGAACCCGAGACAATGGCGGGCAGTCTCCCACGACAGTCACCGAACCGCTGACCCGTGGCCGGTGTGAATCAGCGTCACGGTTCAGGTGGTAAGCAAGTGTGCGGTAGTGATGTGCGGTTTATCGATAAAAATACTCATTCATAGAGACATCGCTGCCTTGTGGGTTAGGCAGAGGCGTAAAATCATTATTGCTAAAATATTCCAAGACTATGAACGAATACGCCGTGTGATGCCGGCTTAGAATAGCATCATCCCACATCCTTCCCGCGGGTGTCGTAAGAGGCGACTAAGGGATTCGAGAGTATAGGTGTATTACAATTTTTAGGCGACATGCTGACAACCTGTCACTATAGAAATACACATATTTTCTGAAACAACCTCGGAAAACAATCCTCAAAAATGACATGAATGACCGTATTCTTATAGCTGTTACCGCTCTGCCTACCCCTCAAGGGATAAAGGCGTGATGTATGTATGTATGAACAAAAACGGGACCAAAAAGTTCAAAGGGTGGGTTCAGAATACGCGCGTGTCAGTTCAAAAAGAATCAAAAGCTGTTTACAAAATATTGTTGAACACTTCTGTAGTCTGTAAGTTTAGGTACTTATCTTTTTGTAAACAAATTTTGTATTAAACTGACAGTTCTGAAGTGTCACTTTCATACAAAGTTTGTTTACAAAAAGATAAGTAACTTAACTTACAGACTATAGTAAGTAACTAGATACCTACTTGTGTTGAGAATGAGTAGGTAGGTACTAAATTCATAAGCGCAAAATAGGGGCCTTTGTGCCTAAACATTCTATTAGTTTATTTAAGTGTTTTTTGTAACTATTTCTTGTTTGGTACAATAAAGTTATTACATATACGTACATAGGGGCGGAAGGTTTGAAATGCTAACGGGAGTATAGAAACGCTTTACAGCATTACTTTCGACAGTGGACGTGTCATGTGATAGAAGAATCCAAGCTTCATCGATATCGATAATCTATCAAACTATCACAACACTATGCGCAAGTTGTAAACGACTCAAACTGGCGGCTTTTTAAATGTTTCAGTTTTGGTTTTTAACAAGTCTAGCTCAGGTTGAAATCACGGCTGTATTTCTAAAGGAGTAGACAGTTGCCGGCTAAGAGTAGCATCATCCCATATCTTTCCCTCGGGTGTCGTAATAGGCGACTATGAGTAGGTTATTACAATTTAAGGCGACAGGCCGACAACCTTTCACTTCAATGATACAATATGATATTTCTGAAACAGCCGCCATCGCAGTTTGATGCGGAATCTACTTCCTTATTTCTGGTTGTCAAATGGAATAAAGTTATTATTATTATTATTATATTCGCTGGATAGATGGCTCTGTGCTTGGTATGTTGCCGCAAAAGACGGAACGTAATATTTTTTTTTTAGTTTTTTTTTTTAACTTGGACTTGGACTCATTTGGAACGAAAGTGTCAGTGCATGCCAGACTGTCAGTCAATGTTGCAATGTTTTTTTTAAATCTTTTACTTTGGAATTTAGTAACATAGTCCGTTCAACGCCATCTATCGAGTTCATGGAATACTAGTTCTTTTTTTAATTCTAAAAAGAAAACCTCCTATTCTTGAAATGCGGGAACATTGCATAGAAAAACCACGTATAAACATTATGTCTGTCAATAGTACTTGAGATATCATAGCGTGAAAGTATGTGGAAATGTTACACAAAAAAACGTAAATAAATCGTGGGAAAACATATATTTCTTAACAAAAAATCATAGTTCTCATTCGTTTATAAGCATATTTACATGTCCATTCAAGTAAGAACTTCTTCAAGTAGTTCTTAAAAAATATATCAGCCCCCTTGCAAGAGTGAGCTAAACCATTATTAACTGAACCATTTTCTTTGAAACTCTCTTATTAAAAGGGGTCTTGTTATGATGGTTTTTGAAGTATAACATTTAAATGAGGGAGCTATTATAAGTGCTTCATTTATTCCATTTTACATACATTTGCATCGCAAAAATCATGATTTGCACACCAATTTGTTGTGACGAGCTATTTATACGGAAATACGTTGGCTGTGACGTGATGTCCTGGGAAGTTATAATTTGTTTATTTTTTGTCTAGGACCTACAGTCAACGAATGACCCGATGACTGATAGGTGTCAAAATTTACAAATCGTCTACCAATAGACTTTAAAAATGCAAGTCAAAACGTTGACCGGAAAGATGTAATAACTAATTAAAATATACATACATACACATACATATATCACGTCTTTATCTCTTACGGGGTAGGCAGAGCGTTAACAGCCGTAAGAGTACGGCCGCTATCGCCACGTCTGACATTTTTGAGGATTGTTTTCCAAGGTTGTTTCAGAAAACATGTGTATCACTATTCAAATATATATATAAAAAAAAGTGCTGCTACAATTTCGAGGGTGCACCAGTTCATAAAACTGAACAACTTTCTCTAAAAAAATATAATATTAAAATAAAAAAAAGCTACAACCATATCTTTCTTATACATTATAAAGAACCCAGCACATTAAGTTCTATTACTTTTTAAGGAGTACCTACGAGTCCCTATTATACATTTATATCGGCAGTTGCAATTGTACCAACGACATTTTACTTCTAAGTGCTTTTTCAGTAACTTTGTAAAGGTCACCCCATGCATATTGCGGTAATTTACATAATAATCGACGGCCATTACAAAATATATTGCACTTAGTCGCTTGAATATTCAAAGGGTATCGAACTATCTAAGTTATGCATAAGCACCTTATAGATTAGGACTATGTCATTTATATAAGTGCAAATATTTAAGATAATAATAAATGAAATAAAGGGCATGACACATTATACATAAAAGACAAGATTGGCACCGAAAAGGCAATGACGCCAGCATACATACATTCATACATATATCACGCCTTTATCCCTGGCGGGGTAGGCAGAGCGTTAACGGCCGTAAGAATACGGTCGCTATCGCCACGTCTGACATTTTTGAGGATTGTTTTCCAAGGTTGTTCCAGAAAACATGTGTATCACTATAGTGACAAGTTGTCAGCCTGGCGCCTAAAAATTGTAATACACCAACACCCTCGAGTCTCTTAGTAGCCTCTTACGACACCCGCGGGAAGGATGTGGGATGATCCTATTCCAAGCCATCACACGGCCAAGGAAAAAAAGCATTCAGACGCGATAAATGTGTATGTATTTTTTATAAATTTGTAACTTCATTCTGCAAAAGAAGGAGCCTAAGCTGAAATACTAGTGTGCAGTTACCTTAATCATCTAATTACACTTAACTAAATTAAGTGATCATGTTTGTTGGCAAAATTATATTTCGAATAATCGGCGTGAATTAATTGCTTAATCATTAATTTTCTTGTAATTACTTTTCAGATTGCATTTTTGATGAGTAACGTAGGATTAAAGGTTTTGAAATAAATTTTAAAAAAAGATCATTTTACATTCTTATCCAAATGTCAAAAAGAACGTTATTCAACTTATTTAGTACCTATTAGCGGCCTGCCCCAGCGGCTGCACCCGCTGCAACTCATTTTCCCGTGGGAATAACACATTTTCCTGGCAAGTCTTATATATAAAAACCTTCCTATTGAATCACTCTATCTCCTAAAAAAACTGCATCAAAATCCGTATTGTAGTTTTAAAGATTTAAGCAAACATATAGACAGACGCGAAAAGCGACTTTGCTTTATACTATGTAGTATATTTGAACATTTTTATAATTTCCTCTTCGAAACGCGTCTCTTTACATAATCTCAAAAACAAATTTATATCATTTATTGATAATGGGGACATGGGGACTTTTCCATGTGCCTTCTTCTTCTTTTCGTATGGGACACCGAGTCGTCCAACGACCCGATGAACCCTAGTGTCAGAACCATCTGCCTGTATCTGACAGATCTCGAGCTAGTTTATGATGCCATACCAGATGGCGTTGCGCTAGGTTGATATTTTGACATTTGAGTTATATTGATCGAAGGTTTAGCGGTCCGTCATGCGTCGAGTGTGCAATCCGCCTTACTTGGTTAACTGGTTGGCGAGTGCAGTACAAGATGTTTTATCAGCTGACTATTTCCAGATTTCTGAAGACAGCTTTTATGTCTCCTGCGGGAAAAGATGGGTTGATTCTACGGCCGTACGGGAAATAAATCATTAGTGGGGGGATAATTAAAAAAAATTACCATGGGAACCCTAGGTTGCCCTTTGTCCAAGTCAGACAATGGTCTGTACTAATCAGCAGATTTCAGGGGACCCCTGATGAAAGTAGCGCCACCGTCAGCTTTAATTTATCAAAAGAGAGAGGCTATTAATGTGTATAGAATAGCATAACCTAACATCCTTCCCGCGGGTGTCGTAAGAGGCGACTAAGGGACTCGAGAGTATTGGTGTATTACAATTTTAAGGCGACAGGCTGACAACCTGTCACTATAGTGATACACATGTTTTCTGAAACAACCTTGGAAAACAATCCTCTAAAACGTCAGACGTGGCGATAGTGGCCGTATTCGTACGGCTGTTAACGCTCTGCCTACCCCGCAAGGGATAAAGGCGTGATATATGTATGTATGTATGTATGTAAAAATTGTGGAAACACTAAAATCATATAATTTTAAAATTATTTGAAGAGTTTGCTTAATATCTTTGCTATCTGTATCAAATTAAAAAACTTATTTCTGTTGATGACAGTTGAATGTACCTGGCTAAAAAATAAGGCATAATGGCTAAAAAAAAGGATTGAACCCTGACCAAAAAAGGTTTTGGGTGAATAAAGTTTCTGGTAAATTTAATCCGTAAAAGTTATGAGGGCGCCACCTATCACTAGGGAGTTTTTTAAAAACTGACCAGTTTCAAATAGACCTCGGCAAAAGGGCAACGTGAGAAAAAACTTAATACTGATATTATTGTTTGTGTATTATGTTTTTTCTATGGCTTTTTGTTCATTAGACTCGAGTTTTTTTCTTTGGCAAAATGGTTAATACAGTAATTATAGATCCTAGGGTGCTTCTACTGGGCATATGAACTGTGCATACATACACGCAGTCACACATCACGCCTGAATCCCTTAAGGGGTAGGCAGAGCACGTTACCGCGTCAGTGAAGTATTTGAAGGTCATTTTAGATAGGTCTTTTATAACTTTTTATGACAGGTTGCCAGCCTGTCGCCTAAAAGAGTATTACACCATGAAACCTTTTAGTCCTTATTTTTTGACAACCGCGTGAAAAAAATGGGGTAATGCTTTTCTACATCACGGCAGAGCTAGCATCATCGTCATTCTTATTGCCTTATCTCGTTCTCTGTCGGGGTCGGCTACCTAACCTAGGGGATTTGACGTGGAGCCAAGTTTTTACACAGAGCGACTGCCTTATGATCTCTTCAACCCTAAGGCTTGGTCCATATCAACTTAATAATAAATAAATATTCTGGACATTTCACACAACACCATCCAGGCCCAAACTAAGCATAGCTTGTACTATGGGAACTAGATAGCTGATACTATTACTTATATACTCTTTTTTTGAAAATAAATATATATTAATACATACGCTACTGACGCCGCAGTGCGTCTGGCTGAGTTCTGGTTAGAATTAATATAATAACGCCAAAGCCGATCGACACGACAAAAAAATACATAGAAAACACCCAGGCTAAATACAAACATTTGAAAAGACTCAATAAATATTTGTGTCCTATGGGGATCTAACCCACGACCCTCGGCGTAGAAGGCAGTAGTACTATCCGCGACGCCATCGGGACAGTAAAATTTTTATGTACTTAAAATGCTCCAGTCTCAAGTAGATACATACATACATAAATCACGCCTTTGTCCCTTACGGGGTAGGCAGAGCGTTAACGATCGTAAAATTACGGTCTTCATCGCCAAGTCTGACAAGTATTGAGGGACCTTTTAGATGATTCATGTATCACTGTAGTGACAGGTTGTCAGCCTGTCGCCTAAAAATTGTTATACACCGATACTCTCGAGTCCCTTAGTCGCCTCTTACGACACCCGCGGGAAGATGTGGGGTGATGCTATTCTAAGCAGGCATCACACGGCGAAGTAGATCTAGTTTTTAAATAGTCTCATGATATCTTCCGCATTCCTAGTCTGGGTACCCTAGGCCCAGGTCTATAGAAGTTGCGTTGACCGGTAATACTGGGTCATTAAACAGGAACCATGGCGGTTTACATACATGCCGCGTGATGCTGCGGCATTTTTCGGTCCGCTAACTGAAGTGGCAGTGGGCTGGTTACAGTAGAACCGATCGCCGGTAGAGTAAGCAGGTTTTTGGAGACCACGTCTCGGCAAGCGTTCCGTTGGACGCCCTCCGGCCAGATAGACCGATGACTTAAAGAGAGCGGCTGGTAGTGACTGAATGGCGGAAGCGGGAGATCGTGCCACGGTGTACCTTGAGGGGCAGCAGCAGGCCAGCAGTGCTATATAGACTGATGTGGCGATTATTGTGTTGTAAAGTGGCCTCGCATCGTTCTCATAGGAACATTGAACTTTTATAAAAAATGTGCCTGACAATTTTCTCTTTTTTACAATGATTTTTCAGTGTCAGCATTTGTTCAGTTACAGTATTGTATTGTAAATATCTGACATTCTAAAAGCATTCATATTGATGTACTTGTAAATAAATAATTGAATCTTGAGTCCTGAATCTTGAAATTTCGAATTGAATCTTGAATCTTAATTACGTAAATCTACTTGGAAATAAACGATTGAATCTTGAATCATGAATCTTGAACACTTAAATGTTGAATTGAATCTTGAATCTTAATTATGTGCTTCTACATGCGGTTCTAAATAACCACTTACAGTCTTTATCATTGGATCAAAAAATAACGTCATATCTTACGGCACGTCTGGAAACCACCTATGCTATTTATACTTGCTAGAGAAAGAATCTATGGTACTCGTAGAAAACAGGGGAGAATTTTTTAAACGCTGGATTGCATGCTGTTATTATAATGGGGATAGTAAATAGTAAGATGTTATAGCTTTGTTATTGTTACGAACCTCTTGTTGAAAAACTCTGACTCCAGGGTTCATTGGCTCATTGGACGACTCGGTGTCCCACACGAAAAAAGAAAATTGTTTTCTAATTACCACAGAAAGATACGTAAGTAGATGTTTTAAAACAACACGCACATCACGCCTTTACCCCTAATACCACGAGGCTTATGGGGTAAGCAGAGTGTCAACGTTATCGCCACGTCATACAAATTATTTGAGAGCCGTTTTAGGACACACGCATCCACACACACACACAAATTACGCCTTTATCCCCTGCGGGGAGGCAGAGCGTTAACGATCGTAAAATTACGATAGTTATCACCACGTCTGATAAGTATTGTGGGCCCCTTCAGATGATTCGTGTATCACTTTAGTGACAGATTATCAGCCTGTCGCCTAAAGTTGTAATAAATACGTGGTAATACACAATGGTGAGTCTCATAGACACTACATATAAAAACTTATATCCATAAGGAATCAAAAAGGTCAAAAGCATATTGAGACCCTGAATAAAAGCTTATTTTTAGAAAAAGCCGATACAGTCTTTGTCCAGCGAGAATCGAATCTGTGACCTTTTCATACACACATTCACACACACACATATCACGCCTTTATCCCTTGCGGGGTAGGCAGAGCGCTAATGGCCGTAAAAATACGGTCGCCAACGCCACGTCTGACAATTACTGACAAATTGAGAGCTGCTTCAGACGATTCGTGTATTTGCAATTTTTAGGCGATAGGCTGACAACCTGTCACTATAGTGATATATATGTTTTCTGAAACAACCTTGGAAAATAATCCTCAAAAAATGTCAGACCTGGCTATAGCGACCGACCGTATTCTTACGACCGTTAAGCTCTGCCTACCCCGCAAGGGATAAGGGCGTGTTATATGTATGTATTAAAATAGAATAGGCATTGGGGCAGTTTATTAGTAAATTAATTTCATTAGTAAACTAAGACTTGTCGTATTTAACACCTTGCTTGACACTTTCAAGGAAGTTTTGGGAGTTAGTGATGTTATATGGGAAATAACGATTGAGTACCTATCGATATATTTGTGATACAATTAAAAACCTTAAAAATATACTGGGTGTAAGAGACAGCCCTCCGAATACTGATAGGGTGCATTCGGACCACGAAACTGAATAACTTTCCCCTAGGAATATATGACAGGAAACGGCAAAAAAATCGACCTCCCATACAAAATCGTGATCAGCTGACTGCATTTACTATGGGAAACCAAAAATTTTTTGACGTTTCCTGACAGATGCTCCTATAGAAAAGCTGTTAACTTTCATGGCCTGGATGCATCCTATGAGTTTTCGGAGCTGTCCCTTTTTTCTTCTGTAGCCTATAATGTGTCCCACTGCAGGGCAAAGGCTTCCCCTCTTTTTGGCCCGGTTTCTCGTTCATGAGCCTCTGACGTCCATTGCTCACAAAAAAAGCTGTCTCTTAACCCCCGTATAATACGAGAGATCGTGTTTTGATTTGATTGTTCGTCGAAAATCTATTTAATACCTACTGAATGGTATTAATTCATCTTGATATATCTACAACAATAGGCATTAAAAATGTTAACACCTTAAGAAACGTGCCAGTATGTTTATCGATATTTTATAGATATATCGATAGTTTTGGGGATTATCAATACTTGTGAGAACTATCGATAGGTGTATATGCAACACTAGGCACTGAAAATGTTAACACCTCAAGAAACTCGACCCATTTTAAGTTGAACGCATTTACCGTTCCAACTTTAGACATCGTTAGTTAAAAGTTAGACTTCGTACCAAAAACTTTTCTAACTTTGAGATAATATTAGAATTTCATCCTTTTCCCGATAGGCTGGATGACCAAAACAATCTTAAAGATTTTTATTATTATGCATATACGTTTTGTATGGGAGGTCCAAATTTTTATACACCTTATATATGGATAAAAATATTAGCTGCAAATATTTTAAGAGGTGAACCAAGTTCATGAAACTGAACAACTTTTTCAAAGAAACATAGGTCGAAATATGTAAAAATTTGGGTCGTACATACAGATGACTCGCCCGGCTACTACGTTTTGTATGGGAGGTCCAAATTTTTATTTTATTTTTTACACCTTATATATTATGATGTAAAATTATTAGCTGCAAATATTTTAAGGGGTGAACCAGTTCATGAAACTGAACAACTTTCCCAAGGAACATAGGTCGAAATATGAAAAAAATTTGGACCTTCCTTACAGTTGACTCGCTCTGCTACTACATTTAGTATAGGAGGTTAAATTTTTTTTTTTCATATTTCGACCTATGTTCATGGGCTGGTTCACCTCTTAAAATATTTGCATCTATTATTAACACCCTGTATTAGCCTAGACCTAGACTGACCTACACTGGGCAAAGGCCTCCCCTTGAGATTGTTCTCAGAGATGAGTGCAGTTTATTAACCCGCGCAGGTTGTGGCGAGAAAATGTAACACGGACTATGTGGCAGGGTATGACATATCCGAATTTTAAATTGCCTATATTTTATTTAATAAATACCAAATAACATATTGTTTTAATATTAATAGCTAGTGGGATATATTAGTATTATAATAAATAAATGTTAAATAATATATTACTATATCTTTATATTTAAATATAGAAATAACAAGTCCGGGTCATTTTAGGCACTGATTAATAGGCGCTTCACTTACAAGCTTAAAAAAAATAGAAAAAAATGAAATCTTAAAAACTCCAAAAATAAACAGAAACGAACATAAAATAAGATATAAAAAAGAACCTTACATGGTTGCAGTTCCGCTAGAGGGCGCGTCAGAGTTATATCGTCTCCGCGTAAAATTTCAATACAAAATATCTAAAGTGCATATTACTCTATAGAAATGATCTAAAATCTTTAAGTACGTTATAATAAGTGTGTGAAAACGTTTGTGACATTTTTTTAATCGTGAGAAATAACTTTATCGTCAACATAAAGTGACCGTGTAATATATTCAAACATTCTAAACATTAACTAAAGTGAAAGGATTCTATGTGAACCTGTGATCTCAAAGACTGTAATTAAAGCGGCAAACATAAAAAAGGGATAGTAAATCAGTGCACAAATTCAAATTTAAGTTTGTAACGGACTTTTGCCAAATTAAACTGTACTTGTATAGAGACATCACTAATTTCGCTTCATCGTCATATGACTAAATGGTGCAGTGGTTAAGCCGCTCACCTTTTTTAGACTTAAAAAACCAAAGACAGGAGCTAGGGTCGAAACCGACCAGAAAGACAATTTTTATGTGCCTTTGGTTTTTACTCTTTTATTTTATTTGTTGTGTTCTTTTTTTTTTTCCGGACTCATCATATTTTAATCCTTATATGATGTGAATAGACTTTCTACAACGTTGAGAGATACCAAACAGATAAACTTCGTGAGCGCCATCTGTGAGGGAGAAGCTGAACTATTTAATTAATACCTAAAATATCCACAAGATGTCGTCCAGACACCAAACTTGTAGTGTATGTAGTAGAATGTGCAGAAGAAATGATTATTTGCAGTGCGCCACTTGCAAAAAAATATTCTGTGTAGAAACCAGCCCTGATTTAAAGTATTGCTCGAATGTCTCTAGAAAAAGATACGCTCTAATGGAATATCATAAGAGAGATTACTGGAAGTGTGTGAAATGCATGGGGAAGACTAGTACACCAAACAATATTAAAATAACAAAATTTCCAACAAAATTAAAGCAAAATACACGCCCCATTTTGGCAGAAACTACTCCAGAAAACACTATTGCAAACACCGAGTCTTCTACCAGCGCGCTGGCCCCATCCATTCCAATAGAAAGTTTCGCTCCAAATGATACTAACTTGACTGACATATCACCTTTATGTAATACAAGCAAAATTACACGCCCCGGCTCCACATCAGCTGAAGATGATGACACAATTGTAACTGCAAATGTATCGACGGAAAATTCATTCCAATCACTCGCTAGGTTCGTGGACTCTGACGACGACAGTCCTTCACTGTGCGACTTTACCAATAATCGGCGACGGGATAAAATTGGCCTATTTCGTAGCGGTAGTTGTCCGGGTTTACATAAAATAAACTTGTTAAGCAACATAGAGAAAATGACTGAAAAAGTTTACAGCCTTCAAACGCAACTTGCTTCCGCGGAATCGGAAATCGAGACATTGCTATCGGAAAACTATCACCTGAGATCAGAAATTGAAAAATTGAATAAGAAGCTTGTATCTCTCACCAAGTTTTGTATGAAGCAACCAAATAGTCCCAAAATAAGAAAGTCAAATCAAAGAAACCTGAACAGAACAGTGCCGACAGATGTTCTTATTGAAAATAAAAATTCAGACTCATACTACGACACTTCTTTTCCGCCAAATACCTCCAACTCTGCTGAAACTGAAAAAACTCTACCTGCAAGTCCTTATAAGAAGATTATGAAAGAGCTAAATATATCAAAGCCCGATAACAAACAAATAGATGATATCAACCTGAAATATACTTTAACGGACAGTTCAAACTCTACGCGGAACACGGGACAGCGACCTAATGTTAAACACTCAACTGAACCAGATCCAATCAGGAAAATATGTATATACGGTTCCCAACAGTGTGTTGGCCTCGCTTCAGCTCTTTTGAACTCAAGAATAAATACTAAATATGAAAAATACAAGGTCTATGCTGAAATAAAACCTAGAGCGCCTTCAAAGGAAATATTAAAGAATTGTGATAATACAAAAATACAGCCAAACGACAAGATAATTATATGTATAGGAGAAAATGACCAAAATCCACATGACACTGAATTTCAGTTGAGGTCTTTGCTAGAAATTCAGAGAAAAAACTCTATATTAGTTTTAAGTGTGTTTAAAAATGTTTATTTAAATGAATACAAGTTAAATAACCTTCTCAAGAATATATGTAATGATTATGAAAATTGTAATTTTATACGTTGTTATAGTAATAATATCTCAACTTTATGTACGTTAATTAATTGCGGAATTGATTTTATTGATTATAAGAATAAGTATCTTAATTACTCAGAACTAAGGAAACTCATAAGCCGCAAAGCACCACATCACATATCGCCCCCAGTGAGCTCTACTTGTTCGCAAAACATAAAGGGTACCATTCCTTATTATTTTTCTCGAATCAATACTGCAGCAAAAGAAAAAAAGACTGAAGATTTTACAAATCCTGATAACTGCAATAAAAAATTACCTATCAAGGGGACAATTCCGTACTATTTTAAGCAGACAAATTGCACTAGTTCAAAGATAAACCGGGGTACATTTTTTCGTCAATAACTTACAAAGTTCTAATATAGACAAAAATCTAGATTTTAAAATACTTCACCAAAACATAGATAGCATTTTAGCCAAAATAGAAGTTTTTCAACTGACTTTGCAAGAACTAAATGAGCAAGAGATTGACCCTGATGTCATCTGTTTATCAGAAACTTATCTTAAAAACGGCTATGAGGCTTTTTTAAAATTACCTAACTATATACTAGCTGCTACCTTTTGTAGGAATAAAAGTAGGGGTGGAACATGCATTCTGGTAAAAAATAATTTAGCTTTCAAAACACTCTCTTTAGTAACCCAATACTCTTCTATGAACACATTCGAATGTTGCGGAATAGAAGTAGTCGGTCACAAACTTATAATACTCTGTGTATATAGAATACCTAAATCGGACCCAAATATTTTGCTACGTAAACTCGATTTGGTACTAGAAGCTGTATATAAGAAATATGACACTAAAGTAAAAATAGTGGTAGCTGGAGATCTTAATATAAACACGCTAAAACCAGGAAAAATCACGACTTACTTGCAAGATATTTGTAAAAATTATAATTTGAAAATTCATATAACAACTCCTACAAGAAAAAACTCTTGCATTGATCACATACTGAGCAATTTAAAAAACGCTACTGGATTGGTATTGCCATTGCATCTTTCAGATCACGAAACTGCCCAGCTGTTGAGCTTTCGTTTAGCCAAGAGAGTCACCAAGCCCGCTTATCACTATATGTACAAACGAGATTTTCATCCTGAAAATATTCGAAAGTTTCGTGAATGCTTAAACAGTTTATTATGGGCGGAAGTTTACGAAACACCCGATGCAAACTTAGCTTTTGATACATTTCATGAACTTTTCTGCCTTCTTTATAATCTATGCTTTCCTAAAGTGCGAATAAAAATAAATAATTTTAAGCAAGGAAGACAAAAATGGATAAGCCGAGGTCTAAAAAAGAGTTGCAGAACCAAGCGCATTCTGCGCTACAATTATTACACAAATAAAACGGCAACAAATAGAAACAAATATATCTCATACTCTACTATTCTGAATAAATGTATATTTAAATCAAAGAAGAATACAAATATTAACTATATAAGCAAAAGCGAAAACAAATGTAAAGCTTCTTGGTCGATAATAAATAATGAAATATCTTCTCCGCAAGTACAAACAAATATTGACTGTATTAAAATGGACAATGACCTCCTTACAAATCCTCTCGACATAGCTACGGCTTTTAACAATTATTATACAGAACCATCTAATAAATCGAAGGTCCCAGTTCAGTCATATAATCTTCACAGCTCACACAATTCCATGTTCCTCATACCGTTGTCTGAGAATGAAGTGAAGACAGAAATAATGTCACTTAAAAGCACGAATTCTGTGGGCCATGATGAAATTAACACTAGAATGTTAAAAACATGTGCATGCGATTTTCTTGTAATTGTTACATATCTTATAAATCTCTCTTTCTCGACAGGTGTTTTTCCAAAAACACTTAAATACTGTGTTGTAAAGCCCTTATTTAAAAAAGGTGAAACAGATAGCATAAAAAACTATCGGCCTATCACACTTATCTCCATTTTCTCAAAGATTTATGAAAAATGTATGCTGCGTAGACTTCTTAGCTTCTGTTATAAGTACAACTTAATTACCAAAAAACAGTTTGCCTTTCAAAGAGGAAGATCGACAACACATGCATTGTTTTCTCTTATGGAGTCCATTCTAATGAAAACAAATCGCAAAAAACGAACAACAGGCCTTTTCCTCGATCTTAGCCAAGCTTTCGACTTTGTATCACATAATGTGCTTTTACAAAAGCTTGATGCTCTGGGTGTTAGAGGTTTACCACTTGAGTGGATAAGCTCCTATCTTACCGACAGGGAACAATGTGTAGTTGTGAGTAAAATTGACGAAAACAAATACCTGCAACATTATTCTTCAGCTTATAAGAGGATAGAATATGGAGTACCACAGGGTAGCGTTCTGGGTCCAGTTTTATTCCTATTATATATAAATGACATAACTAAGGCAACACACCATGATTGTATATTGTTCGCTGACGATATTTCAATTGTTGTGACTTCAAATAATGTTAATTACAGTAGAAATGATCATGAAATTGACATAAATGATACATTAATGAATGTGGTAAATTGGCTTAAAATAAATAACTTATCTATTAATCTAGAAAAAACGACATACATACAATTTAGAAACTCTAACTTTTCAAAAAACGACGAAAACGTTCATTTGAGATATCAAAACACGGTAATTAAGCAAAGTTCAGTTACAAGATTTCTCGGCTTATTACTTGATCAGAATGTCAACTGGAAAGCACACGTGGAGAGCGTCTGCAGTCGAATTAATAAATTTGCATATGCTATCAGACAGGTCAAAAAGGTAACAAACTTAAGAACTGCCCTTACAACATATCATGCATACGTTGAATCTGTTTTGCGATACGGTCTAGTTATCTGGGAAAATAGTACTGACGCAGGTGCTGCCTTCATAGCGCAAAAAAAGTGTATACGGTCTTTGTGTGGAATCTCAAACCTCACATCTTGTAAATCATATTTTAAAAAACTTAAATTGCTGCCTTTACCTTCGCTCTATATCTATGAAATGTGCATTTTCATACATAAAAATATGCACTTGTTTAAGAAATCCTGCCAAGTAAATAAAAGACTTCATAGAAATCCTGAAAGGCTCATTTTTCCTGACACCCCTCGAACATTAATGTTTGATAAAAGTTGCCTGAGTATGGCCGTCAGAATCTACAACAAGTTACCCCATGTAATGAAAAATGTTGATTTAAGATCTTTTAAAACCAATTTGTACAATTTTCTCATTCAAAAAAATTATTATAGTGTAAATGAGTTTCTGACCGGCAGTGTATTATAAATAAAATAAATATAGAATTCTGTAATCATTATCTTACTCTGACTGACATGACATTTGTAATTTTGTAATCTTATTTATATTGAATTTGGTATTGTATTTGACATTTAAATATTGTGTGATCCATTTTTTGGTATTTGCATGCTAATTTACAAGTTGGCAAAACTCTAGTGCACTCACCCTATTGTAACATCTTTTAAGGGCCTTCTTTAAAATTTTGGCCGTTTTCAAGTGCTATAAAGTATACCTTTGGGTTACGCAAAAAATATCAAATAAATATATGTTGTAACTGGGCTATTGTTTGTTAAACTGACAGAAAGATAATTGTTTAGAACTTTATAAATAAAGAGAAATATTTATCTGCATGGACCTCTTGTTTTCGTACAAAAATCGACAAGGATTTCTGCTTTTATTATTTACTGTACTGAAATTTTATATTTTTAAATAAAAACATGAACTTAATAATACTACAGAAAAAAATTATTATTATTTGGCGTATTTTAATAGAAAATCGTAAAAATCATAAATCTGGCGCGCGCGCGGATCGCGGGTGTTGCGCGGGCGACGGGCGGCAGACGGCCAGAGGCCTCCGGACGGGGAACCTGTGTCGCTCTTGACCGCACGCTGCTCTCATTTGTCTCGTTCGCGCGCAAATTGTTTTTCGGTTTCTGTAGTTTGTAATAAATAGCTTATTCAGTCTGGTTTGATATTGTTACGTAGTGTGATTGTGGATAATAATAGTGATAGTTTAGTTTTTAGTGATTTAGATTTATAATTGATTAGAATAAGCGAAAGGACGCATTTTAGGTTAGGTTAGTTTTAGGTTACATTTGTTGTTTTTGTGTAAATATTCGTGAAAGGACACTACTTACTTATTTGTGTATCAGTGTATATTTATTATTTGACCATCATGCCAAAGTTATCAAAAGCAAAAAGGGCTCGTCAAAAACATTGGGAAAAATACTTGAAAGATAAAAGGTGAGTATCAAAATGACTATTTTTAAAATCATCCTATTGTAAAATTACCACATTACTACATTGTGGTATAGATTGTGTGCATAGCTAACTAACTTTTCATTTTTTACTTCCCCATTCAAAACCATTGCGGTCAATAAACAATACCTAACTGGGTGTTACATATATCGACAAAAAGTGGTCACTAATTTGGACGCTTTGCAGTAAGAGCGGTTAGTCTAGTTCGGGAAGTGCAAGGTTTTCAAGCTCGTCACAGGTTCGAGTCCAGACGGGTTGATCGTAGTTTCGAAATGTATTCATTTTATATAAAATAATAATGTGTTGCATGCTTTATTTTTTATTATCATGATTATTCATTTTATGTATATGGCATTTAATTTTTTAGGGGACCGCGCGAAATTGAGCATGACGATGGTGATAATGAAAACCAAACTTGCGAAAATTCTGACCAAAACTCGGAGCTCCAAGTTGATCCCGTTGCTAAGTAAGTGAACCAGAAAGTTATTAGAACTCCATATTCATTTTCTGAATTTATACTTAGGTAACTAAGAAAATTATATTTTCTTTCAGAAAACTATCACGTTTAGGACGTTCAGTATTGATGGAAATTCATCAAAATTCTGAAAAGGAAACACAAAATGTGGAACTCCTAGTTGGATCCAATGTTTGTGATGAAATTGCAGATCCAGTATCAAGGTAAGTACTGACGTAAGAAAATAATACCTACTTACTTATGGTCCAGGAGCTAACACACTTACCCATCTTACCTACCTGCGATAGCTTCCTTACTTACCTAACTAGTTACCTAACCTAACTACCTAGGTACTTACCTGCCTCCCTACCTACCAATCGACATCTCTACGTACCTACCTGCCTATCTTACCTATCAACTCTACCTACCTTTCTTTGCATGCCTATACCTATACCTACCTATTGGTTTATATTATTACGTAAATTTATTCATAAAATATTTTTATAGTTCAGGAGCTTGCACACATTTAGTACCATGGTTTATATGCCTAAGTAATTTAATCATGTTTATAAGATGTATTGTATAATTGTATATAACATTACATCGTCGAATGTATATTATAGTCCAGCAGCTCACACACATATTTTACCAATGTTTGCATGGGGCCTATAATGTTTGACATAAAATATTCATAATATAATTGTGTTTCATATAACAACAAATAAACTAATTCCATTCGATATAACGTCTCAGTAAAAAAATGCACATTTCATGTATTTGTAAAGATATATATTGACAAAGTATTTCTTGAGCAAAAATTTTATTTTTATTTCAAGGAAAGAAACGGTAAGGTCAGGTGTGGTGGATAAAAACAGCGAATCTCCTCATTTTGACCCGGTGAAGCCACGCGATGCCACTTATGTTTCAAAGTTTGTTTAAAAATATTTTATTTTGCCAAGTGCTCTTTGTACGTTTTTTTGTAAATTCAGTAAGCTTTTATAAATATTGTTTTAAGACCGATAATGTTTTGTTTACAGAAATACTTCCAAAGAACTAAGACCAAATGAACCAAATGAATTACTTATTCATATGGTTCATGAAGAACCAGAAAACATTGCTGAGTTGAATGTTCTCGATTCTGCCACTGAGCATGAGGTATGTACTAAACCGTTATTTATTTCGCACAAATTAATGTATAATGATGGATTTGTCATAACTTGAGCAACTTGTAATTTATTTCATTTGTTCTATTTCAGTTATTAATTACTAAGGAAGTAGAGCCATGTGTCGAAGAAAAGCACATTGGACGGAGAATTGTAAATGTATCATATTTTACGAAACAGCTACTTGACTTATGTCAACACGGCCCATTTGGATGCACTGCAAACGAAATCTCATTAATAGGCGAAAAACAATGTGGATTGACGTCAAAATTCACTTTTAAATGTAGACTGTGTAACCAAGAATTTATTGTAAATAATGATAATTGCGAAGAAAACTATTTAAACTTAAACGCGTGTGCAGTAGCGGGTACTATTGCAACAGGTTGTGGACGTTCACAATTAGAAGAAATGATGTCTGCTATGGATTTACCTAGCTTAACCGACCACATCTACAACCAAAATCATAATCTCGTCAGCAAACATTGGGAAAAGGTTTTAGAGCAAAGTATGCAAGAATCTGGAGCGCGTGAGAAAGATATGGCTATAGCAGAAGGAAATATCACCCAAGAAGGCTACGGTGTCGTGGATGTTATAGTCGATGGTTGCTGGAGCAAAAGGTCGTACAAAAAGAATTATTCGGCGCTTTCCGGTGCTGCAGCCATTATTGGGAAAAAAACAGGGGAAATTTTGTACCTAGGTATTAAAAACAAATATTGCCAAGTTTGTGCGAAAACGCCGGAAGAGCAAGAGCCTAAAGAGCATATCTGTTTCAAAAATTACTCTGGTCCATCAACAGGTATGGAAAGTGCAATCCTTGTAGAGGGCTTTAAAAAATCTATCGATCAACACGGTCTTGTCTATGGCAGATTAATATCAGACGGCGATGCCAGCACATACTCAAAAATTTTAGAGGCTCGACCATACAAAAACAATACTGTGGAAAAAATAGAATGTCGCAATCATGTGTTACGAAACTTATGCAATAAGCTTCTTGCTCTTGAAACGGAAACAAAATATTTGATGAAGCACCGAAAATTGGTAACTAAAAAAGCAGTTTCAGCTATTCGATATACGATAATACAGGCAATTCAAAAGCACAAAAATAATTCAGATGTCGAACTACTGTTTGACGACATATTAAGAAGTCATACGCACGCCTTTGGAGACCATAGCCGTTGCAAGCCATATTTTTGCACAACAGTTGGTACTATTAATAAAGAAAAAGTCACGCCAGATTTTTTCACCAGCGCTTTATGGCATCGAATAAATTTTATAGTCCAAGGAGTGGCTGCACATGCACGAAGTTTGATACATGATGTGGACAGCAACCGAGTAGAAAACTTCCACAGTGTTGTGGCAAAGTTTGTTGGAGGAAAAAGAATTAATTTTTCGAAAAAGAACTCCTATCAATTAAGGGTCCATGCAGCTGCAGTTGCCTTTAACAAAAAAAGAACTATTTCACGGTTATACAAATCATTAAATGGGGGCAAAAGCCCCACAGGTAAACTAAAAAGATTAGAAGGGCGAAGAATTAAAAAAAACTTATACAATAAAAAAAATAAAAAGCCAAGAAAGCGATTATTTAGACAAACACGAGTAGGACAAATAGATAAAGAATACGGAGAGGGATGTGTTAAACCGGATATGGATGAAGAGAGTTTTGATAAAGTAAAAAAAGTGTTTTTAAGTAACTTGAATAAGACAGATAGCGAAATAGAAGAAATTCAAAAAAACACAATACTTCAAAGTGACAGTGGCGAGTGGCTGGAGCTTCGCCGCTCTTTACTGACTGCATCTAACTTCGGAAAAATCATAAAACGTAGAAATGATACAAGCTGTGTAAATACAGTAAAAGACTTATTATATAAAGCCAACTTGGATCACGTTGCAGCTATTAAACATGGGCGTGAAAATGAAAGAAAAGCTTTGACACAACTAAGCGCCCAAATAAATCAGGAAATTAAACGATGTGGCCTTTTTATTGACAAGGAGCTTCCTTTCCTAGGTGCAACTCCAGATGGCTTGTGTGGTGACGACACTATCGTGGAAATAAAATGCCCTATTACGGCTCATAAGATGGGAATAACAGAAGCCATCAAGCAAAAAAAGGTTACATTCTGGAAAACTAACAGAACGAGTGAAGAAGATATTAACAAAACTCATAATTGGTTTTATCAAATACAAGGGCAGCTGCGTATTACCCAAAGACAGAAATGTATATTTGCTGTCTGGGCTAATGAGAACGAACCTTTGAAAATTGAAATAATCGAAAGAGATGATGATTTTTGGCAAAATAAAATGAAAGAAAAGTTGACAAGGTTTTACATGGATTGTATACTTCCTGAATTAATTGACCCACGCCATCCCCGTAATTTACCAATAAGAGATCCGGCCTACATTCAAGAACTGATTGACAAAAAAAAAGGAAAATTAGTCCAAGCTGATCAAGAACTTGATGATTAAAAAGAAACAAATTGGTTTGGAGTGCGCTAAAAAGTCGTAATAATTGGTCGAATGTGTGACATTCTGAGACAGCATGACATTTTGAAGACATAAAATAGTGCACCAGGGGGAGTAATAACTAACTAAGTAAATACCTACTTGAGGTTATAAAATTGTGGATCTATGTAACAAGGAAATTATAACAGAAGTTACTGCAAGTAAGTTACTTTTTCAATACCGGTATTGAAAAATGGCCAATACCGCTAAGTCCATATACTAGAACAATCGGACCAACAATTACAACCTATAGTGTAGACAAAAAATGCGTTGTCTCTTAAACTATAAAATTTTTAAACTTTGAACATGACCGACAATTCTTATATTCAAATTAATTACTTACTTTTCGAGTTCAACACGTTTATACCTAAATTTTGACTATTACAATTATGTATATTTTTACCAAATAATTACTACCTACCTATTACAATAATAAAAAATATGGGAGCTGTTTTTGTATTTTATTTTATATCCAGGAAAATACCCATACCCAGTTAATTACAACGAAAAAAGTTAAGCAAACTCTTTGACTATATTGAAAGCTTGAAGTACATCTTTTGATGATTTTTTCATTTTTTTATTAAAACATTAATTTCTCTGGTTTATCATCTTTGGATTTTATGTATTTCATTATTAAACATTAAAAATATGGGCATTTTATTTTATTTTCTTCTGAAAACTTACAGTCTAAAACATAACTTAATGAGTAACTTAAATAATTAACCAAAGAACATTGACAAAGTGTTCGCCTATAGTTTTATAGGTAATGTTACAAAAGGTGCCTAGGCGACGATAACAAACACGAACCCATCGTGTTCTTAGAAGTACTAGCTAGAGCCGGTAGATGGCCGGTTTATTGACCTTTTCGTAATCATAGTCAGGGGGAAGTATGAGCGGGTGGGGTGTGGGGAAGGCTAAACGCTCAAGGTCGTTGAGCAGTGTAAGTCCCTTAAACAGTGTTTTATGCAAATAAAGACTTTCTGATTTCTGATTTCTGATTTCTGCAAAAAAATATAACACCTTATTAATATGAATCAGTATCACGTATTTACGTAACCGAAAGCACTTTGTACACGATTATCTCCGACGCTGGTTGTTGTCACACTACAATCACGTAAATAGCCTATTTCACACACCTTTAGTTGCAGCTACATGGAGCGACAAGAAAAAATTACGGTAGTTTACAAAAATATTTGCAGATAAGCAACAGTCTGGGTATGACATACCCTGCCACATTCTTGGCGGGTTAATACGGGTCTAGCCCCTTTGTGATGCCGGCTCAGAATAGCATCACCCCATTTCTTACCCATGGGTGTCGTTAGAGGCGACTGTGAGTTTCAGGTGTACTCGTATTACAATTTGTTAGGCGACAGGCTGACAACCTGTCACTATAGTGATACACGAATGATCTCAAACGGCCCTCAATATTTGTCAGACGTGGCAATAGCGACCGTATTTTTACGGCCGTTAACGCTCTGTCTAACCCGCAATGGATAGAGGCGTGATATGTGTATGTATGAATGTATGTAGCCCCTTTATGATGCGCACAGTATAGAGACTTATCTCGAGAAGACTTTACAACTGTCAAATCGTATGGATTTTATCAAAACAAGTGAATAATTTTTGTCTACACGCGTAGAAAAAATTGAAGTCGCAGTTGCGCATTATAACTGGGTAGATATTTAGGCGGATCGCACACTTGACGCACGACGGAGCGCTATAACATCGCAGCGGTCTGTCAGATCCATACTGGAAACGTCGCTCCCCATACTAAAACCGCACCCGACGGATGACACATCTATAGCGCTGCTTCAACAGCCGTTGAGCGGTTTTAATATGGGGATTGGCATTTATAATATGGATCTGACAGACCGCCGCGATGTTATAGTCCTCCGTCGTGCGTCAAGTGTGCGATCCGCCTTACTATAGTAAGGTTATTAAGGCCGGTCCCACGAACTATGAATGAGATACATTCTTACTCAGATTTAATAGTGGGGAAGCCACATTTCACTCGTTACAACTACTTTATATACAGGTTGTTTCGAAAGCTCATGTGTATTATAAAAATAAACATCTTGAGTTACTTCTACTTTTTAAGATATACAGGATGTAAATATTTTAAGGGGTAAACCAGAGCATAAAACTGAACAACTATCTATAAGGAACATAGGTCAAATTATGAAGAAAAAAAGATTTAACCTCTCATACAAAATTACCGACAGACAAAGTTAATAAGTAGATATAGGAGCCCGATTAAAAATCTCATATTTCGACCTATCTGTCTTGGTGAAAGTTATTGAGTTTCATCGTCTGATTCACCCCTTAAAATGTTTGCACCTTAGTAATAAATAATTTATGTTATCAAAATAATGTCTTAATGGGAAATGTTCTAGCCCGTTTTCAAGTGTATATAGATGGCACTCAGCTAAACTAAAAAAGTTTCTATCCAAGAATATGCCTTTTGTCAAGTTGAGTATCAACCAATATAACGTATATATGTCAAAATTTCAACCTAATGCAACGCCATCTGGTATAACATCATAGCTCGAGATCTGTCAGATACAGACAGATAGAAAAGTGCCCATTGACAGAATAGTCAATAAAACTGACGTCATGCCACAGGTACAATCATTTGCGATTAAAGCCGGCATTTCCCGAATTCCCGCCGTCAATTTGCATGTCGCTAATCCAGGGGCAGTGTCCAAAATGCCCGAATTTGCATAATGACTGCGACATCGGTAGACCGCGATCTTTTTGCGGTTGTAAAACAAGCGTTTCAACACTAGATAGATAATGCTTTTTTATTGGTGACGATCGATGTGGCGCATTGGTAGAGCGACTGCCTGTGACGCAAAGGTCCGGGTTCGATTCCTGGTAGGCTCCAAGTTTATATTTGTCACTTTTCAAAGTTTTTAGTCTGGTTAGGACATTGCAGGCTGAACCACCTGATTGTCCGTAAGTAAGATGGTTCCGTGTTTCGGAGAACACGTTAAGCCTTAGTTGCCGGTTGCTGTCTATGACTACTTAGACGGCGGTTGCTACACAACCATGTCAGAAGGTTGCTACTTGTAGTAGGTTGGTTGAACTAGGGTTACCAAGGTTGATTGGGTCGTGTCCCACACGAAGAGAGAGATATAGGCTTGACACAGGCAAAGGAACCAAATTACACCGAAGTCATATTCATAATACCTATTTAGAATTCTAACATCGAATTCACCCTGAAACGAATCCCACCACATTGAACCGAAATAGACGATTTTCATAATGACTTCGAATTGACATCGATTTTGGCGCCAAAAACAGAATTCGTGTTGCTATATATGCTTTGACGGTTCTAATGTATTACAATTTTAGGCGAAAGACTGACTACCTGTCACTATAGTGATACACAAATCATCTGAAAGGGTCCTCAATACTTGTCAGACGTGGCGATAACGGCCTTAAGTTTACGATCGTTAACGCTCTGCCTACCCCACAAGAGATAAAGGCGTGATTTACGTATGTATGTGAATGGAAACGTTGGATGGGGAAGACCTAGACGAACGTACCTAGATCAGATCGGGGATGTTCTAAAGAAAGGTCAGGTCAAAAGTGCCATAAACCGACGAGCATGTATTAAAGCTGATAAATGTTGAGGAAAAGTAAGAGGTATGTCAGGATCGTAGCAAGTGGAAGGATGTAGTCTCTATCTACCCCTCCGGGAAAGAGGCGCGATTATTTATGTATTTATGTATGTTCGCTTTGCTACGAAAGTGCATGTATTTTTGCTTATACTTACTAGTAATTAGCTCTTAGCCATGTTTGTATTTAACTATATTTACAAGAATATAAACAAAACATTGACTTATTGCGACTTTCCCTTGGTGTTTTCTCTCCTGATGCTTAATTCAAATAGCATCACCCCATTTCTGTTAGGAGCATCAACCTGTACATACAGACGTGTTTTCGTTATCAGTAACCTGACGCCGTCACAGTGACTGACTTCTGTGAGTTCCTCCCACGGTGTTCTGATAGCGTGCGTGTTAGTAGCTAAACATACATACATATAACACGCCTTTATCCCTTGCGGGGTAGGCAGAGCGTTAACATCTGACATTTTTGAGGATTGATTTCCACGGTAGTTTCAGAAAACATGTGTATCACTATAGTGAAAGGTTGTCAGCCTGTCGCCTAAAAATTATAATACACCAATACTCTCGAGTCCCTTAGTCGCCTCTTACGACACCCGTGGGAAGAATTGGGGTGATGCTATTCTATGCCGGCCTCACACGGCAAGTGAAGTAGCTAAATTACTATTAAAATTAACTGTTAATCTGTATGTGACTGATAATATTTAATTAAAAGATAAAAGGCCATGTGGTGCCTGCTTAAAAACATTAATAGGTCTAGAAAATTGGTGGCTGTCTCAAAATATTTAGTCATATACAGGGTGTAAAAAAATGATGCAAATATTTTAAGGGGTGAATCAGCCCATGAAACTGAACAACTTTCCCCAAGTAATATAGATAGAAGTATAAAAAAACTATGTTTACTATTTCCTTGCATTTATGCAGGTATACAGTCATTTCATCTATCTATCTATACATATAATAAGACAGTAACAAGTCAGTGTTCAGTGACCCTATATAGTTTTGAGAAAACACAACGATAGCGCGTTTTAAAAGACGTGTGGCGACATCTATGAATGAGTTTTGTACGATGTTTGTGTTTGTTTGTGTATATGCGGAAGCATCACGCGAAAACGACCGAACGGATTTTGAATCAAATTGTACCAAAATGTCAAGTAATTCACCGACCAGGTTATAGGCTAAAAAAAACATACCCCTAAAAGGGGGGTTGGCTGCTACACATAAAATAAGTTTGTAGGTCATGAGATTTTCATAGTGGCGCGTAGTAAAAGGATGTGTATGGGCTAATTGGACCTGAGATTATTTCAAATTTCGAACTGGCCAGCACGTATTGTGTCGCTTTGAATAAGCGCACAGGAAGAAAAAACAACATGAGGCCGTATTTATATTTTTAATCTGTATTTTTATAACCTCAACAAATGAGTTTGTCGAATTATTGCTCATGATTACGACAAGGAAACTAAAATCTATGAATATGTCGACGACTACAAAAATATCTCTTTAATATTGGAATAATTTTCACTTTTAATAATTCAATAATTATTACCCTCGAAAACTAAAGTTCCGTGGTGCAAGACGTGCAAGTTGCGTGGCCAGACGATACAAACTTCATATAAGAATCGTTTTCTTTGTGCGTAATCTACGCGGGAAAATTGCAATATCTTTTTTGTTTTTAAATTTTCTTGCTAATTTGGTTAAGGCTATTTAGCCAATGTTTGTCTGGTACATGCAGTATGTTATAGGTTTTGCCGACAATACAGCTACATTATTTTCAGGGAGCGACAACTTTTTTCTGAAATATTCTTTGGAAATACTAATAAAAATTGGCCTTCCCACACAAAGTGACTCAACCGGCTGGTACATTTTATATAGAAGATACATTTTTCCATATTTCTGTAAAATTTTCCTGACGAAAGTTATATTTTATACGTTTGTGCCAGACGATCAAATCAGTATCTGAGATAAGACTTTTCGTGGCTATTGGTATAAGCCGATTTTCCACAGACAACGTTTTTTGGAAAACGCAGGGTTGCTCAAGACCTGCGCCACTCTCTCGGGCTCCCTGACTGACACCACAGGAACTGCGAGTCGATACGTGCGGAGCCAAATTGACTGCAGGATAGACCTCTGTCACACGCGTCTAACAAAGACTCCGTTCCGGGTTTAAATGTAGATTCTGTTGTCCTTCTCCAGGGCCGCCGGTCTTGGTCAGGTTTCTCCCTCGGTTGATTCTTACGACTCCCACGGCAAGAGAGGTGCTATTCTACTTTGCCGGCAGCACACGACCTTAATTAAATAGCCTTAGGTACTTAATTAAACGTAACCCTAGCCGCGGCTCCGCCCGTGTAGAAATCGGTCATGGCATCACACAGAAACATTTTTTCGCGAAGAAAACTTTCCTATGCGTTAATCCAACTTACCTCCTTTATGTCTGTGTTCAATTTCATGAATATCAGTTAAACAGTTTTTGCGTGAAGGAGTAACAAACAAACATTTAAATTTTTTTATTTATATTATTAGTAGGAAGTAGGATAGGATAGGATTAGTAGTATGATTACTTGCTTTTGTTTTTATTTATTCACACTCATGAACTCGGTCTTCAGTCTTCCATCACAATGTCAAGAAATGTAGCATCAGTCTACTTCACGGAATTAATACTTTTGGAAGTAAATATTGCACGGTTTTAAAAAATCTGCTAAAAATGGCATAAGAGGCGGAAAGTTGAAGATATTGGGAAGAGTACTGGAAAGCTAAAAAATCGTAGCAGGGAAAGACGACTTCAAGAAACTGAACCTTTAGGGATTCTAAAAGACTAAACACTATAAACCAACCACCGTTTTCTTACTCTTTCTTGCATGTGGAAATTGAAATTTTACGATTTAACAGTTTTTTAAATTACTTACATATAGTCTGAGAAACCAAGTTTTCTGGTACCTACCTACCAACAATTTAATATTGGCTAATATTATTTTATGGTTCTTAGAGGCCTATGTTTAGCAGTGGTCGTCCTATATATAGCTGATAAATGATGGAAGATATGTTATGGCGAAACGAAGTTCGCGGGCACCAGCTAGTAATAACTATAAAACTCCAGAAACCCACGCCAAAATCCATAAAATAACCTTGAAACTTGTGAATCATCGAAGGCTTACAATCGCCCCCATAATACGTTACACTCTAGACCTCTGTCTCGACAAGTCTTGGGGGTGAAGCGAACAGCTTGCGACGCAGGTGCCCACAATGACAGCTGTGCACTTGGTGGCAAGGAAAACGATCGGAACGAAGTAAAAGATGTCTATTAAAAAGTAGTCGTATTCATAAATGATTGTGATTCAGAAACCTCTAGATTCTTTCAGAGTCAAGACTCACTAGAATATCACCCGAATGTTCAATACGTGCATAGTACAGAACAAATAGTTCTTTTTTTGCTTTGGTTTGTCTGTCAGAGAGAGACCGCTAACTTTTTCTTAATTACGCAACAAAATTATGGTGTGATGCTTTTAAGTAGATAAAAAGATTCAAGAGAAAAGTTTAAATTAAATATAAACCATGCCTGGAAACGTCCCCATTCTGCTGAAAAACCATTATTCATGTTCATGCAAATAATGTCTTTATCACCAGAGGATAAAGACATTATTTGTTCTAGATTCCATGGAATTCTAAAATATCATTTAAGGTATGTCGGTTTGTTCTTATAATATGTCACAAAAACTACTAGACGATTGTCAAACATACCTTTTCAAAGGTTTAGGATCTTTTTGACTTATGAGTCACAGTCACAACAAACTCCGAAGCATTTTTTAAACCACGTTGCCGAGACGATATTTTTGTCCTTCAGTGTAGATGCCACCTGTTCATCGGATGGGTGTGCATGACACGAGCAACCGTATTTACTGCCCTGTTTCCTTGACCACAAGTGTACGATATTATCTCGTTATACCTTTTACATTGCTTGTTTTGCATAATTATAATTTCATCAGTTCTAAAGTAGCCGCGTGATGCTGGCTTAGAATAGCATCACCCTATTTCTTCTCACGGGTGTAATATGAAACGACTAAGGAACTCGAGGGTTTCATATGTGTTACTTTAGGCGACAGGCTGACAACCTGTCTATACAGAGATTGTCAGTGATACATGAATCACCTGAAAGGTCCTCAATCACTCTGAAGTGGCGATAACGTCCGTATATTTATGGCTCTTAACGCTCTGCCTACCCCACAAAAGATTAAGGCGTGACATGTGTATGTATTTCTAAGAAACAGCAATGAATATGGAAGTAAACGATAGCGACGTTGGATTTTTCAAAGAAATTTTGTTCGAATTAAAAAGTGCGGTTTGGATGACAACTGCATTATTGTTATTTTTTTAAAAGAAGCTATTTTTGGAAAGCATATGCTTAAATATGCTGGTTGATCTTTCGTTTCGTAGGATAGTAATTTAATAACCATGATTTACGTGAGAAAATAAAACAACAAACAGTAATATCAGAAACGGTTTGTGTTGATTGAATTTTTTCTTATAATAAAACTGGCGATCCCGCTGCTAATCTTTTTTCCGTGGGAGTAAGACGTTTTCGTAGGCAACTAAGGGACTCGAGAGTGTCATGTGTATTACATCTAGGCGACAGGCTGACAACCTGTCACTATGGTGATACACGAATCATCTGAAAGGGCCTTCAATATTTGTCACACTTGGCGGTAGCAGCTTTAATTTATGGCTGTTGACGCTCTGCCTACCCCGCAAGGGATAAAGGCGGGTGTATGTATGTATGTATGTACATAATTAAAAACGTTTGCTCGACAGAGTGACGATAATTTAATTGGCTTTGAATTTGAAATTCCATCGACAATTCAATTTACACTGTTTCAGGTTTGAATATTTTATGAAGATTCAGATGTAGACTGACGGAAGATGATTGGGTAAATACCTATACACTAGAACGCGGAAAGCGAATAAAAAGATGGTTCTGTGCTTCGAAGGGCACGTTATGAGGGTTTCAACACGCGCTTTTGACAACCAGCAAGCAAAATGACAGGCCGTGACAGCCGTGTGATGCCGGCTAAGCCGTGTGATGCCGTGTGTTGGCTTAGAATAGCATCCCCACGCATCCTTCCCGCTGGTGTCGTAAGAGGCGACTGAGGGAATCGAGAGTATTGGTGTATTACACTTTTTAGGTGACAGGCTGACAACCTGTCACTATAGTGATACACACGTTTTCTGAAACTACCTTGGAAAACAATCCTCAAAAATGTCAGATGTGGCGATGGTGGCCGTATCCTTACGGCCGTTGACGCTCTGCCTACCCCGCAAGGGATAAATGCGTTATATATGTATGTGTATGGATGTATGTCTGTGCTTTGAAGGGCACGTTATGAGGGATTCAACACGCGGTTTTGACAACCAGCAAGCAGAATGACAAGCTGTGACATCGGCTAAGTGATAGCGTTTCTGTGCAATTTTACACAACAAATTCTAGGGGGTAAAAAAACTCTGACACCATGGTTCGTGAGGTCGTTCATCAATTCGTTGTCCGAATCATCATTCCCCTTGCCTTATCCTGTTCTCTGTCGGGGTTGGCTACCTAACCTAGGCAATTTGATGTGGAACCAAGTTTTTTATTATGATATCGCAGGTGGCCCAATAGTAAAAGTTGTTCAGAATCATGACTAGAAACACCCTAGAAAGTTTGTGTTCTGACTAAAAAATTACTCTGTATCGGAGAAGTTTTAGGAGTAGGTATTTTACTAGTTTTTAATACCGCAGTAGTTTTTGGTATCGATACTAGTAAAATTTAACCCCATACAAGGTGTAAGAGACGGTGTAACGAAAACTTTGCAGGCGTGATCAGACCATGAAACTGAAACTGAAGATGTCACGCTTGTGTATAAACATAACAATTTTTTCGAGTTACCATACAAAGTCACTCAGCTGATCGGGAATTTTGTATGGAAGGTCGAAAAAATTCACGTTTCCCAACATAGTCCCCATAGAAAAAGTTGTTCAGTTTCATGGTCTGAGCACGCCTGCAAAGCTTTCGTTAAACCGTCCCTTACACCCTGTATATGTTTATCATTAGGTACTCACAATAGGAATGAATACCCATGAACAAATAATCAAATAAATGATTCAGAACAGAACAGAAAAGTCCAGAACAGTATGACAAAACGAGGCGTTACTGTTTCGCGTGAAATTAATTAGAAACGAATGAAATATGATCCAGCCAACGTTTTGTAGCGCTGAGCGGCAAGTGTGGGTCAGAGGTACACTGGGAGATCTAAAAAAAAGCTATCATACATACATATATAAAGCCTTTATCCATTAAGGATTAGGCTAAGAATACTGTCGCTATCAGAATTTTTAAAAAAAGCTATCAGAATTTTAAAATAAGGGCACATCACGTCAGCTTAGGCGCTTCGCATACTTGATGCACGATGGAGCGTAAAAACATCGCAGCGGTCTGTCAGATCCATACTTGAATTGTAAATCCCCATACTAAAACCGCACTCGACTGACGACATTGCGATAGCGCTGCGTCAACAGCGGTTGAGCGGTTTTAGTATGGGAATTGACATTTCTAATATGTATCAGACAGACCGCTGCGATATTTTTGCGCTCCGTCGTTCGTCAAGTGATCTGCCTAAGTTTGTATTAATTATTTAATACATGCCAATCAAACGTTGCAAAAATGTCTTGCAGCGAGCAAAACCGGTAAAGAGCCGCTAATAATAAACAAAAAGGAAAAACTATATCTCTTACAACGTTTCTCCACTTATCCGTTCCGGCTGCCGGATGTTGGAAGTAGCCTTCCGACAATATTGGAATGCCGGATGACGCTTTTCCACCTATCTGGTAAAAAACGGACAGTAGAATGACGTCGTGGTAGAGTTCAAAGAGTACGTCTTTTATATGCATACTTTTTGTACGTCTGTCACTTCGGACCATCAGTATCCAAATTTCGGTTCGGAAAATTCCGGGATCGATAAATGCGGGATGCCGGAAGAGTGGAAAAGCATGAATAGTATTGTAATAGATTTATAAATCGGATCGGAATTGAAGCATGCCGTATAAGTGGAGAAAGGCCCTTAGTGTGCCCCCAACTTTAACGTATCACTAGAATGATTTACAAAGAAAAGCGCAATATACCAAAAACTTTAAACAATACAATAAACTATTTTTGATTTTTGGGTTATGTTGTTCCATTGATATATTTGTCTCGGCCCCTTTTGTCAACAACTTTTGAGTCAGAGGTAATTAATTAAAAGCTAAAATTGTATAGTAATTGTATATATTTTTTGATAATATTAAAAGCAAAAACTTTATCTCTCAGTATGCCCCTAGCTTTAACGTATCACTGGTATGATTTACAACGAAAAGCGCAATATGTTACGCCGCCATCTTTACGTTCATACACTGCCGCGGTTGTGCGAATCTGCAACAATATATTAACACTTGTGGACATTTCACAATGATATAATGTTATATTTTCGTACAATATAATTATCGTTGGACTACTTGGTGTCGCACAGGAAAAGAAGACATGTTTGTGTATCGACTGCCGTCTAAGTAGACAGCAACCGGGACCTACGACTTAACCTTTTCACCGCCAAAGTCTGATATATCAGACGTTTAAGTTTCGTGCCCTCGCCGCCAAAGTCTTATATATCAGACATATAAATCATACCAATTCAACTCACTTTTTTCTTATAGTTATGGTACCTGACGATATATGCATAAAATTTGCACACAGTTCATACTTCAGTTAATCAAAACTATCAATTTTACAATGTATTAAATGTTATTTTAATAATAAATTATTAAAAACAAAACCGTGTTTTATTAGTATTTCCGATTCTCTTTTTATTTGAACCCTCAGCGCCAATGTCCGATATATAAGACATTAGTGATGTTACATTACAATCTTACTACCAAAACCAGAAATTTGGTACTCTAAAAAAAAACTATTAAATAAAACAAATATACGTACAGGTTTTTGTTATAAGTATAAAAAAAATGTGTGCCGTAATTTTACTAAGTTTCACCTTAGAAAATGCATTTATTTTCCAATTATATTTTGCATCGAATCCAGGAAATGCATGGTATGTCACAACACTATAGTGAAACGATCATGCATCAGTCTCGTACGCCTACGTCTGATATATCAGACACGGAAGTGACGTCAGAGGCGAGAGATGTTTCTAGAACTATTTATTTTGTGCTGTACAGTGAGGGTAGGAGATATCGATAGATTATTGAAGTACCCTGCAAAATCATGTTTTTACTGGGTTATCATCTTTGCGTTGCTGTTTATGGTTTATTATTGTAAATTAATATTTATTGAAATATGATCACTGCAGAGGAGTTGATAAAGATTTTATAAGGAACTGATGATGTTGAATTTGAAACCGATGAAGTGTTCTTGCATAATCAACAGGTAAGTTATTAAAAATTATAATACAATACCTATAGTGTTCTCAATCTCAATCTAGTATTGTTACTCTGCTCTCATACAATATCTCATACAACGCAATAAAAAATACACGTTTAGATGATTGAACTTGGTCATGTAGGTAGGCAAGTAATATAGTGTAGGGTTTTTACATAGCTTAGCTATTACAGCATGAAATCGTTGTTTGTCTTTGAAATAAATATAACCTAATTTAAGGATTATTAGATATTAATACGATCATCAAAACTAGTAATATAATTATTGTCTCCATCAATTTATTAATTTAATTAATAGGTTAAAAGTAAATCTTTCGTAAGTTATCTAAGTTTATGACCGGAAGTTGACACATCACTAACACTCGCTAAAAAGTCATATTAAGCGTACGCCAATGTCTGATAAATCAGACACGTAGTGATGCAATTAATATCATTATTATTTATGCGTTTTTCGCTGTATTAATACACTACTAAGATTCCAATACATTTTAAAATGTTTCAAGGAGTAAAATAGTAAAATAAACCCCATAAACTTAGAAAAAAATAACAATGGATATATTTTTATAATGATTTATTTAATACAAATTAATGACATCGATAATCAATATCGTCAACACTAGTAAATCAACCACGTGTATAGCTGTGGCGTGTGGTGAACGTTTTTGACGAAAACTCTTGGCGTGGAAAGGGTCGTGCCATCCGAAAGATGAAACATCTTACTTACGGACAATCGGGTGGTTCAGCCCGCAATGTTCTAACCAGACTGGGAACAAATTCACAAAGTGATAAATATCAACTTTGTGAGTGACCCACCGAGAATAAAACCCGGAACCTTCTGCGTCAAAGGCAGTCTCACTACTACTGCGTCACAACTGTCGTCACTATGCACTTATGTGGGCCCACATAATAACAAAAACATAAACGTATAATATAATAAAATACAATATCAACAAACAAACAAATAAACCAACATAACGACAATCATAATACAAATAATAATAAGAACTTATGATCCATTTTTTATGTGACCTCATTTACTAACTCATTCTGGAAAGGGGTCTCTGAAAAAACGACCAGTTAATCACTGCTCTATCCCTTGTGAGGTCGATAGAGCGTCAACGGAATAAAAAGGATATATTATGAGCCCACTGCCGGATATGGGAGGAATGCGTATATTGCCATACTTAGCACGTTTTGGAGGAGAATTGGAAAGCGCAGTGTGAAAAGACGCATTCACAGGGAACGTTTATGCCCATTCGCTGAATTCACCCTTATGTCGCCTTTAGGAACACCCAATTTGTAAGTATAATGTTTCTCACGTAGAATTTAGCACACACATTCACAAAAAGACACATTTTCAACCTGTCGCCTAAAATTTTTATACACGTGTAACCCTCAATTATTAGAATTTGTATTTCTATCTTAAATATATTTTCATTTTATACCCCAATTCTCTCACAAAAAATCTAACTGAAAAATATACCGCCATTTTCCCGAAAAACCTGTTTCCTTATACCAATAAATAACCTAAATAGACTCACCTGAAAAAAAAAACCAGTCAATTAATAAATTTATGAGTCCACGAGCGGACCGGAAGCTGCCGTTAACTTTGCCATTAATTAATGGAAGCCATTAAAAGGATCTCCTGAGAATCATACGTGGATTTGAACTGCCTTTGTAGTGTAGTCGTATGAGCGTTGATTGAGGATTTGGGGGTAGCTAGTTTGATTTTTAAACAAGCAAAGAGTATTGGTTAATTTGTCAGTCTGTTAGATTGTTTGGAGTTTGGTTAAGATAGGTAAGTATCTTAATACAAGACTTGCCAGAACTAAACAAAAAGATAGACTGATAACTTATTAAGATTCAAGATTGTTTGTTTAGCCGTGTGATGCCGGCTTAGAATAGCATCACCCCATTTCTTCCCGTGGGTGTTGTAAAAAGCAACTAAGGGACTTGAGGGTTTCAGCTGTATTACTTTAGGCGGCAAGCAACCTGTCACTACAGTAATACACGTATGATCTCAAACGGCTCTCAATATTTGTCAAACGTGGCGATAGCAACCGTATTTTTATGGCCGTTAACGCTCTGCCTACCCTGCAAGCGTGATTTATGTATGTATGTATATATTGTTTAGTTACAGCAGACAAATCACTTCTAAGGTGTATGGCGTGCATGCGTCCCATATCTATACAAGTCCTAAAACGCGGTATTGAAGTTTTTCCGCCGATCGCTATAAATACAACCTCTAAATATGACCGGTTGGAGCAGTCGGTCAACTGGTCACAACACCCGACCAGGCGGGTTGCTACCCTTATCCCTCCTCCATCGTCACTCAGCCTACTGGCCTCATCATCCAACACTCCTCCTTCTTCTTTTCTTATGGGACACCGAGTCGTCCCACAACCCAATGAAACCCCGGTATCAGAATTTTTCAACCGCGTACTACAAGTAGCCTGTCAAAGTGATCATAGACTGCAACCGGGACCTGCACAACTAAACGTGCCCTTCGAAGCACAGAAATGTCTTTCTTACGTATACATGCTGCAAAAAAAATTGCTGCAAATACTTTAAGGGGTGAACTAGCCCATGAAACTGAACAACTTTTCTCAAGGAACATATGCCGAAATATGAAAAATAATTTTGGCCCTCCCATACAAAATTACTGACCAACCAAGTCAATTTGTATGGGTGTTCCAAAACTTTTTTTCATATTTCGACATATGTTTCTTGGGGAAAGTTGTTCAGTTTCATGGGCTGATTCACCTCTTAAGATATTTGGAGCTGATATTTTTACACCTTATACAGTGCAACTATTCTAAAAGTTAGGTTTCATCAGGTCGTTCGTCAACTCGACGTCCCAATAATACGTGTATTTATTATGAACTTGTTTTAGTGACTTTCGTTGGGTCATTAATTTATTACCCCGATAGGGTAGAATGGGTTGTACGTGTTAAGAATATAAGGGTTTTATGATCTCCGTTAAAACAACATTTATTTGTGGAGAAAATAATAGTGTTTGTTTGTTATTTTGGTACACGTACTTCAATAAATATTATCTACACACTTCATATATCAGACCTTTATCCCTTGTGGGGTAGGCAGAGCGTTAACAGCCGTAAGAATACGGTCGCTATCGCCACGTCTGACATTTTTGAGTATTGTTTTCAAAGGTTGTTGTGGAAAACATGTGTATCACTATAGTGACAGGTTGTCAGCCTGTCGCCTAAAAATTGTAATACACCAATACTCTCGAGTCCCTTAGTCGCCTCTTACGACACCCACGGGAAGGATGCGGGAAGACCGGTGTCCTAACCACTTATACATAAAGGCTCAGAAAAATTAACTACTTTAGTGAAAAGTTGTCAGCTGGTCGCCTAAAACCGTAACACATAAAACCCTCGAGTCCCTTAATCGTTTCTCACGACACCCACAGTGAAGATATGGGGTGATGCTACTCTAAGCCGGCATTATCATGAAATTACATCAACATTAACCAAGGTAGTGGTTACTGGAGTTATATTATGGCGTTTTCCACATCTGACGCACGACGTTGCGCATTTTTTGCGATTTTCCAATTCACCATACCGACTTTTTTTTTTTCCTGTGAGACACCGAGTAGTCCAACGACCCGATAAACTCTGGTGTCGGATTTTTTTAACCACATACTTTCTAACTAATCACTCCTATACGACGTTGACGTACTAGCAACGCGTGTCTTGCGTTGTTTGACAGACGCACCTATCGACGCAAGTTTATGCGTTGTTCTGACGTCAATGACGGTTTTTAGAACGACGCGTTACTCAACCATGTCAGAGGCCTTCAGTACTATTACTAATAGTAATAGGCGGTTAAAAAACTCTAACACCACTATGACTCGGTGTCTCATACGAAAAAGAGAGTGAGAGAGAAATGGGACGATCAAAACTTACTTGCATTAGACAGACGCATGCATTACGGATGCGCTAAAAATGCGCAGCGTCGTGCGTTAAATGTGGTTACCGGCTTACTGTAGTTACATTATGCATTATGCTAGTATTCTAATCAATATAATCAATCTATTTAGTGTTCTAGTAATGCCACTACAAGAGAAGCTAACTACATATTAACATAGTATGAAGAACGAATATACAGGGTGTAAGCAGCGTGATGCCGGCTTAGAATAGCATCACCACATTTTTACCTAAGTTAGTCGTAAAAGGTAACTAAGGTTATCAATCAAGCAAAATATCGCAGCGGTCTGTCAGATCCATACTAGAAACGTCACTGCGTCTGCTGGAAACGTCGCAGCGCTATCGCAGCCTCGTCCGTCGAGTGCGGTTTTAGTATTGGGAGTGACGCTTCTAGAATGGATCTGACAGACCGCTCATGTATGAATCTGTTCCCAGTCTGGTTAGGACATTGCGGGCTGAACCACCCTATTGTCCGTAAGTAAGATGGTTCCGTGTTTCAGAGGGCACGTTAATATGTAGGTCCCGGTTGCTGTCTATGATTACTTAGACGGCGGTCGTTACACAACCCTGTCAGAAGCCTGCTACTTGTAGAAGGCTGTTGAAAAAGTCTGACACTAGTTTTCATCGGTTTATTCGACGATTTAGTGTCACACACGAAAAGAACAAGAATATTATATACCAACCAACCATCCTAACTACATTAACCACTTTCATACTAACCTATCTCTATTATAAAGATAACAAACATAATTCATTCCCTTACATAGTGTCACGACCAGCGTAACTGTCACTACGCGCCCGTACGTGCGTGTATGGAGCGTTGAGGTCAAGTTACGCTGGTCGTGACACTATCTAAGCGAATGAGCTATACGTACACAAGACTTAGTAGTGATGTCACAAATAAATAAAAAAAAACCGGCTCGATCCACGTCCGGTGCGTCTTGAACGGGATGCGGGATGGCTCTATGCAGGATGGAACCAAGATATCAAAAAATAAGCTGTAAAAATATTCGCTGCAAGTATTTTAAGGAGTGAATCAACCCATGAAACTGAACAACTTTCCCTAAGAAACATAGGTCGAAATGTGAAAAAAAATTTGGACACCCATAGAAATTGACTTGGTCGATTGATAATTTTGTATAGATGGTAATTTTTTTTTTTCATATTTTGACCTATGTTCCTTAGGTAAAGTTGTTCTGTTTCATTAGATGGTTCACCCCTTAAAATATTTGCAGCTAATTTTTTTACACCCTGCATTATACATACATACATATATCACACCTTTATTCTTTGAGGGGTAGGCAGAGCGTTAACGGCCGTAAGAATACGGTCGCTATCGCCACGTCTGACATTTTTGAGGATTGTTTTCCAAGGTTATTTGCCGTGTGATGCCGGCTTTGAATTGCATCACCCCACATCCTTCCCACGGGTGTCGTAAGAGGCGACTTGAGAGTTTGGTGTGTTACAATTTTTAGGCGACAGGCTGACAACCTGTCACTATAGTGATACACAAATAATCGAAACGGCCCTCTATATTTGTCAGACGTGGTGATAGCAACCGTATTTTTACGACACTTTTTATAATTTTGCAATGTGTTTAATAATGTGTAAATAAATAAATAAAATGTACCGCTGTTGATGCTTTAAAGCGAAAGCTGACGGGAAAAGAAATAAATTGAAATTGTGTAACAGTACAAGTGTTTACCATACAAATACATACATACATACATATATCACACCTTTATCCCTTGTTTGGTAGGCAGATTGCTATGTGATGCCGGCTTAGAATAGCATCACCCCATTTCTTCCCGCGGGTGTTGTAAAAGGCAACTACGGGACTCGACGGTTTCATTTGTGTTACAATTTTAGGTGACAGGCAGACAACCTGTCACTACAGTGATAAACAAATCATCTAAAAGGGCCCTCAATACTTTTCAGGCGTGGCGATAACGACCGTAATTTTACGATCGTTAACGCCCTGCCTACCCTGCAAGGGATAAAGGCGTGATTTGTGTGTATGTTGGTAGGCGGAGCGATAACTATCGCAAAATTACGGTCCAATCTGTCCTAACAAGTATAAAAAACCTTTCATTGAAGGCTCCTGTAGGTCTGCTGTAAGAAATTTCTTTTTTAGAGATAAGCAGTGCCTGTTGTGTCCATTTTATTTATGTTTTGTCCTGTAAAATTTCTTGTGTACAATAAATGGTAAATAATAATAAATAAGGCTTCTGTGTACTGCATGAACCCATCCAAATACAGGGTGGACCGGTTTGTTATAAAAAGCGACAGTAACAGGTCGATACTCGCAGGTGTAAGATACGTGCAGCCGGACAGATGCACCGCTGAACACTCTGTATTATATATATATACGTAGTTGTGTTCACTGGACACTGTATTATGCGACGACCGATGTGGCGCAGTGGTAGTGCGACTGCCTTTGACGCAGACGGTCCCGGGTTCGATTCTCGGTGGGTCACTCACAAAGTTGATATTTATCACTTTGTGAATTTGTTCCCAGTCTGGTTAGGACATTGCGGGCTGAACCACCCGATTGTCCGTAAGTAAGATGGTTCTGTGTTTCGGATGGCACGTTAAGCCTTTGTCCCGGTTGCAGTCTATGATCACTTAGACGGCGGTCGTTACACAACCACGTCAGCTACCTGCTACTTATAGAAGGCGGTTGAAAAATTCTGATACTAGGGTTCATGGGTCGTTGGACGACTCGACGTCCCACACGAAAAGAGAGAAAGAGTTACAAATTAAAATTGATAAAATGATTGTACAATGCAACTTACAAACCAACAAACAGTTGTAACAAGCAATTATGAAAATGAAGAGCGTATTTCTCATTATTTAGCGGCTGTAATGCAACAATAATTAGTAGCAAGTACTAATAATCCCCACTCACGTACTCTCCTATTCCACAGTGTAAGCCTGCGTTTCAGTGGCAATTTAACTCCAAAATACAGAACATACATCACGGTTGAATCTCTTGTGGAGTAGGCAGGCCGTAGTGACCGCTATCGCTATGTTTAACAAGGGTAATCTCTCTTCTCTCTTTTCGTGTGGGATACGACGACCCGATGAACCTTAGTGTCAAAATTTTTAACCGCCTTCTACATGTAGCAGGCTTCTGACATGGTTGTGTAACGACCGCCGTCTAAGTGATCATAGACAGCAACCGGGACCTACGGCTATTCTAACATGGGTCACTAACAAAAGTGATAATGATAAATATCATTTTTGTGAGTGACACACCGAGAATCGAACCCGGAACACGGGAACACATGTCATCTGAAAGGGCCTCAATACTTGTCAGACGTGGCGATAGCGACCGTATTTTTATGGCCGTAAACGCTTTGCCTACCCCGTAAGGGATAAAGGCGTGATATATGTATGTATGTATTTACAATACCGATAAATAATCAACAAGTGGCCCTCATTTCTTTTACATTGTGTCGTATCCAGTGACGTCAAACTTTCAATTTTCAAACATTTATATTTCTCAAGAGCACAAATAGTCAATTTTATTGCACTTGAAATGCAATAACAGTCCAACATCTGTAACTATACGGCGCATTCCACATCTAACGCACGACGCTGCGCATTTTTTGCGCATCCATAATGCATAAGTCAGATGTAAGGATATTTTAAATACCTAACCAATCTAAAAAAAAACTGACGTTGACGCGGCAAAAGCGGATGAACTTGCGTTGTTTGACAGACGCGTCCATTGACACAGGTTCAAACCTTGGCGCCAACAGTATGGCCGCTTTTACTTAACACACAACGCAGCGCTAAAATAACGCATAACGCTTCGCGGAACGTCATGCGTTAAATCATGCAACAACGGTTTTAAGTAAGGATAATAACGTTTCTAGTATCGATCTGACTGACGCATGACTTTATACGCGTTGCGCAGCATTATTTTAGCGCTGCGTTGTGCGTTAAGTGTAAAAACAGCAGCCTTATGAAAAGTTTCTTCGCATCTGTCTGACAAACGCATGCGTTACAGATGCGTGAAAATATCGCTGCGTTGTGCGTTAAGTGTGAGATCCACGTTACGGATATCACCTGTTCCGTCCGCCACCTTGGCACAGAACAAGTTATTGACAAATGTCGATAGATGTCGATAGCTATTGGGAGTTTCTTCGCGAATGGAATTTGTCTTGTGAAGTACGGTCAGCAAATCAGCTGAGACATTATGATCTAGGACTATTCCTCTTCTTTTCGTTTGAGACACCGAGTCGTCCAACGACCCAATGAAACCCTGGTGTCAGACTTTTTCAACCGCCTACTATAACAGCAGGCTTTTGACATGCTTGTGTAACGACCGCCGCCGCGCCGTCTACGTTATCGCATAGACAGCAACGGGTATGTACGGTTTAACGTGCCCGTAAGATCTGTCGTTGAATCTAGGAATGTTAAAAGAAGTATGCATATATTGTTTTTATCCTAATCAATTGTTTTTGGTCGCCATTATATGTCTTGGAGAAAATTGTTCAGTTTCAAGGACTGATTCACCCTTAAATTATTTGAATACATACACATATCACGCCTTTATCCCTTGCTGGGTAGGCAGAGCAATAACGGCCATTAAAATACGGTCGCTATTGCCACGTCTGACATTTGTGAGGATTGTTTTCTAAGGTTGTCTCAGAAAACATGTGTATTACCATAGTGACAGCCTGTCGCCTAAAAATTATAATACACCAATACCCTCGAGTCCCTTAGTCGCCTCTTACGAAACCCGCGGGAAGGAGGTGAGGTGATGCTATTCTAAGCCAGCATCACACGGCAAATATATTAAAACCTTATAATATTTCGCTGCTAACCTTACTTTACTTTTGTCATGCAGGTGGCAGGCACGTGTATAAAAGATGGAGTTTACAGGTGTAACTCCTATAATACATACATATATATATACATATATCACGCCTTTATCCCTTGCGGGGTAGGCAGAGCGTTAACGGCCGTAAAAATACGGCCCCTCTCGCCACGTCTGACATTTTTGAGGATTGTATTCCAAGGTTGTTTCAGAAAACATGTGTATCACTATAGTGACAGGTTATCAGCCTGTCGCCTAAAATTGCAATACACTTAAAACCTTTGAGTCCCTCAGTCGCCTCTTACGACACCCACGGGAAAGAAATGGGGTGATGCTATTCTAAGCCGGCATCACACGGCCCTATAATATTGTCTGCAATACGAGTATGTTACTAACACTTATTAACTGGGGGAGGCCTACGTCCACCAGTGGACTGACGACTGATGTGGCGCAGTGGCAGTGCGACTGCCTTTGACGCAGAAGGTTCCGGGTTCGATTCTCGGTGGGTCACTCACAAAGTTGATATTTATCACTTTGTGAATTTATTCACAGTCTGGTTAGGACATCGCGGGCTGAACCACCCGATTGTATAAAATGAAATGTGATGTAATGAAATGCACTATTATTTATTAGTAATAACAAGCTGAATGTTAAATATTGTACACCTAATTAGGTAGCTGTAATGGTACTTATTAATAAGTTTTCCATCATATAATACTTATAGCTAAGCAATAAAATCTTTGAATCTTTGAATCCTATACAGATATCACGCCTCCATGCCTTGCGAAGTAGTCAGAGCGCTGACAGCCATAAAAATGCAGCTGTCATTATCGCCACGTCTGACAAATAAGGGGATGAATAGAGTTGAAAGTGACTTTTAAAAGGATTTCTACCTTATATAAAATGCAGAAAATGTGCCGAAAAAAACAGACAATGATACATACAAACATACATACATATATCACGCCTTTATCCCTTGCGGGGTAGGCAGAGCGCTAACAGCCATAAGAATATGCTAGCTATCGCCATGTCTGAAATTTTTGAGTATTGTTTTCAAAGGGCAATAATCTTCAGGATATTTGCTTTAGTGTTTCCAAAACATGATAGTAGTAATTTGAGTTGATAGCAGAACATCGTAAAGTAACCTCTAAAAAACCATTATATCGCATTCTGTATGAATAATACCCACGCAATCGACAATACTCTATCGACATATTGTTTTCGATTTTCGAAAAATCTATTTTTGACTGAGTTATTATCAAATATACGATAAAATCATTGAATCGGCAAGATTCCGCCCTGTTAGTTAGGTCACGCACAAAGTTGATAATTATTACTTTGTGAATTTGTTCCCAGTCTGGTTAGGACATTGCGGGCTGAACCACCCGATTGTCCATAAGTAAGATGGTTCCGTGTTCCGGTTTGCACGTTTATCCGTAGGTCCCGGTTGCTGTCTATGGTCGTTACACAACCATGTCAGAAGCCTGCTACTTGTAGAAGGCGGTTGAAAAATTCTGACACTAGGGTTCATCGGGTCGTTGGACGACTTGATGTCCCACGCGGAAAGAGCAAAGCATTGAACTGATTTCACCACGGAAACGAGGGCTATATAATTCCGGTCTCGTAGTTTATTCTGCGACTATAAATACTGGACATCTTTTCCTGTACGCATAAAACAGCGTTAGGGGACTTTACTTGGCTGCGAGAGAGTAAGGCCGCGGTCACGAATTTTGCGGGCAGCGGGGCGGCGCGCTCGTCTATTTGAACCAGCTTAAAAAAAGGAGGTTCTCAGTTAGACCTGTATGTATGTATGTTTGTCCGCGATTATTACGCGTTTGGATGAACCGTTTTTGATGCGGTTTTCAGAAAAGTATTTGTCAGACTTAAGAGCAGGTTTTAAGCATATTAGCCGGCCAAAAATAAATGGAGGATCGTACTTTTTACTCTTTATAAAAAGGTATTTTCTAGGTAGACCTAAAGCGGGAAACACATGTAACGTCCGTTTCTGCGTATTTTAGCGCATCAGTAAAGCGTTCGTCTGTCAGATACAAAGAAATTTCAAAATGCCAATTCTAAAAACTGACGTTTATGTGACGTTTAGGGATTCTGCTTATTACCTACCTGGACTCATCTCTTTTTTTTAAGACACCCATGGGTAAAATAGGTTGATGCTAGTCTAAGCCGGCACCAAACGCACTGATCAAAACAATTTAATTACCATAGTCCTATGAACCCCGGGGTTAAATCTGAGGTCAAAGTTCAATTCCCATAAAAGAAAATTCCTGTTGCCAGTCGAACAAAGCGCGTTTACCCTATAGTACGTTTACCCTACTCAGCAATTTACAAAGCAAAATACATAAAAAGGGCTCATCTAATTACCTTCATTAAAGGGTCAAGGATTGTATTCTACTAAGTCGCAGGAGGACTTTTTTAATCTCTCTTTTCGTCGGACACCGAGTCGTCCAACGACCCGAAGAACCCTAGTGTCAGAATTTTTCAACCGCCTTCTACAAGTAGCAGGCTTCTGACATGGTTGTGTAACGACCGCCGTCTAAGTGATCATAGACAGCGACCGGGACCTACGGCTTAACGTGCCATCCGAAACACGGAACCATCTTACTTGCGGGCGAGCGCAATGCAATATATTGTAGATATTCACTGGAAAAGCTGGTGCCCGTACCATAGGTTCCCTAAGTCGCCTTCTACGGCACCTGCGGGTACAAATGGAGTGATGCTATTCTAATCCAGCACCACCTGCTTGCTGGCTGACGAGGTTTTTACAACGATCGCTGTCTAAGTTTAGAAAGCAACCGGAATCTATGGCATCTATGGCTCAGGGTCCTCACCAAACAGTTGTTCAGTCAGAAATGTGTTAACCAGTCAATCAAACCAGAAACAAATCCACATTGTGACAATTATAAACATCATGTACTCCACTGGGCGTAAATGCGTGCTCCATTGGAACCCGGAACCTTTGGGTCAAATGCAGCAATTCGACACTGCCTACATAGTATTTATATATTTTTTAACATAGGTTTATCAGTTTTGGATTCATTTGGTTGTACAACGACTCAGTTTCCCACACAAAAAAAGACTAACAAAAAAGAACAAGACAAATAACAAACATTATTAGAATACAATCTAACTACAACCTACACTCTTAAACGGTCACGTACCAAGACAGAGCTTCATTTATTTTCTGTGAGTGGTACTTTCGGCGGTTCCCTATCTATTTGCATAAAAATATTAGGCATAATATAGGTTGGCACAATGTACATTGACCTAAAGATACTTACGCATAAAAGTAGTAGGCATAACACGTTAAGTATAATTTATTAACCTAACCTAACCTAACTTAACCTAACCTAACCTAATGTCTATAAAAATACTAACCTAACCTAACCTAACCTAATGTTTATAAAAACTTGGAGGGTGCCGACGTAAGCTGTTTGTGTGGTGCAGTCCAAACAATGCACCACCTAATATCGTGTCGGGCGTGCCCCAACACCTGCACAAAGGACGACCTTATGGCTGGTTTCAGAGCGACGCGTCTCGGCAGCGCTGCCCAGCCGCGCGCGCCTCGCATTACACTAGATTGTATGTAGCGTTTCATAGTGACGCGTCTTGAGCCGCGTCTCGGCCGCGCCGCGGTCGGATCTCCTTCGATTGCCAGTAGCGTCGACTTGCAATCTTTTTAGACGTCGTTGTTGCACTCTTTTCCATGTAACGTATATAGCTAATATAGTGATTACGTTTGCTGGCATAATGATTCTCCGCACTCGACCGTACACCACAACGAAGCGCGCGCGTCTGAATGTCGTTTCACAGCGAACGCGCTCGCTGCCCAGACGCGCGCCCGAGCAGCGCTGCTGAGACGCGCCGCTCTGAAACCAGCCTATGACAGCGTCTGCCAGCGCTGTTAATGTGGCCAAGTTCTGGGCTACGACGGTGTAGTGTCTGCCATCGACACGCTAAGAAGAAAAATTGTAAGACATAAATAAACTATATTATGCCAAGATAAATATTATGCGAAAAAATGTTAATGACAAAGATATAAAAGGGGAAAAAGAATTATGCGAAACATGTTATGCTAAAACATATTAGTGGAAAAAACATTATGCTAACGAAAGGGATCCCACTTTCGACATCACTTCAATTTAACCAATCTGAGAGATCAAACAATACTGGTTTTCCATACAGCCGTAATGAATAACTACTATATGTTGCTCCCTTAAATGTTAACTTATGTGCTTGTACTTAACCATTATCGCTTATATAGGTATCCTTTTGTGATTGTTCAGGGTTCCGTACCCGATAGGTCTCTATTTCTAAAACTTCGCTTTCTATCTGTCCGTACGTCTGTTATCAAACAAAAAAATTTATAGAAAAAAAACTGCGAGGGCGCGGATTAAGAAAAACTGTTTAATTTTGAAATTCTATCCTGAATATTTTGAAAAAATATAATTATTAGGGCGCGTCTCCACTGAAGCGGGGCTACGCTAAGCTGAGCTGAGCGGGGCATGAATTGACCAGTCAGGGTGCGTTTCCACTGAATCGGGGCGGGAATTCGGGAATTTTGAGGCTCATAATTGGTCAATTCATGTTACGCTTAGTTTAGCTTAGCGCAGCCCCGCTTCAGTGGGGACGCATCCTTACTGTTACCGCTACAACAACAAATAAGTGCCTACAACAACACACATCACGCCTTGATCCCTTGCGGGGTAGGGAGAGCGTGAACGACCGCAAAAATACGGCCGCCATCGCCGCTTTTGACAAATATAAATATCTACTAAATAATACTTGGTAATAAATATCTATCTATACCATTCTATACCATATAATAAGACTATAGAAAGCCGCTGTCCAGTAGTCATGTATAGCAAGTTTTGGAAAACTAACAGCGACATCTATTGTCATATAAGAATTATAAATAAATGAGTATATCAAAAATAATGTCTCATATAACAACAAGATTTTAAGCCATTTTTACATACATACATATATATATATCACGCGGGGTACATACATACATCACCTTGGCGGGGTAGGCGGATCGTTAACGGCTGTAAGGATACGGTCGCTATCGCCACGCCTGACACTTTTGAGGATTGTTTTCCAAGATTGTTTCAGAAAATATGTGTATATAGTGACAGGTTGTCAGCCTGTTGCCTAAAAATTGTAATACACCAGTACCCTCGAGTCCCTTAGACCTTAGACGCCTCTTACGACACCCGCGGGAAGGATATGGGGTGATGCTATTCTAAGCCGGCATCACACGGCAGCTATTTTTATAGGTACATACTAATGGTACAAAAACCTTCGTACGCGAGTTCGACTCACGCTTGGCCTTTTTTCCATGAAAATAGGCAAAGGTTAATGGCCTATGGGCCTATACCTGAAGGGATGAGCAAAGGAGGTTTTATTGCAAGCTTTTAGAAGTAAACAAAGAAAAAATCTTATCTTATCAGCAGAACATGGAGGTTTCCATTTAAAGGATAAACTTATATTAAGTATAAAAATATTAGCTGCAAATATTTTACGGGGTGAATCAGCCAATGAATCTGAACAACTTTCCCCAAGAAACTTAGGTCGAAGTAATAGAAAATTAATTGAGCCCCCATATAAATTAACTTGGTCGGTTGTTAATTTTGTATGGGAGTTCCAAATATTTTTCATATTTCGACCTAAGTTCCTTGGAAAAAGTTGTTCAGTTTCATGGGCTGATTCACACCCTAAAATATTTTTAGCTCATTTTTTTACCTTGAATAATCACCAGCTCATCATGCTTGGCCGGCGGATTGGCGAGCGCAGTGAGCAAAAGGTTTCATTTCACAGGGAACGCTGCTGTCACTGTAAATTCTCCTAATAATTCTCCGTTTTTTACGGCACTATTTTAATATTACCAACCGACTGGAACAATTTGTATGGGAGATACAAAAATTTCATATTTTGATGTATAGTCCTTGGAAAAAGTTGTTCAGTTTGATGGGGTAATTCATCCCTTAAAAATTTGCAGTAAATTGTTTCACATCACGTTTATCATTGATTCGTAATTTTTTCATTATATTATTCGGAAATTAAGTATTCCATGGAATTAAGCTTTGGAAATTGTTAGTTAAAATAAACCAACTAGTAAAAACGGCTTCCTTGATTTTCACGAAATTTTGCATCTAGAGTTTTTTAGGGGGTGATAAATTGCCTACCCCGCAAGTGATAAAAGCGTGATATTTGTATGTATGTATAAATTGTTAACGTTCATGCATCTTTTGTGAGTTGTTAAAACTAACAACGCCATCTATGGTGGCGTATAAACAACAGCTGGTTTGTTTTATAGACGGATTGTTTCCAAAAAAACTCCATGGCATTTTATTGACACTGAGAAGGATAGAACTTGTCAAAGTTGTTGGTGTTCCAAGCACACACGACTGATACCCTTGGAGGCGAGCCAAATGCTACACATAACTTGGATATCTTCACTATCTTAAAATATATATATTTTTTTAAACAGAACCTAACGGACCGGATCGAAACGGACGTAAAAAAGTGTCTCCTAAGTCTGATAAATATTATTCTAAAAACCGCATCAAAATCGGTTCGTCCAATCGCGACACAATCGCGGACAAACATACGTATACAGGTCAAACTTAGAACCTCCTTTTTTTGAAGTCTGTTAAAAACTGGTGCAAGAGTTTATAATACTATACTTAAGTAATGTAATGACGAAACTAAGGTCCGTATTTATAAATCGCACTCAATTCTGAGATCGATTTCAAGTGCGATTTTGATAAAATGACAGTCAATATTAACAGCATCTCCATGTCGCACTCAAGATCTATCTCAGAGTTGAGTGCGGTTTATAAATACAGGCCTAAGAGAGGAGAGCTATAAAAATAACTCACTCGCGGCCAACAGATGTCGCTGGTAGTATTTTAAAACGCGATATCGAATGTAAGAGAAAAAAACATTTACAAACCAAAAGGCTACATCAATTCGAACCTAAACCCATTGAAGGTAAAACAGACTACACCAAACACGTATCTCACCTTTCCACTCTGCGAGCGAATCTCAAAACTTATGACAGGTGAAAAGTTTTGATTTTATACGAGACTAAAGCCGTCCAGCGGTTGCGCCCGCTACAACTAATTTATCCGTGGAAATAAGATGTTTTCCCGGCAAGTACTATACATAAAATCTTCCTCTTGAATTTACTCTATCTATTAAAATACTGCATCAAAATCCGTTGCATGCTCTTAAAGATAGAAGCAAACATACATATAGACGCCAAAAGCGACTTTGCTTTATACTATGTAGTGACTATAGCTACGGTCCGCCCACTGTTGGACGCGCTGCTAATAATTTTTCCGGCATAATGATGCATAAATATGAACCTACTTCTTGAATAATTCTATCTGTTATAAAACTGCCGTGTGATGCCGGCATAGAATAGCATCACCCCAATTCTTCCCGCGGGTGTTGTAAGAGGCAACTATGGGACTCGAGGGTTTCATGTGTATTAAGTACAATTTTTGGCGACAGGCTGACAACCTGTCACTGCAATGATATATGTATCATCGAAAAGGCCCCTCAATACTTGTCAGACGTGGCGATAACGACCGTAATTTTACGATTGTTAACGCTCTGCCTACCCCGGAAGGGACAAAGGCGTGATTTGTATATGTGTATATTATAAAACCGCATTAAAATCCATTTCGTAGATTGGGAGACATTAGCGTATCCTTGACAGATAGAGAAACGCAAAAAGCGACTTCATTATTTACCATGTATTGATGTAACGTGTGGTGCTGGCAGAGTAGAAAGAATAGCACCACCCTATGGGGGCCGTAAGAGGCGACCGAGAGATTAACCCGACCCAACACCGGTCCTAGATAAAGACAACTCCACATTAAGGCCTGTATTAATAATCTGCACTCAACTCTGAGATCGATCTTGAGTGCGATTTTAAGATGTAATTAGTACTGCCTGACATTTGTCAATTACGCTCTTGAGATCGATCTCCGAGTTGAGTGCGGCTTATTGATACAGACCTAAACCCGGAACGGGGTCTCCGTCAGGCGCGTGTGACAGAGGTCTATCGTGCGGCAGACTCCTGCAGCCGACCTGGCTCCGCACGTATCGACTCGTCGTTCCTGTGGAGTCAGCCAGGGAGGCCGAGAGGGTGGTGCAGGTCCTGGACAACCCTGTCGTTTTCCATAAATTACGTCGGATTGATCAGTTGGCGCCCATACAAAAATAACCTTAATTTATGTGTCAAACAAAATTATTAACACAAACCTCACACACTGAAAAAGACAGCCAAAGCATAGGCAAGATTTATATTAAAAAAGCAAAAACATTACTTCCATCCTTTTTGTAAAGGCAGTCGTTTAAAAAGAACCTTGTTCCCTTAACTAAAAGTCTACAATAGAAAATTCAACCCTTCTAGTAACATACCTTCAAAAATATAATTCTACCCTCACCTAACACTTAGCATTCATTCTTTCAGCGTCACCGGAAACGGAACTCGCTCGTTTCCCGCCAAAAACGCGCGTAATTTTTTCTCCGACGCTTAAGCCGTTATGGCGGCGCTTCCGGTTGGATTTCCGCAGTGTGACGTCACGTGACACGCGTTTCGTCACTTCCGGTAGGGTTTGTGATTGAATAAGTGCGAAAGAGTTGTGTTTTTATGTAAAAAGGGTATATGTGAGCTCTCTCTCTCTCTCTCTCATTTCGTGTGGGACACCGAGTCGTCACACAACCCAGTGAACCCAGTGTGAGCTATAGTATACTCAACAATCTCGAGCTGGTTTACGTAAATATTACGTCTTCACGCCTTGCAGGGTAGGCAGAGCGTTAAATATGATGACTATCAAAAATCTCAAGAGATACTTTGTGTATCACTAGTGACAGGTTCTCAGCCTGTCGCCTAAAATTGTAATACCCATTAAACACTCGAGTCCCTCGCCTCTTACGACACCCGCGGGTTTGAAATGGGGTGATGCTATTCTAAGCCGGCATCACACGGCTTGTCCAAATAGCTAAACTAAAACAACGAACAAGAATTTTCATGGCAAATTAACCGCTAACACGTAGGGTATAATGTCGAGAATTGTCTGTAAATTCAGTCATTATTCTCCTTGCCTTATCCCTTTCCTCTGTCGGGGTCGGCTACCTAACCTAGGGGATTTGACGTGGAACCAAGTTTTTACACAGAGCGACTGCCATGTGACCTCTGCGACCCGAAGGCTAACCCCCAAATCCTAGGTTAAGTCATATTCAAATATCATCTGAATTCAAATTTCATTTGAATGTGGGTTTTATCACGATGTTTTGCCTTCACCTTAAGAGCAGTCGGTAAATGTACGTGAGTAAAAACACATTGGTACATGGCGATGATCGAACTTGGGTCTCACGATTCTAAGACTGGTGTCCTAACCACTTGGCCACCGACGCTCTGTCTGTAAATTTAGTAAACAGAGTATATTGCATTCTTGGCTTGGTTCTTGGTAAAGTTCTTGTGTTGCTTGCAGTTACCCGACTGCGAAAAAGAGGGTTGTTTTAGATCCAGATTATTTAAGTTGATCTCACTTAACGCACAACGGAGCGCTAAAATATCACAGCCGTCTATCAGATCCATACTAGAAACGTCACTCCCCATTCTAAAACCGCATGACAGACGACGCTGCGATAGCGCTGCGTCGACAGCGGTTGAGCGGTTTTAGGGGGATTGACATTTCTAGTATGGATCTGACAGACCGCTGCATGCCGTAGAGTTCTTGCGTTGCTTGCAGTAACCCGACTGCAAGAAAGAGGAGATCCGAATTCTTTAAGTTGATCTTAGATTCAAGACTATCAGACAAAACGACTTCATTTTCTACTATGTATTTTATTAGACAGACACAAACTCACGAATTGTCCTTTCCTGTCGCAATGGTGCTGTGTGATGCCGGCTTAGAATAGCATCACCTCAATTCTTCCCGCGGGTGTTGTAAGGGTCAACTAAGGGACCCGAAGGTTTAATGTGTATTACAACTTTAGACAACAGGCTGACAACCATTCACTACAGTGATACACGAATCATCTGAAAGGGCCCTCAATACTTGTCAGACGTGGCGACAATGACCGTAATTTTATGATCGTTCACGCTCTGCCTACCCCCCGAGGGATACAGGCGTGATTTGTGTGTGGGCCGCTATGGTGACATCACAATTTTCGTCCCCAATTTCTTAAGTACATTGACCCCTCATTAGAAACCGATCGAGTAGCCATAACTAATTCTGAATAGACATTTGATACGATACAGGAAACATTGAGTTCATTGTTCTTAAGGAAAACGACAAAGGTAGGAGATTTGTTAAGGTCTCTTTGGGCGTCACGCTTCGACAATGTTAGGGGCTTTTCAAAAGACTTTCGGATCAAAAACAAATTCCCTTTCAAACCGTTCAATAGGATTCTTTTAGGGTACTCTGTTTTGTATACAGGATGTCCAAAAAGGGACCATAAACAATAACAAGGTAAGACGACATGCCATTCTATCCTATTACATTGTAATGTATGATACTGAGGCGGCGCGCATGCGCTCAACATACAAGTCCTGAAACGCGGTATCGAAGCGTTTCCGCAGATCGCTTTATTGTTATCCCCATAAGTTCCGCTATTTTTGAAGTTCCTCATCCGCTACCGCTTCCACATAAAAGAATGCTTAAAATTCTTCATCCACTTCCGCATCCTCACAGATAACGAAAAAGTCTATCCTCATAGTTTATGGTAAACTTTCTTAGTTTTTTGTCTCTTTCAACAGTTTCATCTTCCTCTTCCTCATCTGCTTCCTTTTCCTCATAAGATCTTCCTCGTCATCCCTAATCGCTATACATACCAACCTCCAAGTATGGCGAGGTACTCACTTGACGCACGACGGAGCGTTAAAATATCGCAGCGAGCTGTCAGATCCATACTAGAAACGTCACTCCCCATACTAAAACCGCACTCGACGGATGACACTGCGATTTCGCTGCGTCAACAGCGGTTGAGCGGTTTTTGTATGAGGAATGACATTACTAGTATGGATCTGACAGAGCGCTGCGATATTATTGCGCTCATAAGTGTATTCCTCGCCTAAGTTTGGTCGGACCAGTCGGTCCTCTGGTCACAACACCCGACCAGGCGGGCAGCTACCCTTTTCCCTCCTCCGTCGTCACTCGGCCTACTGGCCTCATGATCCACTCCTCCTAAACTACTAGGTACATGGTATTGTCACGACTTCTGAGGTGGTTTTCACGTTTAACGCACTTTCGTCGCTCTGTGTGTTGCTCCTGCATCAACATCGGTTTTTAGTATAGGGAATGTGAAATATTCTCTTAGTTATCTGTCCAAACATGCCGTCTGATGCCGACTTAGAGTAGCATCACCCTACATCCTTCCCGCGGGTGTCGTAAGAGGCAAACTAAAGGACTCGAGAGTATCACTATACTGACAACCTGTCAATATAGTGATACACATGTTTTCTGAAACAACCTTGGAAAACAATCCTCAAAAATGTCAGACGTAGCGATAGTGGCCGTATTCTTACGTCCGTTAACGCTCTGCCTACACCACAAGGGAGAAAGGCGTGATGTATCTGTCAAACGCTTGCGCGCTGTGTGTTGGATGTGGGTACTTCCTTATCCGAAAAAGAACTTTAGCATTTTCCAACAAATTCTTTAAATTTATGATTTTGTTGCGATCGTAAATTTTAAGGTTAGAAGATCAACTTGAAAAATTGTTGGACAGTTCAGCTAATAATTTCGACCGCGGGAAATGTTCGGGGCGAACTTTTCAGAATTCCCAAATTTCCTGAAGTATTCGTTGAAGATGCCGCTTTGTATACAAATACAAACGAAAATTGTTATCTGAAAGTGGTTTTTGATTGTAACTCTTTGGTTAAAGGGATAAGGATGAAGCAATAAATAAAACTAAATAAATAAATTTATATTTTTTAATATTGAAATATCGCATCGTATCGTAATACTAGTTCGAACAAGGTGGCGCTTTTTCAGATTGAAGGATCGCCTGTGTTTAGTGCCCAAAAAAACGATTACTCCTATTCAGGCGCTTTTTTCCAACATTCGCATGAGCGCCACCTACTAGAAACTAAAAGAAAAAACTGCTCGAGCCTGCCTACCTTGGGTCGTTGGACAACTCGGTGTCCCACATGAAAAGAGAGAGACCTACCGGAACCACATATTAGAAATCTGGTACTAGAAATATCGCAGCGTCCTCCGTCGAGTGCGGTTTCAGTATGGGGAGTGACGTTTATAGTATGGATATAGGTGTCCTTATTAGGTGTCCTCTTTTGCCCGTCTCTTGCAGCAGGGAGGAGCTGATCCTAGCAGTGAACGCCAATACGGTCGCCAAATACTGGCAATCAAAAATATAATGATCCATTGACACGACGAAGAAGAAGAGAAGAAGAAGTATGGATCTGACAGACCGCTGCGATATTTTAGCGCTCCATCGTGCGTCAAGTGTACACAAATGAGTTTGAAACTGCGACGTAAAATCTCTACCATTGAATTCTGAAACGACCCAGTTCAAAATCCATTCTCACAAACTCCCATACCCACAGAATGTAATCCTCCAATCCTCTCGATTCCTAGCCAGATACCCGCACTTTTGCTTCAGAATCGTATCTGACCACTATCGGTTGCGTTTGAACAAAGTTTGGTACTCTGAAATGCAGTGGGTTTTGCATGACCTTAAATACAATAGAAGGGACGTATGGGCCGTGCCAGTTTGTTTCTAGGTGCAGATTTTTACTAACATCGTTAAGAAAATAAAAATTTTACCTTAATATATTTATCTCGGGGTATAAAAATATTTGTCAAGTAAGAAACAGTTTTAAGTCAGGACCACAGGTCCATATTTGCAGGAAAAAAATTGACCTTCTATAGCAGCAGCGTTCCCATTCAATACAGCACAATCTTCCACTGCAATCGCCAATCCGCTTCCTAAGCGTGGCGACTATACTTTAACAGGGAATATACGTAAAAAAATATTTTTATTTTATTATCTTTTTAATATTATTATATGGGAATGCCGTGTGATGCCGGCTTAGAATAGCACCACCCCAAATCATTTCCGTGGATGTCATGCGACTCAAGGATTCGGGAGTATTGGTGTATAACATTTTTTAGGCGACAGGCTGACAACCTGTCACTATAACGGACAACGCTGTTCGTGTAGCTGAGTATTGGTCCAAATATGTTTGAGCGCCTGAATCAGAAGAAGAAGAACAATTAAATTAGTTTGTGAGCGAGGGTGGTTTTGCAACTACGCCGCCCGGCACGTGGCCGACGCGAGTAATTTCAATCTGCCCCACGTATTGCCACAGCATCGGCTCCCTGCACAGAGCTACGAACAAAAATATGCAGTTATTTATTTTTTAAAAATTGAGTGTGATGTCGGCTCGAGGAACACTTGACGCACCACGGAGCGCAAACATATCGCAGCGGTCTGTCAAATCCATACTAGAAGCGTCACTCCCCAGACTAAACACGGAACCATCTTATTTACGGAAAATCCGGTGGTTCACCAGACTAGGAGCAAATTCATAAATATCAACTTTGCGATTAACCCACCGAGAATCGAACCCGGAACCTTCTGCGTCAAAGGCAGTCGCACTACCACTGCGCCACATCGGTCGTCATTTTTTGTATAATAATTTGACCTTTTTTGCTCCAAACATTTAATTTTCATGGCTGAATGTCGCAGGATGTTGAAGAATAGTTTGCTACTTGTGCGCGGTGTCTGCATTCCGAAAATGTCTGTTTTAGACAGAATGTCCTTAAATAAAAGAGATGACATTGTTTTAAACATTTAGAAAACTTCAGCCATTTTGTATTCTACATACATACATAGCCTCATCACACCTAGATCTCTTACGGGGTAGACAATGCTTTGTCAGCTGTTGCCGGTTGCCGTCAAAATTATTTCAGTTTTTTTGAATGAACGAGTTGTTCAGTTTCATAGTGAACCCCTTAACATATTTATATACATACATATTTTACACCCATATCACGTGCGGGTAGACAAAGCAATGACGGCCGCAAAAATATTGTCATTACCGCCATGTTTGACAAATATTAAGGGCCGTTTCAGATAATAAGTGTATCACTATAGTGACAGCTTGTAAGCCTGTCGCCTAAAAATAGTAGTACATACATAAATCCTTCAAGTTGCTTAGTCGCCTCTTACGACACCCGCGGGAAAGAAATGGGGGCGATGCTATTCTAAGCCGGCATCACACGGCAAAATATTTTCCGTTGATGTTTTTACACCCTGTACTATGCCGTGTGATGCTGGCTTAGAATAGCATCACTCCACTTCCTTTCCGCGGGTGTCGTAAGAGGCGACTAAGGGACTCCAGAGTATGGTGTATTACAATTTTAAGGCGACAGGCTGACAACCTATCACTATAGTGTGATACACACGTTTTCTGAAACAACCTTGGAAAACGATCCTCAAAAATATCATACGTGGCGATAGCAACCGTATTCTTATGGCCGTTAACGCTCTGCCTACCCCGCAAGGGATAAAGGCGTGATATTGAACAACTTTGCCTGAGAAATATGGTCCATACAGTTAATACATACAGGGTGTAAAAAAATTTGCTGCTAATATTTTAAGGGGTGAATCAGCCCCAGAAACTGAACAACTTTCCCCAAGAAACATAGGTCAAAATATGAAAAAGAATTTGGACCTCCCATACAGGATGACTCGCTCGGCTGCTACATTTTGTACGGGAGGTCCAAATTTTTTTTCATATTTTGACCTACGTTTCTTAAGGAAAGTTGTTCAGTTTTATGGGCTGATTTAACCCCTTAAAATATTTGCAGCTAATATTTTTACACCTTATACATATTATATCACACATGCATTTTTAGGCGACAGGCTGACAACCTATAGTGATACACATGTTTTCTGAAACAAACTTGGAAAACAATCCTCAAAAATGTCAAACAGAAATTCTTACAGCCGTTTAAGCTGTGCCTATCCCGCAAGGGATAAATGCGTGATATATGTATGTATGTATTAACCCACTCCTTGATAGACCCCACGTGCCCACAAAACATGCAGTGCTATATTTATCCAGCAGATGGCAGCACACCTTGACTGCAGGTGGACTACTGAACACCTGTAAAACACCAGGAATTTGACTTATTCCGTGCGAAGTGACGATTCTGACGTACCTTTTCTTTTGTTTATTTTTTATTACATTTAATTTTCAAGTACAGGGTGTAAAAAAAATAGCTTCAAATATTTTAAGGGGTGAACTAGCCCATGGAACTGAACAACTTTCCCCAAGAAACATAGGTCGAAATACGAAAAAAAAATTTGGGCCTCTCATACAAAATCTCAGACCAAGTCAGTTTGGTAGGTTACGTTTTTTGGTAACATTTGTGCAGTTCTATGGGCTGATTCACCCCTTAAAATATTTGCAGGTAATATTTTTACACCTTATAATATTATTATGGACCATATATGTTAGTTAAAGTGGTTCATTTCGACGGGTTAAGTTTAGCGTTTTCGGGAAAGTCGGTCGTCTGGTACCTCTACAATGATATCAGTTTCATTCTTTAAAAATAATTGTGATTCCAGTTAGTTTTAGAAATTCGCTAGTTCCTGTGTGATTAAAAAAATGTGACAGTTATACGCTTAAAACTGTTGTCTAAAAATACTACGGACTTCAGTCATCATTTTTCGAAATATTCAAAGTTCGAAATAATAAACAGAAAAATAATATAAAAGTAGATGCAAAGCATTTACGCCATCGAGATACTTACGGCGTGACGTCATACTTCTAGTTCTTGAAATAAAATACCGTTTTAGATTGTTTTAAAAAGTAGCTCATTTGACCTGTCAGGAAATAAGCCTATTAATAATATTTCATTCAATACTGTATTTTGTAAAGTTTAACCCAAATATCACATAATTCTAAAGCGTGTTTCCAAATGTGTTCACCAGAATCAGCCCCAATGTATAGGAAACGGTACTTAACTGTAAAGATGCGTGGAAAGTATTTAGAAAATATGTGTTTTATTGGTACTTTTGTTAAGTAGAAGTTATTGAATATTGTCTTTATCCATTATATTTTTTTTTCTTCATTTATAGATAAAGAGGAAAGATTGAATTTGTATTCATGTTCCGTAATCGATATAGATACTCTTATACTAATAAACCGAAAAAATAGGTGCCTACAACTTAAGACAAGATTATACCCAGTGAACCCTAGTGTCAGAATTTTTCAACCGCCGTCTACAAGTAGCAGGTTTCTGACATGGTTGTGAAACGACCGCTTTTTAAGTAATCATAGACAACAACCGGGATCGACGGCTTAGTGAATCTACGAATCGGCCATCTAAAACCATCGCGAATATGACTGAAATATTTATTTGTGGTCTTTTTTTTTATAAATGAGCTTGTTTCAAATGTACCAATGTGTTTTTACTCACGAACATTTACCGACTGCTCATACGGTAAAGGAAAAACATCGTGATGAAACCCACATTCAAATAAAATTTGAAATCAGATGATATTTGGATGTGACTTAACCTAGGATTCGGGTCAGGTTAGCCTTCGGGTTGCAGAGCTCAGATGGCAGTCGCTCTGTGTTAAACTTTGTTCCACGTCAACTCCCCTGGGTTAGGTAGCCGACCCCGACAGAGAACGGGATAAGGCAAGGAGAATGATAAGCTTGTTTCAAATGTCACTTATGTTATGAATAGTGACAACCCGCTTCGCCTTAAACGGTAGCACGCGCCGCGCACCTGCCGTGGGGAGGCTGCATCTTAATACGGGCAGGTTTTATGCTCTGTGGTCCAAAGTATCAACTCACGGGGCATTACCGACCGATGTGACGCAGAAGTAGTGCGACTGCCTTTGACGCAGAAAGTCCTGGGTTCGATTCTCGGTGGGTCACTCACAAAGTTGATATCTATCACTTTGTGAATTTGTTTTCAGTCTGGTTAGGACATTGCGGGCTGAACCACCCGATTGTCCGTAAGTAAGATGGTTCCGTGTTTCGGATGGCACGTTAAGCCGTAGGTCCTGGTTGCTGTCTATGATCACTTATATGGCGGTCGTTACACAACCATGTCAGAAACCTGCTGTTTGTAGAAGGCGGTTGAAAAATTCTGACACTAGGGTTCATAGGGTCGTTGGATGACCCGGTGTCCCACACGAAAAGAGAGAGACGGGGCATTACCATTTAAAAGTCAGACGCGCGTCAAACGTGTGATTACCATATTTTATGAGAATTTTTGTCAACGCATGTTTATGTTTCTTGGAAAGGTCTTCTTACCTCTTTTGGTCAAGGTAGTACCATTTCTTACACACATCATGCTTCCATTCTTTACGGGGTAGGCAGAGAGAATATGTTGCCATTGCCATGTCCGACAAATTTCAAAACATTGTGTATCACTAGACAGGTTTTCAACCTGTCGCTTAAAACTGTAATACAAATGTGATCAGCAAGTTCCTTACGCGCTTATTACGACACCCACGGGAAAGAAATGGGGTGATGCTATTATGGGCCGACATCTTAAGACGTACAGGCTGTTAGAAACAGCGTCAAAGCAGACCATGAAACTGAACAACTTTTCCCTAGGAACATATCGCAGAAATCGACAAAAAAAATTCTACCTCCCATACAAAATCGCGATCAGTTCACTGCATTTACTATGGAAAACCAAAAATTTTTTGACGTTTCCTGAGATATGTTTTTAGGGGAAAGTTGTTCAGTTTCATGGTCTGCTTGCACCTTATTTTCCTGTAACTTAGACCATATTATAGATCATGTTGTACCGTAATAATGACTACCGCAAAAGTAATTAGTGCGCACCACCTGGACCTAAGGAAAACAGTTTTACCCGACTTTGCAGGTATAAGATGGGTTCTTTCTTTTTTCGTGTGGGACACCGAGTCGTCCAACGACCCGATGAACTCTAGTGTCAGAATTTTCCAACCTTCTACAAGAAGCAGCCCTCTGTCATGGTTGTGTAACGACCGCCGTCTAAGTGATCATAGACAGCAACCGGGACCTACGGCTTAACGTGCCATCCAAAACCCGGAACCGTCTTACTTACGGACAATCGGGTGATTGAATGGGATGGGATCGGACAATCGGATGAGATTATGCTGGTACAATATTGGTGGTACTCATTGAAAATCGTCATTTTGGCGCTGGCAGTCAAGCCCAGTTACAATACGCAACCGCGACTTCTATTTTCTCTACACTTTTATACAAAATTCGCAAGTTTCCTGGGTCATCAAAAAATATAACAGTTGTACGCTTAAAACTATTTTCCAAAAATACTACGGACTTCATTCATCATTTTTCGAAATATTCAAAGTTTGAATTAATAAACAGAAAAATAATATAAAAGTAAGTGTTTTGACGCCTTCCTATTCTAGTTCTTCAAACAAAATACCGTTTTAGATCGTTTTAAAAAGTAGCTTATTTCTCCTGTAAGGAAACAAGCCTATTATTCACTTGTTTTGATAAAATCCATAACACTTGTGAAGTCTTCTCGCCCGATAAGTCTCTATACTCTGCGCATCATAAAGGGCTATGAAAGAAATACGAAAGTACCCGGAACTAAATAATTTAGTTCCGAATTCGCCACTGTGGCGCTGGCAACCAAGGAAAGCAAATACGAAAGTACGCGGTACTCTCGTAGGTGGCGCTTCAATTAGGGCCGCAAAATTAGCTGTCATTTGTATGGGACAACCTATCCAGTTTGTAGATAACTTCATATCAATGGATTAAGGTCACTCGCTAGTCTTTTTTTTTTCATTTGTGAAGCCGAGTCGTTCAACCCTGGTGTCAGAGGTTTTTATCTAGCTAGTTATGGTCGTGTGATGCCGACTTAGAATAGCATCACTCCATTCCTTCCCATTTCTTAAGAGACGAATAAGGGACTCGAGGGTTTCATGTGCAGGTTATTACAATTTTAGGCGACAGGCTGACATACAATTTTCCTGAAACGGCCGTTTGTCAGACACGGCCGTATTTATTATGGTCGAACGCTCTGCCTACCCCGTATGGTATAAAAAAATATATTTACATCGCAAAAAGAGTAAAATTACCCCACCAGCTTCAAGTGATGCTAAAGCCATCAAAACATCCAATAAAGGCTCTGCTAATAGCAATTTCTTCCAGCAACCTATAAAAGCCTTAACAACAATATTTCCAAAGTTAAGCTCCCGGTCTAACAGGATCGTCAACTTTTGCTCCTGTACTATAATTGTCTGCGCCACGAAAGTAAGCCTAAAAACAAGCGTTATTGTTTAAAATAGTTTTTCAGTGTGATGCCTTTGCCGTGAGATGCCGGCTTAGAATAGCATCACGCCATTTCTTCCCGTGGGTGTTGTAAAAGGCAACTAAGGGACACGAGGTTTCATGTGTATTAAAATTTTAGGCGACAGGCTGTCACTACAGTGATACATGTATCATCGCAAAAGGGCCCTCAACACTTGTCAGACGTAAGATAACAACCGTAATTTTACGACTGTTAACGCTCTGCCTACCCCGGAAGTTTATGTATGTTGTTTAAAATAACTTTAGGGAAAGTTGTTCACTTTAAACTATTAAACTTAGCGTTTACGGGAAAGTCGATCGTTTGGTGCCAAACTTAATTTGTAAACTACTGTTTTTATGGTCTTTTATGCTCTGTCTACCCCGTAAGGTATACAATAAGTGGTTCACAACAGGAGAAAATATCTTATGGGGCATAAACCCGTGAAACTAAACTACTTTCCCCAAGGAATACGAGTCAAAATGTTCAAAACTAACCTGCAATTAGATACGAATTGACTTTGTGATTTTTTAAATATAATTTGGCCTATGTTTCTTAGAGAAAGTTGTTCAGTTTCATGGGTGATTTTACCATGTTAAATAACTTCCAATGTTCTGGGCTATATTTAGCAGCAATTTTTTGTATAAATGTGTAATGTAATCAATATATATAATAAATCTGTGCGACTCGTTTCGTGGCACAGGCCGTAGTAAACTGTTTTTGTATTATACAAAGTTGCTAGTAAGCAAAGTATGAAGAGAGTTTAACGGGAGCGTGTCGCAAAACTAGCGCCACTTCAATTGTCAAATTATATTTTCATCAGAATGTATTGACGACCGATGTGGCGCAGTGGTAGTTTGACTGCCTTTGACGTTGATATTTATCACTTTGTGAAATTATTCCCAGGCAGGCTGGTTAGGACATTGCGAGCTGAACCACCCGATTGTCCGTAAGTAAGATGGTTCCGTGTTTCGGATGGCACGTTAAGCCGTAGGTCCCGGTTGCTGTCTTTGATCAGTTAGACGGCGGTCGTTACACAACCATGTCAAAATCCTGATACTTTTGAAGGCGGTTGAAAAATTCTGACACTAGGGTTCATCGGGTCGTTGGACGACTTGGTGCCCCACACGAAAAGAGAAGATCAGAATGTATTAAAGCAAATAAGATCAATTTGTGCACTATTTGTTATTATAAGTTAAATAATATCCGCGAATATTTCATCGAGTTTTTAGGGTCTTATTTTGCTTTAAGATAACACAAAAAACTTGTGCAAAGATTTTTCAGATATAATCAAATGGGGAAAAACGAGACTAGCGGGTAACTTGGGACATGGTCGACACCAGCATCTATGAACCAGCTATAAGCCTATAACGTTATAACTGGTTGATAAATGTAGAGTTCCAAATGGAGAGTCCAAAGTTTTCAACCAGTTACAACGTTATAGCTGGTTCATAGATGTCTCATTTTTTCCCATTTGACCTTGTGTAGACATAAAAAAAGCTGAAGTGGCGTTAGTTTTGCGGTACGTCTCGGCTTAAGCTAACTTTTCAGGTGAAGACAAGTCGTGTTATAGTTTTTGTTCAGTTTAAGTTGATATCCGTCCGCAGGTGATGTTCAACTCATAAAACTGAACAACTTTCGACTGAAACGAATTTCTGAATATGAAGATTCAGAATTTAGTTCCGAAGTCACCACTGTGGCGCTGACAGTCAAGGAAAGCAAATAAGTACGTGGTACTCTCGTAGGTGGCCATAATAATAATGATTTTTCCTTATACAAGTTGTAAAAAAATTTGCTACAAACACTTTAAGAGGTGAACCAGCCTATGAAACTGAACAACTTTCCCCAAGAAACATAGGTCGAAATATGAGAAAATTTTGTGGACCTCCCATACAAAATTACCGACCGACAAAGTCAATTTGTATGGAAGGTCCAATTTTTTTTTTATATATTTCGACCTACGTTTCTTGGGGAAAGTTGTTCAGTTTCAGGAGTTGATTCACCCCTTAAAATATTTGCAGCTAATATTTTTACACCTTATATTTCAGCATTTTTTACATCGTGTCTTTTCAGCTGATTCCTTAAAATCTTATTCGAGCTAAGGATATTGCGAGAATCGAGTACAGTGAATATAAACTGACCCCAGGTCTTACCCTTGTCAAAGTGTCTGCGGCGGCGTTGAGTCAGCTCGGAGAGAGATGAAATGAATTATATGTCAAACTTGACGTGACCTCGTGACGAATATCTACAGGCTAGAAGAAAATTTTTATTTCTATTTTATTATTTTGGTTTTTTTATTGAATTTTTCAGTTCTTTTAGTGCATTTACATGCTTAATACTTTTTACTTCATCATCATCATCATCACTTTTGTGTTTTTTATATTATTGATGCTATATTCATGTTTTTATCTTATATTATTATTTTAATTGTTATTTTACTTTCACAATCAAGGGTGGTGAATATGAAACGAATTGACCCCGGGACCAACCCTTGTCAAACTGTCTGCGGTGTAGAGCAGTTCGGGGCGAGATGAAATGAATTATATACGTCTAACTTGACATGACCTTCGAAGTGGTGAAGGGTATGTTCGTTTCATAAGAAGAGCTTTAGATTGTATGAAGAGGAGTCCTGCTGCAGCCTTTCGCTAATTTAAGAAAGAAAAGCTAATAATATTTATTTATTTAAAACTTACAGGTATTACAATTTAAAACTATTAACATTCTCACCAAACTGCGAAATACGTATAATAACTGGTACGCTTAAGCCTACTCCTTTAAATCAACTATATTCTCTTGCTGGAATAGCGCCACCAAGCGTTCGCCGAGATGTTGCTTGATCTATCGAACGGAACAAGCAGGTTGAGGATAAGAGACATCCCCTCTTTGGCCATAATCCACCTCCACCCCGGCTAAAGAGCCGACGTAGTTTCATGCGTTTCTGTCAGCCTCTCCGAGACACAATGGCATCTAGTGCTCGTAAGGAGCGGTGGTCAGCTATGTACCCTCCCACAGATACACAAATTCCCCCAGATGAACATCTCCCCCCAGGATGCCAGCTGCCCTGGGGGATATGGAAATCCCTAAATAGACTCCGCGCAGGCTTCGGCAGGAGTGGGGAAAACAGGAAAAAATGGGGATTTTCAAATGACGACAAATGTGTCTGTGGGGATACGCAAACGATGTCTCACCTGCTTGTCTGCCCAAACCTCCCCGTTAACTGCACACAGGAGGACCTCAATGCGGCCAGTCCAGCAGCAGTAGCTGTAGCCAAGCACTGGCAATCACTAATTTAATATTTTTGTACACAACTATAGCGTTGGGAAACGTACATTGACACGAGAAGAAGAAGAACTGCGAAAGCAGTTTGTTGGCAAGATAGCACTCTTTGCTTACTAAACATTGTAATACCTATATATTACTATAACTAAGATAATATCTATGCATGCGAAGCTTATAAGCTATTGACTACCTACTGGCCTATGATGCGTTCCATAGAAAGACTTATCTCGCGCGCGATATATATACTCGTAGATGCTGTGTGATGCCGGCATAGAATAATAACATTTCCCCTATTTTTCCCGCGGGGGTTGAAAGAGGCAACTAAGGGACTCGAGGGTTTCATGTGTATTACCACGTATTAGGCGACAGGCTAACAAATTGTCACTACAGTGATACACGAATCATCTGAAGGGTGTATGTACTTGTGGATAGAGGTGTACTGCTCCTTCTTCTTTTCTTGTGGGACATTAAGTCGTATAAAAACCCAATGAAATCCTGGTGTCAGAATTTTAAACCGCCTACTACGGGGACGACCGCCATCTTAAAAAAAGTGGACTTTTTGATGAACATGACAAGGATAGTTCGAATTCTTCATCATCATCGTTTACTGTTCTAAAACAGTTACACATAATATACATAAAACACGTCCCTTTCCCGTTGGGGTAGGCAGAGACTATTTCCTTCCACTTGCTACGACCCTGGCATATTTCTTTCGCTTCTTCTACATTCATCAGTCTTTTCATGCACGCTCGTCGGTGTAGGGGTTTAGTTACACTGTGTGCAAATTTATGTATAAGGTAAAAAATATTAGCTGCAAATATTTTAAGGGGTGAATCAGCCCATGAAACTGAACAACTTTTCCCAAGAAATATAGGTCGAAATATGAGAAATTTTTTTTTGACCTCCCATACAAATTGACTTGGTTGGTCGGTAGATTTGTATGGGGCCAAAATTTTTTGCCATATTTCGACCTATGTTTCTTTGGGAAAGTTGTTCAGTTTTATGGGCTGATTCACCCTTTAAGAACTTGCAGCCAATATTTTTACAGCCTGTATGGGCTATATTTACCAGGGTAAAATAACATCCTGCGGGAAAACGGTAACCAGCGGGTGAAGCCGCGGGACGGGCTAGTTTGATACAATTTAAACCAAAAGGGGTTGAAATTAAAAGATTAATTATTCTATAAACTTCATTAAATATTAACGTTTTGAATAATACATTCGCCTCCACAACACGTGTCAACACTTCAGCTGCCAATCTGGGAGAAGTGTTGACATGGGTCTAGCGGTCTGGCTTTAGAAACATTATACTATTTATTTATATATATATACCCATTAGATTCACTCACAGAGCAGAAAAGTCACGCGCGCCGGTACTAGATAATAGACGCTCTTACTACAACAACTTCTTCTTTTCGTGTAATATATTAAGTTCTCCAACGACCCGGTGAACACTAGTGTCAGAATTATTCAACCGCCTCCTATAAGAAGCAGGCTTCTGACATGGTTGTGTAACGACCGCCGCCTAAATGATCATAGACAGCAACCGGGACCAACTTAACATGCCATCCGAAACACGGAACCGTCTCACTTACGGACAATCGGGTGGTTCAGCCCGTAATGTCCTAACCAGTCTGTGGCGCGTGTGACATCACTGCTCTGTGGATTCATAGGTTCTATTTCAATTAGTTAACCTTAGGTATTGACATTTAAACTTGTCTGTCACACCTTTCACAGGTCAAGACCCCAGGGCTAAAGAATATATTTTGGTATATTACTAAAATATTCAGCGTTTAAGGGACAGTGTAACAAAAACTTTGCAGGTGTGCTCAGACCATGAAACTAAACAACTTTTTCTATGGAGGCTATGTTGGGAAAATATATTTTTTTTCGAGTTCCCATACCTGGGTGAAAATTTGAAAACGGTTCTTCAGGTCCCTTTCCTGGCAAATTTGAAATTTTAGTTTTATGGTTATTTTATCATTGCATAATAATAAAGGCCTATTGAAAAGGTTATTTACGAAAAGACACTTAAATCGAACCACAGGTTTCGTCAAAATTCAATATCGAAATTTGAGGTGCCAGTCAACGGGACATTTTGCGCCAGTCAAGGGACAAAGTAATTATTTTAACAAAATATATGAATAAAAGCTGTTCATCTTTTGCTTTTAACTAAGTAGAATAAAAGTAAAAGTTGCCGCAGCCTACCAGACTGACGCCCTGAAGCCTCAGTCTGGTTAAGACACGACGCACCTAGTCACAGACAATTTGCTCGTGCTTGAAACACGACACAGCCAGCCCGACATACGAAATCAAACAGCCACCGTGTTCAACAATCACAGTTGACAGGCGTATGTGATCTGTCGACCTCCGGAAGAAGACTGTTCGTAAACAGCCGAAACGTAGAGGCCCAATTCTCCACCAAAACAATAGTAACGTAAGTCGTTTAAACTTAGGCCATAATGAAACAGCTAGCATGAGACAAGAAGAAACCACCGCAAACATTATGACCTGAGAATTAACTGTGTTGAGCCACTTAAGACATTTTGCGAATTGTACATATTGCTACTGTACAGACGAAGATAACCTTAAAGACGACGTAATCAGCCTGAAACATGCATGACTCAGATAGCCTTAGACACCACTAGGCAAGCAACCTGACACACGACTCTGTATACATGATACACGACGCAATCAGCTTAAGAGACATTGCAATCAGACTGAGACATAACGTAACTAACCTGAGACACGACGCAGTCACCTTAGAGACGACGTAATCAGCCTGAGACACGATGTACTCAGCTAAAAAGACTACGACATACATAACGCAGTAATCCTGAGATACAACGCAGTCTGCTTAAGAGACGTCAAAATCAGCCTGACATAGCGCAGCCACCCTGAGATACAACGCAGTTACTTAAGAGACTTCGCATTATGACCCTGAGTGAGATACAACGCAGCCAACCTGAGATGCAACGCAGTAAGCTGAAGAGACGTCGCAATCATTCTGAGACATGACGCAGCCACCCTTATATACATCGCAGTCAGCTTAAGAGACGTCGCAGTCAGTTCAAGAGACGTCGAAATCATTCTAAACGAGACATAACGCAGCCGTTCTGATATACAACGCAGTAGCTTAAGAGACGTCGCAATCAGTCTGAGACATTACGCAACCACCCAGAGATTCTACGCAGTCAGCTTAAGATCGTCGCAATTAACCTGAAACCTAACGCAGGGATTCTGCGATACAACGCATTCAGCTTAAGATACGTCGCAATGTGCCTGAGTGAGACGTATTGCAGCCAACCTGAGATACAACGCACTCAGCTTAAGAGACATCGCAGTCAGCCTAAGATAAAACGCAACCACCCTGAAATACACCGCAGTCAGCTTAAGATACGTCGAAATTAACCTGAGACTTAACGCAGCCTCCCTTAGATACAACGCAGCCACACCTAGAGACATAAAGCAAGTGTTTTTAAACTATGTTATCTGCACGAAAAACAATGCTGTTCACCTCCTGGAAACCCTTAATCTAACTTACAGTACCCATGGGGAGACATGGGGTGGTGCTATTCTACTCTGCAGGTACACCTTTACACAAAAAAAATGCAAAAACAATCATTAAAATAACATTAGTCACTTGACTGGCATAAAATGTCCCTTGACTGGGAAAAATGCCAGTCAAATGAAGCCAGTCAAGGGACAATTTTCTATGTTTTTAGTGATTTATTGGTAAATGCTTGAATGTAATCAAAATTTGTAAACGAATCTTAAATCTCGCTTTATTATGCGACATTATTTGTTTAGAACAAATCCTCTGTATTAACTCTTTCACGAAGAAAACATGCACAGGAAAGGGACCTGGCGCGGGTGCAAAAATAGGACTAAAAAATTAAACAACTCTTATTTCATTCTAGAAGTGCCAAGGAGTTATATGCTCCCTCTCCAGGGATGAAGAAGCAATCCTGGCAGAAGGCAGAAACAAGACTCAGCTCATAGTTGTATTAGTTTCAGCGATTCAGTCATTTTAGACCACACATTCAGAAAACACAAAAACGTGTGACCGACACAAACTGCATTTTTTATCGGTGTGCTCAGTAAAATATTGTCAATATTATAGTTTACTATAAATCTACATGATACAAAGATTATTTTGATGGGTGAAAAGTTCTATCATGTCCAGTTAGATAAAGTTTTACATATGTTTGAATTTCGCAACAGCTGAGTGTGACACGCGAAGAACGCGTATTTTGCCCCCGATTTTAGGTTTCAGATTAAGTTTTAGTTAAACATATTTCATAATTTGTGGATAGAGTTTTAGTTTCTGAATAGTCAATTTAACATTATTTCGTGTGAAAGTTAGTAAAAACCTGTAAGTGTTATACTTTTGAAGAAATTAACGTGTGACCGTAATTTTTACCCTCTCCAAGAATCACCCACCTACAAAGTCATTCAGCTGATCAGCTGGACAACTTTATATATATTCTTTATTGCATAAATAGGTAGTATAGAAAATTAATATAGAAAATTTTGTCGCAAGGGCGAGCTTATCTCTTATTGAGAGGCCTCTACCAGCCAACCCATGTGCTGTGAGAGAATTTCAAATTTTGGGGCAATTAGACAATAAAAGAAATTACATGAAAACTTAATAAATAACTAATGCTAAAAAATTATATAACATACATAAATAAATTTACCTACTTAATTCACATATACATATAAAATACCAATACTTAAATACATATCATACAAATACATAAACATATCACGGCTGTTGGGAAATAAAGTGCCCTTTTACATAATTTTTGAATATACAAATGGAGGGACTTTGCTGTATAAACAAACTTTCAACTGAAACAAATTTCGAAATATGAATAGCTTTGGGGCTTCCGTACAAAATGTACTTACTAGTTACTGAGCTGAAATTAGCTGTGGACTGGTTGTTGCTACAACCAAAAAAAAAATAAAAAAATAATAATAATAATTATTAAAAATATAATAATAATATTAAAAAAAAATTAAAAAAATATATAATAAAAAATAATAAAATATATATATTATTTATATAAAAAAAAAAATATTTTAATTTTTTTTTAACTTTTTATTTTTTTAATAATATTTTTTTTTCTGGTTTTGGTAACGCTCATTGAAAATCGCCATTACGGCGCTGGCAGTCAAGGAAAGCCAATACGAATCAGCTTAGCTGATTAACTGATCAGCTGAGTGACTTTGTAGGTACGGTAACTCAAAAAAATGTTTTCGTTTCGCAACATAGCCACCATAGAAAAGTTATTCAGTTTCATGGTAATTTTCTTTTCTTTACACCGTCCGTTACACCCTGTATAGGGTAAAACACAATAAAGTTCTTAACTATATATTTTGTAACGATCATCTCCTATCCTTGTCTAAGCCTATTCAACTGAAAGTGACTGACGTGTTCGTTTTTAGTTTGAGGCACTACACGGTAATATGGAATCGAGACTATTGTATTATTCCGTCACAAAACTGTGAAGAGTACAAAACCGTTTAAAAAAAGAATACAGAATTCAAATGTAACGTATTCCAGTTTTCCCGCTTTCATTCGGAATGAGTTTTTAATTGTTTGAAATTCGAATGCAGCTTCTTTTTGTTGACCGTTTTAAATTCTTCGAGCGATGAGCAGAATGCTTCGACTTTGAAACTCTTTTGTAACTTGATACTATCCTCATAATGCGAAAGTTCCATACATACATACATACATATATCACGCCTTTATCCCTTGCGGGGTAGGCAGAGCGTTAACAGCCGTAAGAATACGGTCGCTATCGCCACGTCTGACATTTTTGAGTATTGTTTTCTAAGGTTGTTTCGGAAAACATGTGTATCACTATAGTGACAGGTTATTGTAATACACCAATACTCTCGAGGTCTTGAGTCATTAAGTCGCCTCCTACGACACCCGCGGGAAGGACGTGAGGTGATGCTATTATAAGCCAGCATCACACGGCAGAAAGTTCCATATTTTTTTAAATTCCTTATCCGCTACCGCTTTCACTTAAAATAATGTTGTAAATTCCTTTTCCGCTTCCGCATTCTCACAGATTACAAAAATGTCTATCCTCATAGTTTATGCTGAACAGAGTAAATAAAATTAATCTTTTTCATGCTCTCTTTTGGTCTCTTTTGACCGCTTCCTCATCCGCTTCCTCTTCCTCATAACAACTACCTCATCAAACCTCTCTCTCTCTTTTTTCGTCTGGGACACCGAGTCGTCCAACGACCCGATGAACCCTAGTGTCAGAATTTTTCAACCGCCTTCTACAAGTAGCAGTCTTCTGACATGGTTGTGTAACGACCGCAGTCTAAGCAACCTGTATAATCTTCTGCGCCGACGCAGAAGGTTCCGGGTTCGATTCTCGGTGGGTCATTCACAAAGTCGATGTTTATCACTTTGTGAATTTGTTCCCAGTCTGGTTAGGACATTGCGGGTTGAACCACCAGATTGTCCGTAAGAAAGATGGTTCCTTGTTCTGGAAGGCTCGTTCGTAGGTCGCGGTTGCTGTCTATGATTAGGTACCTACTTAGTAGACGGCGGTCGATACACAACCACGTCAGAAGCCTGCTAGTAGTGGAAATCGGTTGAAAAATTCTGACACTACGGTCAGTTGCGTCGTTGGACGACTCGGTATCCCACACTAAAAGAGAGAGAGGCTATAGAAGAAAATTAATAAATTAAAAATGCTAAAATATATCTAAATAATCAGACATTTTGATAATACAACGACATTTCCTATTTCCGCTATCTCGCCTATAACCTTCGATACTATAGTTTCAAATAGGGATGTAAAAATTATCGACTATTAAAATAAATAATCGGTTTCTTTAATTCTCAAGTAAGCAGGTACCATGGTTCGATTTTTTTGCATCAAACATTTTTTGCAGGCCTTATTTATCCATCATAACATCATTTAGACACCTTATTTTAAGAACACAATATCTATTGATTACAATAATAAACTTTGTGTTTTTTGGTGGTATTATGATTTTTTGACATTTTATTGCGTAGAATCAAGTACAAATGCTTGAAAATACCCTATACTTCGAAATAAATCGTTTATTTTCAATATGTTATTCTTGATTGTAAATAACCGATTGTTTTTCTGCTTCTACTTGTCTTGTATTTGTTTTTCTGTACAATTTATTGTTAAACCTATAACGGGCAGAACATGTAATTTTTTTTCATTCGTTTTGAAATCTATTGAGGGTATTTAAAGTTCAATTTTAGGTGGTAACTTTCATTATAAAGGATTCTTCCTTATAAAGGATTATATAAATAATCGATTGTCTATTAAAAATTGATTTATCATAACAAAAGTCACATACCTAGTCTCGAAACAAAGTCACAAACCCTCTTCGCCGTACACAAGAGACATCTAATGAAGCTTAGCTGATTATCCGCCATTACTAAATCAATAGTCTGTAAACAGATATAATATGCAAATTGACAGTGTCATTATGTGCTCCCTTAGACTGCGTAAGATAAGGGCCAAAGAGAAGGGTATACAAGGTGTAACTTTAAATTCGCAAAACCTCAGACACCCTCAATCAGCCCATGAAACTGAACATTTTCCCCAAGAAATATAGTTCGAAATATGAAAAAAAAAATTTGGCCCATACAAAATTACCAACCGACCAAGTCAATTTATATGGGAGGTCCCAAAAGTTTTTTCATTAATCGACATTATGTTTCTTGGAGAAGTTGGCCAGTTTCATGGGCTGATTTGTTCCTTAAAGTATTTACAGCTAATATTTTTACACCTTGTATAGCTCATTTGCTAAGATAGCGTAGCGACCAGCGTAACCTGACCTCAGTGCTATACACGCACGTACGGGCGCGCACTGACAGTTACGCTGGTCGTGACACTATGTAAGCGAATGAAGTATATACCTACTTTAGGACGGTATGGATTCTACTACATATATTAATACCTACATGGATGACGCCTTTATTATTTACAGGGTAAGCAGAGCTTCAACGGCGACAAATGCCACGTCTGCTAAAAATCTGTGCTATTTCATATGGTACACCGAGTCGTCCAACGTCGTCGTCCCAATGGACCCTAGTGTCAGGCTTTGTGGGGATCGAACACAGGACCATCGGCGAAACAGGGTGTAATAACCACTACGCCATCGGGTGAGTCAATAGTCAATGTTGTAAGTACCTCAACGTTGTAGTAAGGTCTTTTTGGTGTACGAATAAAAAGGCCCATCGTAGAACCTAATTATTATTATGGGTGTAAGGAATTCAACAGAAAAACTGTAGCTTTGATTTTGATCAAGCCATCATCATTCTCCTTGCCTTATCCCGTTCTCGGTCGGGGTCTGCTACCTAGCCTAGGGGATTTGACGTGGAACCAAGTTTTTACACAGAGCGACTGCCATCTGACCTCTGCAACCCGAAGGCTAACCTGGTCTGAATCCTAGGTTAAGTCACATTCAAATATCATCTGAATTCAAATGTGTTTGATTTTGATCAAGTCCACCCTGGATATTTTAAAAAGCGGGATTTATCCAGGGAATGGGCAGCAGCGCTCCCTTTGAATAAAAATTTGCGTACTCCGCTCGCCAATCCACCTGCCAAGCATGATGAGTATGGATTGTCCTTGGAATCGGTTTTTCATAACGATATATAGAACTTGAACGAAATATTTTGTTATACACACACACACACACACACACACACACACACTCTCACACAAATTACGCCTTTATCCCTTACGGGGTAGGCAGAGCGTTAACGATCGTAAAATTACGGTCGTTATCGCCTTGTCTTACAAGTATTGAGGGCCGCTTCAGATGATATTTTGTTATAATTCTAACACATTTCTTTTCTTAGCCATAAGGCCGAACTATTATGATCGTTATGGACTAAAATTTTTGTATTTTTTGTATTAAGTGATTTTGTATGTATTTGTAGGGACCATTTTTGTACCAGCAGTACCCTTAAGTGTACAATTAGAACTTTTTGTCCCTATTGTACACTTCATGGTACCGCTCAAGTGTACAACTGGTACTGCGGGAATTTTTCGATATCGACTTATCTTGACCTTTCGATATACCTTATCGATATTTTTGGGCCTCGATACAACGTCCCCTCACTAGTTCAATGCTCCATATCATTAGGAATAATATCGTATTCCCCATAGGCAAATCTATGGTGGAATCTTCGTGAGATTATCCGGATTATTATATTAGTTAGGTTGGCAAAGGACTTAGTATTTGGGTCGTTGGGTATATTGGAGCTACATTGGAGCTAATAAATCTATATTAAGCTTTGCTGAGTACATATAATAGGTAGTTATATATAAGGTGTAATAATATTAGCTGCAAATATTTTAATGGGTGAATAAGTCCATGAAACTGAACAACTAATCGTACACTTAATGGTACTGCTCAAGTGTACACACTGGTCCTACGGGCTTTCCCCAAGGAACATTATGTCAAAATATGAAAAAAAATATTTGGACCTCCTATACAGTTGACTCGCTCGGCTGCTATATTTTGTATGGGAGGTTCAAAAATTTCTTTCATATTTCGACCTATGTTTCTTCGGGAAAGTTGTTCAGTTTTATGGACTGGTTCACCCCTTAAAATATTTGCAGCTAATATTTTTACACCTTATATATCACGCCTTCATCCCTTGCGGGGTAGGCAGAGAGGTAACAGCTGTAAGAGTACGGTCGCTATCGCCACGTCTGACATTTTTTGAGGATTGTTTTTAAATATTATTTCAGAATGTGTATCAACTATAGTGACAAGCTGTCAGCCTGTCGCCTAAAAATTGTAATACACCAATAATCGCTCGACCGGCCGTGTTTAGGAGCAAACGTAGTTACTTGTAGCTCCGCAAATATTTATTCTAAAAAGTGATTTAATTTGGACGTTAAGAATTAAAATTTACATAAGCAGACAGTGCAGTTTATATTCTGGACAACAGTGAAATCCGTTTGCAGTTTGGACTAAGGATTAGTGAGTTATTAGCAAAAATATTCGATATTACAATTTGACCACTAAATTGACCCTGACCTACGCAACATCGACACTTAGTCGGCGCACAGTTACCGGCTCCTGTGTACTTAGCTGCCGGCGGAACTACCCGAGTGCGCGCGAGGCGCTACGATACGACTACCACTGAGACGGGACAGCTACGACACCTACCTACACATAACAGGCACGTACCTACAGCGCGGTGAGTTGGAGGCAGGCGTCCACCACGATACAAAACGATAGCTGAACGATAAATTGCGGGTATCGCCCAAGGAGGTACATACGCAAGTGCGGACTACCGGGCGGGCAGATTCTACCATAATCTACCACTATGCCTACAGATAATATAGCGGGTTGCGGGGCATGCACTCAAGTGGTAAATCCAAATGAACAAAAGCTCTGTTCAGAGTGTAAACAGGGCTATCACTACCAGTGTTTAGAAATAACACCAGAAAATTTTAAAAGGGAATCGAAAACTTACAAAAGTTCATGGAAATGCCCGCAATGCAAACCCAAAGAAAAACGTCGTGAAAGAAACTCCGAAGTTCACGAGGAGAGCACCGGGACTCCTATACAGGCTGCTGGCTCCTCGTATAAGAAAGAAGAAACTCTTGATAGAAAAGATATGGAGACCCTCATGAACGACCTTAAATCGTATATAGATAAACGCCTTCTCGTAGTTAAAAAGGATTTGGTTGCAGAAATGGAGAAGTCATTCGGCGATCACATTAAACCAATCCAATTGAATGTCGCTCGCATTGAGGAGTCCATAAAAGTTGTAGAAAAACAGTATGACCAGATAAGCACCGCAGTCAGTAAATTCGAACAAGAGATAAAGAACATAAACCAACAACAAGAAAAACTTCAACAAGAAAATTCTGCACTCAAGAACCAGCTATCACTTCTAGAGGCTAAACTGGAGGGGATAGAAGACAGGTCAAGATCGTGTAACGTGGAAATCAGAGGGCTGCCTGAGACAGAGGGGGAGGATTTGCGCAGCATTCTTGGGAGGCTGTTTTCGTTCTTTCATCTGAAAATCGAAGATCAAGACATCTATACACTCTTTCGCTCAGGGAAGAAAACGACTCCTGATCAGACACGGTCTATTGTTGTAATTTTCAAGAACATCTTTCCCAAGAACGATCTTCTACGAGCGGCAAGAGAATACAACAAAAATTGTAAAGGTAAAGAAACTCGTTTGAAAACTGATCATCTCGCCCTTGGTTTAAAATCGCAGCCTTTGTATATATCCGAACATCTAAGCCCAAAGCTCAAAAACTTATTGTGGAAAACAAAAGCAGCAAAAATCAAACTTAACTATTTCAGCTGCTGGTGCTACAACAAAAATGTCTATCTAAAAAAAGATCGTCAATCGGACCCCCTGATTATTAAATGCGAAAACGATTTGGCTTGCCTCAAATGACTATTATCGTCTATACAAAAAATTGCATGCATTTTATATTTTAATAATATAACCCTTTACTGTAATTATTTACTATTCATATTTACTCTACTAAGCTACCCAATAATATTAAAAACCTATAAGTATTTATTTCATATGGCTCTATTTGAATTAAAAATCTTCTACATATACTCAAAAAAATTCCACTACTCCGTAACTATTAGCGTAATCAACTTCTATTTCACGATGACATATTACAACTTATTTTTTTTCAATGGACTCGATTAAACAATTTTTAAGCGATTTAGATGACTTGCATCATCAGGATAATTGCCTTTCTACAGATGATTTTGAATTATGTCGGCGAAAATTTGAAAATAAAGATACTTCCTTAATCATAATTAGTATCAATATCAGTAGTATACATAAAAACTTTGATTCACTTATGGTTAGTCTTTACAAACTTAATATTAATTTTGATGTGCTTATTCTGACCGAATGTCGAATTAAGTCTCGTAAACCTAATCAGTATATTCCAGGGTTTACATCTGTCTTTACGGAAATAAATCCAATTCAAAATGACGGTGTCACGGTGTTTATTAAACAGGGCATAAGCTTTAACTGCACAGAGTTGGTTGTCTTGGGTGCAAACTGCCTAAAAATAACTTTTTCGGATGATTTAATATTGCTTGCTATGTATAGGTCCCCGTCATGCTATAAAATAGATATATTCTTAGATTCACTTGATAATGCTTTGAAAAACATTGGGCGCAATAACAACATCATCTTAATGGGTGACATGAATATAAATATACTCGAGAATGGTCATCCCCAAGCCGATGAATACCTTGCATTATTAACCTACTACAACCTCAAAGTCGGGATTGACAAAATAACGCACATTAAATCCTGTATTGACCATTGCATGATTCGGGCAGGTAGCAGAGATACTACTCAAGCAGTTCTTACCACTGATATTACGGATCACTACTTGACTATATGTAGTATTGAGCGAACGCAGAGACCTGTACGTAATACGATACATCGTGAAGTACCGTGCATTATTTTTGAACAATTGAAAGACGATATTAGTAAGGAATCCTGGACAGAAATATACAATCAGACACATGTTGACACAGCCCTTAATAATTTTCATGATTTAATTAATAAGCATGTACGAAATAACACAACCATTAAAACAATACCACATAGAAAAATTAAACTTAAACCATGGATAACAGGAAAGCTAGTCGAATTCATTCAAAAGCGCAATAAATTATTTAAACTATGTAAAAAATATCCTGATGATGCACAACTAAAAGGCAATTATATAAGTTATCGCAGATTCTGTAATTTACGCATTAAAAAAGCTAAAGAAAAATACTATAAACTAAAAATAGAAGAATGTGCAGGAAACCCTAAAAAAATTTGGAATGTTATGGATGAGGTAACCAATAGAAAATGTAAAAACAAATCCATAGAGGAAATTATATACAATGGAAAAACTCTTAAATTATCTGAGAACCCTACAAATATAGCAAATGCTTTCAACCAATATTTTCAATCTGTTGGTTCTGATCTCGCAAAATGTCATTTAACTAATTTAAATGTAACTGAGGATCACCTATGTAATAATGTTGAACTGAGGGACGCTGACAGGTCATTCTTTCTACGCCCAACTACGGCTAGGGAAGTGGGTTCTCTAATTACAAAATTAAAGAATACCAATTCTTGTGGCAACGACGGAATCACATCGAAAGTATTTAAAGTAATTAAACACCATATTTCGTGCCCCCTGGCCTTTATCATTAACTTAAGTTTTAAAAGCGGGGTCTTCCCGTCTCTGTTGAAAACTGCAACCATAATACCTATCTTTAAAAAGGGAAAGAAAAATTGTGTTTCCAATTACCGACCTATATCTCTTCTTCCAACAACATCTAAAATAATTGAAAAAGTTGTCAAAAGTCGACTTAATAATTTTGCCGAAAAGTTTCTTTATAAACACCAGTATGGATTTAGAAGTGGGCTGAGTACCAGCGATGCTATAACGGAATTGACTAGAGTCGTGACCTTGAACCACGAGCATAAGAAGAAGTCAATTGCTGTATTTATCGATCTAGCTAAAGCATTCGATACTATATCCCACAAAATTTTATTGAAGAAGTTATCACTGCTGGGTATTAAGTGCAATGCATTTGACTGGTTCAAATCGTACCTTCAAGGGCGGTGTCACGTAACTCGTGTCGGAGAAGTAAATAGTAATGATAATTCTGGCAGTATTGAATTTGGTGTCCCGCAGGGCAGTGTCCTGGGGCCCTTATTATTTACTATATACTTAAATGACTTCTGCTCAATGCAACCGGATTGTCATGCTATTTGTTTCGCTGATGATACAGTTATGTTATTTACCGATTCTTCTTGGGAAAGGGTGACCGAAAAAGCAGTTGTTGGGCTAGCCTGCGCTAAAAAATGGTACGACTCTAACTTGCTGACGCTTAATAAGGACAAGACTGTGTTTATGTGCTTCGCTCCTACTCAGGCAGGATTACCACACACTAAACCCATTATCAAAATTCATTGCTGCACAACACAACTCTGTGCTTGTGCTGAACTTGATCAGGTTACCAGCGTCACATATCTCGGAATCATAGTGGATGAGCATCTGCAATGGGGTAAACACATAAATAAGTTGGCTACAAGGGTTCGTAATATAGGATATATGTATTGCGAGCTGAGAAATATAATAACTAAACATTTAATGTTCACCTTGTACTACGCTCTTACTCAGTCATTGCTTCTGTATGGTATTTTGGCGTGGGGTTTGTGTGGTTCTAGTATCATAAAAAAATTAGAAATTGCTCAAAAATCAAATCTAAAGATCATGATGCGAAAACCATGCAGGTTTCCGTCTGATCAATTGTTTGAGTTATGCAAGGTTCTAACACCTCGTAAGGCATTTTTATGGCAGACTATGATTTACATGTCTCGGCATCTAAACCTTTTCCCCCTGAGTACGAACACCCGTTGTACCAGAGAAACTACGTTACGGAAATATGTCATTCCATTCAGATCCTCCAGTTTTAGCAGTAACCACTGCAGTATAATAGCAACTAGGTTATATAATCACCTTCCCAGAGAAATTTGTTCTCTGATTGACACCCCCAAAATCAGAAACCAACTTAAAAAAAGACTAAAAACTTATTTCTTCGGTTTGGACTGCAGCACGTTTGATATACTATGGAGCAAAGTCAATATATCTAGAGTAAACTAACAATTTTTAAATATTTTTACAACTTTTACAGTAATTTAGTTAATGTTTATATATTTTTTATGAATTCGTGATATTTATTTATTTTGTGTACTTTTAATTGCATGGTGTTTATACATATATTATATATACGTCTTAATCAATTACTTTGTATTTTACTATTATATACCATAAACTGCATGCTTAGTTTTAGTTATCTCTTATTATATTTCGATTTATACCTTTACGTGCCGGATTTTTTAGATCAATCGTGCAGAAGTAGCTAATCCTAGCACGGGCCTCGGTCTATTTGGGTTGCTACTGTCATAATACTAAATAAGTCAAACGAGTCTCTCTGCCTAAAATCTTAACCAATGTACTTAGCCATAAAAGAAGTCTAATAAACAATTACAATTACAATTACAATTACTCTCGAGTCCCTTAGTCGCCTCATACGACACCCGTGGGAAGGATGTGTGCTGATGCTATTCTAAGCTGGCATCACACAGTTATTTGTAGTAGTATTCAGTAGTTAAAGAACTTAGTTGAGACAAACAGACGCATTGCGGATTTAAACTCGGCAACGGTCATTACAGACAGTCAGACCTACAGCCAAACTATTCGCAACTAAATTAACTTTGTTTGCTTAAACTTGTAGTCGGAGTTTGAGGGTCTAGTATTTACCCGAGAAGCTAAGAAGAAGGGTTGTGTTTTTGAGAGTATTCGAGTTAATTCTTTTTAACTATGGGACTATGGGATTCGAGGCTTTCATGTGTGTTACAATTTTAGGCGACAGGCTGACAACCTGTCACTCCAGTGATACATGAATCATCTAAAAAGGCCCTCAATACTTGTCAGACGTGGCGATGAAGACCGTTATTTTACGATCGTTAACGCTCTGCCTACCCCGTCAGGGACAAAGGCGTGATTTATGTATGTATGCATGTTCTTTTTAACTGGTTACATCCTAAGGCGGAACGCACACTTGACGCAGGACGGAGCGCTAAAACATCGCAGCGGTCTGTCAAATCCATACTCTACTCGGTCTAAATTTCAGATTGGCCTAAATGGCCAAACTTGTGTAAAAGTAAGAAAACGACCGATGTGGCGCAGCGGTAGTGCGACTGCCTTTGACGCAGAAGGTTCCGGGTTCGATTCTCGGTGGGTCACTCACAATGTTGATATTTATCACTTACTGCACGTTATATGAAACTGACAGTTGTCATTTTGTTATGTGGTTGTCAAGTTATTATAAAATTCTTTCTGTGAATATCTTTGTGTGCTGTATGTACGTGTTTATCTCCCCTCTCGCAAAAACTGACAGAATTTGATTGGTTATTGGACTGACCACCTCCTGGAGAATGCTCTAAGATTATCGCGGTTTTTTGGAAAAGTTAAAATGGAAATAAAGTCACAAATGTACGAAAATTAGTTTTATCTTTATTGAACTTGTACTTATATCATTATACTAATTACATTTGGTCTTGTTTCTACATTACCATCTGATGTCTCTAACTAAAAATAGTACTGACACTTTCAGACTTCAATTAAAAATCAATTGGATCTCTTTCTTTTGCACACAAATTTTTGAGACTTGTCAAAACCTGTAGTCTAAATTCTAATTTATTTTCCGGAGACAGCCTTTTCACTGATGGCATTACAGAATTAAAAAATGCTCTATCTTCGTCCGATTCTTTCTCTAGCATTTTTTTGATAATCGTCAGCAAATTTTCGTTCTCAGCAACCGATGCACTCTGTCCGTCCCAATCGTTTGAATTAGCATCTTTAAATATTTTCGATGGAGTAACATCAGTGTCATCTATGAAAACTTCTTTTGTGCGTTTTTTATTTCTATTATCTTCATCATCTTCAGTTGTTTTATCATCATCATCTTCATCATCATCAAATTCATATTTCATTTCTGAATAGAATGAATCGTCGTCATCAGTTTTGGCGTTAAGAGACACATCTGCCAATAAAGGGTCCAAGAAGGTCAAATATTGTGCATAAACGTAGGGTGTGCGTGCCTCCCTGGCAGCATCAGCATCGCATTGCACGCACATTATCTAGCATGCATGTTGATAGCTGCCCTTAGGTATCAGTATGTAAGATACTGTATTTTTGGATAAGATATTTTATAGATATTAATGATAATTTAGTTGTAGTCGTAGCACGTAGGGTTTAGTATATAAGCTTATGTTAAATCTGAATAAAGTAGACTTAAACCACCTTTTGTCTCATTTCTTGTCTGCAACAGTTGGTGACCCCGACGTGATCCTTCTGATAAAGCTCCTCAGTAGAGTTGAGCCGCGCGTCTTGTTTTCCCGTACAAGTTCCGGTTAACTAGCAGCAGACATGACTCCGACTCCGTCCAAAAATGGAGCCCGGTCCTCAACGCCAACGCTGGTACTGGTCCCGACCTCGAGATCGCATCCGGCGTGTCCGTGATGTCAAGGATACCAGAATTTTGGAGGGATCAGCCGAGGCTATGGTTCGCCCAGTTTGAAGCCATAGTTGCACCGCAAAAACAGGGCGATGACTATAAGTTCAATATGGTCATCGCGAAGCTGGGGAAGGAAGAAATCCAACAGATCAGCGACATACTTACGTCACCCCCGGAGTCGGACAAGTTCAAGGCCCTGAAAGAACGTCTTATCGAGTGCTACGAAGAATCGTTCCAGAGACAGTTCGAGAAGCTACTTTTAGAAAGCGACCTCGGAGACCAAAAGCCCTCTCAGCTCTACAGGAAGATGAAGGATTTGGGCCGCGACAAAATTAATGATGACACCATCAAATTAATGTGGCTGAGACATTTACCACCGTCGGTAACCACCGTTTTAGCGGTTGCCGGCGATTTACCTATCGATCAGCTGAGCCAAGTTGCGGACAAGATCGTTGAAAATTCCAAAGTTGTTCACGTATCTGAAATAACTACGCAGAACACGCAGAATCAAAACAATGAATTGCAAAACTGCATAGCAAACCTCACTGCTCAGCTGGCTAAAATGCAATTCGACATTTTTGCACTTCAACATAAACGTGAAAACTATCACCGAGGAAGAAGTATGCAGCGTAGGCGAGATTACCATCGCTCGTTCAGCCGTTCGCGGGCAAGGTCACACAGCCGGGAAGGACGTCGTAATCATGATTTATGTTATTATCATAGCAGATTCGGTACTAAGGCTCACAGATGCGAAAGGCCCTGCAAATGGTCTGAAAAGGGTTCAAGATCATCCTCTCCGGCAGCGGAAAACTGAGTTCAGCGCAGACTACGGCGGACCTCTGTGCTATTCACCCTTCTAGCCGCCTTATCATTACTGACCGAAAAAATTCAATGAAGTTTCTGATTGACACAGGGGCGAATATCAGCGTTATTTGTAAATCACAGAGGCAATCTTTGAAACATGAGACGACCCAATATAAGTTGTACGCGGCGAATGGAACGAAAATTGGTACATACGGAGAAAAAACTTTGACACTAAATATTGGGTTACGTCGAGCTTTCACATGGACTTTTGTCATCGCTGATGTTAAACAAAACATTATTGGAGCCGATTTTTTGGAGTTTCACCGATTGTTAGTTGACCTACATGGTCGTAGGTTGATTGATAAGACTACGCTACTGCGAGCACCTGCGGATATTACGAGAGCAACGCAACCTACAATACTTTCGATAAATTTAGATTCTCCTATAAGGCGTTTGTTGGAAAAATATGAAGAAATAACTCGTCCGTCCTCTCTGAAGTCCACGCCCAAGCATGGAGTTACGCATCATATTGTGACTAAGGGTCCACCTGTTTGCTCTAGAGCGAGGCCACTTCCTCCAGACAAGTACCTGATTGCCAAAAAAGAGTTTCAAAGTATGATGGAATTGGGAATTTGTCGTCCGTCCGATAGTCCATGGGCCAGTCCTTTGCACATGGTTAAAAAGAAGAATGGCGAGTGGAGGCCTTGTGGAGACTATAGAATGCTAAACAACGTAACAATTCCTGATAAATATCCTTTGCCAAGATTGCTTGATTTTACCTACATTTTGGAGGGAAAGAAGATATTCAGTAAAATCGATATAAGAAAAGCCTACCATTGTATCCCAGTGACTGACGTGGAGAAGACTGCAATAATCACGCCATTTGGACTTTTTGAGTTCCCTCGCATGCCCTTCGGTCTACGTAATGCCGGGCAGACTTTTCAAAGGTTTATGGACTCAATCTTCAGGGATTTGGATTTTGTTTTTGTCTTCGTCGACGATTTGTTGATAGCGTCGAACAATGCGACCCAGCACTCAGAGCACTTGGAGACCGTATTTTCCCGGTTTTATGAAAATGGGATCACTATCAATTTGGAGAAGTGCGAGTTCCTCAAGGAAGAGCTAGATTTCTTGGGCTATCATGTATCCAGTGAAGGAATAAGGCCAACGGATGAAAAATTCAGCGCTATCGATTCATATCCCAAGCCTCGGAACATTATGGAATTGCGGCGTTTTCTCGGCATGGTAAATTTCTACAGGAACAATTTGCCGCATGCCGCACAACATCAGGAGGTTCTCAATCGATATTTATGCGGAGCCAAGAAAAAAGATAAATCTCCAATCGAATGGACGCCTGAAGCAGAAGCCGCTTATATGAAATGCAAAGAGAATATGAAGAATGCTGTTACCCTAGCACACCCTCTCCGTAATGCGCATTTATCCCTGTTAACCGACGCCAGTTCGAATTGCGTGGGTGCTGTCCTACAGCAAAAAGTCGGCCAAACATGGGAGCCTTTGGGTTATTTTTCACGCGCACTGAACGAAACTGAACTGAGATATTCCACGTATGACAGAGAATTATTGGGAATATACCTAGCTGTCAAACATTTCCAAAGATTAATAGAGGGAAGAGATTTCACAATTTATACGGATCATAAACCGTTAACGTATGTTTTCACGAAAAAACCTTCTCCAAACGACACTCCTCGTCGTATTCGTCAACTGGACTACATTTCGCAATACAGTACGGACATTCAACACATTAGTGGCGAGGATAACGTCGTTGCCGATGCACTTTCCCGGACAGTGGAGGAAATTTCGTTACCTTCACCCATAGACTACGATGATCTCGCTCAGTGTCAAAAACACGACCAGGAACTAGCACATTTGAAAGCTAACAAAAGGCTTGTGATGAAGCGCCTAACATTATCAGACGGGCAAAGTCAGATTTGGTGTGATACATCGACAGGCAAGGCACGGCCGTATTTACCTCCAAAATTTCGGAAATCGATTTTTGACCACATTCATGGTTTGAGTCATCCTGGAATACGTTCGACACGGAAGCTCATTGCTCAAAAGTTTATTTGGCCAAGTATGAATCGGCAAATCAATGAAGGGTCCCAAGCTTGTATATCCTGTCAGAAGTCCAAAGTTCATCGTCATACTGCGAGCCCACTAGGAACTTTTGTACCTTCTGGACGCTTTCAGCATCTCCACGTTGATCTAGTCGGACCATTACCGTCCTGCCAAGGGAAGCGTTACCTTTTAACAATGATTGACCGAGTGACGTCATGGCCAGAAGCATTTCCTGTCAAAGATATTACGGCCGAAACTGTGGCTAAAATTATTTATTCAGGCTGGATCGCTCGTTTTGGATGTCCTGTGCGGATTACTACGGATCAAGGAAAACAGTTTGAATCCGGAATTTTTAACGCCTTGACAAAGTTATTCAGGATTCAACGCATACGAACAACGGCTTACCACCCTCAGGCTAATGGCATGATCGAGAGATGGCACAGAAGCCTGAAAGCATCGATTATGGCTAGAGGCGCAAGTACCAATTGGGTTTCGGAACTGCCAACAATTTTGCTCGGGTTGCGGAGTTGTTTACGAGTTGACACCAACCACAGTGCGGCGGAAATGGTATACGGAGCTCCAATTTCGGTTCCCGGGGAATTCGTCGCTGAAAAGGGCACAGAGGACACAGCATCGGATGTCGTCAAGGAAATACGTAACAACATCACGAAGCTGGCATCTATACCCAGGAGAGAGAGCAATCGGACGACTATCTTTGTTCATCCAGAAATGTATAAATGTTCCCATGTTTTCGTTCGTTGCGATAGAATGAAAAGATCACTAGTACCTCCATATGATGGTCCATACCCTGTCGTATCTAGAACAGATAAATATTTCACTATCAACATCGACGGCAGAGAAACGAACGTGTCTGTAGACCGTCTTAAGCCGGCGTTCGTTTTACGTGACGATAGTGAATCAGACAAGTCACGAACTTTTGCTGAAGTTGCTAAAACTGGAGGTAGCTATCGCACGAAATCCGGAAGAGTTAGTCGTCCGGTGGTTCGTTTCAACGTTCCTTGACGTCACGATAGCATGTATAAAAACTCAAACATCGTGGTTTCACATCATTCACCACGCTCCAGCGTCCCTTGCGACAGCAGCCATAGAGTGAATTTTCTACCCCGGAGTTTCAAGAAGAAGAATGGGCAACCAATCCACAAAAGAGGACCGAAGCCTCAACCTCAACCAGGTCGGGTCATCATCGACGGCTTCCGAGGCCAGCATCATCAAGGAAGAGATCAAAGACATCATTCATGAGAAGTTTACCACCACCGTGATGCTGGTCGGGATTTTAGTGGCGGCGCTGTTCATTTACATCTTCAATAAGCTGATCGCTTTCAAACGGAAGCTCGTCAACGCTTCGACTCCTGCGGACCCGGCCTGACTTTTTTCCCTAAGGGGGGAGGTATGTGCGTGCCTCCCTGGCAGCATCAGCATCGCATTGCACGCACATTATCTAGCATGCATGTTGATAGCTGCCCTTAGGTATCAGTATGTAAGATACTGTATTTTTGGATAAGATATTTTATAGATATTAATGATAATTTAGTTGTAGTCGTAGCACGTAGGGTTTAGTATATAAGCTTATGTTAAATCTGAATAAAGTAGACTTAAACCACCTTTTGTCTCATTTCTTGTCTGCAACATAGGGTTTTTGGGCTCTCACGGTTTTCCGATATGAATCTCTGATATTGTTCCATTTTTTTATTACTCTTTCCACTGTAAGTTAACAAAATTGACATTGTAATAATAAATAATTTATGCTTCAGGCAGTATATGGAGTGCAATATCTGAAACGTTCGCATGCGCTAAACTGAGCTGAATGGGGCATGAATTGACCAATCCAGTGTCTCCACTGAAGCGGGGCTGCGCTAAACTGAGCTGAACGGGGCATGAATTGACCAATCCAGTGTCTCCACTGAAGCGGGGCTGCGCTAAACTGAGCTGAACGGGGCATGAATTGACCAATCCAGTGTCTCCACTGAAGCGGGGCTGCGCTAAGCTGAGCTGAACGGGGCATGAATTGACCAATCCAGTGTCTCCACTGAAGCGGGGCTGCGCTAAACTGAGCTGAACGGGGCATGAATTGACCAATCCAGTGTCTCCACTGAAGCGGGGCTGCGCTAAACTGAGCTGAACGGGGCATGAATTGACCAATCCAGTGTCTCCACTGAAGCGGGGCTGCGCTAAGCTGAGCTGAACGGGGCATGAATTGACCAATCCAGTGTCTCCACTGAAGCGGGGCTGCGCTAAGCTGAGCTGAACGGGGCATGAATTGACCAATCCAGTGTTTCCACTGAAGCGGGGCGGGGATTTTGAGGCTCATGATTGGTCAATTCATGACGCGCTTAGCATAGCTTAGCGCAGCCCCGCCTCAATGGAGACGCACCGTTAATTTCTACTACGCAATGATTATATAGTCAAGTGTATGTGTAAATTAGGGATCGATAAGTAAAGTAGAAAGTGTGATACAAGCACAATAAGTATCAGATTTTTGCATGAAACAAACGTTTCAGAAATAGAGCTCAAGGATCTAAGATTTTTTTAAGTATACATGGTGTTAGGAAAAGAACTGAGTTCCTTTTAAGGGATGAATCAGCCCATGAAACCGAACAACTTTCCCTAAGAAACATAGGTCGAAATATGAAAAAAAAACATCTCACATACAACCTGACTCGATCGGCGCGTACATATTGTACGGGAGGCCCAAAAGTTTTTTCCATGTTTCGACCTATGTTCCTTAGGGAAAGTTGTTCACTTTTATGGGGTGGTTCATCCCTTTAAAGGAACTCAGTATTTTTCCTAACAACTGGACGCTGTTTAGCATTTGTGTACTAACCCACACAAATTGAGATTTTAGACTATGAATGCAGTTCTATGCGTCTTAAAATAAGCTTTCAGAATCTATAACTCATGTTAAAAAAATATATTTTATTAATTAGATAATCCCCTAAAATGGTTAATGCGTAATTCACGTCACCGTTATTTAATTTTGCAATAATGTCCTATACACATACACTCTTGTTGCAAAAAAACTATCTGGGAATTTCAAAAAAGCAATAATGTACACACATCAAAAAAAGTTTGTGATCAGTAGCAAAAGCAGGTGTATTTTATGAAATATAAATTATTTATAGAAGTGTTTATATTTTATTTTTTTATAACGAAAATGCACTAAGTAAATAAAAAAAAATATTCATTATTTATTTTTTTAAAACAAAAGTTAAGAAATGCAATTTTAGCTGAAATTTGATGTAATGATAAAATTGAATTAAAGAAAAAATAAACAAAATTTATTACGAATAGATTAATAGTTAGTATAAAATGTCTCCTCCTCTGGCTCGCACACATGCGGAAACCCTTCTGGGCATGCTAAGAATTAAGTTATCCAGCATTTCTTGTGGTAACCTGTCCCACTCTTCAATAGCAGCTGCCCTGATTTCTGCCACTGTTTGAGGAGGTGGCTGACGATTCCAAACAGATCGCTTAAGAGCGTCCCACGCATGCTCGATCGGGTTTAAGTCAGGTGAGCCGGCAGGCCAGTCTAACCGGGTGATGTCGTATTGCTGGAGAGCAGCATCAACACGTCCGTTTCGATGTGCGGGCGCATTATCATCTACCATTATGAATTGGCGCCCGTGGTTGATGCGGAATGTTCTGACGTATCCATCGATTGCAATCATTTTATACAGAGCTCCAGTCATGGTGCCTTGATACGGAATTAAGGGCGTCCTAGCCCCAATCATTATACCGGCCCAAAATTATACCCTGCGAATTATACTGCCCTCATAAGCATAAGCAACGCACTCGACAATTTTGGGTGATTTGAGTTATATACATATTCGGAATCAGCGTAGTGAGATCTAGAAGGATCACTGACTCTTTTTTAGATATCTATATTGTATCCCATATTTCCATTAAGCATAACCAACGCAATCGACAAAAAAAGTGGTCATCCTAGTGATAACCATCGTAACGGCTATTACGGCGTATGTCACGACACATTTTTTTAAATAAAAGTAAAGATAAATATCATAAGATCACTTACGATCATTATAATTAGGTTTAGGTTCTTTAAATCAACATAATCACTAAACATAAGCAACGCACTTGGTACTTGCGATGCTTATGATAAGTGAAATGGAAAAACAAATAACTGATTTATTAGATATTAATATCGCAAACTAGCTAGCGCGCAAGAGCGAGACAGCAACATACCTACCTTGTTGCAACAAGACAACATCAAACTGAAGAAAGTCACGCTACCTACTACAAGTCAACCGATCTACTGCGAAGTATCTACGATTAACATTCGTCCATACCTACCGCTTGAGTATCGTGAAATCGCATTCAAAGCAATTCACGGTCTCAGTCATCCTGGTACGAGAACAACGCGCAAGCTACTTCAAACTCGATACTTTTGGCCATCAATGAACGCAGATGTCAGCAAATGGACTAAGACGTGTCTACAATGTCAGCGAGCGAAGATAAACAGGCATACACAAAGCGCCATATCAACGTTCCCGGCATCACCAAGGTTCACTCACCTACACATCGACATAGTTGGACCTCTACCTACCACTGCTGACGGATACCGCTACGTCGTGACAATGATCGACCGAACGACACGTTGGCCAGAAGCTTATCTAGTACGAGATATCACTGCTGAGACAGTCGCAAAAATCGTCTACGAAGGTTGGATAACACGATTCGGATGTCCACACAGGCTAACTAGCGACCAAGGAAGACAGTTCCAGAGCGCCCTATTCACGTGTCTCACTCGCCTAATGGGTATTGAAAAAATCCAAACTACAGCCTACCATCCGCAGTCGAACGGAATCATCGAACGATGGCACCGATCCATGAAGACAGCACTCACAGCTCGACTCACTACCGAAAACTGGGTGACCGAGCTACCTACAGTCATGTTGGGTCTTCGCACTGCATCGCGCAGCGATACCGGTATCAGTGCAGCCAAACTTACCTACGGCTGTACTATCCGACTACCCGGTGATTTTTTCATACCAACACCTCATGACGTCACCATGGACCACGCCTACGTCGACCAACTTCGAGAAGCGATAGACAAGCTCAAGCCAGTACCTACAGAACCGCATAGCAACAGTCGACCGATTTTTGTCCATCGAGATCTACAAAACTGCAACTACGTGTTTGTCAGAATCGACGCCGTGAAGAGACCTCTCTCACCGCCATACGAAGGACCCTACCGTGTGCTGAAACGTACTGACAAGTAGCTCAGAAAAGCATCACCCGACTTCTTGTCATAGGTGTCGTGAAATGCGACTAACGACTAATGGATTCAGGCAGGGATTTGGCAGCATGTGCCTTGTTAATACCTACAGCACCTTACACCGTGTTTGCCAATCCACCTGCCAAGCATGGTGATTATGGCGGATATCCCTCAAAGGGCCCTAGAAAGAAACTCCCTAGGTACCTGGGAGAGGGTAATGTTCAGCAGTGGACTGTTGTGTTTGTTGATGGTAGCCCAAAATAAAAAGAATAATTTTGTAAAGGCACATAATTGATATATTATGTTGGCATGTCACTAGTCATAACAATCGCATTTGCGTTGATTGCGTTGCTTATGTCTAGACGAATAATACTGACAACTTCCATGTTTTTTAATCATAAAAAGCGTAATTACATTTCCTAGACATAAGCGACGCAAACGACGCAATTGCGATTGTTATGCCTAATAAATTGCGTATATTTCAATCATGTTTACTAGGCAATAAGACTTTTTCTTATTTTTTAACTTTATGGCAATAAAAAGATCAAGAAAAGGCCATGTTCTGTAAAGTACACGATCGTGTGCAAAGTAAAAAGTAAAAATTATTTTGATATTCGTTATAGTTTCGGCAGTGCACGTCAAAAACAAAAAAAAACTTTGTGGCGCCATTTCTCGACATCGATCAGAATGCAAGTGCGTTGCTTATGCTTATGAGGGCAGTATAGGCCCATATCGGTCACCTCCATACTCTGCAACGAGGACAACGATCTTCTGAGCGATCGCCAATACGGATTTCGTCCTGGGCGATCCACAGGTGATCTCCTCGTGCATGCCACCCACCTATGGAGCGAGGCTATCGAGAGACATGGCGAAGCCCTCGCTGTGTCTCTAGATATCTCAAAAGCATTTGACAGGGTCTGGCACGCAAGCCTTATTAGGAAGCTGCCCGCCTACGGACTACCTGCTGATCTTTGCAACTGGATCTCTGACTTCCTGAGAGGACGGTCGATACGAGTGGTCCTAGAGGGCCGCTCCTCGGACCAACAGGCCATAGATGCTGGAGTCCCTCAAGGATCAGTTCTGTCTGCAACACTATTTCTGCTGCATATCAACGACATGCTGACGCCCGACACCTTTGGGTACGCAGATGATAGCACGGTTGTTGACAGATACCTGTCCAGTGCAAAGGCCAGCAGTGAAACCACCCAGTCTTGTCGAGAGTCCATTGTCCAACATCTGAACTCTTCACTCAAGGTAATATCCGAGTGGGGTGATGCCAATTTAGTGAAGTTTAATGCATCAAAGACACAGGCTTGTCTATTCTCGACTAAACGGAGTCCCTTCACACTTACTCCGACTTTCCGAGATGTATCCATACCGATTTCTGACCACCTTGATCTTCTTGGCATGACTCTTACGTCAGACCTGAACTTTGGACGCTACATAGAATCTTTGGCCACGACTGCAGCAAAAAAGCTTGGTATCCTCTCAAAGGTTAGGCGCTACTTTGCACCAGAACAGCTTCTACAACTCTATCAAGCTCAAGTTCGATCTTGCATGGAGTATTGCTGCCACCTTTGGGATGGATCTGCCAAATACCAACTGGCCGCCTTAGACTCCATTGAAAAACGCGCCAAGAAGCTCATAGCAGACGAAGCACTGGTTGAGACTAAGTTGCAGAGCCTTGAACACCGTCGTAAAGTAGCATGCATGTCGGTATTCTATAGGATACATTTCGGAGAGTCTGATACCCCCTTCCCCATTCCATCTCCGAGGATCGAGGCGCCGACTGGGGTTCCACCCTTATGTTGTAGATATACCTCTGATCCGCACTAAGCGTTTCGCTTCAACTTTTATCATGCGTACGGCTAAAGAGTGGAATTCCCTGCCGGCGGATCTTTTTCTGGAACAATATAACTTGGGCCTTTTTAAGGCAAGAGTGAATAGGCATTATCTAGGCAAGCATGTACCATCTTCGTCTGCATCTCCACTTACCACCAGGTGAGATGGTAGACAAATGCGGGCCTATTACATATATATAAAAAAAAAAAAAAAGGACACCGATTTCCCGCCCTGCTGAACGGTTCCAGTGGCAGTTTTCTGCCTTTCAGAGTCGCCTGGTCTGCTCCAGACACGGACACGTCGGTTATCTGGATGCGTACTAATCCGCGTTTCGTCAACAAAGAGGCAGTTCTGCCAAATGCTTTCGTCCTCAATTTCTTCATTTTGACGGAGCCTAGCCCATCGCAATCTGCGCCGTTTCCGTTGCTGTGAGTTCAAAGGTGCTCGCCAGGATCTCCTTGCTCGTAATCCAGCTTGGTGTAAACAATTTCTAATTGTTTGGGTGCTAACTTCGCGACCGGTGGCAGCTCGCAGTTCTGCTTTTATTTTAGTAGCGTTCATTGTTGGGTCACGGGCAGCCAGTAATCTGATATAGCGCTTCTGAATTGCAGTAAGCACAGTTGGGCGACCACTGCGAGGTCGGTCAGCTAAATCTTCCATGCCCCGATACCTCTGCAACGTGGTCACCACGCAGGCTTGGGATACATTAACTCTGCGTGATATTTCCCTCGTGGAATAGCCTTCTCCACTTAAAGTTAGGATTCTGGCTCGTAAAACTTCTGTTGATCCTCTCGGCATCGTTACCAACTACACTTGTTGTGAATAAATTGAAAATATCGTAATTTGCGACTAAGTCAGATTTCTGAATGGTAGCAAGCAAGGGTTGATAGTCTTTTTATATGAAAAAAACTTTTGAATTACGAAATTGTTTATATTTAAATTTCATATTTTTAAATAAGGAATCAAAAAATAAAAAGTGATTGAGTTTTATTCTTTCACAATAAAAAATATTACCACTTTTCCAAGTGATCACAAACTTTTTTTGATGTGTGTATTATTCTTTAAGATGTAACAGTTAATTTAAGGTAGGTGATCTCATAACTATAATAAAGCTGATTTTCAAAGATTTATGGTACATTTTTCTCATCTCAAAATCCCTGTAAATTATTTAGCAATAATGTTGTAAGCCACATAGTACTTAATTGCTTTTTACAAAGTAGGATGTTGGTATTTCGCAATAACAGTTTTTCGTCTTTATTTCAATAAATATTTATTCAAAACATCAATTACATACATTACTTAAATAAGGACATTTAGACGCACCTGGTGATACTAAATAATATGAGCTTACGTTCAGGGAGACCGCAGGAAAACTAAATGTCTTTGAAAAACTTCGAAGGCTCGTAGCTTAATTTGTTCCGGGTGTGGGTTGGTACGAGGGGAGGTCAAAAAGTTCGCGGAATGACAAGGAAGAAGGGTGAAATTAAACATGAAATTATTTTTCCTTTTCAATATATTCTCCCTTAACTCGAATAGATTTATGGGATCTATCAAATAACTTATTAATACCGTCTAAAAAAAATTGTTTATCTTGTGCGTCAAAATAAGCCGAAATCGCTGACTTAACCTCATCATCGTCGTTAAATTTTCTTCCACGCAGCTCTTTTTTCATCTTTGGAAATAAATAATAGTCGCTGGGGGCCAGGTCTGGACTGTAGGGTGGATGGCGCAGTAGTTCAAAACCACATCGGTGAATGGCAGCGGTCGCAACACGACTGGTGTGCACGGGCGCGTTGTCATGCAAAAGCAGCACTCCTTTGGTCAGTTTTCCTCTCCTTTTTTCTTTAATCGCTTCCTTCAATCGATCTAACAAGGAAGCGTAGTACTCTCCCGTTATGGAAAGGCCACGATCTTTATAATCCACCAGAAGAATGCCTTCAGAATCCCAAAATATTGTCGCCATGATCTTTCCGGCCGATTGAGACACCTTAAACTTCTTAGGAGGGGGAGTGCCCTTTTTCTGCCATTGCATTGACTCTTGCTTTGACTCAGGTTCATAATGATGAACCCAAGTTTCATCCCCAGTCACAATACGGGACATAATTTCTTCCTTTTGATCTCCACAGCGGTCCAAAAACTCGCGGCAACAGTCGACGCGCTCTCGCTTTTGAAACGGCGTGAGCATTCTCGGGACCCATCTTGCGCAGACTTTACTCATACCAAGATGTTGATGAAGGATATTCAAAATGGTAGTTTCTGATACACCAACTAATGCTGCAAGCTGTTTCTTCTTCAAACGGCCATCCTCCAATACAAGTTTCTCAACTTTATCGATGATTTCCGGCGTGGTGGCCTCGATCGGCCGCCCAGAACGGGGATCGTCTTCAATTGACTCCCTTCCTTGCTTGAAAAGATTATGCCACTTGTAAATCATAGTTTTTCCAGGAGCAGAGTCCCCGTAAACAGATAACATATCTTGAAAAACAGTTTGCGGCGTTTTTCCCTGTTTGGTGAGGAACTTTATGACGGCGCGATGTTCAATTTTTTCCATACTGCCAACTTTCTTCCCGATTCACTTGTTTAATCGTTGATAACTCAAAGACTAGTGACCCAATTAGGCTAAAACTTGGTATTTATAGTAATAATGAGTTACTCAATTAGCGAGTACCTGGACAAGCATCCCTACCCCCGCCAACCCCTCCATTCCGCGAACTTTTTGACCTCCCCTCGTACATAAATGCTAAACAGCGTCCAACTGTATAGTTATGTAAATGTAAATGTGTTAGTTGAGTACCATATATTTTTTTCTTGAATACATTTTGATCCCGTGACTACTTCAGAGTTAATCAGGCTAACCACATGGCATGTAATGTCAACTTACCGAGTTCTCTTTGATCAGATTTTGTCATATTTCGGAAGTCTGGAGTCATTTCTGCACAAATTTTTGCCCAAAGTCGGTTTTTGTTGCCTCTTCTGTTGACAAAACACATAATACTTAATAAGAAATTGTTAACCCGTTTTCAAGCGTACATAATGGCGCTGAGCTAAACTAAAGAAGTTTCTTTCTTAAGAAATGTATTATGTATCTCTAATTGCTAACCTAGGGAATTTGCCGTGGAACCAAGTTCCACCTGACCTCTGCCACCCGATGGCTAACCTGGCCTGAATTCTAGAACCTTCTGAGGCAGTTTTTTGGTACAGACGTTTTATCTCACGAGCGCGTGTTAGCCATACTTGTGTGTGATAACATACACAAGAATGGCAAACGCGCACTCGTGTTTTTTTTTGTGTTGATCTATATGTTTACGGCCCCGGGGCCATCTAAACTACGCCGGACGGCTTGGTGGGGAGCGAGGACTCACCCAGAATAATTAGTGGTTGTTCAAACAACCAGCCCAATCACGCCCTTGGGGCGAGGCTGGGCTTAGGAGCTGTTCTGGGAAGAACGGATCGGACTGAATCTACCCGGTATGTGCCGGTAATTGCCAAAATGCCCTCATTTTGGCAATTACCGGCAAGGAGGTCGCTAACGGAGGTCCCTACCTCCGAGACCCCGCCGGCGGTTTCTTGAAGAGCTTGTGGAGTGCGATCTGCTCGCAATGGCTGCAGTGGCGGCTTCGCACTCGTGAGATCAAAGGTCTGTAAGAATATCTTACGCACCTGTGTTCCGGATTCTTTTTATCCCACAGCGCTGGAACTTCCTTTATCTTTGCCAACAGATCTGGCGTGTAGATTAGATTTTTCTGAAAATATAAAAGACAACTTAACCCAGAATATTGTAAAACGTTGGAGAGATGTTGTAGAGGCTGACCTGCGCGATCTTCGAGTCAGCAATTGCCAGGAGATCGCGCAGGACAGACATCAGTGGAGACAGTTCGTTTCAGAGGCCAAGAACTTCTTTGGGTCCTGAGTTTGGGTCGCTGAGCCAGCGGAGTTAGTTTTGTTAGTTAGTTGATTACGTGGTGAACCCGTCCATAAAATCTGAACAACTTTCCCTTAGAACATTCGCCAAATGAAACATCGTTTGAAAATAGAAAGATCGTTACTCGTCTGATAGATAGGTAAGTAGTTTTAATATCTGTGACCCAATAATTTCCACTTAAATTCCTCACAAGGGTTAGTTGTTCAGTGTTTTTTGTACCTTTTTTGATTTTTCCTTGATTTCTTCACGTAAAAGGTCCATATCTATGCTTTTACGATGCTCCTCAGCCATCTAGGTTACCTGAAAAAATCCAAACAAATCACGTAATTCAATGACAACAGCTGTCTTATTATGACATTGACGTTATGGCTATGCAAGACTAACATTACATAAAACCTACTTAATTTGGTTATATTTTGAGGAACCCGTATATTTCCCCACCTTGACACTGGCAGAATTGTCCCTGTAGGCAGAAGCCACATTCTAAAGAATTGAATTGATTTTAAACTTACTTTAAATCTCACTTTAAATCCAGAATGCAGAGAAATCTTATCCGGTCCGGTCCGGATTCCGAATTCTTGGCGCCAACCGTAGAAAAAATGCTTCAGAACACCAAACAATCTAAATACATATTTCATCAACATATAACCAAAACAAACTAAATAAGCCAAAACTGAATAAAACCAGTAATATAAGGTGTAAAAATATTTGCTGCAAATACTTTAAGGTGTGAATCAGCCCATGAAACTGAACAACTTTCCCCAAGAAACATATGTCGAAATATGAAAAAAAATTTTGAACCTCCCATACAAATTGACTTGGTCGAGCAGCAGTTTTGTATGGGAGGTCCAAAATTTTTTGTCATATTTCGACCTATGTTCCTTGGGGAAAATTGTTCAGTTTCATGGGCTGATTTACCCCTTAAAATATTTGCAGCTGATATTTTTACACCTTATATTCATTGATATTACTGACTTGTTGATGAAAACGGTTGCCGTCCCGTGCGTCCGGTCAGGTACTAACCGGCGCGGCTGATCGGGACGGCAACGTCGCACGGCACGCGTGAGAACCGGAGGGACGGTCTACACTGTACGATTTACTGGAAAGGCCAGCGATAAAATTCAAGTGATATTGACATGTATAATTGTATTTTGACTTATTATGTTTGACGTATTATAATTGTGTATATATTGTATTTTGTAATTTTTAAACTAGGCCAGACTTTATTCCGTATGCTGTGTGGTGCTGGCTTAGAATAGCATCACACTATTTTTACCAATGAGTGTCGTAAAAGATTATAAAGGAAAGAATCCAGAATGGGCAGCAGTTTTTCTGCAAAGCGTAGTGAGTATGACAAATACTCTCAGATTGGAGGAGACACTGTGTTTTTTTTATTAAACCGGGTCTATCGACATTCTTCTTCTTCATCGATAGGTAAATATTGATAATTTACCGATGATCCGCTGTATCAAAACAATTCAGGCCCATGTTAGTAGGCCCATGTGACTGCTAAAGAAGCAGACTTTAATAAAGTTCTATTGTCATATTTATCATCGACGCAACAAATCGCATAGTGTGAACCGATCAGCCGGCGTTGTACATGACGCACGGCGCGCGGCCGGCGCCGTGGCTCGGCGCGGCACGGAACGGCAACGGTTCGATTCAGAATTCCAAGCATTATTTTATGCTATAGAATCTATAGCATAAAATAATGCTTGGAATTCTGAATCGAACCGTTGCCGTTCCGTGCCGCGCCGAGCCACGGCGCCGGCCGCGCGCCGTGCGTCAAATAATAATCGATATTCACTTTTTAAAAAACCCTTAATACCTAATTATTTTTAAAGTAAGTAAGTACCTAATGAAATTGTTAAAGAATTTCTAAGAAAATAAAAGTACTATCCTTTACCTATACCACCTATTCGTATTTGCATCAACCATCACCATTTTTCATGGCTTATCCTGTTCTCTGTCGGGGTCGGCTACCTAACCTGGGGGATTTGACAAGGAACCAAATCGCGACCAGCGTAACTTGACCTCAATGCTCCATACACGCACGTACGGGCGCGTACTGACAGTTACGCTGGTCGTGACACTATGTAAGCGAATGAAGTATATACGACGTAGGTACCAAAGCTAGCACAGCGCAAATTATTCCATTCTCAACGCAGAACACGAGGCAAAGACTATAAAATAGCTACCAAAGACTAAATAATCAAATGAAGAAGTGACATTTCGAACTTCACTCTCTGACATTCTTCAATAGTAGATAATGAGATTAGACGATCGCATTATTCTCTGACATATTTATTTAGTTTTAGCACTGTAACTATGAATTTGATAATGTGAAATAAATGAATCTATCTATCTATCTAATGTAAAGAATATTGCAATAAATTAATGAATAACGTTTTCTAAACTGCATATTCCTTTGCTGAATGACACATTATTAATAAAACTCTTGGTTAAGTCGTGTATCACTATAGTGACAAATTGTCAGTCTGTCGCCTAAAATATGTAACACGCATAAAACCCTCAAGTCCCTTTACCACCTCTTATGACACCAGCGGAAAAGAAATCGGGTGATGCTATTTGGCAGCACACCGCAAAAAGTACCTAGATGAGCACTATGTAAATAAAGGTATCGTTGTACTTTCTCATCATTCTCCTTGCCTTATCCCGTTCTCTGTCGGGGTCGGCTACTAAACCTAGCTGGTTTGACGTTGTAACCAAGTTTTTACATAGAGCGACTGCCATCTGACCTCTGCAACCCGAAGGCTAACCTGGCCAGAACCCTAGGATAAGTCACATTCAAATATCTTCTGAATTCAAATATTATTTGTACCTTCTGTAACCCGGTTATTCTGCATTAATCTATGAAATGGCATGCTCCCTCAAACAAAACGGAAATTCCGGAGCAGACGGGGCTAGTTTTAGAGATGCTCTTAGAGAACAGCCATGCCGACACCCTGTTTTATAGAGCTGCACCTCGTCAAATACGAAATATACGGGAATACGGATAGGTATCTGAAAATATAAGGGACTAAGGGACTCGAGAGTATTGATATATTACAATTTTTAGGCGACAGGCTGATAACCTGTCACTATAGTGATACACATGTTTTCTGAAACAAACTTGGGAAAATATCCTCGTATTCTTGCGGCCGTGTACGCTCTACCTACCCTGCAAGGGATGAAGGCGTGATATGCGTATGTATGTACGTATGTATCTGAAAATATTCATGCTTTTTAGTCCAAAATGCGAGCTAGTTTTACGGATGTTTTTATAGAACAGCCACACATACAGCGACACACTGTTTTATAGAGCTGTACAATGAGATATCGGAAAATATCCGTAACCACAGTTTGAGCCAAGATAAAAACTATATATCCAGTAGATGCTTGTAGAAAACAGCCATATCGACACCCTGGTTTATAAAACTGCTGGCACCACGAGATAAACGTAAAATAGGGATATATCCGAAAATATCGATGCATTTTGAGCCTCTGGGATTATGACCAGACTTTATAGGCTTTTTGCGATCTTTATCTTAAGAATGTTAGAAGCTTCGGTTATTTACTGTACTTTTTGTTTATAATCTTTCTTACTTTCGCACACCTGTCATCCTGGACACATTTATATAGCTATTCAGCGCATTATATATGTCGGCGAACGCCACTGGCTGAATAGAAACTCGTTGGCAGTATGGCGGCCATACAACTTTTCCCTTTCTCGTACGGAAAACAAATGAAAGTTAGATTTGTAAGAACTAAAAAAGTAGTAGCATTTTGGTGAATTGTATCGACTTGAATATGTGAGGAAATCATGAAATAATGTGATATTAATACTGTAACAAATATGAAAAGACAATGCAAGAAGATAGTTGAACAATTCCGTCGTTTTCCTAACCAAATCCCCGCAAAATATGGCGAACCCTGACTGAACGCTCATATATAATAATTTATCCAGGCAATAGGCCGCAGCGTTCTTTGTGATTTAACATTTTGCACCACGCTCGCCAATCGGCCTGCCAAGCGTGGTGAGTATGGCAATCCATATGGAAGATCCATGTCCAGCGGTGGACTGTTGTGGCTGAGGTAAATACATGGTGATAGCGACCGTATTCTTAGGGCCGTTAATGCTCTGACTACCCCGCCAGGGATAAAGGTCATATGTGTGTATATATCACGCCTTTATCCCTTGCGGGGTAGGTAAATAAAACGATTAAAATACCAATATCCGAAGTATACCTTCTTACGCACAGCACTATTAGTATGTGAGGGGAGGAATTAACCTCTTACTTTATGTTTAAGTTTTTGCCAGTTTTGTATAGTTTTTAGTGGTTTTCTGCTAGATGAATACACTATTTTCATGCTCGGAGGTTTTGCTGTTAATATTTGAATATTTCCTACTTTGTTTAAAAGCTCATGTACAGTCAAGCTCAGTCCGAGTTAGACGTAGCTTGTGACCATTCTTTGACCATACACTGACGGTGGTGGCGTAAGTTACATGCTGTGTGGTCAGCCTGGCCGGCCCCGAGGCAGTGCCTTTATTATTATTATTTTTCATCCCACTTGTGCCGCGTGTCTACTAGGAATAGGAACATAACATTTTTTTTTTACAATGACTAATTTTCTTTTTAGTGACAGTAATATATTGTAAATTTCTGACTTTCCGAAAGCATTTGTTTGAATCTGCTTGGAAATAAACGATTGAAATTTGGAGTTGATATTTGACCCATTGGTTTGACTTTGCTTTTGCAGGTATAAGAGCATAAGAGCGTCGATGGCCAAGTGTTTAGGACACCGGTGTTACAATCGTGAGACCCGAGTTCGGTCCCCGCCATGTACCAATGTGTTTTTACTCATGTAGTAGATTTACCGACTGACTGAAGGAAAAACATTGTATAAAAAAAATTGTATTCACAAGATATTTAAATGTGACTTATCCTAGGATTCGGGCTGCAGAGGTCAGATGGCAGTCGCTCTGTATAAAAACTTGGTTCCGCGTCAAATCCACTAGGTTAGGTAGCCGACCCCGACAGAGAACAGGAGTATGCAAGAATGATGAAAATGATCATGATTGACAGACGGGTTGGTGAGCACAGTGCAAGACTTCCTTGGCCAATATTTACGTGGCCTACATTTTCCTTCCTATAAATAGTAATAAACTAACCGATGTCCAAAACATGGTAACCGAATCCAGTAAACAAAATATTGGGAGTGAGTACAGGATGTCCTCTTTTTGATATAAAAAAATAACAAAAATCTACTAAACCGATATCGATTTTTATTTTTAAAGTGTTTCTTCAACTTAACCTATTTAATTGGCTGATTTGCTTTCAATTTCTATTTACAATAATATTAAAAAAAAAAAACATAACAACAGTTACCAAGGCGCAAGGCCTGGTAAACTGCTGACTGCTTGCTGATTATTGCCTACGCCCTGTTTACACGTGTAACCTTATTATTGAAATTAAGCATTTAATTATTTTCCAATTATTATTTGATTGTTTTGCATCAGTTAGTCTTGTAATAGCCTTTCGACAGTAAACGTCTTCTTCTTAAATATATTTGTCTTTTTAAAAACCTATTTCCTGACCGCCAATACGTAAGTGGCGCAGTCGGTAGCTTCGCGGGACCCGTGTATATCATATCGAGAAATCGTCTACTACATCGGGCGTAAAGCAGTCCGCTTACCGCGAAGAAGAAGAACCTATCCTGGCGGTCGCAGTTTGAAGTCCTGAAATCGGAGTTCCCGTTGCTGTCGCTGTACAAGACCCGATAAGGCAATGCAGAGGTGTACCTGGTGAGTACCTACTTACTTTCCAAGTTCCTGTGCTCTATTTCCTTATCGTAACTCAATTCTATTTTTAGACTATACCGTCTCATCACGTGTGTCTGTCTATAGGCTATTAATCGCTATAGATTTATTCTTTTGTGTAATTTCAAAGGTTTAGGCACGCAGTGTTTGTTTCGTAATAATGGCGGAATCAGATTTCAAGTTGCTATCGGATTTAATGCCGAGGTACGACGGCAATCCGAAACTATTAAATATGTATATAACAAATGTAGAAAAGTTATTGAGCCTTTTTCATATCGGAGGTTCGGCTTTAGATAATTTGGTTATATGTCTTATTAAAAGTAGACTCAGTGGAAGTGCTTTAGATGCACTCGCATTTGAAAAACAATTAGATACATGGCCTGAAATTAAAGATGCTCTGCAGAGACGTTTAGGAGACCCTAGAAATGAGATTCAGGTAATGCAGGAGTTGTCACGCACACGTCGTCAGAAGTCTGAGGACTCTGAAACATTCGGTAAACGTTTGCGTGAAATATTAGAAACACTTTATACTGTAGGTAAAAACCCGGACAAGACATATTACGAACAAATGATTATTGAGCAATACATAAATCAGCTTGAGTTTCACGTATCGTTAGGGGTCCGTATTAACAAACCCTCAACTCTTGAAGCCGCTATATTGTCAGCACGACAAGAAGAAGCTAGGTTAGCGTGTAATCCACCCCCGAATATGTTGCAATCTAGACCTAGGGTTGAAGCTTCAAGGAATGGGAGTTTTTCAAGATTACCTATGTCAAGTAACAATAACTTTGCCACCCCTTTTATTCAAAATGTGCAACCCCAATCTAGCTGGCCCGAGCAGCGCGCACAGACAAGGCAGCCGATGTTACCATGGCATCAAAAGCAAAACCAAGGTAATTTTAAACAAAATCACTCAGGAAATTTTAGGAATTCTGGGAACTTCAGGCAACCAAACATCCCACAAAGTCCAGTAAACCAACAGCAAAAGGTTTCCGATGTTACAATGCGGTCAGTATCTAAGCCAGTGGTACCCAACTATGGACAACAGGACCTGTTCTACATGCCCCAGGAACAGATTGCTGGCAACCCTAATTCTCAGGAGACCTACGAGGACGAAGGTGAGTGCTCCTATGCGAATTACCAAGGTGGTAACGTCATGTTCGATGAGTACACCGAGGAAACGGGTTCGGATTATGCACAGGATTTTTCAGGAGCCCAGGGAGGAAAAGACTTCCCATAGTCAAGCTGAATAACCATCGTAAAGACCACTTACCGTATATAGAGATCCCTGAATTCCAAGGTAAATTTTTAATAGATACTGGCGCTTCTCGTTCAATGCTATCTCCATCTGCTGTCTTTGGCTCCCCCTTAGAACAGTATGTTACTTATGACCCCTTCGAGGTAAAAACCGCACATGCCCGATCGGTTCATAACTATGTTGCTCACTTACCTTTGCCGAGTATATTTAACGACAATTCTATACAAAAATTTCTGCTTTTTGACTTCGATCCAAAGTACAAAGGTCTTTTAGGGTCAGACTTACTGAAAAGAATGCTCAGTAATATTGATCTAAAACACAACGTTTTGCGAACATCTTCAGCTGAAATACCTATTTATTTCAACCAACCCACACGTCAGTTCAACATTGAACCTCGTAGTGAAAAGCTAATTTCAGTCAAAACAAACTATATTGATGGACAGTACTTACATAACGAACATTTTTGGTCTTCTAATGTTGTATCCCCAGCGGCCATTGTTACTGTAAAAAATGGTTTGTTTTTTACAACTGTTAGGAATCTATCCGAAAGAAAAGCATCCTTTTTGAACACAGAAACTTTTGATTTAGAAAAGTACACTGACGCTTCTGTTTCAGTTGATTTAAATACTTTAGAAATCAACGAAGATCTTGACAGAGAACTTTGTGATAATTTAAAGAAAATTCGCTCTGACCACCTTAATGAAGAAGAAAAGCGTGAGCTTAATAAGCTCTGCTACAATTACAGAGAATTGTTTTATTCCGAAAACATCCCCTTAACCTTCACGCACGCTGTTAAGCACGAGCTACGTCTTACCGATAACACGCCGATATTTGTGCGCAGTTATAGACAAGCGCCACAGCAACGTGAAGAGATCAAAAACCAGATAGACAACCTTCTTAAACAGGGTATCATTCGTGAAAGCATTTCGCCCTGGTCATGTCCCGTGCATATAGTCCCCAAAAAGGCTGATGCATCTGGAAAAGTTAAGTGGCGTCTGGTAATTGACTACCGGCGTCTTAATGACAGAATCGTGGAGGATAAGTATCCTCTACCAAACATCTATGACATCCTAGACAGGGTAGGGCGTGCCCAGTACTTTACAACTCTTGACCTCGCGTCTGGATATCATCAGGTGGAAATGCACCCTGATGATATCGAAAAGACAGCTTTCTCTACTGAAAGAGGGCATTATGAGTTCCTCAGAATGCCTTTTGGCTTGAAAAACGCTCCAAGCACTTTTCAACGCCTTATGGACCATATTTTACGAGGAATTGACAATGTTTTTACTTACCTTGATGATGTAATTATCGTTTCAACATCTCTTCAACAGCATTTGGAGAAAATAAAAGAAGTTTTTGAAAGGTTTAAAACTCATAATCTCAAAATTCAATTAGACAAGTCAGATTTCCTAAAAAAACAAGTTAAGTTTCTCGGCCATGAATTAACCGCTGATGGTATCAAACCCAACACTGAAAAAATTAAAGCTGTCTTGAATTATCCACTACCTTCCAGCCATAAGGAAATCAAAGCTTTCTTGGGCTTGACTGGATACTACAGGAAGTTTATACAAGACTATGCAAAACTAACAAAGCCTTTGACGCAATGCCTGAAAAAGGGGAAGCGTGTGGTTCATTCTCCAGAATTTATTGAAGCTGTTGATAAATGTAAACAGATTTTGACAAACAGCCCAATCCTCCAGTACCCTGACTTCAGTAAATCCTTCATATTAACCACAGACGCGTCTGACGTCGCTCTGGGCGCAGTGCTGTCACAGGGCACGGTTGGTTCTGACAAACCCATAGCATTCGCCTCAAGAACACTTTCTGATACTGAGTCTAGGTACTCAACAATTGAGAAAGAACTGCTAGCCATCATCTGGGCTGTCAAGTACTTCCGACCATATTTATATGGTCGTAAATTCATAATATACACTGATCACCGTCCTCTCACTTGGCTCATGTCATTAAAAGATCCCGATTCTAAACTTACTCGCTGGCGACTTCGTTTAGCAGAGTACAATTATTCTGTTATATACAAAAAAGGTACAATCAACACCAATGCCGACGCTTTATCCCGCGTAAAAATTTTTCATAACAGTATTGAGTCTCTTGTTGTAAATTTTGACGATAACGAAGATGACCATATCATTGATCGAATTTTCGAAAATGTTCAAAGAGAATTAGAAGACGCCGGGAATAATGAGCCTGAACCAATGTCTGTTGACGGTGAATCCGCAATCAATGTCAACAGGACTAATAGAGATATACCTTCTGACCCTATGGTTCTTCCTACAACATCCAGAACTGAAAACCCCAATGTGTTGCCAGCAACTGCTGAGTCTGAAACAGTTAGTTCAGTTGTAGACGAACAGGATCAGTTAATTTCTACAAACCATACCCAAGCAGATAACGAGAACCATGGAATCCCTATAATCTCCGACGCAATTGACAGACAATTAAAACAGTTTTACATAAGGTCAACACCAGGTTTGTTATATAGAGTTGATGACAGATCTACCAATTCACGTATAACAATTAAAGATGTCTTTATTCCAATCAATAATACAGAGGCTGAAACAGTACGTTTCCTAAAGGAACATACTATAGCCGATCGTACTTTCCATTGTTACTTTTATGATGAAGAGCTTTATAAAGTTTTCGCTAGGGTGTATACTACCGTGTTCAATGACAGAGGTCCTAAATTATACAGGTGTACCTCACGGGTTACTTTAGTTGAAAACACAACAGAACAAACGGACATAATCAAGAAGTACCACGAAGGGAAGCGAGTTCATAGAGGTATCCAAGAGACCTATAAGCAACTTCAAAAACATTACCATTGGCCTAACATGCTATTGACTGTACAAGCATTTGTGAATCGTTGCGAAATATGCTTAAAAGGAAAGTACGAGCGAAATCCTTTAAGACCACCCCTCGCCTTAACTGAGACTCCTACTAAACCCATGGAGCATTTATTTATGGATCTATACTCAACGGGAGGAGCTACCTTTTTGACTATAATTGACAACTTTTCTAAATTTGCGCAAGCTGTCCCCTTAAGCGCGTCCAATAGCGTACATATAGCAGATGCCCTCTTGCAAGTATTTTCCGTTTTAGGCCTACCCCATCGAATAACGACAGACTCTGACGCTAAATTTGAAAACGAAGTAATAAAAGAGATATTCGCCTCTCACAACATCCACATTCATTTTACTACTCCATATAATCCGAATTCAAATTCCCCTGTTGAACGATTTCATTCTACAATAGCAGAGCTTATACGTTTACAGAGACTTACGAACAAAGAGGACACGATTCAAACTGTAATGAAATACTCTTTGGTTGCTTATAATAACACGATCCATTCAGCCACTGGTTTTACTCCACGTGAACTAATGTTCGGTCACACTGACTCCAGAAACCCTCTTGAAATTTATTATCCTCATGAGTTCTATCAAGACTATGTGTTAAAGCACCGTAATAACGCTATAGCCGTACAGGAATGCGTAGCAGCCAACATGTCATCAAACAAGGAGCAGATAATTGCAAAACGTAATCAGGCAGCTGAAGCAATCCAGTTCAAGGTAGGTGAAACTGTTTTTAAACAGGTGGCGAAGACTGCTAGAAACGACAAGACGAAGCCGGTATTTAAAGGTCCGTACAAAATTATACATCTCCACCCCAATAACGTAGCTGAAATCATAGGAAGTCATCCCAATGCCAAGTCGATTCGGGTTCATTTTAAACTACTTAGACGACCTCATCTTGTTCCAGGTCAATCTGCGCAGGATTCCTCCTCTTCTGCCCAATAATAGCAATCGATATCAAAGAAATAGATTCTTCTTCAGGGTTATTGTTACTTAAACAAGGAAAAATCTTTGAACAAAGTGATACATTTAGCCTTGTTTGTATGTATAACGTCTCAGACATACATGTTGCCTCTCTTAAACTGTTAGAAATGTTTACGAGAACTAAAGCTTACGAAACACAAACGGCACCTGAAACTCAGCATAACACATACAGAGAACAAATAACACATACACTTAGTGTAATCGATGATAAATTAGCATTTTTCTTACCTCACAAGAGAGTAAAGCGTGGTCTTATAAATGGTTTAGGTTCTGTAGTTAAAGCTCTGACAGGCAATATGGATAATGACGATGCAATTAGAATAGAAAAGGAACTTTTAGCTGTAAGAAATAGATTAGTTAACTTTAACATAAAGCAGAAAAATACAGTAATTCTTGCAGAAAAAGCATTATCTGATTTTAATAAAAACCTAAAAATTATTTCTGAAAATCAGAAGAAACTGGGAGCTGCGTTATCAAACGCCACTGCCAGTTCTGGAATTCTTTCTTCGCAACTGCATTTCCTAGATATATATATCCAATTAGATTTTAGTCTACAAATTATTTTAGATACTCTTATGATATTAGAAGACGCGGTTACTTTTGCACAGTTAGGTATTATGCATCCCAGCATAATTAAACCCCAAAATTTAGTCTTTGAACTTAAACAAATGCAGAATAATTTTTCTTTTATTTCCGTAACTGATATTAATATCGCTAATATACACGAAATAGAACGGTCTATAGAGGTAAAAGCTTATAGTACAGCACACACACTGTCATTTGTACTTGAAATCCCTTCTGTCGCCTCTACCACATATGATCTTGTTCATATTTACTCCATCCCTAATTCCTTAAACCTTACCGTTATTCCTGAATCCAAATTCCTTGCACTTGGAAGTGAGGGGTACACCTACCTGAAAGACACCTGCCGGGTGATCGCTGACTCCGTTCAACTTTGCAAGCATCTCGATACAAGCATGATAAAAGGAAGCAAAGATTGTGTAATCTCCACTCTAAATCACGAACGATCCAATTGTACTTATGCTAAAATGAACCTCAGGAAAGGAAAAATCCAGAAACTTACTCCATCCAGTTGGCTGATTGTCACAGCACGAGATGAGCTACTGAGATCCTTCTGCGGCATGGAAACAAGCTACAAACGTCTGTCTGGAACTTATATAGTTTCAATTCCACAGCAATGCCGACTACAGCTGATGAACAACACTCTGACTTCACACGTTAATACCTTAGCCATGCACGACGTCATACCCCTACCTCCTGCTGAAGAAATTCAGCTCGCTGTGAAAATCAACTACAATGTACAACTAGAAGACATCGCTCTAGATGACCTGCATCAACTTGTAAACAACCTAGCACAAACCAGAGTCGACCCGGAACCTGAGGACTGGATGCCAATATCTTCAACTCCCAGTTGGCCAACCCTTATGATGTACATCTTCTTCATCATTATACTAGCTTGGAAACTTATCCGTTGTTACTACATGAAAAAGCGTAAGATTACAGAAGTAACATCGGCCGATTTGGGAACACACACCCCCCCCGGGAGCCTTGGAAGCTGCGGAGCGAGCTTCTATCTTAAGGAGGGAGGAGTTACCAAGGCGCAAGGCCTGGTAAACTGCTGACTGCTTGCTGATTATTGCCTACGCCCTGTTTACACGTGTAACCTTATTATTGAAATTAAGCATTTAATTATTTTCCAATTATTATTTGATTGTTTTGCATCAGTTAGTCTTGTAATAGCCTTTCGACAGTAAACGTCTTCTTCTTAAATATATTTGTCTTTTTAAAAACCTATTTCCTGACCGCCAATACGTAAGTCAACTTAGATAAAAAAATACATACATACATATATCACGCTTTTATCACTTGCGGGGTAGGCAGAGCGTTAAAGGCCGTAAGAATACGGTCGCTATCGCCACATCTGACATTTTTGAATATTGTTTTCTAGGGTTGTTTCGGAAAACATGTGTATCACTATAGTGACAGGTTGTCAGCCTGTCGCCTAAAAATTGTAATACACCAATACCCTCGAGTCCCTTAGTCGCCTCTTACGGCACCCACGGGAAGGATGTGGGGTGCTGCTATTCTAAGCCGGCATCACACGGCATGAAAATAACTTAGAAGTATCCACGACAGACGGACCAAGAAATAAAATTGAAAGCGACTTAATTTTATGAATTGAAGACGTGCAATATAACCCGATTTTTCTCCCTCATTTCCCACAGAGCACCCTGTAAACACCAACATACTTATTACAGTAATATATAGCCCCATGCTACATACAATATGGAAACCTTCGATAGAAAATATAGTGCAATATGAATCATAATAATATCACCAATAACTTATAGGTTAGCTTTCGCAAAATGGCGACGGAAAAGTTTGGGGACAGTTTTGGAAGGAATTTTGAATACATTGATGGTTTAAATAAACCCAAAAAAAGATATGTACAATATTAACTGCAAGTATTTTACGGAGTTATAAGGGAGTTCAAAAAGGTTGTTCAGTTTCATGATCTAGTTCATAAAAATATTTGCGCCTTTGTTCCTGGCGGAGTAGGCAGACTTTTAACGGCCGAAAAATAGTGTCGTTATCTATCGCCACCTCTGACAAACATTGATGCCCCTTTCAGATGATTCGTGCCTGACATCTAGCATCACCCCATTTATTTCCAGTGGGTGTCGTAGAAGCCGACTAAGGGTGTCAAGGGTTTCATGTGAATTGCAATTTAAGGCGACAGGCTGACAGCTTGTCACTATAGTGAAATACGACTATCTGAAACGACCCTCGAACATTTGTCAGACGTGGCGATAACGACCGTGTTTTCACGGTTGTTAACGCTCTGCCTTCCCTGCCAGGGATACAGGCGTGATTCATGTATGTATGTATGTATGTACATATTAAACTTTCAAGCTCCCTCTTACGACACCAGTGGAATTAAATGGGGTGATGCTATTCTAAGCCGGAATCACACGGCATAAAGCAGTAATGGACACAAAATCAGCTATACTCAAATACAAGACTCCTATGACACAATAAATGCTACAAAGTTGCTGAGATTGCGTTCCGTCGTACGTTAGGTAAATGTATGAATGTCATATTATTGGGACTCGATATTATTTTTTGGAGGGGTAAGTTATTAAAGGCCTTTTTTGGTTATTTAGTTACTATAAGGTTACTTACGCTGCGCTTCGTCTTGCGCTGCGCTCGCCAATCCGCTTGCCAAGTATGACACCAGGTGTCATACTTGACCTGTGGCAATGTCTACCGATAATGGGGAGCCCATGTCTCACTATTTATGTTTTTTGAAGATATGTGTGTATGTGGAGGGATACTTAAATTCTTTTTCATAGGCGACAGTCCAAACGGCTACGGCGTGTTGACAAAATAGGTGTCGCTAGCCGTTATATGAAAAGGTCATTGATCTAATTGGACTAAATTTTATTTTTCTGTTATTTTTCTTAATACTCTGTCAATGGATTTTGCTGAGGTTTGGGATTCATACTAGGAACATTTTGCACTATGACTCAATTAGAAGCTGGGTTTAGTCTTAAGTCCTAAGGAAAATGGTCAATGTCCTTTCATAACTTCAAAATTATGGATTTATTGTATCGAGTTTCTGTATTTCAATAGCTGCGCTTATTACTGTTTAAATGATTTGTATTTTAAAATACTATTAGACAAACAAGGATATTTTTAAGTCAGTACACAAATATTCTAGATTGTTTCTACTCATGATTCTGAACAAGTTTTTCTATGGGGCCACCTGTAAAATCGCGAAAAAGAATTTGGTGTTCCATACAAAAATTCATACCTACTCGGCAAAAATGGACAGACCACCCAATTTTTTTTGCGATTTCGCAGATAGCCCCATAGTAAAAGTTGTTCAGAATCATGAGTAGAATCATCATACAAAGTGTGTATGTATACTGTGTACTGGCTCAAAAACGACGGCGGTAGTTACACAACCATGTCAGAAGCCTGCTACTGGTAGAAGGCGGTTGAAAAATTCTGACACTAGGGTTCATCGGGTCGTTGAACGATTTGGTATCCCACACTAAAAGAAGAAGAAGCCTAAAAAATAACCCTGTATTTTGAGCAAAACTAATTACTCTAAACGAGAGTCTTCCCAAAATATCTGCATATTCATCTGATATCAGATGAAGGGCAACCGTAACCAGCCTTGCATGAAATTAAGCTTTTTCCCTAGGGAATAAAGTACGCCACCTGAGTTTGCGCTATACGAAAATGATTTTGCCGTGTGATGCCGGCTTAGAATAGCATCACCCCATTTCTTTCCCATGGGTGTCGTTGGAGGCGACTGACGGACGGTTTTAAGAGTATTGCAATTTTAGGCGACAGGCTGGCAACCTGTCAATATAGTGATACGCGACTTGTCTGCAGCATCCCTCAGATATTGTCAGACGTGGCGATAACGACCGTTATTTTGCGATCGTTATCGCTCTGCCTACCCCGTAAGGAATAAAGGCGTGATATGTGCATGTGTATGTGAAAATGATTTCACCTCTCATCCAAAATGAGGATTACGTATCCTACTAATATCATAAATGCGAAAGTTTGTATGATTGTTACTCCTTCTTGCTAAAACTACTGAACCGATTTTCATGGAATTTGGAACATAGATAGAAGGTCACTTGGATTAATACGAAGGGTAGTTGTTGTCCCGAAAAAATGTTTTTGCGGGATGCTACGGGATGAAGTTGTTTTTTATAAATGGAAGAAAGAAATTGAATAATGTCAGCAGCTGTCGAGGTTTGAACCCGGGACACAAATACCGTGCCACTGCACTGCCAACTGAACTATCGGTGTCTCGATCGACACTGACAAATTTTTAATCTTTTGATGTTGTCGTTGGACTGTTCTGTATACCAAAATAAAGGCCGTTGTAGATAGCAGGTAAAAAAACTGTAATATCTTTGCTTATGTTTATTCTAGTTTCAGATAAGTCCAGAGGCAGTGCCTTTATTTTTTATCCCACTCGTGCCGCGATTCTACTAGAAACATAAAATATTGTTTACTATGACTAATTCGTTTTTCTTTCTTTCTTTTTTCGTGTGGGACACCGAATCGTCCAACGACCCGATGAACCCTAGTGTCAGAATTTTTCAACCGCCTTCTACATGTAGCAGGCTTCTGACATGGTTGTGTAACGACCGCCGTCTAAGTGATCATAGACAGCAACCGGGACCTACGGCTTAACGTGCCATCCGAAACACGGAACCATCTTACTTACGGACAATCGGGTAGTTCAGCCCGCAATGTCCTAACCAGACTGGGAACAAATTCACAAAGAGATAAATATCAACTTTGTGAGTGACCCACAGAGAATCGAACCCGGGACCTTCTGCGTCGAAGGCAGTCGCACTACCACTGTGCCACATCGGTCGTCAATTCGTTTATTCAGTGACAGTACCTACTGTATAATAACTCTCTGACATTCTAAAAGCATTCATTGTGCATCTACTTGGAAATAAACGATTTAATCTCGAATCTCGTCAATTGGCTACATGCATGACTGATCAAATGAGCTAATTTTTACAACGAGGTAAAACGATATTTTGAACGAAAGTATTAAATGACGTCATATTTCGCTATTTTAGATGACGTCATAACACTTACTTTCATTTTATTTTTGTTTCAGTTTATTATTTCGAAAAACTATGAAGTCTGTAGTTTTTTGGACACTAGTTTTTACTTTGGATTTTATTAATGATCCAGTCAACGAGCGAATTATTTACGTATCCAATAATCATTGATTTACCCGTATGATGCTGGCTTAGCATAGCATCACCCCATTTCTGCCCGGTGTCGTAAAAGGCGATAAATCCTTAGGCGTATAAATCCATGGAACGGGCAGCAGCGGTCCCTGTGAATATCTAATATATTTTACACTGCTCTCACCAATCCGCTTGCCAAACGTGGTGAGAAGGGAGTAGCTATCTTGCGGGAGGCCTATGTCCAGCAGTGGACTATCAGAAGCCTGCTATTTGTAGAAGACGGTTGAAAAATTCTGACACTAGGGTTCATAGGGTCGTTGGACGACTTGAAGAAGAAGAAGTGCTGTAGAAGAAGAACAAGACTGACTGCTGAAAGAGATTTCTTTTTAGAAATAAGTTGTACCTGTTGTGTTTTTTATCTAAATGTGATTGTCCTGTGTTTTATCTTGTGTGCAGTTGCAGCAACAACAGATAAATAAATAGGTAAGTAATCTTTGATCCTGAAATTAGCTCAAAACAAATAATTTTTTTAATCTCGTCAACCGTTCTAATTTGTTTCCCCCTAATCCTCCAGTTTAAACACCAAATTCGGAGTTAATTTCGTTTTTAATTAACCAAAGATGGTGGCAATTCATTGCGAGGGAATTTCCAAATTAATTGTCTCCCGGACGGCTCTTGGCACGCAGCGTTTGAATTTTGGAGTTGGCAAGGATTTTACTATTATTTAATCCTAGCACCGGCGTTTTGGGGACACACGGGGTGATTTTGTACCATGGCCCTACATACATACATATATCACGCCTTGCAGGGTAGGCAGAGCGCCAACGGCCGCAAGAATATGGTCGCTATCGCCACTTCTGACATTTTTGAGGATCGTTTTCCAAGGTAGTTGGAGAAAACCTGCGTATCATTATAGTGACAGGTTGTCAGTCTGTCGCCTAAAAGTTGTAATATACCAATACCAAACTTTCAAGTCCCTTAGTCGCCTTTTTTGGGGTGATGCTTTCTAAGGCGGCATCACACGGCGAATGGTCTTAAGTCTGCTAAATGAAAATCGTTTCAGTTGGATATCGATTGGATCTCAGTTGGATGATTTTAGTAGTTTCGTAGTCTGCTAACAGTTTAAAGTATAGAAAATCACAATGGCAATGGAATGACAGACAGTTGAGCATCGATGGCGTTATAATGACAATAAAATAGCAGAGGCTATAGTCTGTAAGTTTAGGTACTTATCTTTTTGTAAACAAACTTTGTATGAAAGTGACACTTCTGAACTGTCAGTTTCACACAAAGTTTGTTTACAAAAAGATAAGTACCTAAACTTACAGACTATAGATGGTTTTGGTAGTTTGGTAGTCAGCTGACAGTTTGAAGTATAAAAAATCACAGTGGCAATGGAATGATTGTAAAAGGCGTCAATAAAACGGGTCATGACTAAAAAAAAGGGATTTGGGGCTGACTAAGGCCCGTGCGATGACGCCTTTGAATAGCATCACCCCATTTCTATATTTATGCAAAGCATGTTCCTTGTATATTTTCAACACCTTGCACTGCGTTCGCCAGTCCATTTGTCAAGCATCATATGAGTATATGGCAATACTTCCTGATGAATAAAAACCCATGTCCAGCAGTAGACTGTTGTGGCTATAGTAGAAGTTTCGCCTTTGCCAGCAAGCACCTTTTGACACGAGCCAGTTTAGTAGCTTTCTTCTTTGCTCCACCTTCGACACTGTGTTAGATCTTTCTCAGGGTTCCCTATATATTCGCATAAAAATATTAGGCATAACATAGGTTGGCATAATATACATTGAACTAATGATACTTATGCATAAAAATAGTAGGCATAACACGTTAAGCATAATTTAATAACCTAACCTAACCTAACCTAATGTCTATAAAAATACTAACCTAACCTAACCTAACCCCTATAAAAAAATTGTTAGACCCAAATAAATTGATAATGCCAAGATAAATATTATGCGAAAAAATGTTTATGACAAAGATATAATAGGGGAAAAAGAATTATGCGTAACATGTTATGCCAAAACATATTAGTGGAAAAAATATTATGCTAACAAAAGGGATCCCCTTTCTCAGACTGGTGTCAAGCATCTTTAAACAAAAATAAAATAACACAATTTATACACATATTTTTGTTTGATACCGGCTTAAAATAGCATCACCCTATTTCTTTCCCGTGGGTGTCGTAGAAACCGACTAAGGGATCCAAGGGTTTCATTAGTATTGCAATTTTAGGCAACAGGCTGAATACCTGTCACTATAGTGATACATGACTTATCTGAAACGATCGTCAAATATTGTCAGACGTAATTTTACGTCGGTCGTTAACGCGCTGCCCACCCCGCCAGGGATATAGGCGTGATTTGTGTGTGTTAGTGTGTGTATTTTTGTTTGAAACTGAGTGCCAACGCCTCGTCGCTGAATTTGAAACCGTTCTCCGGCAATCGATTCAACTTTAAATCGTTCTCCGACAGAACAGTACACATATGAATGTTTCTTCAACATAATCTTCCAACGATGAACTTTTCGCCAACATTACATTTTGCCGGCGAAAAGTTCGCCACAGCATTGTTCGGAAATAAATATTTAGTCAACGAACACCTCACCGTAGTAATGGTTCTTCAACGAACGTTTCGCCGACAAATTTTTCGCCGGAGTAACAGTTCAGCACAGATAAGTTCCTGACAGAGATGCCTTTTTTAGACCCAGCCTTTGACAGGTACCTGATATTTTTTTTGGGATAAGATAGTTTTCTTAAAACTTTTCTCTTTTCTATTGTAATAAATTCGTATCACCTCGCGTGACCTGCGCGTGCTTCACTTCGGGTGAACCATCGCGTAGAATCCGCGTGACGCAGCGTTAGCCTTTACTGTAACAAAATTCAAACAGCCGATAGATTTTCCACACTTTATTCTTCACTTAGCTCCGAACACAGAATAATTAATTTTACAGTAAAACATGAGTATTTATAACCTTTCCACCACCACTTCCCACTTTGCAGCGGTAGGCGGTGTCGTGGACCAATAGAAACGGACAACAAAAATCAACCAATCACTGTTAAGGTAGGGTTGCCATTTCTTAAAAATAATTCTTAGCGAATGTTTGACCGAACAGTTGACAAAGATTCGAATGAGTTTCTGGCTTGGACTCTCGCCTTTTTAGCCGTCTAAACAAATGTTTAACAGTGTTGCCCTATATTAAAATAAAAATTATACAGTTCTAGTAAAATATACCTCCATTTTTTTACACAAGCTTACATTCGCCCATCCTGACTAAATGTTGGGTCCTCACAACAATACACATAGTAAAACAATGTACACACATCTTATATCTTGCTACATTTATACATCTATATTATATTCATTGCTACATTACTAACCTTTGAATCGAAATCTGAAAAAATCTTTGCTACCCTTCCTACATTACTACAATACTGCTAAAGAAATAGGTATACTGGTATACTTATCTTTGCTACTTTACTAATCTGCTACTTTACTAATCTGCTACTTTACTAATCTGCTACTTTACTAATCTGCTACTTTACTAATCTGCTACTTTACTAATCTGCTACTGTATTAATCTGCTACTGTACTAATCTGCTACTGTACTAATCTGCTACTGTACTAATCTGCTACTTTACTGATCTGCTACTTTACTGATCTGCTACTTTACTGATCTGCTACTTTACTGATCTGCTACTTTACTGATCTGCTACTTTACTGATCAGCTACTTTACTGATCAGCTACTTTACTAATCTGCAACTTTACTAATAAATAATTATCAATTCATCTTCAATTTCATCTTCTCAATAAATAATTATTAAAATTAAGTATTTACATTATTCCATTCAAGTATATTTATATAAAGAAATTATCAACAATATCTTATTCTTCATTTGAATCACTGCTATTACCAGATTCTTCACTTTGAACACTTCTGAAATTCAACCAAGGATGAATTCGATCCACCGGATACACACCTCTATAAACAGGTTTACCCTTTTTTTTCGTTAAGGGAGTATCTTCAATTTCGTAGCGATCATTTGGTAATATTTGAATTATGCGATAGGGTCCTAAACATTTTGCAATTAATTTCTTACTTTTCCCCTTATCAGCTACTTCTCGTTCTACTCTAACAAGTTGGCCTAATTTAAATGAGCGTGCTGGCGTACGTGATTTATTAAAGTTGTTATTTTGTTTTTCCTGATTCAGAATTATTTGTTTTTGTGCCTCGTCTCTATTTTTCTCGACATCAAATGAAATATTTTCATTACTATCATCGGAAACAGAAAATTTTAGCGCGCTTTCGGACTCTCCAGTTAATCTCAACCCAAACAAAACTTCCGAAGGTGTTTTACCCGTCGATTTGTTAACGGTATTATTAAGACCCCACTGTATCAGTGGTAAATGCTCATCCCATTTTCGGTCATCATTTCCGTAATTTTTTGTTGTTAAAGCATCAAGTACTGTACGATTATATCGCTCTATTTGGCCGTTGGCCCTTGGGGTAGCTACGGCATTCAAAATATGTTGTATTCCCGTACTAGCAATGTATTCTTTGAAACTAGAGCTTGTAAATGATGTGCCCCTATCAGTGATTAGTCTATTAGGTACACCAAAAAGAGCGAAATAATCCTTAAAGACTACGATTGTCGTTTTGCTTTTAGTGTTTTTAACTGCTTTTAGATACATGAATTTAGTAAATGCGTCTATAATAAGTAAAATGTATTTATTCTTTCTTTTACTTTCATTAAATGGCCCCAAGTGGTCGGCATGTAGAGTGTGAAATGGCATTGGTTCTTTAGGTATAGAATGTAAATAACCGGACTTTTTACCACTAGGTTTCTTCCCGTGTGCACAATTTAAACAAGCCTGTACATATTTTTTTATAAATCTACGCATTTTAGGGAACCAATAGTCAGCTTTAACTTTATCTAAAGTCTTTTCAAATGAGAAATGACCTATTTGATCGTGACATGCCTGAAGTATCTGCCATCGCACAGCTTTAGGTGCCAACCACCTGGGTCCCTGTTCCGTTATTTTATAAACTAGATTTCGTTTTAGGCAATAATTCTTTTTAATATCTATTATATCTTCAGAGTTTTTATCTGTAAGTATTGTTTTGATTCTTTGTACCTCTTCGTCGCCCATTTGCACAGTTTCAAGCCAGTCAGAAGTAATTTCAAAGACATGGGAAGTACAAACGTTTTCGAAATTATTTGACTCGCTACTTATAGGGTTTCTGCTCAAAGCATCAGCGTGACTCATGGCATTTCCGGGTTTGTATAAAACGTTACAGTCGTATTCCTGAATAAGACTCCACCAGCGAGCAACACGTGGAATCATATCACGCTTAAGAAATGTCGATCGCAAAGAATTACAATCGGTTAATATGTTAAACTTTATTCCTAATAAATAAGGACGGAATTTACATAAAGAGCTTATAACCGCTAATGTTTCGAGTTCGTATGATGAAAAGTGTTGCTCTTCTGGTGACGTCTGTCTACTATAAAACGCAACTGGTTTCAAAATATTATCGTGTTTCTGAAGTAAGATGCCTCCTACACCATGCTTACTTGCATCCGTATGCAATTCTGTCTCCAAATGAGGGTCATATAAACCTAATATTGGGCGAGAAATAAGTTTTGCCTTTAGATCTTCAAAAGCCTGTTCTTGATCTGAACCCCATTCCCAGGGAGTATTCTGTTTTAGTAATTTTGACAGAGGTCGTGCAATCAGAGCAAAATTTTTGATGAAACGTCTGAAAAAACTGGCTAAGCCTAAAAATTGCCTAATGTTATGAACATTTTTGGGTACCGGAAAGTTTTGTACTGCTTCAATTTTTAGTTTTCCAGGTTTGACACCCTCTGCTGATACCTCAAATCCTAAAAAGTCTATAGCAGTTTGGAAGAACTTACATTTTGAGATTTTCAGAGTTAAACCGGCTTCTCTTAGCTTTTTAAAAACCATTTCAAGCTTTTCCAATCCATCTTCAACTGATTTCGAGGGTACCAGTATGTCGTCCATATAGACAACAACCGAATTGAAACGTAAATTATCTAAAACTTTATTTACAACTCTCTGAAAAACTGCTGGGGCGTTGGTTAACCCGAAGGGCATTCTATTGAATTCATATTGCCCTTCGGGCGTAACGAAAGCCGTTTTAGATTTCGCATCTTCTGTCAATTCAACCTGGTAATAGCCAGAAGCCAGGTCAAGAGATGTGAAATATCTAAATCCTGACAACCTTTCTAACTGTTCCTCAATAATGGGTAAAGGGTAGTGTTGTTTAGTTGTTTTCCGATTTAGTGACCGATAATCAACACACAACCGTTTTTCTCCATTTTTCTTTTTAACAATAATTATAGGACTCGCGAATGGAGAAGACGACTCTCTGATTATTTCACATTCTAAAAGTTCATCTATCATCTTTCTTACATCGGCTTTTTCTGTATAAGAGAGTCTATAAGGCCTATAAACTACGGGTTCATTATCAGTCAGTGTAATATCCATTTTTTCTACACTAGTACAACCTAATTCCTTGAGTGAAGTTGCAAATGTAGTCCTGTATTGATTAACTAAATTCAAAAGTATAAGTTTTTGACTTTCTTCCAAGGAATAATCAGTATCTAAATCGGATAAGTCAAAAGGCTTATAGGTTTCATTAGTTACTTCTATTTGTAGTACATTTGACTCTAGATTTCTAATAATTGACACTTCTACAGCCCTAGCTATAAGTTCACTTTTAGAAAATGGGAGGTTGCTTTTCGTCAAATTATTAATAATTAAAGTAGTTTTACCATCTTTGACAGAATATATCCCTTCCTCTAGTAAATATTCATGCTTGGGCTTTGAACGAAAACTACCATGAACCAATATTGGTCCATTATCCTTATTTTTTGAATGAACATTTAAGTAATTGATGCCAGGTGATAATTCAGCATCTTCAGATGTAAATAACTCGACAATCTTATTCTGAACAATACTCTGGGATATTATCAGCTCCTCAAAACATTTATTATAGTTAATATCCGGTAGTTCAGTAAAATTTTGGCCAACCAATATCGGTTGTTTCAGACAGTTATCAGGTACTACATGAACCCTAACTTTGGCTTTTGCACCTTGAATCTCAATCTCTGCCATACAACTACCTAAAGCTTCTACTTGTCCCCCACCAAAACCTTTCAACACTAAATTACCTTTTTCTAATGTACCCAAAATAGTTTTTGCCTCATTTTCACGAATCAACGTACAATCACTACCTAAATCTATGAAAGCTGCCCTTTCAACTCCATTGATTTTGACCGTTTGATAAAATTTTTCTTTGCGCTTATTTACTCCATCCGTTATTTCTAAAACAGCTTTAGTTTCAGGTTTTTCTGGTTTTCTAAAACATTCTTTGGTATTATGACCTATTAGAGAACAGTTATCGCATTTTTTTATAGGTTTTGGACAGTTGGAAACAGCGTGTCCTTCTTCCTTACAGTTGAAACACCGTTGTGGTTGAGAATTTTTGTATTGGGGCGCTTTTTGAGATGGATGAGATTGATCGCGTAGCGTATTTTTCCTAAAGTTTGATGCATTTTTATTATTATACTCGTTTTGCTTACTTTTTACGTTACGCAAATAAGACAACAGTTTTTCAGGACTTTCAAACTGAGCTGCTTCTGCACCTAATCTTATAACTCTGTCCTCTATCCCAAAAATAATACACTCGACGGCCCGTTTTCCATAAATTTCACATCGGTTAAGCAGAGCAGTTTTTTCATAAAAGTAATCTTCCAAGCAGTCCCCAAATTTAGCCCTCTTTTTAAGCATATCAAACAACATCTGTCCGTAATTCTCTTCCGGAGGAAAAGCAGACTTCAATTTTTCTTGCCACTCGTCCCATGTGAAATTTACGGAATTCAATCCCTCGTACCAGCGTTTAGCGTTGCCTTTTAGTTTTGGAAAGATACTAAGCGTTATTTGCTTCTCAGACCAGTTGTAAATTTTCGCTATCTCGTTAATTTTACTAAGCTACGTGTTTATATTTTGATTTTTAGCAGATGGATCGAATTCTGGCACTACATGTACAGTATTTATTTTTCCTACACTAGTATCACCGAGTTTCTCTAAAATATTAGAAAACTTTAATAATAACTCACCGTTGAAGTCTTCAGTACGACGATTTGCACTGCTCGCGTTGTCAGGAGTTTCTAGGACACGCCTCCTCTGGCTGCTACTTCTGGGCGATCTTCTTGCAGAGTAGCTCGGCCTTCCACCCTCCTTGCTAGCTCGTGAAGTCTTCTCCTGTTGGCTTGCACGGGAACCCGCGCTGCCACGTGCACTGCTGCGAAGAGGGCTGCGGCTACGATGCTCGCTGCCACGTGGCTGCGATGCACGAGGACAGCGATGTCGGCTGCGGGTGCGCCGACCAGTAGGCTGCTCGCTGACACGGCTGGGTCTCGTGGTTGCTCGGTCGTCCTTGCGATCCGGGCTTCGGCTGCGCCGCTCAGCTCCAGAGCGCTCTCGACGACATGGGCTGCGGCCCGGTCGCCCATCCGACTCGTTCAGACGCATGTTGCTGCGGCTGCGTGGTGGGCTGCTCCGGGCACCTGAAGACGGACGACTGCGCCGACCACGTTGCTTACGCCGCGATGTACTGCGACTTCGCCGCTCACCGTCGTTGGGTTGTTTGTTGGGGTCCATTTTTTCTGAAACGTATTTTTTTACAACGAGTTTATATGTGTATTATAAACTCATGTTAAACTCGTGTTCACAAAACAATATTACTCGAGCTTTGTAATATTTGACTAAAGAATACAACAATTTTCTTTGAAATTTGTAGAAAAGAAACTTTAAACGTTTATACCTCAAAAACTAGAGGTCCTAGCTCGAAAATAACGAAATTTTTGGGGCCCTTTTTATAAATATCCCCTTAAAATTTCACCATCTGTCTATACCCCCCGTGAACATCCCATAAACACCATGTGAACACCATAAAATATTTAAATAAATAATATTAAATGGATCTCGTTAACCGAATTTCAATAAACCGTTAGAAAATATAAAAATACATATAATACGTAATGTTTACAAAATAATTTTATATATAAATATGATTGTTTGCATAATATGTAATGCGTGTGCATCGAACACTACCAGAGAGTAGCCCTGGTCAAGTACTCAATATGCACAATCACACAGCTATATACATACCTATATTTAAAAATATATATATAAAAAAAATTAACATGTACTTACGTTCGATCCCGCTTCTGAATTGTAACAAAATTCAAACAGCCGATAGATTTTCCACACTTTATTCTTCACTTAGCTCCGAACACAGAATAATTAATTTTTTCCGTCGTCCGTCTGTCTTCTTCTCGTCGGCTGCGCAGCAGCCGGCGGGGAGACGCCTTCGAGGCTATGGCCTCATGGGCGTGGGCTCAAGTCGCCGCCTGCTAAAACAGGCGGGGCGATGGGGGGCACTCCGAAGAGTGCGGCGGATGTCCGGGTGCCAGGAGGACTTCACGCCGCGGCGAGGTCGTACCAGCCGGGTGATTCCCCATTGGGGGAGGCCCAGCTAGTGCCCATCAGCCAGCGGCGGCTCGTCCCCTGGTGGTCGTGTCCTGGTGTGGCTGCCTCGTCCTTCTCTCGTGGGGGTCCCGAGGCAGCAGTCAATCCGGTAAGCGGCAGGTGCCGGGCTTTCCTGGGCTCATCGTGCGTGCCCACGATCCTGACTACTCGACATGGAGTAGTGGATGTGGACAGGCGACGGCCACGTCAGGCTGTGCTTGACAGCACCACCCTGAGCAGACTATCTGAGAGCCTTAGCCTCCAGGCCGCCCATGGCGGTCGTGACATCGCCGAAGGACGACATCAGGCGCTGGAGGCTAGAACTTATGATGGGGGCCGCGTCTTCGCCTTCACGGAGCGCGGCCAAAACATCAGTGAGGGTCCTGATAGCTAGTATCAGGACCTGTCTGTCCTCTTCAAGGACGGCTGCTAACTAATTTTACAGTAAAACATGAGTATTTATAACCTTTCCACCACCACTTCCCACTTTGCAGCGGTAGGCGGTGTCGTGGACCAATAGAAACGGACAACAAAAATCAACCAATCACTGTTAAGGTAGGGTTGCCATTTCTTAAAAATAATTCTTAGCGAATGTTTGACCGAACAGTTGACAAAGATTCGAATGAGTTTCTGGCTTGGACTCTCGCCTTTTAGCCGTCTAAACAAATGTTTAACAGTGTTGCCCTATATTAAAATAAAAATTATACAGTTCTAGTAAAATATACCTCCATTTTTTTACACAAGCTTACATTACGAATACAATATAATACAAATGCAAATTTGTACGAAACACATAACACAGAAAAGTGCAATAAAAGAAAATTGGTACAACATAGGAGGCCTAATTGCTGATGTAGCAATTTCTACCAGACTTCCAATGTTCCTCCTCGAATGTTCGCCGCAATATCCACCCGTGTGCCCCCACACAAGTTCTTAGGAGAGAGCTATCTCGTGTTAGTCTCTTTTGGTAAATTTACTGTGACGTACAGATCCCCTCCGTTACGTTTTATATATTTATTTGTATCTGTTTGCCAGTTTAAAATTTGCTCAGCTTATCTCGTCTTAAAGTTTGCAATTTTGTATCTAATTTGGATTAAATTTAGCTGGATTGTTCGGGAGCGAGCTACAAGTTTTTTGTTTATTGGCAAACAAGCCCGATGATAATTAAAAAAGTTTGTTGCAGTGAAATAGTTATGTTACCAAGAAATAGTCGAATATGCCGTGTGATGCCGGCTTAGAAATGCCGTGTGATGCCGGCTTAGAATAGCATCACCCCACATCCTTCCCGTGGGTGTCGTAAGAGGCGACTAAGGAACTTGAGGGTATTGGTGTATTACAATTTTTAGACGACAGGCTGACAACCTGTCACTATAGTGATACACATGTTTTGTGAAACAACCTTGGAAAGCAATTCTCAAAAATGTCAGACGTGGCGATTATGACTGTATTCTTACGGCCGTTAACGCTCTGCCTACCCCGCAAGGGATAAAGGTGTAATATATGTATGTACCAAGAAATAGTTAAGCCAGTTGAGTGATCAATGATACAACAACTTCTATAACTTTAACAGCCACAGTAGTCCACTGCTGGATATGAGCCTCAGGTGCATCGCACACTTAACGCACGACGGACCGGTAAAATATCGCAGCGTTCTCTCAGATCCATACTAGAAATGTCAATCCCCATACTAAAACCGCTCAACCGCTGTTGACGCAGCACTATCGCAGCGTCGTCTGTCGAGTGCGGTTTTAGTATGGGCAGTGACGTTCCTAATATGGATCTGACAGACCACTGCGTTATTTTAGCGGCCCGTCGTGCGTTATGTGTGCGAATCGTCTAACTTGTGGGGTATTGCCATACCTAAGCAGATGCATAGGCGAGCGCAGTGTAAAATAGTGCACTCACAGGAATGCATCTGGCCATTCCCTGGATGATTCACTATTCCTTAGTTCGCTTTTTACGACACTCCTGTTGAGGACTGGGGTGATTTTATTCAAAGGCAGCATCATACGAAAAATGGTAACCTGTTATCAATTAAGTTAGTTGATCGATCGAGGTATGCCTAGATATGCCGCGTGATGCCGGCTTAGAATAGCATCACCCCACAATGCCGTGTGATGCCGGCTTAGAATAGCATCACCCCACATCCTTCCCGCGGGTGTCTTCAGAAGCGACTAAGGGACTCGAGAGTATTGGTGTATAACAATTTTTAGGCGACATACTGACAACCTGTCACTATAGTGATACACATGTTTTCTGAAACAATCTTGGAAAACAATCCCTAAAAATGTCAGACGTGGCGATATTCTTACGGCCGTTAACGCTCTGCCTACCCCGAAAGGGATACAGGCGTGAAATATGTATGTATGTACTATGTATCGATCGAGGTATGGTTGGTATTACCTACGTAACTAAGTAGACATATCCTTCACCTTAACAGCCACAACTGTCCACTGCTGGACATGAGCCTCCCCCTATCGGGAATCTCACCATACTCACCACGCTTGGCAGGCGGATTGGCGAGCGCAGTTAAGTATTGTAGATATTCACAGGGAACGCTGCTGACCTTTCCTTGATCGCCTTTTACGACACCTGCGGTTAGAAATGGAGTGGTGCTATTCTAACCCGGCATCACTCCGGCAATACTAATACGTAATTGGAACATAATATAAAAAAAAATTGTTCTAAAAAGTAGGTACCGAAAAACCATACAACTATGGTCCAAGTCTTGTAACTATGATCCAAACACTCCTGTAATTTTTTAGTTTAGTGTTTTGATAATAGTGGTGGAAGGTAAAGTTACAAGGTGCTAGTAAAATACATACATATATCACGCCTATATCCCTTGCGGGGTAGGCAGAGCGTTAACGGCCGTAAGAATACGGCCACTATCGCCGCGTCTGACATTTTTGAGGATTGTTTTCCAAGGTTGTTTCAGAAAACGTGTGCATCACTATAGTGACAGGTTGTCAGCGTGTCGCCTAAAAATTGTAATACACCAATACCCTCGAGTCCCTCAGTCGCCTCTTACGACACCCGCGGGAAGGATGTGGGGTGATGCTATTCTAAGCCGGCATCACACGGCTAGTGAAATACGCTAACCAGCAAACTTATACATGACTGAGTATTTATTGTTTTAATACATAAAAATCTTACAAGTAGTTATGGACTATAGTTAAAATACAGGACCATAGCTGTATGATTTTACGGTAAGTATATTGAAGATTAGCCATGGCTCAATCATGGATGCCAGGACACCATTATGGAATAGTTGAGACCTAGATTCACCTCTTCTTTTATTTTCATTCTTTAGTGGTAAGCCACACTTGGTGATAAATTCGTAGCAGATAGCACCGTTTGAAAAGCTACAATATGTTGCACTGTAGGCGAGGAACACACCTTGACGAACCACGGAGCGCTACAATATTGCAGCGGTCTGTCAGATCCAAACTAGATACGTCTATCCCCATACTAAAACCGCACTCGACGGGCGACGTTGCGACAGCGCTGCGTCGACAGGGGTTAAGCGGTTTTAGTATTTGGATTGACATTTCTAGTATGGATCTGACAGACCGCTGCGGTGTTTTAGCGCTCCGTCGTGCGTTAAGTGTGCGATTCGCCATAGATATACTTCTCATTACAAATGAGGCGTTTCGCAACAGAAATGCAGTAGATATGGCCTGACGCATACGTGGACGACATGGTACATTCCATCCGTTTTGCACGCATTCTTTAGGACAATGTGTTTCTTGCAATTTTAAAAGTTGTGTTGCTCTTTTGTAGAGATCTAAAATATATATATATGTATTGTATTGGTGTATTACAATTTTTAGGCGACCGGCTGACAACTTGTCACTATAGTTATACACATGTTTTCTGAAACAACCTTGGAAAACAATCCTCAAAATTGTCAGACTTGGCGAAAGCAACCCTATTCTTACGGCTGTTAACGGTCTGCCTAGCCCGCAAGAGATAAAGGCGTAATATATTTATGTATGTCTAAACTACAAAGCGAGGTGTCAATTGTGTTCGTAATTTTCTCTCATACCACTTCTGAAGATTGTTGGCTCGAGCTCTGAAGCCTCTTCCAGGTAATAATGTGCAGGAATAATCGATTTCTAAATAATCGATTTTATTTAAAAAGGGAAAATGATTATTAACAATCGTTTATGCTATTTAAATAAATGGAATAATTTAAAATCAATTCAGAATTTTTTCAGTGTACTACATAAATTCGAATTGTTAAATATCAAATTAAGATAAATATAAAGATAAAATTTTATTATAATCGAAGTTTTTCTGACATAAAATAATCGATTATAAACGATTTTTTGTCGCATCCCTATTCTGAAGCCACTTCCAGCACAACTTCGCACAAAGACGTACAAAATGTGGAAGAGTCTACATTTTAAATAACGTTATTTTTCCATCTTCCCTGTCTAGTTTACCTTGTGGTAGGGTGGCCAAGGTTAACTGGTTTTATGGGATATTTCCGGAAAATTGGAAAAAAAATTTGGTGATCAGAATTGGTGATTTTAAGTTATACAGGGTGTAAAAAAATACTTGCTATTATTTCAAGGGATGAACCAGCCCATGAAACTGAAAAACTTTCCCCAAGGAACATAGGTCGAATTATGAAAAAAAATTGGGCCCTCCATTTAAGATTACCAACCGACCCAATCAATTTGTATGGGAGGTTTAAAAAAAATCTCATATTTCAATCCATATTTCTTGGGAAAAGTTGTTCAGTTACATGGGCAGATTCACCGCTTAAAATATTTGCAGCTATTATTTTTACATAAGGTGGTACCTAGTTGGTATGTTTCTTTAATCTATACATATAATAAAGCTCAAGAGGACCCAAAGTCTGTACATACAAGATATCAACAAAAAAAATTGTTTCGTGATACTTAATATTGATAACAAAACACGTTTCTGCAATTTTTTAAATTTTTGTCTGTTTGGATGTTTAGATGTTTGTATGTTTGTTTGTGGATATGCGGAAGCATCACGCGAAAACGACCGAACGGTTTTTGATGCAATTTGTACCAAAATGTCAAGTAAATCACCGACCAGGTTATAGGCTAAAAAAAACATACCCCTAAAAGGGGGGTTGGCTGCTACACATAAAATAAGTTTGTAAATCACGTAAATTTCATAGTGCCGCGTAGTAAAAAGATGTGTATGGGCTTATTGGACCCGATATTGATTTCAAATTTCGAACTGGCCAGCACGAATTGTGCCACTTTGAATAAGCGCGCAGAAAGAAAAATAACATGAGGCCGTACTTATATTTTTAATCTATATTTTTATAACCTCAATAAATGAGTTTGTCGAATTATTACCCAATATTACGACAAGAAAAGTAAAGTCTACGAATATGTCTACGACTACAAAAATATCTCTTTAATATTGGAATAATTTTAACTTTTAATAATTCAATATTTTTTACACTCGAAAACAAAAGTTCCGTGGTGCAAGACGTGTAAGTTGCGTACCAGACGATACAATCTTTATTTATGGATCGTTTTCTTGGTGCGTAATTTACTATTTACCGCGGGAAAATTGCAATAGCTTCAAAGCAAAAGTTTGTGTGAAGGGATATCCTTATTTTTGCCGCTCCAACCATGGTTAAAATGGCTCAGCGGAAGTGGATCTGCTTATGATGTAAGTCGACCAGCGAAGTTCCACAATTTTTTGTTTTTAATTTTTCTTGCTAATTTTGATAAGGCTATTCTTTATATCTACGTTACTAGCCAATGTTGGTCTGTAACATACTGTTATTATATGTTTAGCCGACAATACCAACATTATTTTCAGGGTGCACTAACTTTTTTCTGAAACATTAATTCGAAATATGAATAAAATTGGACTACTCATACAAATTGACTCGATCGGCTGGTACATTTTCTATGGAAGATATTTTTTTTCCATATGTTCTGTAAAGTTTTCCTTACGAAAGTTGTTCAGTTTTATGAGTCATCATCATAGGTCTCAAAGCCTCATACGTCTGTGCCAGACGATCCAATCAGTGTCTCAGATAAGACTTTTCGTGGCTATAGGTATAAATCGATTTGGAAAACGCCGGATTGCCCAAAACAAGGCCACTCTCTCGGTCTTCTTGGCTGCCTCCACAGGAACGACGAGTCGATACATGAGGAGCCAAGTTGGCTGCAGGATAGACCTCTGTCACACGCGCCTGACAGAGACCCCGTTCCGGGTTTGAATGTAGACTCTGTTGTCCTTCTCCAGGGCCGGTCTTGGGTCGGGTTTCTCCCTCGGTTGATTCTTACGCCGCGACCCCCACGGGAAAAGAGGAATTATTCTACTCTGCCGGCAGCACACGGTCTTAATTAAATAGCCTTAGGTACTTAGTTAAATGTAACCCTAGCCGCGGCTCCGCCCGTATGGAAATCGGTCATCCCGTGGCATCGCACAGAAACTTTTTTTACGATAAAAACTTTCCTATGTGTTAGTACAAGTTACCCCTTTTATGTCTGTTCCCATACATACATCCATACATATATCACGCCTTTATCCCTTGCGGGGTAGGCAGAGCGTTAACGGCCGTAAGAATACGGTTGCTATCGCCACGTCTGACATTTTTGAGGATTGTTCTCCAAGGTTGTTCAAGAAAACATGTGTATTACTATAGTGACAGGTTGTCAGCCTGTCGCCTAAAAAATGTAATACACCAATACCCTCGAGTCCCTTAGTCGCCTCTTACGACACCCGCGGGAAGGATGTGGGGTGATGCTATTCTAAGCCGGCATCACACATCATCTGTGCCCAATTTCATGAAAATCAGTTCAGCAATTTTTGCGTGAAGGAGTAACAAACAAACAAATCTTTTGTATTAATTTATTAGAAGGAAGTAGGATAGGATAGGATTTGTAGTAGGATTACTTGGTTTTTAATAAGCTTATGTTTTATTTATTCACACTCACGAACTCGGTCTTTATTCATCCATCACAATGTTAAGAAATGTGGCATCAGTCTACTTCACGGAATTGATACCTTTGGAAGTAAACGCACGGTTTTAAAAAATCTGCTAAAATGAACTGTAAAGCGAGGATTTGGAACAGGGCGTGACTAATCTGTAACCTGATTCAGCAAATTCAACCTACAGGATTCAAAAAGACCAAACATATATAAAAGAACCACCGTTTTCTTACTCTTTTTTGCATGTGGAAATTGTAAATTTAGGATTTAACAGTTTTTTTAAATTACATATAAAGTGTAAAAAAATTAGCTGCAAATTTTTGGACCTCCCATACAAAATGTAGCAGCCGAGCAAGTCAACTGTATGGGAGGCCCAAATGTTTTTTTCATATTTCGACCTATGTTGCCTGGGGAAAGTTGTTCAGTTTCATGGACTGATTCACCCATTTAAATATTTGCAGCTAATATTTTTACACACTGTATAGTCGGCGAAACCAAGTTTTGGGTAGGTACCTATCTACCAACAATTTAATATAAGCTTATAATATATTACTATATTATGGTTCTTAGAGTCTATGGGGGGGCCTATGTTTATCAGTGAGCTTCCTTTATATAGCTGATAGGATGGATGATATATGGCGAAACGAAGTTCGCGGGCACCAGCTAGTTAAATCTAATTCTCCTTGTTGTTTCACGTTACTATGTCATAAATATCATGTCAGTCAGGTCAGCAAAGAATGGTCACCCTATTCAAAAGTAACTTGTCTATAAAACCGCTCCACTTTCCTTATGTCCGTTTGTCACTACACTACCCATAGAGAATATTGAACGGGAACTCCCAATTTGCAGTTCCATTTTTGAAATTTCAATGTTATTTGTAACAGAAAAATGAATTTCTACCGGAATTTTTGGAATCACTAACAGTTATAGTTCGATACACAATCACATGGTGTCTTATGACTGATTAGAATAGCGACATCCTATTTCTTTTAGTGTATCGACGAATGTTAAAAAAAAATACGTACAGGGTGTTAAAAAAATTGCTGCAAATACTTTGAGGGGTCAATCAGCCCAAACTGAATAAGTTTCCCCAAGTAACATAGGTCGAAATATGAATTAAAATTTGGGCCTCCCATACAAATTTGATTCATCCCTTAAAGTCTTTACAGCTAATATTTTTACTCCTTATATAGGTAAATATGTAGGGGCAGCTACGTCCCTAATTTTCCCAAGTATGGCGAACACAACGGAGATTTTTTTTGAGAGTTTCCCTTACTCACAGTGCTAGTAGGTAGGTACCTGAGGCGTCTTTCACACTCAACGTCCAACGCACCGCAAAAATAACGCTGCGCTAACGGATCCATCTGTCAAATCCGTACTAGAAACGTCAGTCCCTATACAAAAACCGCTCTTTGCTTGACGAGCAGCGCTAACGCCAAATGAAGTCATTTTGCCTGCATCGTGCACTGTCACTGCGTTGGTTCAGCGTCCGTTTGACGGACGCCAGAAATGCGCTGCGTTGGACGTTGAGTGTAAAAAGGCCTAAGCCTCCCGAATCATTCAGAATTACAATACATACATACTGTATATTTACCTATCTCATCCATCATGTAGATTAGAACGAATTTACTACCGTTCAAAATAGTCACAAAACCTAAAGTCCCTTACTTGCATACAAAATGTATGAAATTTGTGGGACTTCATATGAAATTTTAGGTCGTTCTCACGGCCTATTGCGGGAAGTCTCATAGAATCTATAGCAAATGTATGAAATCTATGGGACTTTAAGATTTGGTATAGTTTTGTTTGGTCTCAAGGGTGCGATCCACTATTTATACTGACAGTACAATTGTATGAATTATTGTCTGCCTCTTTATAGGTTGTCTTGAGTAAGTAAGTAAAAACATACACATAACAGGAAAACTAAAAATAAAATGCATCTCAATAGTACAATTTGCAAGTTCTTTGTTGCACATCTTCTAATTTAATTTTGTTTTAATAACGGATAAGATAAGGCGGATCGCACACCTAACGCTCGAAGAAACGCTAAAATATCGCACCGGTCTGTGAAATCCATACTAGAAACGTCACTACCTCGTCGTCTCTCTCTTTTCATTAGGGACACCGAGTCGTCCAACGGCCCGATGAACTCTAATGTCAACCGCTTTTTACAAGCCTGTAGTTACTGTATGAAAGGCTTAGTATACAGGTTGTCAGGAAAAGTACTAACTTCCTTCCAAGAGATAAACCAGCCCATGAAACTGAACAACTTTCCCCAAAGAACATAGGGCGAATAATAAAAAAAATCTGAACCTCCCATGCAAAAATGTGATGATGATGATGATGATGATCTCTCCGACCGATTTCGGCCATGGCGACCACTTTGACTACTAATCAGATCGGCGCTGATGCGCCCGGAGATGGCTATTGTAGCCAATTTTGGCAGAAAACTCCCGTGCACAGAGTGGACACGTGAGTTTGCCATTTACATAATTATAGTTAATGGCGACGGGTGGACGGGCCTTCAGCTCATCGCGCTTAGCGTCGAGGTCTGCTTTACGCTGTTCCTCAAACTCGCGGACTTGCCTCTTAACCATCCCGCGCCATTCGGGACGCTGTGCTGCCAGACCCTCCCATTGAGTGGGCTCAATGTTGCATCTTTTCATGTGTCGTTTCTGAACATCTTTATATCTGAGGAGTTGTCCGCCATGCTTTCGCTTGCCCTCCTCTAGCTCAGAATAAAAGATGCGCTTCGCCACTCTCTCCTCCGACATCCGGGATACATGACCGCACCACCGTAGCTGACGACGCATTAGATAGGCCTCAATGCCACTAACATTGGCTCGTCTCAGAACTTCGGTATTGCGCACTCGGTCGGACCATCTGATCTTCATGATGGTGCGAAGGCATTTTAGGTGGAAGCGATCCAGAGTGCGTATGTGGTGACGATACACACACCAAGTCTCGGAGGAGTATAGAAGGTTTGGCAGCACAATCGCCATATATACAGAGATTTTTGTGGCTAGCTTTAGGTCGTGCGAGCAGAAAACCTTGGAACACAACTTCCCAAATGCTGCAGCTGCAGCACTGATTCTGCTGTTGATCTCAGCATCAAGGTTACACTTAGATGTTATAGTGTTCCCCAGATAACGAAACTTATCAATCTGTTTCAGCATATCCTCACCAAGCATAATCGCC